>OX328130.1:63984996-64679977 GCA_946811695.1 Gonocerus acuteangulatus
TCTTCAATGCCCCCTTATGTGTTAAATAAACTGTTAAGGCACAGAAAAAACAGGTACAAATAAAGTAAGTACAGATAAAAAGCAACAGATATAACAGGTACAGATAAAAAATACACATAAAATAGGTACAAACCGGTACAAATATCAAAGTTATGGATACAGCAGATACGGATAAAGCAGGTAAGGATTAAACTTGTACTGATAAAACAGATACAGATAAAACAAGTACGGAAAAAACACTCAATTTAGCTGTATAAATACCGCTCAGTTCTGTTAAAAAATCACCACTAATTTAATGTGTTTCATCGGTAAAATTAAAAGGGATTTTTGCTATCCAATATCCTATTGATTTGTTTACTTGAACACCAATGATAATGTAGGAAGCATGGTCATATTGCAATCTGTAACGGTTAGAGTAACTGCCTAGCTGTGAAACTTCAAGAGTGATATATTAGTAACTGGTAATTCTTTTAGAACATCTTGTGTATCGGGTAGTTGCTTCTGATGGCAAAAGAGTCGAAAGCTAAATATCTTCTGGCGTCCATTTGTTCGTTGCCTTGTCTTTCTTCAGAACCTTCCTGGCAGACCTATTTGTTCTCCAGCGGGTAACAAAGCGATCAATGGGTCTCTTTGTTTCTTCTTTTAGCTAGTTAGGTCTTTGTCTTTTTACATCTTACAATTTATATCTTTGCAATAGTAAATGTCTAAGTTTAGTGTTAATAAGGATTGCAGGGGTCTCCCGTGGTCTAATGGCTAGCGCCTTGGATTCATAAGCGGGAGATGGTGGGTTCGATTCCCAACCTCCGGCAGGAATTTTATCATCCCACGGCTCGCTGATAAAAAAATAAGGATTGCACAGTTTTATGAAACCATAAAATTCCATCTCAAAAGTTCCTAGATTCAAAGAACACATATCAAGCATAATATTTTAATATTATGTATTCCGATATTTCGACTATAATGTTATTCGTTGCTTATTTTTCGGCATCCAACATCCAGACCGTCAGCCTAGACAATAGTTTGCGTAGCTCTTCTACATGTTCAAATAGGACGCTCAATTCTACGTCACTGAACGACAAATGTGGCGCAGAATAAACCCCTAAAGTTATGACTAGGGACCGGATTTTTAAGATAAAATAAGCATCAAATTAGATTTTTGCAACAGCCATAATAGGTCTTTCTAGGCTTTTACTTAAAACTACATTTTAGGTTTTTCTACTTGATAAAAATATTTAAATAGATTAAAAAATAGGTTCAACGCATTATAATTTTGATTAATTGATCAACCGCAACCATTTCTGATCGCCACCTTAGAACATAGGTCATAAGGTAACGTCATAAGCGAATGTTCTCCCTCTGGACTCACTAAGCACTTTCCTCAGAATTTGGGCTGTGTAGACTGGTCTCCAGAACAATTTGCTTAAAATATCCAACATAAATAAAATAAATACATGAATAGTTCTCTTTTAATTTTGTAATGAGTAACTGTTCAATTATTAATTTGCTTCCAGAGTTTTGTTTACACAAGGTACCTACAACACTACTTAATAAATATAAAAAACTTCATATTTTCGTCTTTTGATCTGACGCAGGAACAGGATACAGGCCCTCTAGTGGGAGATAGCGCTCCTTGCGGCGGCCTTGCGAACCTACGTCTGGCGGGCTATTCTATTGAAATATATTACAAAGTAAACCACCATTTCCGATTGACCGATTTAGCTCATTTTTACAACACTTCTTTTCCATGAGTTACCCATGACGTATACCGCGTTTCGTTGCAATACAGCAGAAATTACGACCGGTATGAGTATATTAGTAATTTGGGTCCGGAGTAAACCCCCCCCCCCTCCTAATGAACCGATTTAGTTTATTTTTACAACACATTTGTACCTGTAGATTACCACTACAAATACCGAGTTTCGTTCAAATATATCCAATATTACGGCTGGCATGGTCAAATTAGTGTTTTGGGTTCGGGGACCCCCCCCCCCCCCCCCCCATTCCGGTGGACCGATTTTGGTGGTTAACGAACTCGTTCAATCGTTTGCTAATTGAACGCTATATACCACGTTTCGTGAAGAAATAACAAAAACTCTGGCCGCTATCGTGTTAACATACATATATATATTTATATACATATATATATATATATATATATATATATATATATATATATATATATATATAAAAAAATTTTAACGGGGGTCATTTTCGGTGTCTACTAGGTAGGATCGATAAAGATGTGAACAAATTTTTCAAAAATTCCGTCATGAGAGCAACCTCAATAGCTACTTTCCTTCGGAGGAAAGTGCTAAAAACTCGCAATTTTTCAAGAAAATGCCTATTTGCGTTGGACTGCCTTTAGATTGCCACTGTTCAGAAGCATTTATGGCGGAGGAGGAAATATTTTCAGGAAGCTCATAGATTCTTTTAAAAATTTGATCATATGTAAAACTGCATTAGCTATGCATGTGAAATTCTATCTTATATAATGCTCTATCGTATATCTACGACAAATTAAATCATATATTTAATATCAGCCAAAGCTGAGAAGAGTTTCAATATGAAATAAAAAATCTCCTGATTAAATATACTCCGCCCAGACAAGGCAAAAAAACTAAACAGAAAAGCTTCTGCAGGATCAGGATAAAATTAATGATGAAACGTCCCAGGCACCCGATGATGACAATTTGTCGAAAAGCATAGGCCTGAATGAAAAAATGTGGGGAAAACTTATTTTTTTTTTCAACCAAAACAAAGTACACCTTGATATTTTCTTTTTATTTCTTGTTATCTCCGACTGCTTACGAGGGGAAATAAGACCTCCTTTGCAAGGAAATTACACTTTTTCGTTTTATAATAAAAAGCCCCAAAGATAAAAAATGATGTCATAAAGCCCTATCTATAAACATATCATATTGCAAAGGCAATATTTCGTATAAAAAATATAGCAAAGGGAACAGCTGCAAAATTCTGTCCCTTGACCCTCCATATATTCTATTTCTTCGTCGTATGGGTCCAACAAAGAAGTTGTTCCTACATTTTACCGGGTTTCAACCTCTTTATTAAACTTTCTTTGTTCGTGTCGCTCTCGACCATGATTCTTGGTCTCTCATCCACATATATTCCGGGTATTTAACATTTAGGGCAATGAATATATGTATTCTTCAATTCTTAATAAAATTAAATTTTCAATTCTTAAACCAGTTTAAAATTTGACACTGAACGCATACATAAATATAAAATAATAATTTCTTCTTATAATAATTCCTAAGAATCAATTTAACACCTGTTCAAAGATTTGACCCCTTGCAGCAATAGAGGCATCAGATCGCACATTGACAGGCTGGTTGGAATTTGTGCATTGCTCTACTGTAATCTGTCCCCAGGCCCATTTTATGTGACGGATGAGGTATAGTGGAACATGGATAATTTGAACATCGGTAATTCGAAATCGTGGTTAATTCGAATATTTCTCTCGGTCCCTAGAATTTAGGGCATAAACAATGTAAAAAAATCGTGGTTAATTCGAATAAAATTTTGGATAATTCGATTTTTTTCGAGTCTTTACCAATGGGAGATGTTCCATCTTAATTTTTTTTTTTAAATATTGTCCCCTACGGTAAGAAGGATAGTAAGCTACGGATGTAGGGGTTCCGGGACAAGAAGCGCGGCGGTTCCATCTACGAGAGGTAAAAAAAAGTATGTTGATTTGACATGGAATGACTCTTAGTCTAGTTCTTGGAGTCTAGGAGTTCTGCAATGTGGAGGGTCGCGCTTCCTCCCTTCCAGGGGTTATAGTTACATATACCATCCTGTCGTTTCATCCTAGAATTCCCTTCCACCATCCCTCCCATCTTCCTTTCTTATTCAGTTATAAGTGAGTCAGCGTCTAGATCTGTTGTATTGTTTGTGTCTTGAATTTCCGGTGTACAGTGCAGTTCAGTGACCTATTGATTTAATATGTCGAAGCCTACCAGTTATAAAACTTTAACGTTGCCAGAGAAAATAGCTGCAATTAAAGAAGTTGAATAAAGAAACATCTGAAATTGCCAGCGGCTTTAGAATTCCTCCTAACACTTTGTCAACTTACCTGAAAAATAATAAAAAAATTCTTGCCCATGAAAATGACTTTTTTCAAAACAATAGACTTTTATTTTTACTTTTTTTATAAATTATTATTACATATGTACGTAATCATCAATTTATGAAATATTTGTTATTGTTTATATAAAATGTGAGAAAATATGAAATTCGATTTTTTACCCCTTTATTTTTAAAATCTTTTGTAATTCGAATTTTGAATAATTCGAACTTTTTTATCGGTTCCTCGAGGTTCGAATTATCCAAGTTCTACTGTACTCCCTTGTGCCAATGTGCTCACTGTAGATCAAATCTTTAATGTGTCTCCATGCGAAGAAATCCAAGAGCGTGAGGTCTGAAGATCGAGCCGGCCAAGATATCGGCCCACCAGGTCCCATCCAACGCCATGGATGGTTAGTGTCCAACCAATTTTGTACGGCCCTTCCGTAATGGGCTAGACTAAGACCAAGCTCCCCAATCTTTGTGACAAAAGTACTCCCTCCAAGAACACCGACAGTTTATTATCGAGGAATGTGTGGAAAGACTCTGTGTCAAGACGAGGGTCAAAAGTGGGGACCTACTATTTCATTATTCCACACAAAATCAGAGACATTCTCACTCCTATATTTTTGAGGTGGGGGGGGGGATTCAAGGAGGTGGGGTTAGGGCTGGGAGGGTGAGCGGAGGGGGTGAAAGATAAAACATATACTATTATATTATAATTATTTTTATAAAGGCATTATGAATGAATGTCTTTTCAAAATTGTGTTTAGTTTTTTGCGTTTTCCTCGAGAACAAAGGAAAAACGAAAATAATTCCAAAGGACTTTTTTTCTTACTTTTTTCATCCTGCATCGAATCCCGAAGTTTTGCCGTTTATTTTGGGGACACCCTGTATATTTAATCTAATGTATAAAATTCTCGTGTCCCACTGTTTGTGACCAAACTCCACCGAAACGGCTTGACCGATTTTTATGAATTTTTTTGTGTATATCAGTATGTATGAGAATAGGATGTAAACTATTTGTTATACCCCTAAGTATTAAGAGAGGAGAAACAATTTCACGACACAAACGATTTCGCTATTTGCCTGTTTATAGTCATCCATAAACCGCCCGATATGAGTGTAGTCCTTTGAAATAAGGTTGAATTAAGGGAGTGCTAAGGGAGGCCCCAATCTACCTCGCTGTTTCTGCCGACAATCTCCGAGGGTGTTGTAGCTCCGTGTAATCACAGCCATGAACGCCTGTTTCTCATTCTGCTTGGATGAACACAACTCTCAGCTAATATTCCCGTCTCTAGACTATTTCCTTACATCTCTCACTATACAGGATATCATTCAAGCATACACATTCAGCCATGTAGTGATGTTAATTTCCCTCCATTTTGAAACTACTTTCATTCAATTCCGCATGTAAAATTACCTATAACAAATCATCATGCTTTCGCATGCTATGACGATAAAATAAATAATTTGTGGTGGAGACCTGGAGTTTTTTTATGCATCCTCACATGGATATTTAATGGGAAGAGAGCAACCTCAAAAATGCCCAAGATGTAATGAACCCTTTACAATAAAGCATTTAATATCCGAATGCCACCAATTCAGAGTAGAATTAAACGAATTGAATATCACTCCAGACATAAGAGAGGCATTAGCAGACAATGCAAATATGCTGGATAAAATAATAAGTTTTCTAAAAAAAAGTTAAATTATACAACGAAACATAAAAAAAAAAAAAAAAAAAAAAAAAAAAAAAAAAAAAAAAATGTATATATATACAAAAAGTAAATAAATAAATAAAAAATGAATAAGGAATAATTAAAAAAAAAAAATGTATTACTTATATTTAAAAAGTATTTATGCGTGTATGTGTATATGTGTATGTATATGTATGTATATGTGTGTGTGTATATGTATGTATATGTATATTTGTGTATATATATGTATATATATATGTATATGTGTGTGTATGTATATGTATATATATATATATATATATATATATATATATATATATATATATATATATGTATGTGTGGATGTGTATATGTGTGCATGTGTGTATATATATATAAATGTGTGACTATCTAAAGAAATACGATTCATTCAAATAGAAGTTTCTATACTAGTAAAAAAAAAAAAAAAAAGAAAAAAGAAAAAAATAAATAAATAAATAAATAAAAAAAAAAATAAAGCAAGAAAATAAATAATAATAACTGTAAACCATAAGTATATGTTTTCCGAGAAAATAAAAACGTGAGTGTGACATAAATGAGATCGGGCAATGATGCTCTGAAAGCTGTTTGCCATCCATCCATCCATCCTTTTTGATGCAGTACCACCACCGTCCAGCCAAATCAATGTCTAGATAGATATTAGTATATTTCAACATCTAATAATTCAATAATAATTTTCCTTAAAAAAACTTTAAGCATGATTGAATTTTTCATGGAACTAGGCTTAGTAGTCTGTTTAAATCATCATCATCGGGAAGTGGGTATAAATATATTAATTCTCAAGGCTGTGAATACATGGAGCCATGGAAAACATCCAGAAATAAGCCATGGAAAACATCCACAAATGATACAAGGAGAAAGGAAGTAGTCTTGGCCCGAATGAGAATTGGCCATACAAACCTCACGCATTCCTTCCTAATGTCTAAGGACCCCCCACCAATTTGTAGTTCATGTAATGCGCTGCTAACTGTGAAGCACATCTTGACTAATTGCCGGGCCTATGAGCAACAGAAAGAGCAACACCAACTGTCTGACTCCTTAGATGAAATTCTAGCTGATCATACCAACCAAGTCGAGCGACTCTTTGACTTTTTAAGGGCCGCTCAATTAATGGACAAAATCTAGACAGAACGTAAAGACCGAAATGCTCCTTTGTTTATTTCATTTATATATAATTTTTATATATTATTTTATTAACATTATTCTTTTTTTATTTGATTTTTATTATTTTTTATTACGTTTTATTATTTTCCATTTTTTTTATTTATTTATTATTATTACTTTTTTTAAATTTATTTATTTTTTATTATTTGTTTATTATTATTATTATTATTATTATTTTTATTTATTTATTTATTTATTTTTTATAATTTTTCTTTTTTTTTTACAAGCAATTGAGCATTTCTCGTTTATCGTTTAAATTAATAAAATCTGCAAATAGAAATATTATTGATAGCAATTTAACCATAATGTATACATGTTGATACTTATTACCAAATTATAATGAAAATTACTACACACAGGAATGGCGTTAGTGACCTTAAGGGTTGACACGCCATTATAATAATTAAAAAAAAGATAAAAAAAAAAAAAGCTGTGAGTGGTATATATTTCGTTGCGAATATAAATGTCATTAAATATTCCCGTTGGTGCAAAAGTGTTAATGAGTGGAAAAATTAATAAGGGCCACGCACAATTTACACACCTTGAAACACACTGAATGAAAGGAATGTTGTACCAAGAGAGCCCCCTTCTACTTCACAAGCCTAAATAATTTATAAAGAAAGGAAAAAGTGAGAAACATTTCTTGTAGGTAAATGTTACCTAGAAATATTTCTTTTAGCGTGGTTCCTCCAGGAAACTCCTTTTACCACCCTTACCACTCCTGAAACAGATACCTCTTAGCCCTTAGAAGTCTAGCCAATCTGAGAGGGACCGACCGCCGGGTGCTACGAGCTGTGAGAGCCGATGCTACTACCCCCAGTGCTAGCCTATTTTCCACCCTCCGCGTGGGACTTTGGTTTGGAACAAGACTATACACTCAGTCAGAACTCCCGCCTTGGGTCGCTCTTATTACGTAGATATATAACAGGGGACATGCAAAATTGCTTGTTTTGTTGTAATTTAAGATGCTAATTTCATTAATTGTGTGTACTTTAGTGTGACCTTTTCAATTATTATAACAAGTTTCTTATTATTCTTATCCTGCAAGTTGCGAAGACAATTAATAAATAAACAGTTTCTGAAATAATATTTCAATAGTTACCGAAGTATTTTAGTTTTAAATTTAACACCACTAGCCCTGATAGTATGAATGCACCCTTTTATCAAAATATTCATGAAAACACTTTCTCTTCTCTTCATTTAACCAATTTTATGATTTATTTCATTGTTATGATACTTCAATTTATTTAGTAATTTTTTTTTAAAATATTGATTGATCTTTATTGATCATTTACAATCTGTGCAGTTACGTACAATACGTAATTATTCAGTAAATAACTGGGTCTTTTTTTTTACTAAAAACTAATCATTTTATTTTTATTCGCAACTCATAAAACTGGTTATGACCAATAATTACTTGCTGGAGAAAAAAAAAAAACACTTTTTTTAAAATTTGTGTTTTGTATTTATTTTAAAACAAATTTATTTATAATAAGTAGTATAGGCGCTAATGACCTAGATGTAGATGCGCCGTAAAAAAAAATAATAAAAAAATATAAAAAAAATAAGTAGTATATTAGTAAATAGTAATATAATAATAAAGTAATGAATTAGAAATAAATAGTAGGTATATAGCAAAAATATTAATAATAAACTTATAAATATAAAATTAAATAATAAACCAAAACTAGTACTGAGAAATATTTGTTAGGGTCATATTTCCCCACCCCTAATTTAGCCTAAAGGTGGGAAAAGGTTTGGCAAATTTTAGTAAAGTGTCTGCAAACAATAGAAATAGCAACACAACCCCTGCAGGTAGCCGCCTTGGTACAGTCTGAATAGGTGATAATGGACCCTTCAGGTGGTCTAGGACACTCCGCTCGAGATAAAGTTAGCTTCCACTCACAATAAAACCGGGAAAAACACACGTAAAGACATTCTTCTGCTATCTAACGGATAGTTAAGTAACTAGACTAGTTGTACAGCGTGATACAAGAGATCTCTGGGCTTTCTGGAAGCAGAGATTATACAAAGAATATAAAAACGAACATATTCGTGCATTGCACTCTGAGGAATGTCCCGGCTGCACGAATATATTCGTGCTTCGCACTCAGAGCATTTTTTTAGAGAACGAATATATTCGTTCATAGCACGGAAAGGGTTAGTATTGTTTCATATGGCGAACAAATAAGTTGTGAGGCGCCCACCTTGGGCGTCCACTCCTGTTATAATCACAGAATAACGCAGGGTCCTTATGGGATTTTGGGGGTGAGCGGGTTGGATAACCTTCATCTCATCAGATTCAAGGTCATTTCAAGGTCAAATAGAGAAAAAAACGTAGAACAGATCTGAAAAAGAAGCATTCGTATGGTTTTGAGGTCCCTGGGTCCGAACATGAAATTTTTTCAGATTTTTCCTACGTTTTTCCCCTATTTGGCCTTCAAATGACCCCCACACAGGAAATGGCGTAAGGTCAAACAAACTATAGATTTGGACACAACGACCTCAAAAACACATGCATGGATTTTTTTCAGATTTTTTCTACGTTCATTTCTCTATTTGACCTTCAAAATGTTAACTAATGAAGCGAAGTTTCGACACTGAAATGACACTTAATGAATTCAGGTCTGAAATAGCTGAGTTGCGCTGCTCTTCTATATTATATAGCTGCTGCAGTGGATTAAATAAACGAAAAAGATGGAATATGTCTATACTTATTTGGGTACTGTGGCGTGTGGACATGCAGGAAATGAAAATACAGATGTCCTTTTTCTGCATAAAATAATTTAGGGGACAGGCGTAGCTTATGTACTGCATTAGGGTGATTTGTAGGACATTCTAAATTCGAAACTTGGACGGACACTATAGATTTAGTTTCATAATAATTAATTGATTCCTCCTAAATGAAATTAAGTTCTGCGGAGTGAAACTAATTTCGAAGTGACATTAAAAGCTAGACTCTAACTCTAACCTCAGCCTCGGTCCCTGTGCTTATTAATGACAATACTCCAAGATCCGATATTCCAATTCTGTCCAAGAGGGACATCAATATAATATATTAAAGATACATTCGATATCTAGTTGTATACAAATAAAATTCCAACATATAGTGTAGGATTGTAATTGGAATATGGCGAAAAGAACTCAGCTCTGGATTTTTGTTTACCCAGTAACAACCGGCCAAAGTTATGCCTTGCACAGTTCAGAAGTAAATAGGTTAAAAATTGCATAAGTCGTGTGATATGTTTAGGTTTAGTCGTCTCATGAAAGTTGTAAAATCTAATATATAAAATTCTCGTGCCAGATTTTTAGTGTTTTTACTCCTCCGAAACGGCATAACCGATTTTGATGAAATTTAATATGCATATTCATTAGATCTGAGAATAGGTTTATAACTACTTTTTATACCCCTAAGTGATAAGGGTGGCCCACCTAAAAACATATTTTTTGACAAAATAATTAATTTTTATTTTTTTATTATTTGGCATTAAAAAATACACATAACCCTAAGTTTTCAACCTTCTGCCACCAATCCCCATTCTTTAATAACGATATTAGTACTTTAATTATAAAAAATAAATTGAAATTATAAAACGTAGTTTTATTCAACATATCGCACTAGTATTTCTAAACTGACACAACTCAAAATAAAATTCAACTGAAAATGTGTCAATTTTGCCTATATAGCCTTAGGATTACGACTGGAAGGGTGACACAAGTGCCATGTGGTGTACAAGCTCTGAAGCTAGATACATACAGTTTTGATGGTTCATACAGATATATTTACCATGTCTTTCGCAGTCATAACTATGACGGTATGAATAAAACCGATTTTTGAGTTGTGTAACTTTTGGAATACTAGTGCGATATGACATTTTGCCAAGATAAATATGGCTCCAGATTCTAACCTGGTACTGAAGTTAATTCCAACATTCAATTCATGTTTCCAAATGACATCGTTCGGAGCCACGGAAATAATTAAACATAATGCTGCACATGGTCAAGAATTTAATTCAACATTCAAGATCGAAGGCCAAGTTTATCATTAATTTTTACAAATTTACTTTATGGGAGGTGAGGACTCCGAAAACGCACTTGCCAATCGCGTGGATGCACGTTGGGCTACATCAACCTCAATTCACGGTGTAAAAAGATTGCCACACCACCATTTTTTATATGGTATGATGTGGAAGTAATATTTTTGTAGTGCTGGATAAATAAGTGGACTGTATGAATAATAAGTTGATAATTTATATTTATTGAGTACAGATGAAGAGTGGGGGGAAATTGCCAAAATCAGAAACAAATGGTGATTAGTATATTAATGAAATTTTGAAACTGATGGGACTGATGAGTTGAAATAATGATGAGCTGATGATGTGGTGATAAAGATGGGCTGCTGGGGATCCATGAAGTTACATTAAATAGGTACCTGTTGATGGTGCCTTGTTGGATAGAAGGGGTGCATCTCTCCCTGTTTCCTCATTTATGGTCAGCTGCATGCCTTTGCTCCTCCGCTGCCCGGTGGTTTTAGGTGACTACTCGGCCATGGTATATTAAAGCCGGTGAAAGGGAACAAAAATTACTTTACACGCTGTGTAAAAGCGGGGTGGACTTTGTCTGTCCCGACTTGACCGGGGGTGGTTCGCCCCGGTGAGGTAGACGGCGCCACTGTCGGTAGAGTATACAACTTGCACTCATCAAAGGAAATCTCTTTAGGGTGGCAACCCTAAACACACGGTATGGAAGTCGCATCGTCGGTGAGGTGGGCGATCTATTGAACGAGCAGAATGAATCGTTGAGAATATTTAAATGACGCATGCACAAATTACAAAAAGGCAATCAAGACATTTTCATCAACTTTACTTCTTCATATCTTATTTTCTAGTTGAGAGCGAGTTTTTTTTTAACGGATTCGTGTTTAATGCACCAAAATACGCTATAGTGCAAAATTTGAAGAAAAAAAAATCGGTGTTGAGGACGCTCTCCTTCAGTTTTACTATAAATAAATATTTAGGTCTTTGGAAATTGGAAGGAAAAATTGGATTCTTGAGGAAGAAATTTGATCAGAAAAAAAATAAATAGGAAAATATTTTGATCCCACTTTCCTGGTATAGTCACGTAAAAAGCAAGGATCACTTAGATGAGTGCAACCCTTTGTACGTGCCCTATCTCAAACTCCTAACCTTGAAGAGAAAACATTTTCCCCTTGTCTTCCCTGAAATATCTCCTATATTTAGAAAGACAGGAAAAAACCACTTTAGGAAATTACCTTTCACGTTCGAAATTCCCGGGAAATTTTGTTAATAGTCCATTATGGCGCTCATATTTCTGATTTTACACTCTTTATCTTCATTGTCGTCGTCCTTTCTGAAATATTTTAAGGTAATTTATTCTTTGAAATATCAACTTTTGTTTTTCTTTTTAAGGTCTTCAAACCTTAAGGTCATAGAATGAGCATTTATTATATTTAATGATGGTCTGTTTTTAGCGCGGTTCCTCCCTCCCTGTATAGGGAGGAAACACGCTTATGAGGTTGACCTCATGACGCAATCCGGAAGGAATGTCTAGACATTTTCACGTTTCAGGACCTATAAATCATTAAAGTAACGCTAGTTCAGATTTTTATTTGTATAAACAGGGTGGCCCAGATAAGCAGGCCACACGAGAAATAAATACTAAACAGTTTAAGATATCAACATTCTCCTATGCTGAATTTCCCCTCCCTTAACAAAAATACTATTTAAATAAATTCAATTGCCTTTTTTTGGACTTTCAAATGAGGAATACATGCAAATGAAAACGTATTTTTACAGAGAACTACTTGACGCATCGAAACCCCGTTTGCACGGTTCTTCCTTGTTGTGTTAGTACATTTTAAAAATATAATGCAAACTATGGGTAAAGAGGAAACCCTTCCCTTTAAAGGCCTATTTGAGCCCTTAGAAGTGTTATTTTCTCGTTTCCTATGAAATATGTTGATATCTCAAAACCGTTTAGTAGGTATTTCTCTTGTGGCCCGCTTATCTGGGCCACCCTGTGTGCATCTATATATATATAGTTGATTTGTTACGTCCTGTCATGAGATATTCGTGTGTTAGTCCTTTGTGACCAATTCTGCGTCGAGAAAGTACACTTTCTTCAAGTCTGTTATCAATCGCTGGATGTCAATTCCTTAGTTGCATTATTGATATTTTCTGTTAGTCGAGTCCAGTTCTGTCTTGCCAATAATTTATAATATTTTGTTTAATTGCATTGGTCAAGTGTTAGTGTGACGGATCGGTTGTGCTCATGTTTTCTTATATCACGTTCTGTGTATAAATCTGTTAGATAGCTTTATCTCAAACCTTCATGTCCTGGCAGCCAGTACATTTGGATGTGCTTGTTATATGAGTGAATAGATTAGAAAATGCCTATTATTATTGGATGGTTGGATTATCTGTCTACTAGTGCCTTTAGTGTACTCAGTGAGTGCACAGAATCACGTATCGTCTGTCTGTCCTCGGAATGTTAGTCCAATAAGACAGCCATAGAACTCAGCATTAAATATGCTACAATTAGCCAGCACTGAAAGGGTTAATGCCCAGGCAGCCAGTAAATTGTAATGTACCTTGTTATGTGAGCGAATAGTTTAGAAAATGCCTGTTATTATTGGATGCTTGGAGTATCTTTCTGCAAGTGCCTTTAGTGTGTTCAATGAGTCAGTGAATAGAATCACATCTAGTCTGTCTGACCTTGAAATGTTTTTCAGAGCGGCCATAGCCACGTTCAATGCACTGGTTTCCGTTGATCACCGAAGTTAAGAAATGTAAGGCGTGGCCAGTACCTGAATGGATGACCGACCACGTGCCGTTGGCGTTATAAAAGAGTTACAACCTGTAGATAGCCGGGCCTTGATAGCCTAATTGTTGAAACGCCCTTAAACAAAAAATAATGAGAATGCCATAGATCTCAGCTGTAAGTATACTACAATTATCATTAAGTAGACACTTAATGATAATTGTAGTATACTTACAGCTGAGATCTATGGCATTCTTATTATTTTTTTAATTCTTATTACTATAGAATGTATTGGGTTGGCAAGTAAGTCCTTTCGGTTTTCATTTTTTTTTTTTTTTTTTTTTTTTTTTTTTTTAAATATGAAAACCGAAAGGACTTACTTGCCAACCCAATACATTCTACAGTGTAATATAGATAAAAGTATAAATTATAATTAATTAATAATACATACAATACTTCTTACCTAAACTAAGCAGAATTTTAATCCAAATATTTTTAAAATTGTTATTTTTTTATTTGTTTCAATTTTTTTATTCTTATTAATTTTTTGCCTTTTTAATTTTAATTTTGTTCAATCATATTCTACGCATTTGCACATGAATGTGCGTTTACCTTAATAACTCTTTATATAGAACACACATGCATATAAATATGTTTTCCTCTTATTAGTTCCTTAAGCCCTAACAGTTTGGGGGCCTGAGTTGTAATTGATAAAAAAATCATTACCTAGACACTTAATGATAATTGTAGCATACTTACAGCTGAGATCTATGGCATTCTTATTATTTTTTTGTTTAAGGGCGTTTCAACAATTAGGCTATCAATATTATACGTGTATAAGACATTGTAATCTTCACTATGTAATGTGAAACGTTCACAAATACAATATCTTATTTTTATTTTTCCATTGCACGCATGAAAGTACGACCAAATTCTCTTGTAACAAATATTTCATTTTATATTTTACAACGATGATCAATTGTGAAATGATAGCTTGTTGAATTCAATTCCTCATAGATAGAAGTAAGTTTGGTGGTGTAGAACTAATTTCCAAGTGACATTGAACATCCAATTTTCATGGAAGGCTAGATTCGAGCCCCAAACCGCAGCCTCGGTTTCTCTACTAATTAATGAGCATGCTCAGAGATCCGGGTTTCCAGTTGATCAAGTAGAGTACGACTATCCTAGAGTGGAAGATCAATCTTATATGATTGTGATCAATTTGATAGTTTCTGATCAAGTATGTTCTGGAGCTCTCAACGAAAATAAAGAAATGATTAGCTTTTTGGACTACTCAACTGATATTTCTTACCTTTATTTTTTCTGTTTGTCATTATACAGAGAGATTAAAAACTAAATGGGGTGAAACTTAATAAAATTTTTATTTTATTTTTTTACTGTAATACTTTACTTTAAGGCCACTGAAATCATTAAATATCAATTTCATCGAGAATAATTTTCATTTACTTCTGATCATAAAAATAAGCATGATATTAGTTTTATTCATCAGTTGTTTTTCCCCTAACTTCGCAAATCTATATATATATAAAAATCACGTGTCTGTCTGTTTTTCTGTTTGTTTGTTCCTTATACAAATCCACACCGTTTGACCGATTTTGACCAAACTTGGAATAATGGTAGGTCTTGATACGAGAAATCTCCTAGGCTAGGTCAAAAAAGTCTACCAGCTGTCTGTCTGTATGTTCGTCCCTTATACAAATCCACACCGTTCGTCCGATTTTGACTAAACTCGGCACACTTGTGGATCTTAATCTGGGGAGTGTCGTAGGCTAAGTCAAAAACGTCTACCAGCTGTCTGTCTGTATGTTTGTCCCTTATACAAATCCACACCGTTCGTCCGATTTTGACTAAACTCGGTACACATGTGGATCTTAATCTGGGGAGTGTCGTAGGATAAGTCAAAAACGTCTACCAGCTGTCTGTCTGTATGTTTGTCCCTTATACAAATCCACACCGTTCGTCCGATTTTAAATAAACTCGGTACACATGTGGATCTTAATCTGAGGAGTGTCGTAGGATAAGTCAAAAACGTCTACCAGCTGTCTGTCTGTATGTTTGTCCCTTATACAAATCCACACCGTTCGTCCGATTTTGACCAAACTTGGAATAATGGTAGGTCTTGATACGGCGATTGCCATAGGCTAGGTCAAAACGGCTACCATCTGTCTGTCTGTATGTTTGTTCTTTATACAAACCCACACCGTTTGACAGATTTTGATCAAACTGGGCACACAGGGTGGTCTTGATCAGGGGAGTGTCATAGGCCAGGTCAAAAACGTTTACCAGCTGCTGTCTGTATGTGTTTTTTTGTGTTTTTTTTTTGTTTTTTGAATAAAAATCCACACTGTTAGACCGATTTTTACCAAACTTGGCATACATTGTATGTCTTGATACGGGGGGGGGGGGGGGGGGTGTTATAGGTTAGGTCAAAGTCGTCTAGGACTCACAGTTGAGAGGTCACGGGTTCGAAACAGTTACACATTCGTGTTATTTGATTTTAATAATACTTATTTGGTTTCTAATTTATTTAGGCTTTTCTATATGCAGAAATTAGGTGTAGCATGGCACGCCGGGTAACAGCTAGTAAATTATAAAATTGAGGGAGAATCTCAGTCCTGAGTGAACTGTTGTAAAGTTTATGAAATTTTACAACTTTTGTAATATTCGGCAGTTCAGGATTTCTCAAAAAGGTCACTATGATGACCTAATTCTACAATGCAGGGAACACTTTAAAAACTTGAAACAATCGCCAAAATCCGACAACAAAGGGTACCTGGACATTGTGGTGCCTTAAGAATTTGCTTTCCTTTCAGATTTAATTCGAGTAGGTGCTTACATTTGTCACGAAAGTTTAATCTTCCGCATTACTGAATTAGTGAAATAAAGCTTATTAATTATTTAAAAAAGTGGGACATTTACACGAAATATTTAACAATTTATTGGTAGGGTTAAAACAAAACAAAAAAAATTAGAATTTTTAAATAAGATAAAATTGGTACTTACGTATAAGCTTCAACGCAGGTTAAACATTTGGGCTTCGTTCAGAGATCTGGATCATGGACGTATTTCTATTGGTCAATTCCTATGAGCAATTCTATTGGTCATTGTGTTTATAGTAACCGCCTTGCCCCTTTTATTTAGAACGCAATTCATTTGTACATTCCTGTTTTTTATGGGATTGGTGTTTCTATGTTTGTTGTTTGTTTTACTAGTTTGTTGTGTATTATACCGAAACAAAGGAAGCTCTGTTAAATTCCGTATCGGTCCATTATCCACCGAAAAACCATCTTTGACCTATATTATCAGCGATTTAGATTGACTAGAGTTTTGATATAATCTTGAGCAAGCGGAAACGCACAGCAATTGTGCCATTAACATAAGAGCTACGCCATTTCGCTCGCTCAAGATTATATTGAAACTCAAGTCAACCCAAATATTTGGTAATCGCGTCAACATATTGGTAAAAACTCAATTGACGCCTTGATACAGATCTCTGACCCGGTGATGATCCAGATCTCTGAGAGCCGGTTCTTTAACCTGCGTTGAAGCTAATACGTAAGTATTGTGCAATATTTATATTCTAAGCTTACCAAATGTCACCAGGGATAAGAACGGAATGCAAGATATTATATATTCCAATGCCCCATCCGTTGCTGGGAATTTAAATGTCAGGATTTCTTCTCCAAAAAAGTAATATCTAAAATGTCACTCTAATTTTTAATATTGTGAATACATAAGTAAAATAAATGTAAGTAGCGACTGGGCTTAAATCAGTTTTTCCGCGGGGGCGGGGATTGAAAGAAAAATGCTTTAATCTTCTTCTCGAGAAAAAGCTGGGAAACTAACCATCTCTTTTTTCCAGCTCCATTAATCCGAGCCTAGAAGCTTTTTGCCCAAATCCTGTATTAGTAACCCGGAAGAGACATAATTCATTCTGGATTTTGTACGTTTTTCATTCAGATTGTAGTAGCCCCTGTTTAAAAGATGATTTCTTATAGCCTATATGTGAGCCGGTCCTTTGTGATTTGATACGGCCCGTGAGGCATTTTGAAATCCCCAATTAAAAAAAAAAAAAAGTGAAGATGGAGATAGTTAGCCGTTGCAGAGATACGAAGACAAGGTATAGAGTTTTGCGAGGGCGGATTTGTGGATTCACTCCCGCATAACACAACACAAACGGACAATAAAAAACAAAGAAATCCACAAATCCGCCCTCGCAAAACACGCCATAACAAAAAAACACACTTTCAACTTTGACGACACTAAAATACTTTCCACAGAACGAAACACCAAAAAACGACAGATTTCCGAATGCGCCCACATTAACTTAAACCCCAATAGCATTAATTAAAGGTGCCATTGACCGTAGCAGTCGATTCACCCTAATTAAAAAAAACAAAAAAAAAAAAAACATTAATTACAAAACCGACAAACAAAACATCTCCCCTGCTTACTCCGCCGTCTTCCATAAATTGTCCTGACCTCCTTTTTATCTTTGTTCCCAGGCTGCAGACAATTTTTTTACTTGTGTGTCCCAAAACTCTTAACACCTATACAACCCGCTTTTACAACCTAGCAATTGAACTTCTTTCATCTTCACCGACATACCGCTTCCTCACCCCTCCCCCAGTTAAAACTATAAAACCCCATGTGTAGTTGCTGTTCCCCCTACATTCAACCATGGTTACCTAAGTTCTAGTGGTACGTATCTATATATTAATTATTATAAATTGTATTCACTTATAGAATAGATTGTTTTTTCTCACTATATGAAAAATGTTCCTTTTTAGCACTTTCCTCCGAAGGAAAGTAGCTATTGAGGTTGGACTCATGACGGAATTTTTGAAAAATTTCTTCAAATCTTTATCGATCCTACCTAGTAGACACCGAAAATGACCCCCGTTAAAATTTATATATATCTATATACATATATATATATATATATATATATATATATATATATATATATATATATATATATATATATATGTCTGTCAACACGATAGCGGCCAGAGTTTTTGTTTTTTCGTCACGAAACTTGGTATATAGCATTGAATTAGCAAACGATTGAACGAGTTCGTTAACCACCAAAGTCGGTCCACCGGAAGGGGGGGTTTACCCCGAACCCAAAACACTAATTTGACTATGTCAGCCGTAATATTTGTTATATTTCAACGAAACTTGGTATTCGTAGTGGCAATATAGAGATAAAAGTGAGATATAAAAATGAACTAAATCGGTTCATTAGAAGGGGGGGTTTACTCCGGACCCACAATACCAATTCGCCACCACCAGCCGTGATTTTTGGTATATTTCGACGAAACTCGGTATTCGTAGTGGTAATCCACAGGTAAATATGTGTTGTAAAAATAAACTAAATCGGTTCATTAGAAGGGGGTGGGGTTTACTCCGGACCCAAATTCCTAATATACTCATACCGGTCGTAATTTCTGCTGTATTGTAACGAAACGCGGTATACGTCATGGGTAACTCATGAGAAAGAAGTTTTGTAAAAATGAGCTGAATCGGTCAATCGTAAAGCGGGGGTTTAATTTGTAATATATTTCAATAGAAAAGCCCGCCAAACGTAGGTTCACAAAGCCGCCGCAAGGAGCGCTTTCTACCACTAGAGTGACTGTATCCTGTTCCTGCGTTAGATCAAAATGCGATAATATGAGGTTTTTTGTATTTATTACATAGTTTAGTAGGTACCATGTGTAAACATAACTCTGGAAGCAAATTAATAATTGATCAGTTACTCATTACAAATTTAAAAGAGAACTATTCATGTTTTTATTTTATTTATGTAGGATATTTTAAGCAAATTGTTCTAGAAAGCAGTCTACACTACCCAAATTCTGAGGAAAGTGCTTAGTTATGCAGCTCCTGCGTGACGGACTTTTTGTTTCTCTGATTCACCTTTAGTTCTCTAACAGCTTCAAATTAAATAGAATAGCAGCAGCATATATGAAAAATTCAATGTCCGATTTCAAGGGTGAATCTCCTCGGGTCTGAAATGTCCCTCCTTACACTGTCTACTCCTTCTTACCCATAAATCTCTCGTAAAAATTATAATTAAAAAATTGAATTTCTATTGCAAACTTTTTCAATCAGATTTGTTAATCAGCATTCCATAGAGTAAACATTCGCCCATGCTATTTTGTAGCGCTTCTAGAATTTCGACTTCTATTTTCCAACATCCGGAATTCGCGATTCACCCTTATCTTTCAAGGTCCTGAATTGATACTGTAAAAAAACTTTACAATATTCATAATTATATAACTGGTTACCTAAAACTAAGATGCTTTATTGAAAAATAATAATTATTCAGTTAGGACAGTTATACTCGTAGTCACATCAAGAGTAACATAACTACGTATCAGCTGTTTAAAATGTATTTTTTTAAATTTTATTGTATTAAATGTTTATTTTATTTCATTAACTCTTTTTTTTGTCCTAAAATTTTACCAATTTACCGTCATTTGGGGTCAGTTCGGACAGGTAGTACGAGTTCGGACAGCAGTGTATGGCGCAGGAAATCACGTGACCCTGAGCAAGTTTTTTCATTAGGGACATAATTTGCTTGACAAATACGATCGATATTACATTTTTCCCATGTAGTTAAGCCGAAATCGCCGTGAGAACACTTTGAAGTGAATAACGAATATTTTAATGTAAGTTGTAATATCCAAGATTTTCGAAATGCTAGAAACAAACATCTGTGTACGTAATTAAACCCTAATTTTTCATATTGTATAGTAGGTTTATATGTTGTATAATGATGCGAAAATAAATATATTTTTTTTTTTTGTTCAAAAACTTTTTTTTCTCGTTTAAGTAAAAATCTCGCATACCCTGGGGTGAGTTTGGACATGCATCAATTATACCCGCGTCCTCTCAGCTTAAAGGAAAACAGTATTTATTCCAAAGAGGCTTTGAAAAATGTGATTGACGATGTCAAAACCAAGAAGAAGACTCTGAGAGGCAGCGGATCGATGTATGTATTTTGTTGTTCAACAAATTACATAAATCGACTTTAAATGAGAAATTTAGAAGAATGCACACCAGAAAAAAGTGGAGGCTAAACTAAATTTAGTAAAGAAGAAAAAAAATACTAAAGAGAATTTTCCTGCAGCCGAATGTGATTTTCCATTAGCTCGATTAAGATATTCGCCAAATCGTTAAAACATATTTGGATAGGTCAGGAAAAAAATCGCAAGATTTTAAGACAACAAGCCCAGACTGGAATGGTTTGACGGGGTTATGTAAAGGAATCAGCCATTAACGGAACGCCTTGCACAAAGCATCAAAAGGTGTAGAGCAGAAGTTGATTTTGAGAAAGTTAAAGAATATTTTGTAAAGCTAAAAAATATTATAGAACATACGTATTCCTCTTTAGAATATCGTCAATTATGACCGAGCTCACTCTAGCTATAGTTTAAGTTTAGATTTTTACAGAAATTAAAGGCTGTCCGAACTCACCCAACACGTAGGGGTGAGTTCGGACACATATTAGAAATAAAAAAAATTGAAAATTTTTGAGATGCTCAAAAAACAAAATACGCTATTCGATAGAGGAAGGTTAAGGGTTCATATATTAATTTTTCCAGATTTTTATAAAAATTCTGTCTTTTGTTATTACGAGAAAACCTCGAAAATGTGTCCGAACTCACCCCAAATGACGGTACTTGTTAAATAGTTGCTTTATGTGTTTATATTTATTTGGTGAGCACGCTTAACTAATGTACTATACTTTTAATGTTAAATAAACGGATTATTATATGGATAAATCATAGTGGATGACTGGTCTTATGTTTTACTACTTTACCATTGCTCTCACTGAAAGGAAATTTAATTCAGAAAGTGGTTTTTAAAATATTATAAATCAAGTTGAATATAAATTATTCGGCTCCATACATTTTGTTGAATATTCAGAAGTTATGTGAACAAACTAAAAACTCTTGGGAATAAATCTGAAATCCAACATGCTCTCTGTAAAATTTCCAATACACCTCATGCGTGGAATTATCTGTTGGAGAGTTTTACTTTTACAGAAAGGGGAAATAATTCTGAATTTAACTTTCGAAGAACTTTATTTTCCAATTTAAAATAAATAATATTTCTCACAGAGGTCTCTCGTAAGCTCCTTAAAGGAAGCAATTCCTGGGCAAGCCACTACGATTCAAGTCCGACTCGCAGGAACTGCGTCATCTTAGCTCGTTTCCGATCATATCCCTGGTGACATTGGTTAATAAATAGAAGAATATCTTGGTAGGTTTTGATCTTTCGTGAAAAAATGTAAAATAAGATCTCTAAAAGAAGTAACATAAGACTTTAAGCGCAAAACAGGAAACTGATTGTATCCTAAGCGGAAATGAGTCCATCGTCTTTCTCAACGTTTGCTCTTGGAAACACTATAACTATTTCTCCTTTTGTTTTACCAAAATGCTCATTCCACTTCAAATTAAAAAAAAAACAACAACCAATTAAAAAGTTAGGTGAACAGAGACAAAAACGAATCAAGATTTCAAAAGACTAACTATTTCGATGTTTAAAGCACTTAATTCTCCGATTGATATAGACCCATCGAAAATTTCACCAGGACCTTTTTGTAGAGACTTTTATAAGATTTCGAAAAGTCGCCTTCCACTTTCCTAAACATTTTCGAGATAATTTAGAAGATGTACCAAGATCCGAAACATTTCATGTCTATTAATACTTTTTTTTTCTAATCCCTTCTTACCTCTAAAAATGCAACCGAAATTTAAAAATCTTAAACTGTATGAATGCCAAACGTATGGAACAAGATTCAACTGAATCAATCGTTTCTGAATGCCCAAACTCAAAATAAGTTTGGAAAAGTGCCTATTTCTATCAATTTCCTCGTAAATTATTACAGATATCGCTTGATAAGTGGTTTCATTCGTAATTCCTACTTAAAGGAAACAACGAGTACCTGCAAGTATATGAACTCGAAATCGTGTGCGTTATGATTTTTTTTCGCACGAATTTCGCTTCAAAACCCATGTTCCAGTGGGCGGATTCTGCTGATTCCCGAAGTTGACATTGCAAATTAGACAAAATATTACTGCAGCAAATTTCATCAAAATCGGATCATTTGTCTGGCACCTAGAGAGCGAACAGACAAATATATAAAGCGGGTTTCCCCCTATGGAGGGAGGAAGGAACCGCGCTAAAAATATCAAATTTTTTTATTATACAGAGGAGATGAGGAATTCCTTAGTTGCTAATGTGCTAATGTTGCGGAACTCAAAAAATAAATAAATACACAAATATTTATTTTATATTGAAATCCATGAAATATGTATTTTATAATGTGTATGAGGACTCCTCATAGATACGAACCGCTTTTAATAAATAAATAATCATTATATAAATACACATATTATCAGAATATTGTAATATTTACAAGAAAATTAAATTGCCTTCTTCTTGGCTCATTAGAGAACGCTTGGTTATTGAAACCCAAATCCACGGAAAATAAAGTACCAAGATACGTATATTGGTTATAACGATCAACATGAGCTTAGTTAGGGTATATTATTAAAGTTACAATATATGATGGCTCTAATTGAGTAAATATGATACAGGAAGGTTATTATTTATTAACTAGTCAAGACTTATTAATTTATATATTTGAGAATAAATAATTTATATTATAACTATCCGCATCTTCGGCACGGAACATAAAATCCTCACTTGTAATTTATGTTGCACTAAACGACATATTAAAAAAGTCCGTCACACAGGAGCTGCATAACTAAGCACTTTCCTCAGAATTTGGGTAGTGTAGACTGCTTTCCAGAACAATTTGCTTAAAATATCCTACATAAATAAAATAAAAACATGAATAGTTCTCTTTTAAATTTTTAATGAGTAACTGATCAATTATTAATTTGCTTCCAGAGTTATGTTTACACATGGTACCTATTACACTACGTAATAAATACAAAAAACCTCATATTATCGTATTTTGATCTAACGCAGAAACAGGATACAGTCACACTAGTGGTAGAAAGCGCTCCTTGCGGCGGCTTTGTGAACCTACGTCTGGCGGGCTTTTCTATTGAAATATATTACAAATTAAACCCCCGCTTTCCGATTGACCGATTCAGCTCATTTTTACAACACTTCTTTCTCATGAGTTACCCACGACGTATACCGCGTTTCGTTACAATACAGCAGAAATTACGACCGGTATGAGTATATTAGGAATTTGAGTCCGGAGTAAACCCCCCCTTCTAATGAACCGATTTAGTTTATTTTTACAACACATATTTACCTGTAGATTACCACTACGAATACCGAGTTTCGTCGAAATATACCAAAAATCACGGCTGGTAGTGTCGAATTGGTATTGTGGGTCAGGAGTAAACCCCCCCCCCCTCCTAATGAACCGATTTAGTTTATTTTTACAACACATATTTACCTGTGGATTACCACTACGAATACCGAGTTTCGTCGAAATATACCAAAAATCACGGCTGGTAGTGGCGAATTGGTATTGTGGGTCCGGAGTAAACACCCCCCCCCCTCTAATGAACCGATTTAGTTCATTTTTATATCTCACTTTTCTCTCTATATTACCACTACGAATACCAAGTTTCGTTGATTTATAACAAATATTACGGCTGACATAGTCAAATTAGTGTTTTGGGTTCGGGGTAAACCGCCCCTTCCGGTGGACCGACTTTGGTGGTTAACGAACTCGTTCAATCGTTTGCTAATTGAATGCCATATACCAAGTTTCGTGACGAAAAAACAAAAACTCTGGCCGCTATCGTGTTAACAGACATATATATATATATATATATATATATATATATATATATATATATATATATATATATGTGTGTGTAAATTTTAACGGGGGTCATTTTCGGTGTCTACTAGGTAGGATCGATTAAGATTTGAAGAAATTTTTCAAAAATTCCGTCATGAGTCCAACCTCAACAGCTGCTTTCCTTCGGAGGAAAGTGCTAAAAATAAAATAAATCAGACAAAAAATAAAATAAATGAAAGAACATAGAACAAGCAATTACTATTATATTTCTATTATGAACTTCCGAAGTTATTGTGATAAAACTGATAATTGACTATATGTGATTATAAATTATGAACTCACATTTTATTTGTTGATTGCTCGAATTACTGCTATATTTACGTTTTACTTTGTATTTTATCCGTCTTTAGTGTTTTATATGTATGATGTATGAATGAAGGTATATATTTGTGCATAAAAATATATATACTATATTAATTAAATCTGCATATATATATATATATATATATATATATATATATTATAGGCCTAGTACATACAAAAAGGTTCCTAACTGGCAGAATCTGCCTACCGGAACACTAATTTTTTTTAGCAAAACCGTTGCGAAATAATAACAAAATGGTGCTAATGACCTTAGCAGTAGATGCACCAAACAAAAAAAAACAAAAAAAATAACAATCTCGAAAAAAGTTGGGAAATATTGGTATGTGGAAGGATACCATTCTATACTATACCATCGTATCATAACTTCCATGGGCAAATTATTTTTCGGGAGGGGCCTGAAACTTGGCCCCTTTTTTTCAATGTTAGTTTTTGGGAGGATATCAATACTTTTTGTTAGTGAATTCGACGTACTTTTTGTTAGTGTTAGCGTCGTCAACGTGTGGCTCGAGGGAGATGTTACGGGCTGTTTGTCGGGTATTTTTGTTTTTATACGAAAATCCCCGGAGAAAGGCCCGAATTCAATTTTTCTGTATTTTCGGATATGTCCCTTTATTTTTAAGGTTTTCCTTACCGATACGATTCATTTGAAACCCTACATGATGGGTTTCGGAAGGAAGGTTGGGTCTTCGAAGGAACAACATAATTAGTTTCATTATATGTTAAAAATGAAACTTTTTTCTTGGTGCTAATGGCTAAAAAAAAAAAAAAAAAAAAAAAAAAAAAAAAAAAAAAAAAAAAAAAAATCTTCTACATCGCAGCCAAAATATTTCAATTTAGAATAATGAAACATTGCAATTTTACTAAAATTTATTATAATAATACTTGTGTAAAATTTCATACGTTAACCATTAACTGGTTCAAAATTATGAGAGGGTAATATTAGGGTCTAATACTTCGTCTAAAATACACACATTTTGCGTAGGCCGGAACTTGGCCTAGCGCACTACCTTGCGCCTAGATATATTTTTTTGAGCGGCCAACAAAGACAGAGATTATGATGGTATTTCTGATTAAATATCAACAAGCAAAACGTTGTTTAACTTGAATCGCAGGATTTTTCTTACTACTGATGCTACCTAATAAAACTTAGGATTAAATTAACAGTTGACTCGTTCTTCTTAAAAACAGAATCGAAAAAAAAAAACTGCTGGAGGAGGTTTATATAGTTCGTGTAATGGAGGTGGAAAATGAGTTCAACATTTTTTTTCCTTTTCATTTTGAATGAAATGAGAAAATCTGAGAGCCTTTGTTGAGAGAAAATTGTCCTTGCAATATGACAAGAGCTGGAGAACTCAAAGATCCAATCAGAGTAAAATTGAGTTTTTCTTATTTATTTATTTTTCTTTCATTTTTTTAGAATAAAGTGCCCTTTTGTAAATTATAACATTGAATATAATATTCTTTTTATATATTTAAGAGATCGGTTTATATATAATCTATTCCCTTCATGTTTTCATTCGCCAACAAAATATTTGGCCGTCAAGGCGATTAGAAGTCAACCTATTGGCTAAAAAACAAATTTTCGAGAAAAAAAAAATCAATTTTCAAGTTTTAATATTCTCATTCTCCAAAAAATTCCAATTGATAGAATGAAAACAGTAACCAATATATTCGATTTGAAAACTTTGAGCTAGTCTAGTGGCTAGCGCCTTAGATTCATATGCGGGAGATGGTGGGTGAATTTTCTCATCCCACGGATCGTTGGGAAAATTCCTCACTGCACCCTTGATGTCAGCGCTAATGGCCTAGATGTCGACGTGCCGTAAAAAAAAAAAATAAATAAAAAAAAAAGTAGGCAGTCCGAAACGTTGAAAAGTAGCAATGTTTCTTTAAGAATTCTAAAAAAGTATCAAATAATTTATATGTATATATTAAATTGTTCACTATTCTGTAACTACCAGGTCATTCAAAAAGTCCTGTCGTTTTTTTGGGGGAAATTATAAATAAATAAATATTTTCAAATAATCACCTTTATTCATCAAAATATCCACCGTTACAGTCGGTAACCTTCTCCCAACGAGATGGTAAAGCCCAAATTCCTTCCTTAAAAAACTGTTGATTTTTACTGCAAAAATAAGTGGTCAGTTCGTGAATTAGGTTGTCACGGTCTTGAAAACATTTCTGTCTCAGATTGTTGTCGAGATCTCTGAATAGGTGATAATCAGTGGGTGACAGGTCAGGGGAATATGGTGGGTGAGGCAAAACTTCCCAGCCTATTTCTGTCAATTTTTGATATAGGCTGGGAAGTTTTGCCTCACCCACCATATTCCCCTGACCTGTCACCCACTGATTATCACCTATTCAGAGATCTCGACAACGATCTGAGACAGAAATGTTTTCAAGACCGTGACAACCTAATTCACGAACTGACCACTTATTTTTGCAGTAAAAATCAACAGTTTTTTAAGGAAGGAATTTGGGCTTTACCATCTCGTTGGGAGAAGGTTACCGACTGTAACGGTGGATATTTTGATGAATAAAGGTGATTATTTGAAAATATTTATTTATTTATAATTTCCCCCAAAAAAACGACAGGACTTTTTGAATGACCTGGTAAAATTTATTCCTATGGGACATTTGTCCCGGAATAAGAATAAAAAATTTCATTTCAATGACTGCTTATATTCCTTAACTAATAGTTCAAGGGATATGAACGGAAACGCACTCAGAAGACGCAGCTCCTGCGAGTCGGGCTTTTTATATATGTAAAAAAATATGTTATGTGTTTTTTTTCCCCATTTACCATATATATTCCTGCAAAAAATGAGTTGCACCCCTTTCAACATCCAAATTGGAACAGATGCTCCCTGGTCTAAATGGCTAATATTATTAATCTGGATCTGAGACCTTGAGAAGTTGTGAATGATTAAATATGAATGAAGCTACCTCATGAATGATTCCAGATCGGCCCTAGTAAAGAGTGGAGTATTCTTCCGACATCCCAACATAACCTCATTCATTTTACAAGTAGATTGATCCTCACTACAAATCCTTTATTTCATCTTTATACCGCCTAGGTGCGCCAGTTTATTATTTGTAAATTCCGTAGGAATTGAGGTTGCATCCAAACCAAAGTTGATTCCATTGGATAAAATAACGTCCCTTGAGAGAATATATATATATATATATATATATATATATATATATATATATATATATGATGTTTTATTGTTAGGGATCATATTTTTATATAGAAAGGCTTTTTTTTTAAAAAAATTAGAAAGGATGAAACCAATGATTATATATACAGTGACTCCCTAAAGTAACCGGAAAACCGAAATTTTAAAATTAGGCTAATAACTTATCAAAAGTACATTTTTTTAAAATTTGTTTTAATAGGTTAATAACGTACCACTCCTAAGGAGAAAAATAACCTGATTTTTCGCATAACATAATTTATTCGTAACAAAAATAGAAGTAAGAATAGATTAAAACATAGAATTCACGGGTCACAAAAATAATCGAAATTATAGGTTTTTCTTAATTCTAAGCACTTTTCTGGGCGTTATCGTATCAACTTCATTCTTATGTTGTAGGAAATACTCAGCACTAGCCCTAAGGTCCCCACAGCTGCATGTTTCACCTCATTAACTGCGAGCATGAGGTGGTAAACACCAACGTCGATTGAGAATCGTCTGCGTGTAGATAACATACGTGAAAAGGACTGCAAATTCAAACAAAACAGCCAAGAGTCCAGTAAACCTATTTCAACGGTGTCGAACATCATAAAATGATTTAAAACCGAGGATAGATTGAAAAGTGGGCAGAAAACTGAGAAAAGTGAGAGCATCCTAAACTGAACCACGGTTATCGGGTTTCGGTCATTGCTTCTTAATAAAACTACATTTTACAAGTGATAAAAGAAGCAACAACCGAACCCCGACAATCCCTACCTTCGCATCATTAACGGTCGACAATCTCCTCTCAATGAATCACGTTTTTTTTCCCTAGTCTATGGGTTCTGAAACGTGATTGCGTCATGAGGTCAACCTCATAAGCGAATTTCCTCCCTATGGAAGGAGGGAGTAACCATGCTATCAAGACAAAAAAAAAGTAAAATACTTAAGAAAAACACCTTGGGTATCCTAAACGTCCAAATTATAGATGTATTCAAAAATCATGTTGTTTTTCTAAGCTGAACTACTCCATGACTTTTTATCCCCTCGACGGCTTATTATTTGTAGCCATTGTATATTCTTATATTTGTATGTGTATGCATATATATATATACATATAAATATATATACTGTCATTAGAAATTGCAATATTCTGACGTATGTTTTGTTACAAGGTTCTTGTTGAATTTATATCATCTCTTAAAAAGTCTTCCTTGTTTGCATTCCCTATCTGTTAGACGTACACTCCTTGACTAGGTCACGTCGTCTGAATGACCGAGGACTTAAACTGAAGCATGCCGTCTCATGAATACTTATTACATTTTATTATCAGTAAGTCTAAGAAAGAAGCTTGAAATAGAATGTTTAAGACCTTCTTCTTAAAATAATGTACGTTTTATTCAAATGTTACCATCTTTTTGTAAATTGGATATGAGCTGATGCCTCTTCATTTGTCGAATAAAAATGGACCATCACCTGGTGGGGGATAGAACCCAAGACCTTTCGTTTGTGAACTAGGCATTAGAACACAAAGCCGTCGGGAATCGCAGATACGTTTTGCAAATTTCTAAATATTCGTTCGAACTGATCGAGCAGTTATTATTACTATCATTAATTTGTTATACATTGACGAAGAACGATTTACATTACAAAACATTCACAAACTTACTAACAACTATATAACAAGCAAGTGGCAAAACATATGGACACACACTACCGACAATAAAATACGAGAAATAAAGGAGACCGTGAATTCCTGGACATCGATTAATTAACTGACAAGAATTACGAGGCTCAGAATAGGCCATTCATTGCATACTCACTCTCATTTAATGACGAGACGAGAACAGGCCGTATGGAGAATAGGCCATTCATTGCATACTCACTCTCATTTAATGACGAGACGAGAACAGGCCGTATGGAGAATAGGCCATTCATTGCATACTCACTCTCATTTAATGACGAGACGAGAACAGGCCGTATGGAGAATAGGCCATTCATTGCATACTCACTCTCATTTGATGACGAGACGAGAACAGGCCGTATGGAGAATAGGCCATTCATTGCATACTCACTCTCATTTGATGACGAGACGAGAACAGGCCGTATGGAGAATAGGCCATTCATTGCATACTCACTCTCATTTGATGACGAGACGAGAACAGGCCGTATGGAGAATAGGCCATTCATTGCATACTCACTCTCATTTACTGACGAGACGAGAACAGGCCGTGTGGAGAATAGGCCATTCATTGCATACTCACTCTCATTTGATGACGAGACGAGAACAGGCCGTATGGAGAATAGGCCATTCATTGCATACTCACTCTCATTTAATGACGAGACGAGAACAGGCCGTATGGAGAATAGGCCATTCATTGCATACTCACTCTCATTTGATGACGAGACGAGAACAGGCCGTGTGGAGAATAGGCCATTCATTGCATACTCACTCTCATTTACTGACGAGACGAGAACAGTCCGTATGGAGAATAGGCCATTCATTGCATACTCACTCTCATTTAATGACGAGACGAGAACAGGCCGTATGGAGAATAGGCCATTCATTGCATACTCACTCTCATTTGATGACGAGACGAGAACAGGCCGTATGGAGAATAGGCCATTCATTGCATACTCACTCTCATTTGATGACTAGACGAGAACAGGCCGTATGGAGAATAGGCCATTCATTGCATACTCACTCTCATTTGATGACGAGACGAGAACAGGCCGTGTGGAGAATAGGCCATTCATTGCATACTCACTCTCATTTACTGACGAGACGAGAACAGTCCGTATGGAGAATAGGCCATTCATTGCATACTCACTCTCATTTAATGACGAGACGAGAACAGGCCGTATGGAGAATAGGCCATTCATTGCATACTCACTCTCATTTAATGACGAGACGAGAACAGGCCGTATGGAGAATAGGCCATTCATTGCATACTCACTCTCATTTGATGACTAGACGAGAACAGGCCGTATGGAGAATATGCCATTCATTGCATACTCGCTCTCATTTGATGACGAGACGAGAACAGGCCGTGTGGAGAATAGGCCATTCATTGCATACTCACTCTCATTTACTGACGAGACGAAAACAGTCCGTATGGAGAATAGGCCATTCATTGCATACTCACTCTCATTTAATGACGAGACGAGAACAGGCCGTATGGAGAATAGGCCATTCATTGCATACTCACTCTCATTTACTGACGAGACGAGAACAGGCCGTATGGAGAATAGGCCATTCATTGCATACTCACTCTCATTTAATGACGAGACGAGAACAGGCCGTATGGAGAATAGGCCATTCATTGCATACTCACTCTCATTTAATGACGAGACGAGAACAGGCCGTATGGAGAATAGGCCATTCATTGCATACTCACTCTCATTTAATGACGAGACGAGAACAGGCCGTGTGGAGAATAGGCCATTCATTGCGTACTCACTCTCATTTGATGACGAGACGAGAACAGGCCGTGTGGAGAATAGGCCATTCATTGCATACTCACTCTCATTTAATGACGAGACGAAAACAGTCCGTATGGAGAATAGGCCATTCATTGCATACTCACTCTCATTTAATGACGAGACGAGAACAGGCCGTATGGAGAATAGGCCATTCATTGCATACTCACTCTCATTTACTGACGAGACGAAAACAGTCCGTATGGAGAATAGGCCATTCATTGCATACTCACTCTCATTTAATGACGAGACGAGAACAGGCCGTATGGAGAATAGGCCATTCATTGCATACTCACTCTCATTTGATGACGAGACGAGAACAGGCCGTATGGAGAATAGGCCATTCATTGCAATCTCACTCTCATTTACTGACGAGACGAGAACAGGCCGTATGGAGAATAGGCCATTCATTGCATACTCACTCTCATTTAATGACGAGACGAGAACAGGCCGTATGGAGAATAGGCCATTCATTGCATACTCACTCTCATTTAATGACGAGACGAGAACAGGCCGTATGGAGAATAGGCCATTCATTGCATACTCACTCTCATTTAATGACGAGACGAGAACAGGCCGTGTGGAGAATAGGCCATTCATTGCGTACTCACTCTCATTTGATGACGAGACGAGAACAGGCCGTGTGGAGAATAGGCCATTCATTGCATACTCACTCTCATTTAATGACGAGACGAAAACAGTCCGTATGGAGAATAGGCCATTCATTGCATACTCACTCTCATTTAATGACGAGACGAGAACAGGCCGTATGGAGAATAGGCCATTCATTGCATACTCACTCTCATTTACTGACGAGACGAAAACAGTCCGTATGGAGAATAGGCCATTCATTGCATACTCACTCTCATTTAATGACGAGACGAGAACAGGCCGTATGGAGAATATGCCATTCATTGCATACTCACTCTCATTTGATGACGAGACGAGAACAGGCCGTGTGGAGAATAGGCCATTCATTGCATACTCACTCTCATTTACTGACGAGACGAAAACAGTCCGTATGGAGAATAGGCCATTCATTGCATACTCACTCTCATTTGATGACTAGACGAGAACAGGCCGTATGGAGAATATGCCATTCATTGCATACTCACTCTCATTTGATGACGAGACGAGAACAGGCCGTATGGAGAATAGGCCATTCATTGCATACTCACTCTCATTTGATGACGAGACGAGAACAGGCCGTGTGGAGAATAGGCCATTCATTGCATACTCACTCTCATTTAATGACGAGACGAGAACAGGCCGTATGGAGAATAGGCCATTCATTGCATACTCACTCTCATTTAATGATGAGACGGAAACAGGCCGTATAGAGAATAGGCCATTCATTGCATACTCACTCTCATTTGATGACTAGACGAGAACAGGCCGTATGGAGAATAGGCCATTCATTGCATACTCACTCTCATTTGATGACTAGACGAGAACAGGCCGTATGGAGAATAGGCCATTCATTGCATACTCACTCTCATTTAATGACGAGACGAGAACAGGCCGTATGGAGAATAGGCCATTCATTGCATACTCACTCTCATTTGATGACTAGACGAGAACAGGCCGTATGGAGAATAGGCCATTCATTGCATACTCACTCTCATTTGATGACTAGACGAGAACAGTCCGCATAGAGAATAGGCCATTCATTGCATACTCACTCTCATTTAATGACGAGACGAGAACAGGCCGTATGGAGAATTTGCAACATGCAACTAACAATCAAACACATCCTGACAGACTGATTGGATAGCAACTACTTAGACAGTCCATAGGACATGCACGAAATACTGACTGAAGGTAGCCCACACCTGGGTAAAATATTAGAACATACGTACATAAAAAAAAAAAAAAAAAAAAAATCAGTCCCAGGCCACGAGGGCCATGAGGGACAGATACTTATAGAGGTATCTGATTCATGACCTTACGGCACACTAGGGAGATAGTATGGTCAGTACTATGCTCCGGCCGCCTGATTTTCCCCTTGGCCGCTTCGACTGCCAGATTCGAGGTACCCATTATTATTAAATTAATTAAAGGCTGGGTTGGCCTAGGGACGGTCAGGGAGACCGAATTCAACCCTTGAGCGAAGACACTAGAAGAAAAAATCTTTAGTGCTTGCTCGGGATTTGAACTCAGGACCTCTAACTTATTAGTCCAGTGCTCTACCACTTAGCTAACCTCGCCCCCATTAGAACATTTACGAATACAAATATTTACAAGAAACTATAAAATAGAACTCTTGAATACCTACATGTAAATATTGTTTTTGAGAAATATAACTACAATATTCTATAAATTTCATTTAGCATGAAATGTTTGAAAGTTTAACAATCCAAATTCTTTAAACGTGTATATATAATTTCTTTAAATAAAATGTAAGGTGTACATCGCCATAAAGCGGAACACGAACAAATAAAAATAATAATATACTTTTTCTTTTGTATAATACTATAATTAGAAGTATTCTTAATTGTAGAAGTAGATATATAGGTATAATTTAAATTTTGTAAGCATATATGTAAGTATACCTGTACTAGCTGAGTACCTGTGCTTCGTCACGGCAGATAAGTAGTTATTTTATTGCGTTAAATAATGTATCATCAAAATTAACGCTACTATATAATGTTCTGCAGTTTGTTATAGCATAGTTCCCGTCAGATGTTATTCATCAATTGTAGTAATCAAAGGATACTTTTCTTGAAACTGGGGCAGTCCGGACCAGTGTCAACAAACAGATAACCTAGTGATAACCCGTTATCTATAGGTTAGCAGTAACAGGAGTTTAACCAGTACATGTTAAAATTCGTTGTCAATAATAAATGTACGTTAAAATATAAAAGAATTATGTTTCCATGAGGTAATTTGAAAACACCCAGTATATTTGCGAACATTACCAAGAAGAAGAGGCGCTAATGACCTAGAAGTAGATGCGCCGTAAAAAAAAAAAAAAAAAAAAAAAAAAAAAAAAAAAAAATTACCAAGAAGTGGGGTCTCCCGTGGTCTAGTGGCTAGCGCGATAGATTCATAAGCGGGAGATTGTGGGTTCGATCCCCACCGGTGGCAGGAATCTCAGGGCTCGCTGAGAAAATTCCTGGCTACACCAAAAAAAAAAAAAAAAAAAAAAAAAAAATTACCAAGAAGTGTTCTGACTGGGGATGCTGATGGGTAAGGAGGCTGTGCAAGGGTTCGGTATATTATTACCTTGGATGGAAATAGATACAGCACGCTAACAGCTGACCTGTTATCGTCCCTACAACGCATGCTGCCCAGGCTCTTTTTAAACTCAACTAAAAATTCAAACCCCTCTAAAAAAATTTGAATATAAAAAAGCGAATGTTTAGAGAGTATCCATGCAAAATTTCCAATTTTACTGTCAAGTGGTTTGGCTGGGCGACGATAGGTCAGTGAGTGAGTGACTGGTATTTGACAAATATATAGAAGATGTAACAATTGTATATATAAGAATATGTATAAGTACATGTAACAATTGGATTGGGCGAATCACCGTTGTTGCCGATCCTCACAAAAAAAAAAAAAAAAAAAAAAAAAAAAAAAAAAAAAAAAAATATATATATATATATATATAAATATATAATATATATATATATACAATAATAAAAAGTAATAAAAAAGTAATTTTTCTCCCGTCCCTTTTTTATTCCTTTTTATTATATTATTGGTAATGGGTCAAGCGCAAATTCCGATAGGACTTTCTGACTCGGTAAAAATATTGGTTATAAGGAAACCAAATATAAGGAATATAAAGAAATTCAGTAAAATAAAAAAGCTCCTGTGAGTTGGAGATTTTTAAACAGGAATGGCATATATCACCGTTCTGAGATTATTCCTGTATATTAGAAGGTCACGTTGTCCAATGTTGTCATTTATTGATGTTCTGGACAGCCAAAAGATACTGGCGTGACCAATGACTGCCCTGTCTTTACCCTCATTCGACACGGCTGGTTGTAAACATTTTACACAGCCCTAAAGCTTACTGCCTAGCGAATAGCCTATAAGCCCTGAGTCAACAACCCTTAGGGTCAAAATACAAACCTCAATGCTCTTTAGTTTGTTGTTGAACTTGTAAACAAACTTATAAACCAGAAAATCGTGATCTCAATATATTTTTGAACAAAGAGTTTACAAAATGTAATCCTTCAAGGGTCCATTGAATAAACTTTTATTCCGCCACCTGTCATTTTTGCACTTATTGATGTTTTAGGTCAACTAAAAAGGTACTTATTGGGTCTTCCCATAATGTCGGTTTATTTCGGTGGTGGACTGTAGAATGTGTCGATCTTAGTTTTTCTCCTAGCTCTTCGACTGTTACAACAGGATATTCTTCTACAGTAGCCTGCAGGAGTTCGTCGTCAAGCTCTGTTGGTCTACCAGTACGAGGCTCGTCTTTAATATTGCGGTTTCCGCTCGAAATCGTTCAAACCACTGGTGCACTAGTCACTGCAGCGGTGCACTTGTCGCTCACTAATGACATTTTCGCCACATATATCTACAAGTTTTCGATAAGTTGAAGCAGCATTTTCTCCTTTATCGAATCCCTAAAGCATAACATGGCGTAAGTGGTGTCTAGGAAGATCCATTTCAAATGAAATTTCAGCACAGAATAAATGAATATCGCAAACCAAAACATAATAAATAGAAGAGTATTTAATGCTATAATAATAAAAAAGGAAAAAAAAAAAAAATATTAAAACCCGACTAACTTAAGGGACGACCTGCTATACGTAAAAACCGTTACGCAGGAGCTGCATTACAAAGCAGCCTCAGAAATTTGATATTGTACGCTGTAATCTAGAATACACTCTATAAAATAACCTGTATAATAAACATGAATAGTTTTGGTAGGTATTCATTTTTTTATGTTTTTAATGAACACCTCAATTAATTATCATTTTTTATTTAATTTTGTGAAAACCCCAACCTATAATTCCGCCTATGTTTCTCGTTGGTTGGAAATAATGACAGCCAGTAAATAAAAAATCTTTTATAAAAAACATTTTACATAGCATCTACCCCTTTATATACTTACCACCGGCCTAAAATCAAAATCGGCCACAGAAACATTCCTGTAATTTAGAAGAAAAAGTTTAAAATATCTCTGACTTCCATATGAATTTCCCAGCATATTTTTTATGATCCCCACAGCCTTTTAATTTTTCTAATGCATGCAATGTCGCACTAATATATTTAATATCGATTCTTCTTCTGGCTTTATGTCTGTGACAGCACAATACAACTACATACCTCCTGAGCCTATTAGCACTTTCCTCCGAAGGAAAGTAGGTATTGAGGTTGCACGGAATTTTTGAGGTTGCACGGAATTTTTGCTATTGGTTCATGTCGGAATTTTTGAAACATTTCTTCAAATCTTTATCGATCCTACCTAGTAGACACCGAAAATGGCCCCCGTTAAAATTTATATATATATATATATATATATATATATATATATATATATATATATGTCTGTTAACACGATAGCGGCCAGAGTTTTTGTTTTTTCGTCACGAAACTTGGTATATAGCATTCAATTAGCAAACGATTGAACGAGTTCGTTAACCACCAAAATCGGTCCACCGGAAGGGGGGGGCCCTCAATACCCATTCGCCACTACCAGCCGTGATTTTTGGTATATTTCGACGAAACTCGGTATTCGTAGTGGTAAACTACAGGTAAATATGTGTTGTAAAAATAAACCAAATCGGTTCATTATGAGGAGGGGTTTACTCCGGACCCACAATACCAATTCGCCACTACCAGCCTTGATTTTTGGTATATTTCGACGAAACTCGGTATGCGTAGTGGTAATCTGCAGTTAAATATGTGTTGTAAAAATAAACTAAATCGGTTCATTAGGAGGGGGGGGGGGTTTACTCCGGACCCAAGTTACTAATATACACATACCGGTCGTAATTTCTGCTGTATTGTAACGAAACGCGGTATACGTCGTGAGTAACTCATGAGAAAGAAGTGTTGTAAAAATAAGCTGAATCGTTCAATCGGAAAGGGGGGTTTACTTTGTAATATATTTCAATAGAAAAGCACGCCAGACATAAGTTCACAAAGCCGCCGCAAGGAGCGCTTTCTACCACTTGAGGGACTGTATCCTGTTCCTGCATTAGATCCAAATACGATAATATGAGGTTTTTTGTATTTATTACGTAGTGTAGTAGGTACCATGTGTAAACATAACTCTGGAAGCAAATTAATAATTGATCAGTTACTCATTACAAAATTAAAAGAGAACTATTCATGTTTTTATTTTATTTATGTAGGATATTTTAAGCAAATTGTTCTGGAAAGCAGTCTACACTACCCAAATTCTGAGGAAAGTGCTTAGTTATGCACCTCCTGCGTGACGGACTTTCAAGTTCTTCAGTTGGGTGACTTGTACAGCTCGTTTTTTCTTCCCATTCTCGATGGCTTCAAAATGATTTAAAACATCTTCCCTGAAAGTTATCACTGAGACTTCTATCAATTAACCAGGCTTGCTAAACACCATCTAAAGTTAGTGAAATGTACTCTTGGGAAAAACACAACTTTCTTAGATTATATTTTTATCTCTAAAATTAAATATTAAAAACTTGGGCCTGTATGCAATATGTAATAATGAAATCTTGCATAAACCATAACAGTTACTCATTGAAAATTATACGTTTTCGCTTAGCCGAAACTCAAAACCATTCTATGACTTCTTAATCACCTCAATGACTAATCATCTGAATGTCATAACTTCCTCTGTGTATTTTTATGCGTTTATACGCTCCAAAAATTGCTTGGAGTTAATATAAATAAATGCACATATACGCTGAAGGAGTAAAACAGACTTGCGTGTTGGCTGGCTGGTTATGGATGACAATACCAGGCGTCGTAAAGGCAGCCGAACAGCAAAGATAAAATTTTACAGGCCGCAGTAAAAGCTACTGAGAACTGGGGGCTTACGCGGGGGAAGTCAAAAAGCCAAGGCCTCTTTTCCTGTTATTCGGGGAGGGGGAGTAATTTTCCTGAATATTGGATAAATAATGTTCCAACACCTTAACCGTTAAATCCAATAACGAAAAACTACAGCAAGACGAATCTTATAAAATATACTATATTATATCGACGCCTTTAAACGGAAAGGAACCAAGCGCCATTTTCAACGAAATTAAGTTTTTGGTTCTATCTTGTAGAGAATTTATATAGTAATAAAAAACTGGTCAAAAGATAATGTTTTCATTAAAGCAAGAAAAAATACAAAAAAAAGTGAAATGGTGTATTTAGTATGCTGTAATAAACAGAAAGGAATCAAGCACCATTTTTATCAATAACTATAAAAATAAAACCCCATTACCATAACAACAGTTTATTTTAATGAGAGAAAATGAATCAAACATTTCAGATAATAAAGGAATTTTAGACCCACAAAAAACTTTAAACCCAATTCTCTAAAGAATGAACAGATGGCACTTGGTTCCTTTCCGTTTAAAGGCGTCCATATAATGTCCAGCAAATTTTAGGGGATTATTCAAATATTGGTTTCACACATTATATATATATATATATATATATATATATATATATATATATATATATATCATATAAATTAGTTTTAGATCCAACTCACCGGAACTGCATTATCTTAGCGATTTTCCACATAATACTGGTGAGGTTTAAACATTTTAAATTAAAATGTTTGAAATAAAGCTAAATATTTCGTATAAAAACTTTTTAATAAGAATCCAAGACCTTATCAGCTAAAGTCATTAAGGTAGAAATACAGAGAGAAGAAAATCTTAAAATAGGTTTGAAAAAGATTGAAATAAAATTAACTTTAGAGTTGTTGTTTTTTTGTTTTTTTTCAAAGCTAAGTTAATGATGTCATGTAAGTTTTTGTATACATATATATATATATATATATATATATATATATATATATATATATATAATTATAACATATGTTTGATATTTTAATAGTCTTATTTGATGTATTACCCTTCGCAGCAAGTGCTGTATGTTACACGGATAAATAGATAGAGCTTTACTTATGGCAACATTTTACATATATTTATTTAAATTTTAACGTATATTTATTATTAACTACGAATTTTAGGACGGGTTATCTACAGGTTACCACCCTTTTCTAGCTAGGATAGGGCTGATGCCTTTTCTTTTTTTCTAAAGAGAAGCCGCCATCCCTAGTAGGAATCGAGCCCACGACACTTGGCTCGGAGTGTTAAGTAGTCACGCCTTAACCCTCACGGCCATCGGGCCTCGTATTATATATATCATAGAATTTTGCTGAAAAATATGATAAAGCTTTAAATATAGTCGATACAAATGCAAAGTATCGAAAGTGAAAAAACGCATTTTTTCATTTTCAATCTATACTGATTGCTGTTGGACTTACGGACGGCAAACTCTCGAATCTATGTTCACTCAGTGAAAGGGAAAGTATTTATTTATTTATTAAGAGTTTCGAAACTTTTGGCGACTTTCTCTTTAACAGTAAATCAAGATATTACAAAATACCTTGCGCAGAGGCAATATCGTAGCCAATGAAGGTCTACTGAGGTGCGAGTATTGCTAGTTGAAAGGGAAAGTAACCACTGTCAAAAGGTCAAATCTGCCGACTATATTTATTTTTTATTTATTTATTTATTGAGACGTCACAACGAGGCGATATGCTCTTTAGGTCAATGTGCGAACAAAGCTAACAATTATACAGCACCGTACAAACATGTCTCACAAATATAAACAAAAAACAATGAATTTGGGAATATATTTCATAAAATAGTAATGTTGAACATTCGGATTCAAAAATGTAACAAAAATAAATTGAAATAAATACATTTTTTAATTAAAAAATTAAACATGAAAATATATGTTATATTACTTATATATATATATATATACACACACCTTCGAGTCAATGTTTTCTCTTTCTTTGCAGTCTGTAAGTAGGTGTTTAATTGTCAGTGGAACGTTGCAAAGTGTACAATTCGGTTTGTCCTGTTTTGTCATTAAATATGAATGTGTCAAGTGTGAATGTCCAATACGTAGTCTAGTAAGCACGACTTCTTCTCGCCTTACATTCCGAATACTGGAACTCCAGGCTCCTATTGTCGGCTTAATCTCCCGTAGCTTGTTGTCCCTGCCGACTATATGACTGTCCAAAAGCAAAGCAATGAATAAAAGTTTTTTCTCTCTGGAAAGTGGTGATTTTAACATTCGATACTTTGGATCTACGATGATAGAATTTCACATAGATAGATGATATAGCTTTACACGTGACAGGGCCGCCACATCTCAGAGCCGGGCCCGGAACCAGATCACGGGCCCCGACTTCTCACATCCGGGCCCCCACTTCTCACATCCGGGCCCCCACTTCTCAGAGCCAGAATGAAAATTCCAGTACTTTTTTATAGGACTTTGGGCATTTTAAAATTATTTTCATCTTGAGTTTTGAGCAAAATGAGAATTAAAGCCGACAACCGGTGCTTTCCAATTAGCGAGGATCAGCCCGGGCCCCCACGGTACCCGGGCCCGGGACAACTGTACCCGGTTACCCCCCCCCATGTGGCGGTCCTGACACGTGATAGCATTTTGTATAGATAGATTCGTTGTCTATGTCCGAAATCAGTTATTAAGCATTTTACGGTGAAGATCATATTGCAATACTTATACATAGGAATATATTTCCTTGTCATAAGCTGTGAATAAGTAATAAGTGAACAAACAATTTTTAGGTGACAAAAGCCACTTCCTTCCTTTTGGCACATTATACATTTGGTTAGTTTTATAAATATGTCCTTATGTTTAATGGTGTTTAATGGGGCCCTCACACTGGCAAACAATTTTCTCAAAATTTTGAGCACAAATATTGAGCTTATTTTTGTACAAAATATTGAATGGTCTTGGACCCCTCACACTTCACAAAAATATTGCACAAAGTTTTATAATTGTATACGGCCGTTATCTTTTTTAAGGCAGTTCAACCACTTGGGTCATTGTTTCCTATATGTATATGTGCAATGGAAAATGCATTGACTTAAAAATACAGAAGAATGTATTATTTGAATCAATATATTTTTAATAGACAGGATAAAATAAAGATGAAAAAAAGGATATAAAATACTTAAAAATGTATTGTAAACACATACACGCTAAATGACAAACAAACAATTGTGCAATATTTTGTCGGCCCCCTCACGCAGCACTCTCATGCTACAACATTTTGACAGATCCGCAAAAATTTTCTAAACTTTTTAAGGCCCTACAAAATATTGAACACAAAACCAACTTCTTCGAAATTTGGAGCAATATTTTTGCCTGTGTTAGGACGCTTAAAAATATGAAGTATTATAAAAGTTTGAAAAGTATGATAAACTCTAGGTACAAGTTCGAAAATGTTTTCAAACCTACGGGGTTGGGGGATAAAAAGTTCCACATTCCTCGAATCAGAGCAAAAATCAATTTTCACAACTTATAATCGATCTCAGAGCAGGAATAAGTTGGATTATGGTCTAAGCAAGATAGGATAGAGTTTTGAAGTTCCTGCTGAAGACAGCTGAGAAAGTGAAGTCCTGTCGAACCACCAACCGCCGGAAGTTTGAACTTAGTTTGTCTAAAGTTAAACGAAAATTCACAAGAAAAAAAAGTCGAAAAAGAGTTTTCCATCGTGAGCTCTTTATAACCACACCGACCTTGAGTTCAATACGGCACTGCTTTTCCAATTTATACGGGATTTTTTAACTAAGTTCCAGGTTATTTTAAAACCCTTAAAATTTTTATGCATAACCACACAAGACAATAACGCTTTCATTAAAATTAATAAGAGTAATAAGTTCACCTTGACAGTTACGTCACATACATATATATATATATATATATATATATATATATATATATATATTTATATACACACACACAAACACACATAAATTTGGAACAAACAGTATTTTCGTTACCTATAGGGTCTGAAACGTGGTCACTTCTCATCAACACATCCAGATGACACACAGTGGTCAAAAAGCGCTCAAAACTTGATTTTTTGAAGTATTTTCTCCGAACACATTGACCTTAAATATATGTTAAATACCTCGTGAGAGTGTCATTTCTTGAGTCTTAGGCCCCCACCGTTGATGGCAGGACGGTGGTTAATCATTGAAGTACTACTAGAAACGAAGAAAAGTTCCCAAATGCTCATATTCCAAAATCGGAGAAATAATTGCTTTAAGCTACGAAATATTTACTTTTGTTCTTTTGAACGGGTTTTTGTCTGTATTTACCCCACTTTTTAATTGGTTCTAATTTCGACAGTTAAATGAGTAACATATTGTTTCCAAGAGCGAACATTGAGATACAGGAAGGAGTCATTTCCGTTTAGGACACTATCAGTTAGCCGATGTGGCGCTTACTTCTCTTTGAGATTTCATTTTATATTTTTCACAAAAGATCAAAACTTATCAATATATGTTTCTATTCCTGTACTAATGACACTAGAGACATGAACGAGAATGCGCTATGATGACGCAGTTCCTGACAGTCGGATAACAATAAACTTATTGAAAAAAGAGAATTTTGTTTGCTTTGGGTGGCTCATATGACAAAAATATGCAAACTTAGATATATATATATTTTGGCTAGGTACGTTTAGAGAAGTATTAAAAAAAAAACAATTATGTTATAGACATGAGTTGTTTAAAATTCTTTATATATTTTGTTAAATATACTGTTGGGAAATTGTGGTAGTTATAGATTGAAAACCTAATAAATTACCTACAAAAAAGGAAAAAGCGGAAGTTTCAATGGGATGACCTAAATCGGAAAAAAATGGCTCTGGATGATTCACAAGTGTTGATTTAATTCATAAGTCGAAATATTAATTGAAAGGGTTCCAAATCCAATGATATGTAGGCGGTATATGGAAACCCGCTAAGTTGTAACAGTTCCTGCAAGGCGGACGTTTAATTTTATTCTATCCCTAACCTGGCAAAAACGCGTCAGAAGTTTGGGCTTTGAGTCATATTGACAAGCTAGAGGGTCTCCAAATTAAATTCCTTAAAAATATTTTCCACTTAGGTCGCACTACTCCAAACCATTTCGTAAGAATGGAATCTGGATGTTCACCTTAAGGAGTGGCAATCTTGAGGAGGACCCTCAACTGGTGGATCACCCTTCAGGCTATGGAGCCAAACGAATTACCAAAGAGGTGCTACGATAAAATCTTAAACAGAACCTCCTTTCATCCTGAGAAGCTTCAAGACTCGTGGTTTGCCCATCTTCACAGCATTCTAGCCAGCTTGGGGTATAAGGATATATTTCGATCCGCGAACATCAACTGGCTGCTGAAAAATAAGAATGACATCCTGGAGAGATGGAACAACCACCTCATATCTGTTGACGTCGAGCGAGTACTTAACTCTAAGTACAACCCTCTGTATCGTCAGCTAAGCAAGGCTTAGTTATGGCGAGGAGTACATCAAGTCTAAGACACCAATAGAATGGAGGAGAGCCCTCATGCAGCTCAGACTCTCAAGGGACTCTGAGTTGAGGCTTTATCTTAAAGGCACCTCCTACAGGATAGACACAGGACTAGATTGCACTATATGCAACCTCCGGAAACCCGAGACACTCGCCCATTTTCTCCTGGAATGCCCAATCTACCGATCTGCCCGCACGACATACTTCCAAAATATACAGTCAGAAGCTGACGAAGAAAACCTCAAATTGATTCTTTCGCCTTCGAGTAAGGACTCAATGTTCACGCTCTTTCGCTTTACCATCGAAGCTCTAATGATAAGATCATTTGTGCTTTTTGAGTAGTAAGTTCTGCAACAGAGGCGAAAACTCATTAAACTTCAGTCGTCAACTTAAAATGTATGTATATAAAGAAGAAAGAAACGAATATTATTATAATTAAGATTTAAATTATGTATATTTATTACAATCGAATGAGAAATGTTTTATTATTATTATTATTTATTTATTTATTTTTTTTAACCAGACCCCTGTAACTGTTTTTAAACAAAATACAGAATTTTATCCATCTATCTATCTATCTATCTATCTATCTATCTAACCTGGCAAACCAAATTCTTTATTTATTTTTTTATTAAACTTCATGATTTAGCCTGAAGCTAAAGAGAAGCTTCAGAATTATTCTTCCAATCTAAAATTCAAAAGAGCACTCCTAATTAAAACTGTGGATTTATAAAGGTTTAGAAAGGATAATTTACCTAATGAGAGAATTCTATTAGCATGGTGATCACTTTATATATATATATATATATACATTATTTTGTGTGTGCACGAAATTAGTCTAAAGCCTAACACAAAGTGCTAAGCGTCCCGGACTGTGGTCAAAAATATCAGTACCTAGATTTTTTTGAACTGTTTGACACTGATAGATGTCGGTGAGTCAAAAAATAAGATATTAAATTGTATAAAGTGTCTACAGACAGTTTTCTTGTTTGGTTTTTGCCGTTTCTGTTCGTTTTTTCCTGGAACGTTTTTTCCCAAAGCGGACCGAAGAACGGAGGAACAGAGAATTTGAAAGGATCAAGCCAATATTTCGTTCTTTTCGGAGAAGCACTCAACGAAATGAATCAGCCAGTCTCGTTGTTGGTACAACACTGGAATTCTTCTGGCACTTATTCTATTAACCCTTTCACACTAATGGCCCTAACCTTACAGCTAACTCAAATTAATTTAGACACACCCATCTATATTTAGAGGTTGTAGATCACCATATGATCAGATGAATGAACAGGTCAAATAAACTTTTAACAATACATTGGCTCTTGGATAAAAGGACAAAATTTCACCACCAGGACATAAACTTTATGACACACCAAAATATACAAACGGGTCCCAAAATATGGGAAATCTTGTCCGATCCATTTCTACCCAATTCACCGTTATCTTTGACGATGACAAATTGAATTTAGAAGTTAAGAAACTACGGGATTGAAAGTAGAAATTAAATGATTTACCTAATGTGAAAATAATCTAGATCTTTAAAATGCCTTTAAGTATGTTAATAAATACCAATGTATTTTTTTTTTAAATTTTTTTTGTACTCTTTCCATCCTCACTTGTACTTGGAGAAAATGTAGTGCAAGAGACCAACTAGAAAGTTTAAATATTAAGATGAGATTGGTACAGGTTTAGTGAGAGAGAGCTAGAGATACTCAAATCATATTGGGAGATTTTTGGGCTGACCTACCTTTTACAAACATCTGGGCCGAGTTCTCAGAAACTTTTGTGGACTCCCACCCGTTGGGGGTAAGCCACCCCTTATAAACCCTTCACCCCACCTCTGCTTTACCTAGTGGCTGGAGTAGGTAATTCTCGTCAGGTCTTAGACCTTACGGGAAGTAACTTATGCGCCTGTCACGTGTGGTGCTAATGGCCTTGTGGGAGCGTCAACAGATTTATTGTTCACACATCTCCAATGATGGACTCCCATCCATTGCTCTCATCTTTATTCACTAACTAAGCCTAAGAGAATAAGGAGCAATCATTACAAAATTGAAGTTTCCGCGCACTTTCCGTATATCGTTCGCGCTGGCAAAGATTAGACAAGATCATGCAACTAATTGAGCAACTGCTGACTATTTACTGAAACAAAATAATAATAATAAAAAAGTCCCGTAACTGGCCTCGAGGGCCCACAGGTGCTTTAGACAAGGTATGGGCAACCTTTGATATGGTGTAGGCCAAACATTAGTGAACAAAATACGTTCCGGCCGCGTAGATGGTTCAAAATGGAATAACACCGGATTTGAAAGTAATAATCGTAATTTTAGCGAAAAATGTCAGACATGACACAATACAAACATGTTTTTGTAATACAAATTTATTAAAACAATAAAATTAAATGGAAAAAAAGGTACATCATAATTAAATCGTGAAATTTGGAATTATCACAAGCTAGGAAAGATAAATAGCGACACTTAATAAATGAGACCATTGTTCGATCACTTGATTCCGCAGGAGCAAGCGAAAAATTGCCGGTTGTTGCCCACATATGCTGTAGAGGTTTTTGTGATTCTTGACGTAGGCAGACAGTTCGTTCAGTTCTATGCTCCGGCCACCTGAGTTTCACCTGTGCACATACCCGTTAAATAAATTAAAGGCTGGAAATCCTCGAAAGAAATCACTAGAAGATAAAAATTCCGCGCGTCCGATATTTTAAAGTCCTCCAAAAATAAATGTTTATTTGAATTTGCTACAATATGGTACAAAAAAAAAATTGTGCGCTTTGAAAGGAAAAGTTTGTTAACCAGCAGAATCTGTTCACCAGAACATTTTTTTAATTAAAAGAAAATCTGAGCGCCTAATTTTTTGCATAAAGGTTTGTTTTACTTGAGCGCACCGAATAATACTACATACATTTGTTTTCTAAAATATTGTATTAAAACGTAATCCATAAAGATATCCTTACTATCATCGTTAATTGATACATTTTTTTTAAATAACTTATTAAATTGTTTATCACCTCCTAGCGCAAACAATAAATAAATAAAATTAACAAAAATGTATTCCACTATTTTAATTATATATTAAAACAAGATATAAAGAAGAAAATGTTCCTTACGTTGAATTTTATTGTGACAATAAATCTTGTTAATATCCTAAAGGACAGTAAGTACTGTTTTAAATCATACCAAACTTATTCCATTACTTTATCTAGAACCTGGATTTCAGAAGGAACTTTTATATTACATCTTATGTTTTCTTTTACTTTTTATCAAGTCGGTATTTTATTATAGTTTCTTATTATCCACTTCTGCTAAGTGTAAACAGTTTTTTTAATTTAACTTATTGTTTTAAACTAACATTTCAATTAAGGTCTAGGGGGATCTTTGTTGTACAAGACAGACTTCGAAAACCTACTTGGGACTCCCACGATTTGACCTTCCATGGTACACCTACGTTGTCTCGCCGATTTTATATTGAGAAGGTCATATTTAAGAGTTAAATTAATATTTATTTAAATTTAAAATTTGTTAAATATATAATTCTATGTTTTTATTAGATGAATTTAATTATTTATTTATTGAAGAGTTTAATTATACAGAACTATATATTTTTATTTATTTTGAGCCTCGAAATTTTAGCCGTACTTTAAACTACCAGCCGTAATTTTTGTTATATTTCAACGAAAATCGGCATTCGTTGTGATTATCGACAGGGAAAAATATGTTGTAAAAATAAACTAAATCGGTTCGTCAGGAGGGGGGTTTACTCCGGACCCAAATTACTAATTCGCACAAAAAGACCGTTCTTTCTCGGGTATTGTAAAGAAATTCGGCACACGTCGTGGGTATCTAAAGACAAAGATGTGTTTTAAAAATAAACTAAAGCGGTTTATTAGAAGTTGCGATAAAATCTGTATTATGTTCGAATTGAATTAAGCGGCTCGGGCGATGGTTGTTTTCATCTACCACTAGGAGCGCTGAGTATGGACGCTCTATCCGACTTCGGATATGCAATGACGCAGCTGTCCATTCCAAATATAAAACACGCGGGCAGAGTCGTGAGCACAGCTAGTATATATATATATATATATATGTATATATATATATATATATATACTAGCTGTGCTCACGACTCTGCCCGCGTGTTTTATATTTGGAATGGACAGCTGCGTCATTGCATATCCGAAGTCGGATAGAGCGTCCATACTCAGCGCTCCTAGTGGTAGATGATAGATAAATAGTCTTTATTAAGCAACAAAAGAAACATAACACACAACAAAACAATTGCTATAATACTACATACATATAACTCTCAAGACTAATACTCTTGGCTAACTGCCATCAGAGGGAGGTAACACCAACCATAATAATAGCATTAATACGTGATAAAAACAAAAATCAAAAAGTCCGACTCGCAGGAACTGCATCATCTTAGCGCGGTTCCTGTTCATATCCCTATTGTCATTTGAAAAGCTTAGAATAGAAACAGATAATATTTTTCCCATGAAGATGGATGATAAGTAAAGATGGAACGGTGGGGATTCGGCTAAAGAAACCTCAATAAGATTTTCGTTAAAAAATCTATATTTAGGACGTTTCGGCTACTCATTGGTAGCCTTCGTCAGCTAAAATGACAAGAAAAACAGAAATTAATACAGGAACAAAAAAAAGTTTATAATTGAGATAAGTAACAGAACTATAAATACAATTAACTTATTATCGTCTTAAATTCTTAGAATGAGTGGAATGAAAATCAATAGAAACATAACAGAAAAAGAAGGAAAAAAGGCTATTTTACTGAAGTTTATATAAGTAAATGGGTGCTAATAGTAACATTAATTGATTTTACAAAGAAATAAGAAACTACATACCAATGAAAACTGTACTAGCTAATAGTAACATTAATTAGTTTTACAAAGAAATAAGATACTACATACCAATGGAAATGCCGGGAGGCAGAGGAAGACCAAGGTTGACAGTTAAGTAACCATTGTGGATAATATTTTCCCCGGCCTTTGTTCAAAGGGTTTTATGGTTATACCTGGGGTCGGGTCCGCCAGAACACTAGAATCCTCTTCTACCGATACTTCATTTCATACGTTTCAAGGAATTGGAAAATATCAAAATTTTTCACATATTCCTGTGTTGTTTTACTATAGTAATAATTCTACAAATAAAATCAATTGAAAAATAAAATAAACCAACAGCATGAAGGCAATTGAAAATATTCAAAAGATGTCATCGAATCTCTTTCTCTTGGCAAGCTATATTTCTAACAATGAATTGTTTTTCTTATTTTACCTAATCTGTTTTATTGTAAAATACATTACCCAACTATAAGCAATTAAAAAATAACAAGGAATAAAAACAGACAAAAAGAACTGTTCGAATAAACGAAATCAATTACTTCAAAGTTTAAGCACTTATTTCTCCGATTGGCATCACCTAATCAAAAATTGTTTCAGAATCTTTTTTGTAGAGAACTTATAAAGCTTTCAGATTATTTCTATCCACTTATCACGATTTCCCAACCGTGTTCGAGATATTAATGAAATTATACGAAGTTCCCAAAACTTTTCATGTCTGTTCATAAAATATTTTATTCTAACCCTTCCTTAACTCCAAACATAACCAAAAGTTTAACATGTTAGTTTTGATGAAATTCAAACATGCAAAAAATGTTTCAACTGAATCCCATGATTCTAAGTACCCAAACCAAAAACGATATTCAACTATTTTTCCAATTTTCTCGAAAACGGTTAAAGCTATCGCATTGAAAATGGTTTCATTCGTTTTACTTGGCCAAGAAGCCTATAAAACGAGTACTTACAAGCATATGAACTCAAAAACGTAAGCGTTACGATTTTTTTTGCGCGAATTTCGCCCCAAACGCCAGTGGGCGGATTTTGCTGGTTAACGAATTTGACCTTTCAAATTGGACGACGGATTTTTGTACCAAATTTCATCAAAATCGGACCATTAAGGAAGCCCGAAATGAGCGAACAGACAAATATATATATATATATATATATATATATATATATATATATATATATAAAATTTGAACCACCGTTATTTTCGGTCTCTAGGGGTTCTGAAACGCGAAAGGGGTTCCTCCCTATGAAGGGAGGGAGGAACCGCGCTAAAAAGGCGAAGACAACATAGATTTGACAAACCTACATCGCAACTACTTGCTTACAACTAAACAATATCTAACAACCATATTTTCATATTTTAAAATAGTTATACCATGTAAAATTATTTATTAAATATCTGCTACGTAACAATATAGTATGGTACCTAATAATTAACATATAATTTATATTTCCAAAATATAAACATAAAAACGAAAACTACTAAAATACACACATACATACTATTGTCTTGTACGACGATTTGTCTTGACAGATTCTGAAATTTGGCAATATTTTTTTTTTGAACTAGCCTACTTTTTACACCAAAGACATCCTCCACTAGCTCTTCCAAATTTAGCAGCTTTCACCTTTGGAATCCAATTCAATACGTAATTACCAAATTTTACGGCATATTGTTCAAAATCATTCACAACCTGGGTTTCGATTAATAAGAAGATATTTTGGCTTGATATATATATATATATATATATATATATATATATATATATATATATATATATATATATGCATACAGCCCGGTTTGGGCCTTGGCTTCTTAGATTATAGCATGGTTTAGAGTGGACCACTGGCGGTGAAGGACTGCAGAGATTTGTACATAGGTTAAATTGAAATTCAGGATTTATTTAAATAATGCATAATTCTATGGAGGGGGGTGTAAAGCCAAAACTCAGGAACAATTTATGGTTAGTAGGTTACTTAAATTTTGATTATGGGGAACTGATGAATGTGATGAGTTGCTGGGGTTGGTTGAGATGAGATGGGTTGCTGGATGATGAAATTAAGAAAGGTACCTTGAGGTGTCTTGAGCATAGTTTGTGCTTAAGCACTCCCTGCTTTTTGCTGCATTTTCTTGCTTCTCCAAATCATGGTGGGCTGGCCAACTCCATTTCCTGCTCCCTTCGCTCGGCCTGGGTGGCTAGGATATTTACTCCTCCATAATTTGTGAGTATGAAACTTGGGGAGAAAAAACTAGTATGCTCCACACTGCCACACTTTGTCTAGGCGACTGTATCTTCCGTACTTGTTTTTTCGTGCAGTTCGTACTGCCGCGGGCAAATAGTTCCCGGGGGCTGCGGCTAGAGTGCAGCACTTGACGGGGTGTACTTCTTGTATATAATGAGCGGAGTTCCGCGAACACCAATCGTTCCTATTTATTTAGTTTCTCACACCCAGAGTTTTAGGTCGCTTTCAACATCCTGCGGTCATCTTTTCCTTGGTCTTCCTCTTCTTCTTAACTCACACTTTGTAGATAACAATGCCTTATAAGGCATCCAGCAGTTGTCTATTCTAGCTTCTTTGCTTGGCCTTACCATTCTATACTCATAATTTTAACAAAATGAACTATCCTGTCGCTATCATGTAGTTCAAAATTTCTAAGATGCCTCCATACACCCTCTTCACAAACAGCTCCATATATTGTCGATATTTTTCTTTCAAAAATATTCAGCATAATAATTGTTCTTGTACAGAGGGACCATGTTTCCGCTACACAAGTTAAAATAGGCCTTACTAAAGTATTATACAATCTTATCTTTCCTTCTCATAACAGGAGCGATTATCGTAAAAAGTTTAGGTTGGCCTAGTATGCACGGTTTCCAACCATGATTCTCTGGATGAGGGTTGATAGAAGATGAGAGAGAAGAAAAAGATATATATATATATATATATATATATATATATATATATATATATATATATATATAGAGAGAGAGAGAGAGAGAGAGAGAGAGAGAGATATGAGGAGAAAGAGGGAGAGAGAGAGAGAGAGAGAGATATGAGGAGAAAGAGGGAGAGAGAGAGAGAGAGAGAGAGAGAGAGAGAGAGAGAGAGAGATTTCTCCCTGATTTTGCTATTAAAACCGTGGATATTATTTAATTTAAATTGGGATTACTCGTGGAGTATTAAATCCTCGGGGAAATGATGAAATCCTGGAATTTTCATTTTCTCGAGTGCTCGTCCCATCATCTTGTCCTTCTAATTTCTCTTTTCTTTCTTTCTTTTTTGTCCAATTAAATTTCACAAGTGCGGAAATCCTGTCGTTCATTTCTAACGAGCACGTCTGTTTCCCGAGTTGTGTTTTTTTTTTTTTTTTTTTTTTTTTTTTTTTTTTTTTTTTTTTTTTTTTTTTTTACAACCTTTAAAGATTTATGTTTTGTTGGAGATTATTTTTACAAAAAAAATAAAAAAAAAAAAAAAAATGCTGTTACATTTCTTTTATTAGGATATCTTACTGTCTATTTACTTTTTTTATACAAGGTTCGTTATTTTGCTTTTTCTTTTATTTCGTGTTGTTGTGTGTGCTTGATGTTTAATTAGTGTAGAAGAAAATTAAAAGGTTTCCTCTTCCACATGTATGCTCCACTATAATTAACTCCAAATACAATGCTTCTCCTATGTGGCGTTTCAATTTATTACTGTTTCGATTCAAATTAAAGAAATTCGAGTATGTTGTAGGAGGAAGATAAATAGTTTATATTTATACCTCACTTGCCTTCTATGAAGCTCTGGAAAAAAAAGACTTCTCTAACAAATTTAATGGAGTTAACATTTAAAAAAAAAAAAAAAAATGATGCCATACTTCATTAATAGTTCCTAAGGAAATCAACTCCAAAGGAAGGCAACTCCATAGTAAAGATATTTAAAAAAAACTAAATATATAAAATGCCTTTAAGTATTTTAATAAATACCAATGTATTTTTTTTTTTGTACTCTTTCCATCCTCACTTGTACTTGGAGAAAATGTAGTGCAAGAGACCAACTAGAAAGTTTAAATATTAAGAAGAGATAGGTACAGGTTTAGTGGGAGAGAGCTAGTTAGAGAGGCTCAAATCATATTGGGAGATTTTTGGGCTGACCTACCTTTTACAAACATCTGGGCCGAGTTCTCAGAAACTTTTGTGGACTCCCACCCGTTGGGGGTAAGCCACCCCTTATAAACCCTTCACCCCACCCTTGTTTTAGGAGGAAGATAAATAGTTTATATTTATACCTCACTTGCCTTCTATGAAGCTCTGGAAAAAAAAGACTTCTCTAACAAATTTAATGGAGTTAACATTTAAAAAAAAAAAAAAAAAAAAAAATGATGACATACTTCATTAATAGTTCCTAAGGAAATCAACTCCAAAGGGAGGCAACTCCATAGTAAAGATATTTAAAAAATAACTAAATATATAAATTAAGATATTTCATGAAAGCTAAATTGTTAGAGCTAGGATTAGAAATGACTAGAGTTATGTATAACTGTCAAGAGTGGGTTTAGTTCGTGGTCAGTGGAAATCGACCTATGTCATGACAATGGGAACACTCGACCGTGGGTCAACGTTCTCTCAATACTCAAATCCTCGGGGGATTTTTAGCAATCATAGTATGACATTTCGCAAAAGGTAAAATCACTTTTTATTTATTTTTAGCACTTTCCTCCGAAGGAAAGTAGCTATTGAGGTTGGACTCATGACGGAATTTTTGAAAAATTTCTTCAAATCTTTATCGATCCTACCTAGTAGACACCGAAAATGACCTCCGTTAAAATTTATATATATATATATATATATATATATGTGTGTGTCTGTTAACAGGATAGCGGCCAGAGTTTTAGTTTTTTCGTCACGAAACTTGGTATATAGCATTCAATTAGCAAACGATTGAACGAGTTCGTTAACCACCAAAGTCGGTCCACCGGAAGGGGGGGGTTTACCCCGAACCCAAAACACTAATTTGACTATGTCAGCCGTAATATTTGTTATATTTCAACAAAACTTGGTATTCGTAGTGGTAATATAGAGAGAAAAGTGAGATATAAAAATGAACTAAATCGGTTCATTAGAAGGGGGGGTTTACTTCGGACCCACAATACCAATTCGCCACTACCAGCCGTGATTTTTGGTATATTTCGACGGAACTCGGTATTCTTAGTGGTAATCCACAGGTAAATAACTGTTGTAAAAATAAACTAAATCGGTTCATTAGAAGGGGGGGTTTACTCCTGACCCAAATTCTTAATATACTCATACCGGTCGTAATTTCTGCTGTATTGTAACGAAACGTGGTATACGTCGTGGGTAACTCATGAGAAAGAAGTGTTGTAAAAATGAGCTGAATCGGTCAATCGGAAAGCGGGGGTTTAATTTGTAATATATTTCAATAGAAAAGCCCGTCAGTAGAGTGACTGTATCCTGTTCCTGCGTTAGATCAAAATACGATAATATGAGGTTTTTTGTTTTTATTACGTAGTGTAATAGGTACCATGTGTAAACATAACTCTGGAAGCAAATTATTAATTGATCAGTTACTCATTACAAATTTAAAAGAGAACTATTCGTGTTTTTATTTTATTTATGTAGGACATTTTAAGCAAATTGTTCTGGAAAGCAATCTACACTACCCAAATTCTGAGGAAAGTGCTTAGTTATGCAGCTCCTGCGTGACGGACTTTTTTGATTTTGCCAGGAAAAAGAACTGGTAATATGAAACATAACAACGCCACGCTTCATATGCGGGAGATGGCGGGTTCGATCCCCACCGGCGCACAGCGTAACGAAGTAGTGGGGATTATGGACAAAAATCATTAACCTCTAGTTATTTTCAAATAAGCATTTTTATCAAAAGTATAATAATGCATACTATACGGCTATAATAATATTAATTGTAATAATAATAAAAATAATATAGCAGGTAATAATATTATTAATAACAATATTATAAAATACAGGGTGCTTCAAAAAAATGTATACACACTTTGAACTTCCATAGAAAATTTATTTACCGTTCTACAAAGTTAAATTTCAGGAAATTAGAAAGCTGAAAGTCCAATGTAAATGAAACATAAATAACAAATGTTAATACTGTTCAAATTGGTGACCTGCAGCATCAATACAATTCTGAGTACGAGTCACCACTGATTCTGTACATCGTATCAAAACGTCCAATGAGATTTCTCTTCACACGGCTTGAATCTCATTCCAAAGAATGTCTAGGTTACGTGGTTTACGTTTGTACACCTCATTTTTTACGGTGCCCCATAAGAAGAAATCCAGTGGTGTAAGGTCTGGGGAGCGTGCTGGAAACTCGATGGGCCCCCTGCGTCCTATCCACTGGCCCGGCAAATTTTGATCCAGGTAAGCTCGTACGTCCCTGTGATAGTGCGGCGGGGCACCATCTTGTTGAAAATAAAACATATCATTACCGTATAATGCACGAATGGCAGGAAATATGGAATCAGCAAGCATTGTTAGGTAATTAATACCAGTTACAGTGCCTTCAAATCGAAAAGGTCCAATTAGTCCCCTTGAAGACAACCCGCACCACACATTTACACCAGGCAAATTCTGGTGGTTCTGTATCATACTCCCTTCTCCACTGTCTTTGAACTTCATTTACATTCTCAAACTTCCAGTACCACTTAATAACCTGCTTACGTTCTTCAAAACTCAAACCTACGTCCGCCATGTTGATATTACAACTTCCAACTGACAATATAACATAGAGGGACGATTATGCTGCCACCTGGCGAAGAAATATAACATTAGCCTTGTAGAGTGGGAAAACTACGATAGTTTAAAGTGTGTATACATTTTTTTGAAGCACCCAGTATATTATAACTATAACATATAATGTAGTAATAGTATAGTAGTAAATTATACTTATAGTAATATTGCCATAGAATAATAATATTTTACCATTTTCTATATATAAGGATTTTTTTTTCTCTGCTAAACTGGCAGTTTTTTTAGTATTGCCTAATATTTCTTTAGGAGCATCCTGCAGATTAAATTGAAGCATTTGCACAAGGATTAATACCGTCTTCTTCGATTTATTCACATTTTTTTTTTCAAATTTGGAAGAAAAAAAGAGGATTGGTCTAAAAATAAAAATCTTTGGAATCGGCAAATTTCGGCAAACTAAATTGCCCTCAGTACATTATACTTGAGGTAAACTTTAAGCTCTAAAAAACTTGAGATGTGTTCAAATGAAGTTTTTTTGTTATGGTCTATCAAAGTTTTGTACTTTAAAAACTTTTCAAAGATCAATGAAGAATAATTCAGGATAAATAATCAGGGAGTAATTACCCATAATCAATTATATCAGATAAAAAAGGAATAGTTTTGACGTAATTTCCTTCCGATGACTTAATAAAAACACTGTCCTATCTTCAACGAGAGAGGCTCAAACTGATTGTTGCTATAAAGCAGGTTTTAAAGACTTTGCCTTGTTTATAATACTGCTAATGTGTTTGTTGATCAAAATAAATCTAATATTTATTAGTTTTATACGATTTTAATTCCTTGAATAGTTTTTAAACTTAGCTAGAAGATTAAAAATTTAATATAAGAAAACAAAAATTTAGGTTTTTGTCCATTGGACGTTACACTGTGCGGGGGCAGGAATTTTCTCATCTCACGGCTCGTTGGGAAAATTCCTTACTGCACCTAGCCTAGATGTTGATGCGTCGTTAAAAAAATAGAAAAAAATGAAACATAACAACATAATATATGTTTATTTGAACAAAACATTAAAAAAAAAATGTGTTTTAACACGAGTAAAATATTCACACCTATGTCATTGACAGTAAAGTTCCTATAGTATAAATTGTAATTTCGATAAGCATTGAAAAAATTACAATATTGTCATCAAAATAATAGGTCAAATTTGCATTAATTAATTTGCAGTGATCAATGTTCAAAAAATAGTACTTTCATTCAAAAGTAAACAAATATAATAAATCAGAATTTATTTATATATTCGCTATAATTCTGAATATTAATGGATTATTAGTAACTATAATTCATTAATTTATGTATTTAGTAAGTTTTTCGCTATGTAGGCGATACAACGTTTAACATCGTCAGATATATGTGTCTGTCCGCTTTCCTTCGTTTTCAAAAATGGGCCGATTTCGATGCAATTTGGGACAAAAATCCTTTGTGGAGTCGAGTTCGTCAAACAGCGGAATTCGTACTCCAAAGAACAATACAAAATTGCGAAGACCACGTTTTTGCTCTAATAGGCTTCCGTGTACGTTTGTAATGAATACTATGAGGTGGAAAATCGTTTAGTTATAAGCTCCTGAAGAGAAGCAAAAATGTCAGGAAACATGTAAAGCAAGAAATAAAAGATTTCGTGTTCAATGAATTATGTTTTGTTATTATAGATATTTAAGTGTATTTTTGTTTCTTTGTTTTTTTTTTTTCTACGGCGCATCTACATCTAGGTCATTAGCGCCGACATCCAGGGTGCAGCGAGGAATTTTACCAGCGAGCCGTGGGATGATAAAATTCCTGCCGGAGGTAGGGAATCGAACCCACCATCTCCCGCTTATGAATCCAAGGCGCTAGCCATTAGACCACGGGAGACCCCTACTTGTTTATTGTATAAAGTAATCTCCATTTGCTTCCATCGAATCCTAAAATTATACATTCTGGATGGAGAAAGTGGAACCGTAGGAACAGATGAAATTCCGACACAGGTACAAAACAGAAGCTGCCGTACGAGGTGGACTTCTGTTAGCGGAATCAGAATTAATTAGAACTCGTTGAATTATTCATCGTATTCGCTAAGCAACTAGGCTTCGTACGAGAGAAGTTCCGACATACACTCTCGTGAGTTTAGTCCTTTATAATATCATTTCCGAATATATTACTGTAACAAAACCACGATGAAGCCCTTCCTCTTTGCATTTACAATTGTCTTGGGGTGTGTTAACCGGAAGTACGACTTGGAGAAACTCCATCATCTTATAGTGTTTCGTAATTTTAGATTGATATTAGTATAATATAAGAAAGTATTGTAAGTGTTAGTATGAAGTAAAGTTGATGGTCCTAATCAAATACACTGGAACATGGATAATTTGAACTTGGATAATTCTGGATCGTGGTTAATTCGAATATTTCTCTCGGTCCCTAGAATTTAAGGCATAAACAATGTTAAAAAATCGTGGTTACTTCGAATAAAATTTTGGCTAATTCGAATTTTTTACGAGTCTTTACCTCCAATGGGAGATGTTCGATCTTAAATCTCGTGAAAATATTCTCCAGTCGGGTAAACAGGATAGTAAGATACGGATGATGCAAAGTGGTGGGTCGCTCTTCCTCCCTTCCAGGGGTTGTAGTTACATACACCATCCTGTCGTTTTATCCTAGAATTCCCTTCCACAATCCCTCCTATCTAATTTCTTATTCAGTTATAAGTCAGTCAGTGCCTAGATCTGTTGTATTGTTAGTTCCTTGAATTTCTTGTGTACAGTGCAGTTCTGTGAGTTTTTGATTTAGAATGTGGAAGCCTAGAAGTTATAAAACATTAATGTTGTCAGCGAAAATAGCTGCGATTAAAGAAGTTGAAAATGGAATAAAGAAAAAATCTGAAATTGCCAAGGAATTCCTCCTAATACTTAACCAACTTACCTGAAAAATAAAGAAAAAATTCTTGGCCCTGAAAATGTCTTTTTTTCAAAACAATAGACCTTTATTTTTACTTTTTTGATAAATTATTTATTACTTATGTACGTAATCATCAATTTATGAAATGTTTGTTTCTCTTTAAATAAAAGGTATGTATTTTTTTAATTTAAAAAAATGTGAAAATATGAATATCGATGTTTTACCCCTTTATATTCACAAACTTTTTTAATTCGAATTTTGGATGATTCGAACTTTTTTATCGGTCCCTAGAGGTTCGAATTATCCAAGTTCTACTGTATAGCGTAATCGTTAGTATATATTAAAAAAAAATAAAGAAACGAAACATAAAAATAAATAAATAAAAATATATATACAAAAAAAGAATAAACAAAAGAAGAAAAGAAAAATAACCTATATAGATTAATAAATTAAAAACATAAATTGTTCTACTCTTTTGCTTTTATGAGCAGCTGTTTCAATTATTAATTTTGTAATTAATTTCCTTCCAGAGTTTTGTGTATGCGTGGTACTAGACTACGTAATAAATACACAAAGCTTCACATATTCATCTATTGATCTTGATGAGTTTCGCGAGCCTACGTTTGGCGGGAGAATTCAATTCAAACATAGTACAAATTAACCCCCCCCCCTTCGAATAGACCGATTTAGTTCAATTTCACAACACTTCTTTCTTATTAGGAAGCCAGGACGTATACAGAGATTCGTAACAATACAACATAAATTACGACCGGTATAAGGAAATTAGTAATTTCTGTCCGGAGTAAACCCCCCCCCCCCCACACGCGTGTGTGTGTGTGTGTATATGCGTGGGTATGTGCTTTGTGTGTGAGTGTGTGTACGTATAAATGTGTGTATATGTATATGTGTGTGTGTGAGTGTATACATATACATATTCTATTTAGTTTCAAAAACAATTAAATAACTCCGAGAAAATCAATAAATAAACGAACACTTCATTACTAAAAAATTGCATCATTATTCGCGAATCTTAAATTTAAAAACTAGTGCATTAATTACTAATACAGCAGTACAGCTCCTAGCTCTTAAAACATGTGTTTAATGACCGCTTGGTGGTTGACAACACCTTAAAAAAAATAAAAAAAATAAAAAAAAAATAAAAAAAAATAAAAAAAACCCTTCTAATCAACCGATTTAGTTTATTTTTACAACAAACTTTTCTCTTCGGTTGACCACAACAAATACCGAGTTTCGTTGAAATATAGCAAAAATTATGGCTGGTATTGACAAATAACATGTCAAAAGTAAAAAAAATAAATAAAAAATAATAAAATAAATAATATAATGAATATATACATTTTTATGTGTATTTTCATTTCTCTTTAAGGACATCTGAATCTGGTTCTTATATATATGCAGTAATAATATTTTCAAGCAAGATTCTAACAAATGCAATTTTAGAAACAGAACGGCGGAGATGACCAAGCAGTTTTCTGCCCTTAAACCACCAACCTAACCTAACCTTATAGTGTTTCCGTAGTTTCATTCGGAAAGCCTTTAATAAAAAATGTGACTAATTCATTTTTTGTCATATTTATTTGTTTATTGAGTCCCGCAACATTGGGACAAACTCATTTCTCATCTTATTGTTAAGTAAAAAAAAAATGAACAAAAAAAATAGATAAATAAATAAATTAACGACTTAAAATTCAACAAAAGTAAAATAGTAGATAATGTAAAAAAAAGTCCGATTCGCAGGAACTGCGTCATCTTAGCGCGGTTCCGTTCTTATCTCTAGTGTTTATGAAGGCATAGAATAGAAACAGTTATTACTTTGTTTAGATCAATAGCGAAACACCTATCCAAATGAAATCTCAAACAAACCAGTCTTGAAAGGTCTTGATTTACAATCTTACCTGTATGGGTCAGCTATACCATAAGTCGGGCAGAAAGGCCTCCGCTCAGAGGCATTTGGAAAGCCTTGGGATCTCTCTCTTTGAACGCTACATTTCTAACAATAAATTGATCTTATTATTTTACTTAATCTGTTTTATTGTCAAATACATTATCTGACTATAAGCAATTTAAAAATAACAAGGAATAAATCAGACAAAAAGAACAGTTCGAATAAGCGAAATCAATTACTTTAAAGTTTTAAGCACTTATTTCTCCGATTGACATCGCCTAATCAAAACTTTCATCAAAACCATTTTTGTAGAGCATTTAGTGACCTTTCTAATGGTCATCTTCCGTTTCCCAAGATTCTCAACCTTTTTCGAGATACTAAGGAAAGTATACAAAGTTACCAAAACTTTTTATGTCTGTTAATAAAATAATTTATTCTAACCCTTCCTTAACTCCAAACGTAACAAAAATTTCAACATATTAGTTTTAATGAATGTAGAACTTGCAGAAAATGTTTCAACTGAATCCCATAATTCTAAGTACCAAAATCAAAGAGAAAAAGAACAGTTCGAATAAGCGAAATCAATTACTTTAAAGTTTTATGCACTTATTTCTCCGATTGACATCGCCTAATCAAAACGTTCTTTAGAACCATTTTTGTAGAGCATTTAGTGACCTTTCTAATGGTCATCTTCCGTTTCCCAAGATTCTCAACCTTTTTCGAGATATTAAGGAAAGTATACAAAGTTACCAAAACTTTTCATGTCTGTTCATAAAATATTTTATTCTAACCCTTCCTTAACTCCAAACGTAACATAACTTTCAACATATTAGTTTTAATGAAATTAGAACATGCAGATAATGTTTCAACTGAATCCCGTGATTCTAAGTACCCAAACCAAAAACGGAATTCAAAAACTATTTTTCCAATTTTCTCGCCAACGGTTAAAGCTATCGCCTTGAAAATGGTTTCATTCGTTTTTCTAGCCCAAGAAGCCTATAAAAAGAGTACTTACAAGCTTATGAACTCAAAAACGTAAGCGTTACGATTTTTTCTGCGCGAATTTCGCCCCAAACGCCATCTTCCAGTGGGCGGATTTTGCTGGTTAACGAACTTGACCTTTCAAATTGGACGACGGATTTTTGTACCAAATTTCATCAAAATCGGACCATCAGGGAAGCCAGAAATGAGCGAACAGACAAATATATATATATATATATATATATATATATATATATATATATATATATATATATATACACAAATTTGAACCACCGTTATTTTCGGTCTCTAGGGGTTCTGAAACGCGAAATTTTCTAGTCGGCACTTCCGGATTGTTTCATTGTATCAACCCTATAAGCGGGGTTCCTCCCTATGGGGGAGGGAGGAACCGCGCTAAAACAAATAATAAAAATAAAAATATGAATATGAAATAGAGGCTGTGAACCGCTAATTACTAAAAAAAATAAAAATAAATAAATAGCCATAAATTATTTCAAATACTAATTTCAATTGAACAGTGCGGTTCGGGAAAAAAATTTGCCTTTATGTGTACATATTAGCTTCTTGATATCTGATTATAGCTGTGAGAGATATTACAGTAAATCAGTAGTTAGTCACAAAAAAAAAGAAAAAAAAAAAGGATTAAGGCGGACTCCATATTGTTTACATTATTCTTTTTATTTATAAGCGTATTTATTATTTTCTTTTTTTTTTTTTTTTTATTTTTAGCGCTGTTCCTCCCTCCCCCATAGGGAGGAACCCCGCTTATAGGGTTGATACAATGAAACAATCCGGAAGTGCCGACTAGAAAATTTCGCGTTTCAGAACCCCTAGAGACCGAAAATAACGGTGGTTCAAATTTGTATATATATATATATATATGTATATATTTATGTATATATATATATATATATATATATATATATATATATATATTTGTCTGTTCGCTCATTTCTGGCTTCCCTGATGGTCCGATTTTGATGAAATTTGGTACAAAAATCTGTCGTCTAATTTGAAAGGTCAAGTTCGTTAACCAGCAAAATCCGCCCACTGGAAGATGGCGTTTGGGGCGAAATTCGCGCAAAAAAAATCGTAACGCTTACGTTTTTGAGTTCATAAGCTTGTAAGTACTCGTTTTATAGGCTTCTTGGGCTAGGAAAACGAATGAAACCATTTTCAAGGCGATAGCTTTAACCGTTTTCGAGAAAACTGAAAAAATTATTTTTGAATGCCGTTTTTGGTTTGGGTACTTAGAATCATGGGATTCAGTTGAAACATTTACTGCATCTTCTACTTTCATTAAAACTAATATGTTGAAATTTTGGTTGCGCTTGGAGTTAAGGAAGGGTTAGAATAAAATATTTTATTAACAGACATAAAAAAGTTTTGGTAACTTTGTATACTTTCCCTAATATCTCGAAAAAGGTTAAGAATCTTGGGAAACGGAAGAATACCATTGGAAAGCTTACTAAATGCTCTACAAAAAAGGTTCTAATGAAAGTTTTGATTACGCGATGTCAATCGGAGAAATAAGTGCTTAAAACTTGAAAGTAATTGATTTCGCTTATTCGAACTGTTCTTTTTGTCTTTGATTTTAATACTTAAAATTATGGGATTCAGTTGAAACACTTTCTGCATGTTTGAATTTCATCAACACTAATATGTTAAAATTTCGGTTACGTTTGGAGCTAAGGAAGGATTAGAATAAAATATTTTATTAACAGACATGAAATGTTTTGGGAACTTCGTATACATTCCCTGATATCTCGAAGACGGTTAGGAATATTGGTAAACGGAGGGTTACCATGCGAAAGCTTACTAAATTTTTAACAAAAAAGATTCTGAAACAATTTTTGATTAGGCTATGTCAATCGGAGAAATAAGTGCTTAAACTTTGAAGTAATTGATTTCGTTTATTCGAACGGTTCTTCTTGTTTGTTTTTATTCCTTGTTGTTTTTTCATTGGTTATAGTAGGATAATGTATTTGACAATAAAACAGATTAATTAAAATAAGAAAAGCAATTCATTGTTGAAAATATAACAGGCTGTACCGTATGAAATGTCAGTTTTGGATTTGTCGATTTCCTTCAAATGTCTTGAAACTGTCGAGGCTCCTACTCCGAGTTCTTTGGCGTATTCCCTAGTGTTTTTAATTGCTTATAGTAGTCAAATGTATTTGTCAATAAAACAGGATACGTATAATTAGAATCAATATTTTGTTTCTTAGAATTCGAAGATGCCCTATGAATATCTAGATTACAGTACTGTTGTTGATTTCGTTCTTTAGAATTATTCTTGGTATTCCCTATTTTCATCTGTTACCCATAGTTTTTTATTGTTAGTAGGTTTTTCTTATTGATTATAGAATATAAATCTATTTGGCTATAAAACAGGATACGTAAAATTAGTGTCAATATTTCGGAGATTTCTGAGCGAAATACTTTTAAGATTTTCTACCACCACGAACGGCTTTTTTCCTCTATTCCTCTATTTTTATCCACTAGATAGGCTTTATTTTGCATATTATTCTATATAAGTTTTATTCAGCAGGGGATTCTGATGAAAAGTCGTGTTTTTGCTGTGGATTTTAAATACGATGTATCTACATAGTTAAGAACCAACGACGGAGGATTACTTCTTGCGGTTCAATGCCCGTAGAAGCAGAAGGTCCGCAGGAAATTTACCTGCTAAGAGTTAATCCTCAAGAGCTGTAAATATACCCCAGGTATCTGCCGACACAAATACAAAGCCTAGGCGGAGAGCACCCCAAAAACACAGATCCAAACATAGGTTATATACTAAATATTCATAAAGACTACTTAGTTGTAAACCGATTCATCAATTAGCAATCAATAGTTTTCAACAAAGGTTATATACTAAATATTGAAAAAAAGTATTTAATTAGAAAAAAAACAATATTACACAAGACTTGTTTTTGGTCCATTTGTGTCTACTTCATAGACTTAATTAGATATATTATTCTATTTTAGTTGGGCAACTAAACTTTGTTTTATTTTGTTAAATAAAGTTTTTTTTCTTGACTTGTTATTCGTCAAGACTTTTATTTGTCCTTGTGTATTAACTAGATAGGTTTTATTCGGCATATTATTCTATATAGGCTATATTAGGCAGGGTATTCTACTCAATCTTGTGTACTTCTTCTTGATCCTTCTGTACATGGGCGTATATAAAAACAATTTCGGGGGGGCAGAGACCATTTCCAGGGTATGGAATACTAAATATTTAGAGCTTGGAATAGTTTTAGGCAACTAAAACGCTATTACACGTAAAATAAAATATGTTTTATGAACTAAGTGATCTTATTTAATTTATTTTTAAGGGTTTTACGAGAAGTTTTTATCATCAATTCAAAATTTCGGGAGGGGCTGCAGCCCCCTCAGCCCCCCCCCCCCCCTGATATACGCCCATGCTTCTGTATCCACTAGAAAGGCTTTATTAGGCATATTTTGTATTGATTTATAGACCTTTGCTTTAGAATGAGAGCCAGATTCTGTAATTTCCGCTTCTGTGTAAAATTTAGCTACTGTCGGTGTCCCTGACGCCTTAATATCACTTTTATTCGAGATGTTCGAGAGGATTTTGACAATTTTTACGAGATATATAAAAAAAATAAGTTTATTTATTTTCTAAGCTTATCAAATGACACTAGGGACATGAAGGGAACCGCGCTAAGATGCTGCAGTTCCTGCGAGTCGGACTTTTTTTCTTTTTTTTTTACGGCGCATCTACATCTAGGTCATTAGCGCCGTTATTATTTTATTATTCATACTTTTTTTTTTATTTATCTATTTGATTGTCGAGTTCCACGACACTGGCGACAAACTCATTTCATGTATGTTTCCTAAAAAAAAATCAAAAATGTCCGTCACGCAGGAGCTGCATAACTAAGCACTTTCCTCAGAATTTGGGTAGTGTAGATTGCTTTCCAGAATAATTTGCTTAAAATTTCCTACATAAATAAAATAAAAATATGAATAGTTCTCTTTTAATTTTGTAATTAGTAACTGTTCAATTATATAACTTCGTAATTAATTTGCTTCCAGAGTTATTTGTATAAGTACATGAAAACTTCCTATTTTCGCCTTTTGATCAGACGCAGGAACAGGATACAGCCCCACTTTTGGCAGAAAGCGCTCCATACGGCGGCCAGCCATAGTTTCTGTTATATGAAATATAACAGAAACTACGGCTGGCATGGTCAAATTAGTGTTTTGGGTCCGGGGTAAACCCCCCTCACGGTGGACCGATTTTGGTGGTTAACGAACTCGTTCAATCGTTTGCTAATTGAACGCTATATACGACGTTTCGTGAAGAAAAAACAAAAACTCTGGCCGCTATCGTGGTTACAGACATATATATATATATATATATATATATATATATATATATATATGTGAATTTTAACGGGGGTCGTTTTCGGTCTCTACTAGATAGGATCGATAAAGATTTGAAGAAATTTTTCAAAAATTCCGTCATGAGTGCAACCTCAAAAGCTACTTTCCTTCGGAGGAAAGTGCTAAAAAGATAAGTAAATAAATTAGGAACTTAAACCTTAAAAAAGTCCGACTCTCAGGAACTGCGTCATCTTAGCGCGGTTCTGTTCATATCTCTAGTGCTCTTATTAAAGGAATAGTGGCAGTTATTGATCTTTCGTGAAAAATATAAAATAAAATCTCGAAGAGAAAATAGATTTGATGCGCCACCACAAGAAACTGACAATATCATCCCACTTTCTCAACTAAAATACTCATTTTACTGTTAAATACAATTATAATAAGAAACATCCAATTTAAACGTTGGGTAAACAGATACGAAAACCAGTTCGAAAAAGCAAAACTAACAATTTCGAAGTTTCAAGTCTCAGACTTACATCGTCCCATCGCAAATTGCATCATAACCTTTTTTGTAGAGAATTTAGTAAGCCTTCGAATGGGCACCTTCCACTTAACCACGATTTTCAACCGTTTTCGAAATATTTTGCAAAATATACGAAAATCCCAAACGTTTTCATGCCTGTTAATGAAATATTTTATTTCTAGTACTTCCTTAACTCTTAACGGACCAAAATTTACTTATCATAGATTAGATGGATATCAAACGTCTAGAACAAGTTTCAACTGAATCAATGGATTCCGTATACCCAAACTGATAAGTTAGTTTGAAAAATTATTTGTATCAATTATTCTCGTAAATGGTTACAGATATCGCAAGGATATGAACTCAAAAGGTAAGCGTTACGATTTTTTTCGCGCGAATTTAGCTCCAAAAACCATGTCCCGGGCTGTTAGACAGTGGATGGATCCACTGCCCAAGTTGATAAAGGTACAATAGCAATTTCGGCAAATTTCAAATTTTCAAATATATTAGCAAATAGTTTAGTGCAAACTACATCGTGTAAAAGATAAATCAATGAAAATTTGTAAAACACAAAATGTAACATAAAATAAATGAAAAACTTTTTCAATCATTTCTTACAGTCACTTTTTATTGCTTCCGGACTGGACAATGTATTTCCACAGTTTGGCCAATAAAAAATGAATAATTTTTAATTTCTTCACGCAATGTATTTGAAATTAACAACTACATTCCACATTCCACATGGGGTCTCCCGTGGTCTAATGGCTAGCGCTTTGGATTCATAAGCGGGAGATGGTGGGTTCGATTCCCAACCTCCGGCAGGAATTTTATCGGATCTGGATGTCGGCGCTAATGACCTAGATGTAGATGTGCCGTAGAAAAAAAAAAAAAAAAAAAAAAAAAAAAAAAAAAAAAAAAAAAAAGGATTGCACAGTTTTATGAAACCATAAAATTCCATCTCAAAAGTCCCTAGATTCAAAGAACACATATCAAGCATAATATTTTAATATTATGTATTCCGATATTTCGACTATAATGTTATTCGTTGCTTATTTTTCGGCATCCAACATCCAGACCGTCAGCCTAGACAATAGTTTGCGTAGCTCTTCTACATGTTCAAATAGGACGCTCAATTCTACGTCACTGAACGACAAATGTGGCGCAGAATAAACCCCTAAAGTTATGACTAGGGACCGGATTTTTAAGATAAAATAAGCATCAAATTAGATTTTTGCAACAGCCATAATAGGTCTTTCTAGGCTTTTACTTAAAACTACATTTTAGGTTTTTCTACTTGATAAAAATGTTTAAATAGATTCAAAAATAGGTTCAACGCATTATAATTTTGATTAATTGATCAACCGGAACCATTTCTGATCGCCACCTTAGAACATAGGTCTTTAAAGGCTTCCTGATACATTCAAAAATGCACAAATATTTGATAAGCACAAAAACAACTTTTTTATTTTTAAATTTTTTTATTATTTTTATTTTTTTATTTTTTTTTTATTGAATATTTACAATCTGTATACATATGTTTACATATAATACAATAAGTAAATATATATCTCATAAACTCGCACAAGGAAGAATAGAGGGGAGAAGGCAGCCATTGCTGACACTTAACAGCTGGTCTCTAGGCCACTTTCTTTTCAAGCGTCTCGGAGGATTGGAAGGGATCGCATCTGTGGAAAGGGATTGGGATGAAAGGATAGCTTGGAATGAAAAGTGGAGAAGCGGGTTTTAGCTAATTCAGCGACAAAGGGAATAAAAAAAAAAATACATTCCACATTTTTTTTTGACAAAAGGGAGCCAATCGTTCAATTTATCCCTTAATAAATATCCACTTCATTTGCATATTAATGCTTGCTAAATGTAGAAGTTTTCGTTTAAGTATTGAATTTGTAGTCCGTTAAGGGGCGGAGGAAACAATTCGCGAAAAAACTCTGATTCATTGATGAAAACTGAAGTGCTTACTTTCTGGACTTCCAGAAAGTATCTTTTAATAATGGTTCTATTGAATTAAATTACTTTAATAATTAATTTACTTAATTTTATCTATTTTATGATGGCATAATTCGAATTTAATTATCTTGAATAGTTTTTGAGCAATCCTTTCTTATTCATTAAAAAACACGACTACGTTAAAAAAACAGAAAAATGTTCATAGCTCCTTTTCCTTCCGGAACGGACCATACTTCAAATGAATTATCTCTACATCACCTCCTAGAGTTTGGCTACTTAGTCCTGAATCATCCTGTACATATATATATATATATATATATATATATATATATATATATATATATAATTTGAACCATCGTTATTTCCGTGATCTATGGGTACTGAAACGAAACATTTTCTAGGCAGTAGTTCCAGATGCCGACATGAGGCCAATCTCATAAGGGGATTTCGGGTGGGTTCCTCCCTACGGGGGGAAAGAGAAACCGTGCTAAAAGCGCGGGAACTAGCATCAAAGTGTAAAGCAAATAACATTCTGCTTTGAAAACACTTCGACGGATATTTTAATAAGTTTTAATAGTCACTTGAATATATCTGTTCAAAGTCTAAAACGGGGATACGAAGGAGTTCTTGGGGCAGCGAAAGCTGGATCAGGAAGTTTGACGTAGAAGTTTGGACAGGCCTCCCCCAAACCAGTTCCTCCCCTTCTCTAGAAGCGGATGTGGGATAGGGAACTGACAGCAAAGTGCTGTTGTAGTTTTAATTCACTTCCTCTCAAAGCGAACAAAGTGTCTCCTTCCTGGACATAATGTTGGGGCGCTTTGGGGTTTTATTGCATTCCTCAGATTTTTGTTCTACTGGCTTCTCTTATAGTAGTTTGGAAGCAATACAATTAAATTCCATTTCCATCTCTCTGTTATTCGTGTGTTTCCGCATTCAGAAGGTGCCGATGAGAGATTCCCACGTTTGAGACTCGAAAATGCCAATGAGTCTTATTTTGGTGTGCAAATGTTGGAATCTGAATGATATAACTCACATCTTTAACGATTAGGGACGAAGGCGATGCTGATTTCAATACAATTTTTCGAGCAAGTTCGATGGATCCCTTTTTAATTGTAAAGTTTTTTTTGGCCCATCTTCAATAGATTTTAAAATTAAAAACCATTGGTACTTACGTATTAGCGTCAAAGCAGGTTAAAGAGCCGGGTCTCAGAGAACTGGATCTACACCGTGTCAGAGATCTGGATCAAGGAATCAAATCAGATTTCGCCAATATGGCGACGGGATTATCAACGATTTGGGTTAACTAGAGTTTTGATATAACCTTTAGCTAGCGAAAACGCGTAGCACTTATATTAATAGCATAATTGCTATGCGTTTCCGCTCGCTACGCTCGCTCAAGATTATATCTAAACTCTAGTCAATCCAAATCGTTGATAATATAGATCAAGGATGGTTTTTCGCTGGATAATGAACTGATAAAGAATTTGGCATCGCTTCGAAAAAGTAGCTTTCATCCTAGCTATTCTGATGTCGCTATCTCGCACAGAAACTGAAATAGCGTAAAAAAAAAAAAAAAAAAAAAAAAAAAAAAAAAAAAAAAAAAAAAAAAAAAAAAAAAAAAAAAAAAAAAAAAAAAAAAACAACAACAATTGCTTGGGCAAATAAAGCAAAAATGAATTTCGTTAAAAAGACAAAGGGAACAAGATGGCTACTATAAACACAATAGGTGATATCTCTGATAGTGATTGACCAATAGAAATGCGTTATCCATGATGATCCAGATCTCTGAACGAGTCCCGCCTCTTCAACCAGCTTTGACGCTAATACGTAAGTACCAAACCATTTTTTAATCTTGATTACAAGAAAGTATGAAAAAATAAATAAATAGGATAAAATGAAGATTTCAGTACATTAAACTTGATTTAGTGATAGTTTCTTTTTGTGGGTAGTTCTGCACTTCTACTGCCAATCCATCTCAAATTTCTATTTATCACCAAAAGAATCATCACATCAATCTGTTCTGCTTATCGTTATTCCAAGTTCTTGAGTTCTTTCAAATATATTATTCTTCGTTTTATGTTGATTTTGTCGAGAAATCGTTTTATTTTATTCGTTTATACTGCCCTTCCCGTTTGAGTCATTGGCAGCTTTATTTCATTATAATGATCGATAAAAAACAATTTCTTTAAGATATTTAAATAATTTGTGTACTGATATTTTTTCTAGCCTATCATGGCTTGAAAAGGAAGGCAACCTGCTGATATCCTGTCCGAAAAATATGTGTTATATAAAAATGGACGTTGACATTTAAATAAAAAAAATAAACTTAATTTGTATTTATGTCGGTTATTTTACGCCGCCGCAAAATAAATAAATAATAATAGTTTTTCGTACTCATATTTTGTTTCTTAGAAATATAGATTGCCCCCTTGATGCAGAGTTAAAGTTGATCTAAGAATCTTGGATTTCAAAATACCATCTAAGACAAGAACAGAGATGATACCTATTTCAAGGGCAAACCTCTCCTATAGGTTTTTTACTCATTAATTTCTGAGCTGAAGCTTTGTTTCTCATTTCTCTGCTGTAGTTTTCTTATCCACTTGACATAAATGGCGTATTAGTGAAACCAGGTCTCCTCATTAGTTCTTCAGAGTCTCCAACTTCAATTTGAAACCTCTTTCTTTTAGTATTCCTTTGTAAATTATTTCTTTGGCGACCTTGAGACAAACTTTAATTGCTTCTAGCTAAGTCGACCAATGTACTTTGGCTCTAAGGCTTTCTAGGCAGGTGATGTCTTCGGCATCGACACGTGATGTTCTTATAGGGATGAAACATGCTCATGAAGTAGACCCGATTGACGCTCAACAAAAAATGTCGATGTTCCAGAATCCATAAGAAACTATTATTTCTCATTATAAAAACATACGTAGTTTTCTCATAACTATGTTTTTCAAATCGGGCGATACTCTAGTGTCTTCAATTTTTGCTCGATCAACTTAACAATTTAACAGCAGTGGTATTTGCTAGAAAAGTACGTAGGCTGTTTTCGATTCATTACATTATAATTATTATTTTGAAGGCCGGGTGGCCGTGAGTGTTAAGGCGTGGGCACTTAACACTCCGTGTCAAAGGGTCGTGGGCTCGATCCCCACTATGGGAGGTGGCTTTTCTTTAGAGAAGAAAATGCATCAGCTCTATCCTGGCTAGAAAAGGGTGGTAACCTATAGATTACCCGTCCTAAAATTCGTAATAAATGGACGTTAAAATTTGATAAAGAAATAAATTATAACAATTTTTCCACGGATTTTTTAAAACAACCATTTTCGAAAAAATTAATATTTCATAAAATTTCTATGTACTTTGCTAGGATTTAACCTTCTTTCGAGATAATTTTAATTTTCGTTCTAGATCAAAATTTGCCGCCTGTAGAAAAAGAGGGTTTTTCGTTCTTCAGGCACAGCGCCGCCATTTTGTTTTCGAAGAATTGAAACATTTTTATATATGTTTTATATTTGTAACTTTTTCCTCTGAAGAGGCACCACAAAGGTGTGAAACATGTAGGGACGTTATAAAGTTGGTGAAACTGTGTGGTGAAGTTTTTATTATTTGACCTTCCGCCTAGCACGAAAAATATTTTTTTTGGATACTTTAACATCCAATATAAAAAGTTTGATATAAAGAATGAAAAAATATGAATTTATTTGTTATTTATAAATTCAAGAAAATTACTTTGATTTTGATCGCACAAGGTAGTATTAATTAATTAATGGTTATCTGCAAAAGGAACAATTAGCCGTCCAGGGAGTACTGACCATACTATCTACTGTGCAACATTGTCAAGAATAGAAAAAAGTCCGTCACGCAGGAGCTGCATAACTACGCACTTTCCTCAGAATTTGGGTAGTGTAGACTGCTTTCCAGAACAATTTGCTTAAAATATTCTACATAAATAAAATAAAAACATGAATAGTTCTCTTTTAAATTTGTAATGAGTAACTGATCAATTATTAATTTGCTTCCAGAGTTATGTTTACACATGGAACCTCATATTATCGTATTTTGATCTAACGCAGGAACTGGATACAGTCACTCTAGTGGTAGAAAGCGCTCCTTGCGGCGGCTTTGTGAACCTACGTCTGGCGGGCTTTTCTATTGAAATATATTACAAATTAAACCCCCGCTTTCCGATTGACCGATTCAGCTCATTTTTACAACACTTCTTTCTCATGAGTTACCCACGACGTATACCACGTTTCGTTACAATACAGCAGAAATTACGACCGGTATGAGTATATTGGGAATTTGGGTCCAGAGTAAACCCCCCCCCCCTTCTAACGAACCGATTTAGTTTATTTTTACAACACATATTTACCTGAAGATTGCCACTACGAATACCGAGTTTCGTCGAAATATACCAAAAATCACGGCTGGTAGTGGCGAATTGGTATTGTGGGTCTGGAGTAAACCCCCCCTCCTAATGAACCGATTTAGTTTATTTTTACAACACATATTTACCTGTGGATTACCACTACAAATACCGAGTTTCGTCGAAATATACCAAAAATCACGGCTGGTAGTGGCGAATTGGTATTGTGGGTCCGGAGTAAACCCCCCCTCCTAATGAACCGATTTAGTTCATTTTTATATCTCACTTTTCTCTCTATATTACCACTACGAATACCAAATTTCATCGTTCATTTTTCGAAATCATTAAAATTATATATTTTATCCCCCACCCCCGTCAATCACCCTGGGCTAGATTTGTTTTATAAATTATTTTGAACTTGCAGCTTTACATGGTTTTAGACCATTTGTTGTTGTTGTTTTTTTGTTTTTTTGCGAGGGGGGGGGGGGGGTAGTTAGAGGGAGTAAGAAAAACCATATGCTTCCAATATTTGTATATAGGCCTTATGAAAGACTGCCTTTTCATAATTGTTTTTTAGTTTTTCTCGGAAACGAAGCAAAAACGAGATGTATGCCAAAGGACTTTATTATCCAGCTTTTAGCGGTTCTTTTTTTCGGGGACGACGACGACACATACTATATATAATAGTGCAATAATGTATAGTTTAAAAAAATTTTACTACATAATAAAATGTGATACCTTTTCTCTAAAAATGTTCTACTTTTATTTTTACAGGTAAGCAGCCTAGATATTTCCACATCTACTACGTAAGTACATTTACTGCTGTATAATACAATAAATTACAATAACCCTGTAAATATTAAAATATTAAGAAGAAAATAAATTTTAATTGTTTGTTGCTCTTCTATTTTATTGTGAGTTTAATTTGGACTAATACCAGCTTTAAATTTGAACCTTTTTTTCCTTTGAGCCACATCTCCGCTTCCAACCCTCTAGTTACACACAGTAAACATTTTAATCTTCCAACTGACAATTATTTATATATGTATATGTGTATATATATATATATATATATATATATATATATATATATGTATATGTATGTATGTATATTGGTTTTGGTGATGTGGGTACCTTTTATTTAGGTAGCGTCCTTTAGTCTATTTACGTCCGCTTCATATTGTTTTTATAAATTCTTCATTAGGTTGCTATAATTAACCTAAAACAATGTCTCCCGTTTGTAGCTTTAAGTGTGGTTATCAACTCTTTCATTCCCCGTTATTCCGCAACGTGTCTTGACCCATTTGAAATGAATTTGTACTTGCTATGGGTTTATCAGTTTCAAGATATGTTTTATTTGTTCTATAAGCGTGTCATGTTTTTTTTTTTTTTTTTTTGTTCTTGAGAAGAGTTTTTGTGAAATGGGTTGCGTTGCGGGTTTAAGTGCAGATAACGTTTAGGTATTGTATAATGATGGTTGAAGATTATATTGGAGATAGGGCTTTATTTTTAAATGTAGGTTAATTAACTTAATTTCTTAAAAATGTAAATAATTTTATAAAGGCTATTTCGTTCATTATTTTAAATTAACTTTAGGAGGTAAATTGGAGATAGGGCTAGATTTTTGAATATAGGTTAATTATCTTTAAGTGAGTTAGTATGGTGTTAATATGTGGACTATTTTCGGCAAGTAAGTCGTGAGGAATTGTTAGGTTGTCTCGTAATCTGCAGTCAGTAAGTATGTGTTTAACTGTTAATGTCTCGTTACAACTTGCGCATACAGGTCTGTCTTGTCGTTCCATTAGATAGGAGTGCGTTAGTAAACTGTGTCCTAGGCGAAGTCTCGTAATAATAACTTGGTCTCGTCTTGTTAGGTTTTCTCTTGACCAGGTTCTTATTGTATTTTTTATTCCCCCCCCCCCCCCCCTGTTAAAGAGCAAGTCGCCAAAAGTTGCGAAACTCTTAATAAATAAATATCAAATATCAAATTATGGTTGAAAGGATCTGCAATTTTGTGATTTTGAAAGTGTTGTGTAGCCAATATAAAATTTAAGACAAAGTTTCTGATAAGACAAAATTCAATAACATTTATAAAAACCACATATGTCAATGTAAAATTATATATTATGTGAAAGTATTTGTTATATCTTAGTTTTCGGTATTATTTTTTTCTCCCTTTTTTTTTGTTTTTTTAATACTATTAATTGTGCTACAATTTCATTAGCGCTATCAATTTTGCTAATGGTCTGATACTTACACTAATATACAACTATTTTTTTTTTTTTGTGTGTGTGTTTGTTTAACGGCTTATCAACAATTGGGCTATTAACGCCGAGCTCTCTACAGGTTGCCAGCCTTTTATAATACCAACAGTATAATAAAAGGCTACAACAAAAAGCATAGCCCGACGTTGTTTAATTTAGGTGATCAACGGGAACCGGGGCATTCAACGACGCTATGGCCGTTGGCTAATAATAAACTAGTTGTACTAATAATAATACTGAACTAAACTCGTAATACATATGATTACACACACATGTTTATACTTATACACACACTTTTATAAACATATATATATATGTATATATATATATACATATATATATATATATATATATATATATATATATATATATATATATATATATACTAGCCGTTATCCGGCGTGCCATGCTACACCTACTTTCTGCATCTAGAAACGCCAAAATAAATTTGAAACTGAATAAGTTATTAAAATCTAATAACACAAATATGTAACTGTTCAGGTACACAGTTTCGAACCCGTGACCTCAGAACTGTGAGGGCATAGCCATTTTAACTTAGCCTAAAGAACCCCCAGGACCAAAACATACATGTGTGCCATACAAGTTTAGTCATAATCCGTCAAACGGTGTGGATTTGTATAAGGATACAGACAGACAGGTGGTAGACGTTTTTGACTTAGCCTAAGACACTCCCCGTATCAAGACCTACCTGTGTGCCAAGTTTTGTCAAAATCGGTCGAACGGTGCGGATTTGTATAAGGAACAAACATACAGACAGCTGGTAGAAATTGTTGTGACCTAACCTACGAGACTTCCTGGATCAAGACCTACCTGTGTGCCAAGATTGGTCAAAATCGGTCGAACGGTGTGGATTTGTATAAGGAACAAACAGACAGACACGTGTTTTATATATATATATATATTTATATATATATATATATATATATATATATATATATATTATTTAATTATTACTAGGCTATAGATTACACAACATTAACTGATTAACCGTCATCCCGCAGAGCATCCGTCAAATTCCTTCATATTCCCATCTGTTGGAGGAACAGCCTAGAGCGAGAGCAATCTACCAAAACGTGTTTTACGGAGATCAGCCGATTTGTGAAATTACTTTTTTATTTTGATGGAGATAATCAAAAGTAAATATTTTTTATCGGGTTTTGGAAAGAACATATTAATACACAAATCCAAATGAACCCATCTGGAATTCCAAAAATTCTGAACCAAATATAAGATAGAGTGAAAGGGAACCCCCCAAGACCGGCAGGGTAGCCCAAGGCGATGAAGATCAACATATATCCACCATCTTGGTTTTCTCCCTACATATATCCACCATCTTGGTTTTCTCCCTACATATATCCACCATCTTGGATTTCTCCCTACATATATCCACCATCTTGGATTTCTCCCTACATATATCCACCATCTTGGTTTTCTCCCTACATATATCCACCATCTTGGATTTCTCCCTACATATATCCACCATCTTGGTTTTCTCCCTACATATATCCACCATCTTGGATTTCTCCCTACATATATCCACCATCTTGGTTTTCTCCCTACATATATCCACCATCTTGGATTTCTCCCTACATATATCCACCATCTTGGTTTTCTCCCTACATATATCCACCATCTTGGATTTCTCCCTACATATATCCACCATCTTGGTTTTCTCCCTACATATATCCACCATCTTGGATTTCTCCCTACATATATCCACCATCTTGGTTTTCTCCCTACATATATCCACCATCTTGGATTTCTCCCTACATATATCCACCATCTTGGTTTTCTCCCTACATATATCCACCATCTTGGATTTCTCCCTACATATATAGGGTAAGTCCTTCATAGGACACTTTATATAGATCAAATTTCCTCATTCCTTCTTCCGTATTTTACCACATTTCCAGTCTGCTCCTGCAATCTTAGAAATATTATCTGGTGGATTCAATATCGATAATGGGCAGATCAGATAATTATAAATGAGATTGGAATCTAGGTAGCAATAATATAAACTCAGCAGCGAAGAAGAAAAACCGGACACTTTCATATTGTCTGTTCAGTCGGGAAACACCAGTAAATCTCTGTGAGTGGGGGTTTTTTGTTTATAATAAAAATGTGTTAGATTCAAACGGAATATTATTATTATTGGGTATTTTCTCCCCAGTCTCCTGGGATAATAATGATTACTATTATTATTTATTTATTTTTTAACGGCGCATCGGACATCTAGGCCATTAGCGCCGACACCCAGGGTGCAGCGAGGAATTTTACCAAAGAGCCGTGAGATGAGAAAATTCCTGGCGCGCCGGTCGGAATCGAATGATATGAATCTAAGGCGTTAGCCACGAGACCACGGGGAGACCCACGAAGTATTATTATTAAACAAATACTCATTAGGTATTTAAAAAATAATTAATAATGGCTGAAAACAAAACAATTAGATTCTATTTTTAGCACCTAATTATTGATTTTACCGACGTTTTCGGCGATATATATATATATATATATATATATATATATTTATATATATATGCATACACAAATATATTCTTCTTATAGGAAAATTCAGTACTTTTTCTATATGAACACGAGCTCACATTTTGCACTATAAGAATTTTTTTAAAAAATTAGTCTATTGTCAAACTGAATTTGACGTTTTAGCACTTTCCTCCGAAGGAAAGTAGCTATTGAGGTTGCACTCATGACGGAATTTTTGAAAAATTTCTTCAATCTTTATCGATCCTACCTAGTAGACACCGAAAATGACCCCCGTTAAAATTTATATATATATACAGGGTGTCCCGTAAATGTCTAGTCATATTGAGAGGGGTGATAGAGGACCCTTAGGGGAACAAAAAATGTTCTATGACGATTTCCCGAATTCTCACCCATAAGGGAGAAAACGTCGTTTTATTGTTTTATCGAGACAAACGTGGTTTTTAGAAACATAATCGTTGTAGCTCCGTCCCAGGTGGTACTACTAGAAAGGGAGTGAAACCAATCGAAAGCTGAGTAAATTTACTATAAGACTAGTTGGGAGTAAACGTAAAAATGAATAAATGTAAGTATGTATATCTTACCAAAAGAAGGCAATTCTAAATTTCCTAACATTTTATTGATATTTCTTTCCAGCGTTACTCCTCAATAAGGAGGATCTGAGATTTCCGGGTTTTAGAAAAACTTCCTCATTTAACTAGCTTTCCATTCATGTATCACAACCCTGGGTTATTGAAGTATTTGAACGATTTAAGAACAAAAGTTTTAAAAAAAACATGGATCTGAGAAAAGAAAATTATATTTTTTTCTTCAGTTTATTCAAAAATCTGAAGGGAAATATTTATTTTTATAAATATTAAGTAAATATTTACTTAAAACAATAAAAAAAATTACTTCCACGAATATAAAAAAATTCCTAAAACAGTAAATAAATAAAATACACATTTATTTTGAATTTGTTAATTCAGGTAACTAATACTGGGTCCAGGAGGCGGCCATTAAGGAACCCCAACCATACATTAATCTCAAAAATTATTATTTTTACCTAGATCACACATTTGAACACATTTTTACAGGTACTTATATTTAGAAAACAAATGCTTTACCTTAAATTAATACTGATGGCTACGCTTGTGAAACTCACTGGGATTCTGAGCCCATGCGTTTTTGTTGTGGTAATTAAAAATTCTATCCCTCATAAATAATATGTACATAGTCCTGTAAAAATGTGTTAAAATGCGTGATTTAGGTAAAAATAGTAATTTTTGAGGTTAATGTATGGTTGGGGTTCCTTAATGGCCGCCTCCTGGACCCAGTATTAGTTACCTGAATTAATAAATTCAAAATAAATGTGTATTTTATTTATTTAATGTTTTAAGATTTTTTTTTATATCCGTGGAAGTATTTTTTTTTATTCTTTTAAGTAAATATTTACTTAATATTTATGTAAACATTTATAAAAAAAAATATGTCCCTTCAGCTTTTTGAATAAATTGAAGAAAAAAATATAATTTTCTTTTCTCAGATCCATGTTTTTTTTTTAAAACTTTTGTTCTTAAATCGTTCAAATACTTCAATAACCCAGGGTTGTGATACATGAATGGAAAGCTAGTTAAATGAGGAAGTTTTTCTGAAACCCGGAAATCTCAGATCCTCCTTATTGAGGAGTAACGCTGGAAAGAAATATCAATAAAATGTCAGGAAATTTAGAATTGCCTTCTTTTGGTAAGATATACATACTTACATTCATTCATTTTTACGTTTACTCTCAACTAGTCTTATAGTAAATTTACTCAGCTTTCGATTGGTTTCACACCCGTTTTAGTAGTATCACCTGGGACGGAGCTACAACGATTATTCTTCTAAAAAGTACGTTTGTCTCGAAAAAACAATAAAACGACGTTTTCTCCCTTATGGGCGGGAATTCGGGAAATCGTCATAGAACATTTTTTGTTCCCCTAAAGGTCCTCTATCACCCCTCACAATATGACTAGACATTTACGGGACACCCTGTATATATATATATATATATATATATATATATATAGTTATATATGTGTCCGTTAACACGATACAGGCCAGAGTTTTTGTTTTTTCGTCACGAACCTTGGTATATAGAATTCCCCCATCAAACGATTGATCGAGTTCGTTAACCAAAAAAATCGGTCCATCTGGAGGGGGGTTTACTCCGGAGCCAAAGTAGTTATTTACCAATACTAGCCATAATTTTTGTTATATTCCAACAGAACTCGGTATACGTTGAAGCAACTGAAGAGAAAAATTTGTTAAAAAAATAAACTAAATCGGTTGACTAGAAGGGGGGATTTACTCCGGACAAAAATTACTAATTTCCTTATACCGGTCGTAATTTCTGTTGTATTGTAACAAAACTCTTTATACGCCCTGGCTATCTAATAAGAAAGAAGTGTTGTAAAAATGAACTAAATCGGTCTATTGGAGGGGGGGGGGGGTGTTACTTTGTACTATGTTTGAATTGAATTGTTCCGCCAAACGTAGGCTCGCGAAACTCATCAAGATCAATAGATCAAAATGTGAAGCTTTGTGTATTTATTACGTAGTGTAGTACCGCGCATACACAAAACTCTGGAAGGAAATTAATTACAAATATAATAATTGAAACAGCTGCTCATAAAAAATGCAAAGGAGTTGAACAATTTATGTTTTTATTTTATTTATCTATATAGGTTATTTTAAGCAAATTATTCAGGAATGCACTCGACACTACCCAATTCTGAGGAAAGTGTTTAGTTATGCAGCTTCTGCGTGACGGACTTTTTTTTTAAATCCGTAAACACAACTATTATCTTATTATCCAAATTACGCAGTAAAAAATCTCTGTATTTGAGTTCCTTCCAAAGCATACTTGAGTTCCTTCCAACGCATATTTGAGTTCCTTCCAACGCATATTTTAATAAATCATGACATCTAATATGAAGGTGATTATCGGTATCAATTAGATAGAACCGATGAAGAATGGTGCTAAACTATTGTTGAACGATGATTTTAAGTCATTTATTATACTCGTGATACTTTTACTTTCACGGTTTGTTTGAATTTTATACTTTTATGATGTCAACAATAGAACAACCTTTACAGAAATGTGTGTTGTTTATGAATTATGTCCTACTTTTCATTCAGATCATTAATTGTCATAATTTATAGTAAGTTCTTTATTGACGTGCACAAAAATAAAAAGCGTTATTAGCCTGTGTATTTTGTACAATTCAGCTGATGGGAGAATTCACGCTGAAGGATTAATAAAGGCTTTTGTGGATGAATCCGAGGTCGGATAATGGGCGGAGGGCTCATCCGGAAAAAAAAGCTTGGAAAAAATATAGAGCTTAAACCACTAATGATCTCCGCTCAAAGGGTCTTTAGTGATGCAAGGGCTCAATTTAGAAATTATAATTTCAAAAAAAAAAAAAAAAAAAAAAATTGTGGAGATCAGGACTGTCCCTAATTTTCACATTTAGACATAATGATGATGATTTAAACTTAATTTGATGAAAAAAAATTGTCTTGAATTCTACATTGATTTTATAACCACTCCATGCCAAGGGTCGTGGGTTCGATTCCCACTAGGAGTGGTGCCTATTCTTTGGAATAAAGAAAAGGTATCACCCCTATCCAGGCTGGACAAGGTTGGTGACCAATAAATGGACGTAAATTTTGTAATAAATACATTAACTTTAATCGGCCATTCTTTATTAAATCATAAATATATTATACATTCAGCTGTTGACGTAAATTTGGGTGGAGTCCGTCGACAATGGCACTCGTTGAAGTAACCCAACTGGTAGTATTGACAAGAAAACCATCCGAGGTATTTGTTTTTGATATATTATGTACTGCTTAAAAAAATACTATATTCGAGTCTGTTTTTACCTAAGTGCTAATTCGTCGAAATCACTACCAAAAAAAAAATACAGCACTAACCGAGAAGATTTAAAACTAAACCTAACTAAAATTATGCCAAATATTGAAAATTTATTATCGAAGCTGTTGATTCATCCATCCCAATAAAAAGGATTTAATTTTGCTTAATGATTTCTTGCAATACATACTAAAGTTTATTTCGGGATGTTCAATTCTTTGGTAATCACTTTTACGTGGATTTTTAAAACCTGGGTCTCCACAAGGGACCCTTTTTCAGCATACAATAACGTTTCTTACTGAATGTTGAGTTGTATAGACCATATTATTGCATATATATATATAAGTAAATATAATAATTAAATATGTAACAATTAGTTTTATTTTAACACAATTAATGTTTAACGGAATTAATCTTCCTTTCCTTGAGTTACATATATACATGCAGTACATGTTGCCAAAATAATCTGCGGACCTCAATCTTAATTTAGAAGCTAAGCCCTTAAGCCAAAGTTCGTGCCGCGGACCAGCGGATCTGCTCACGGCATATTTAATGAGTCCGTGTTTCATGGATTAACCTTACATTTAAATCGGAGAATATAAATAAACCACAGAAGCATTTGCGAATGTAGGAAGTATCGCATGGCGCTTGATCGGGGAGTTAGTTTTTCTTAAATCAACGGCAGTTCCAGGACCAAACATGTACAGAACATTGAGCGTATAGTCGGAGAGCTGGTAACGCACTTTTCATGAAGTGTTTTGTGCACCTTGCGATTTTGCTATAGTGCATCTCTTGGGTAGATAAGAAGGTAAATATGTGTTGGCTAGACTTACCGTGGAACACAAGGTACTGCGCATAGGGGCAAGCTGCAAAAAAATATTACCCAAAAATAGTGTTTTATTCAGAAGCTAACTATCATTAATGTAAACAAATTCCAAATCAAGGCGATTTTAAAATGAATAATAAATAACGCAGACACTTCAAGGGGTTAAAATGTAAATAATAAAAAAAACAAAAACGAAGTACCTAGTTTAAAAAAAAAAAAAAAAAAATATTAAATGAAGTACTTTATTCACGCTGCAATTTAAACAGCGTCTTCAATAAACACAATTGAAAATAATTACAAAAGGGCAGACACTTTTGTGGGGTTTAATTATCAGGAAACATAAAAATAAATGTTGCCTATGATGGACGTCGATACTCTGCGTAAGAGTGAGTGAGAGCACCGATCATCTGGGGAGTTGTGGTTATTCTCTGCGCCTTCATTGGTTCTTGTTCACATGATCTTGTACAGCTGTCCCGGTTTAATGGCAGCGTCAATAAAACACTCATTTCATATTAAAATAAAAACAATTTACGATATTTTTTTTTTACATGTTATCCACCTTAAAAGTGTCTTCCTTATTTATTATTCATTGTAAAATTGCCTTAAATTTACATTAATGATAGTTGGCTACTGAATAAAACTCTATTTTTGGGCTATATTTTTTTGCACCTTCACCCCATACACAGTACCTGGTGTTCCAAGCTAAGTCTAGCCAATACATATATACTTTCTTATCTACCCAAGAGTTACATTATAGCAACATATCAAGGCGCACTTCATGAAACGTGCGTTACCACATCTTAGACTAATATAAGCATGCCCAGCATCAACCCCCAAAGATTTGTATTACACATTTTAACCATTTTGAAGATCCCTCAGCTGGCAAAAGTTTTTAGAACCCTCAGTATAAAGATCTAGCAAATGCATTTTTGGGCTTGCCAACACAATAATATCAATATTTGGTAAAACTGAATAAGAGCACCCTCAGCACCCATTTATTTCAAATCTTGCAATAGAACGTATTTTGGTGCACTAAACACGAATCCGTTAAAAATAAAAGTTGCTCTCAACTAGGAAAGAAGTTATTAAGCACTAATGTTCACTGTTATTGAAGTTAAAGTTGGCGTAAACAGCGTATTTGTAAAAATGCGCAAGCGCAGACATCTAACATTGAGAAACAAACCACACTCATATGAAATGTTCTTTAACTATCTATAACCTCCATAACAACGGAACTCTAACCATATCAACGAGTTGGATTGACTAGAGTTTTGATATCTTCTTGAGCGAGCGGAAACGTACAGCACGTTTGCTCTCCTACAGTTTTACCCAATTTTATAATCGCGTTATTATACATTCGGAAAAGTGATAAAATTATATCTAACTCCGGTTCCTCCAAAGTCAGTATTTATTAGCGACCTCATCTCTGGAGTATATTAATCTCTCGAATGTGAAACAAAGCACCCCAAATAGGTACATTTAATAACAGCAAGAATTTCTATTATCCTTCGTATAAATTCCAGGTGTATGTTTGTTCAGGAATTCAGCTGAACGAATCAACAATGGAATTTCTAAAACAAGATTCCACACACTAATTCCATAATGCTTAGATTTAATATTCCTTTATTTTTCGGCAAATAATTCATTTTCCAACTGCGAGGAATTTCATAATTCCACTTTGTAATTGTCTGCGTATTTCAATTTTTATAATGCTGAGGCAGGAGCTGTGTATGGTCAAGTTTGCATATGATAGGATAATACAAGGTGGATGATATGAGGTTTAGGGGCGATAAAGATCTGAGTTATTACGCCCTTGATCTGTTTACGTATAAGCGTTGTATGCTGAATTTGCTGTTATATATATATATATATATATATATATATATATATATATATATATATATATATATATATATAACAGCAAACTCAGCATACAACACTCATACGTAAACAGATCAAGGGCGTAATAACTCAGATCTTTATCGCCCCTAAACCTCATATCATCCACCTTGTATTATCCTATCATATGCAAACTTGAAAAGTTATTAAAGTTTTTTTTTTAGATACGAGGTTTTCATTCTAGGCCATCGAAATGTAAATTTAAGGCAATTTTACAATGCATAATAAATAAGGAAGACACTTTTAGGGTGGATAACATGTAAAAAAAAAATAACGTAAATTGTTTTTATTTTAATATGAAATGAGTGTTTTATTGACGCTGCCATTTAAACCGGGACAGCTGTACAAGATCATGTGAGCAAGAACCAATGAGAGCGCAGAGAATAACCACAACTCCCCAGATGATCGGTGCTCTCACTCACTGTTACGCAGTGTATTGCAGTATATCATAGGCAACATTTATTTTCATGTTTCCTGATAATTAAACCCCTCAAAAGTGTCTGCTCTTTTGTAATTATTTTCAATTGTGTTTATTGAAGACGCTGTTTAAATTGCAGCGTGAATAAAGTACTTCATTTAATATTTTTTTTTTTTAAACTAGGTACGTCGTTTTGTTTTTTTTTTTTGTTTTTTTTTTTTATTATTTACATTTTAACCCCTTGAAGAGTCTGCCTTATTCATTGTAAAATCGCCTTGATTTTGAATTTGTTTACATTAATGATAGTTAGCTTCTGAATAAAACACTATTTTTGGGTAATATTTTTTTGCACCATGCCCCTATGCGCAGTACCTTGTGTTCCACGGTAAGTCTAGCCAACACCGTAGCTTCTTTATCTAGCCAAGAGATGCACTATAGCAAAATCGCAAGGTGCATAAAACACTTCATGAAAAGTGCGTTACCAGCTTTCCGACTTTATTAATGTTTTGAACTTTGGTCGTGGAACTGCCATAGATATTTTTGGCTGTTCGGGTGACCGAGTAAATAATCTCTGGAGCCCCCAAACTCTTCCATCTCTTAATAAATTCACATCATTGCTTAGTAACAATCGTCCGTGCGCCTCAGTCCAATACAGTGAAACATGGATAATTCGAAAATTTCTCTCGGTCCCTACTATTTAGTGCACAGACCGTGTTAATAAAAATCGTGGTTAATTCGAATAAAATGTTGGATATTTCGATTTTTCTTTACGAGTCTGAACCTCCATGGGAAATGGAGAGAGAGGCGGCCGATCTTAAATCTAGACAAAATATACCCCCTCGGGTAACTGCTTTAAAAAAAAAAAAAAAAATGGATTTTTAAAATGAAGTGGAATGAGTCAAATCGATTCAGTTGACGATTTACAACCAGTGGACGGATGACAGGACGTAGTTCCAGACTGTTGGATAACCTAGGAAGATTTCATTAATGTCGATGAAGACGTCGCAGTTTGAGGTGCCTTCACTGAAGCCGAAATAATCGCCGATGTTCCCAAAGAGATTCGCAGCTTCTCAGAAGCATGATGATGAAGACGATGAATCAGTTCATGAAGACGTCGCAGTTTGAGGTGACTTCAATCAAGCCGAAATAATCGCCGATGTTCCCAAAGAGATTCGCAGCTTCTCAGAAGCATGATGATGAAGACGTCGCAGTTTGAGGTGACTTCACTGAAGCCGAAATAATCGCCGATGTTTTGGAAGAGATTCACAGCTTCTCAGAAGCATGATGATGAAGACGATGAATCAGTTCATGAAGACGTCGCAGTTTGAGGTGACTTCACTTAAACCGAAATAATCGCCGATGTTCCCAAAGAGATTCGCAGCTTCTCAGAAGCATGATGAATCAGTTCATGAAGACGTCGCAGTTTGAGGTGACTTCAATCAAGCCGAAATAATCGCCGATGTTCCCAAAGAGATTCGCAGCTTCTCAGAAGCATGATGATGAAGACGGTGAATCAGTTCATGAAGACGTCGCAGTTTGAGGGGATTTCACTGAAGCCGAAATAATCGCTGATGTCCCCAAAGAGATTCGCAGCTTCTTAGAAGCATGATGATGAAGACGATGAATCAGTTCATGAAGACGTCGCAGTTTAAGGTGACTTCAATCAAGCCGAAATAATCGCCGATGTTCCCAAAGAGATTCGCAGCTTCTCAGAAGCATGATGATGAAGACGATGAATCAGTTCATGAAGACGTCGCAGTTTGAGGTGACTTCACTGAAGCCGAAATAATCGCCGATGTTCCCAAAGAGATTCGCAGCTTCTCAGAAGCATGATGATGAAGACGATGAATCAGGTCATGAAGATGAGTCTACAGTAACCCAGTCCAATCACTGTTGTATATGAAGGAATTAAGACGATTTATAGAAAGTTAAAATGACGTCAGTGAGAATGTTTTTAAATTATTAACTTTTTTAGAATCTTTTGTGATCTCCGACGGGCTTCAATCAAAGAAGCAAACAAAAATTTCGGACTTTTTTTCTAAAACGATTATTTTTGATTTTTTGGAAAGTTATTTATATTTATGTACTTAATCATCAATTTGTGCAATTTTTGTTTTTCATTAAATACAATTTATGTATTTTTTTTTTGTTTTAATTAAAAACTGTGTGACAATATGAAGATCGATTGCTCAACCCTTTATTTAAAAAAAAAATTAACATGAATTTTTGATAATTCGAACTTTTTCATCTGTCCCTAGGGGTTCGAATTGTCCAAGTTCTACTGTATAAGGCATCGAATGTGTCCTAGGCTTAACAGAGCTACATTAAAACAGATTGTGCTAAAAGCTATCAATGTTACTCCTGTACCAGCTAATGGTAGCTAAAGGATTTATCCCTCCTAGCTAGCCTTCTCTGCTGGATAATTACATCACAAAGCTAGAGCAAATACATTTCACGGACAATTAAACATTAAAAGGTAATACACCTGCACGCCGATGGTGTACTTGTTGCATATCCCGACCTGGATGGATATGGAAGTTCAAGCAGGCTATTCGCGTTCAGATTTGCAGTACGACTTGTGGTACAACTTCCGAAGTCGGATCGTGAATGGGCTTGCTAGAAGTCTAGTTGGACGAGTCGGAACGTTTAGAGGGACGACTCGAAGGTCCGACATCCGACTAGCGACGAATTTTGTGCGTGAGTGGGGGAGTCGGATCAAAGTCGTCTAACTTAGCCCAGTCGGTGATTGACCTTCGGGCATCGTCCGGTATGCGATACATTTTTCGGCTCGTGAGCAACGTACACAGTCGTGAAAACAGACCAGGACTCAATTGTATCGCAAGTTGGATAGCTTGAGTGGAGTCGACTATCTGTTGATCTGGTTTAGTCTGACTTTTGGTTACTTAAATTTACCAAGTCATTCAAACATTAAACAAACATAAATACCTGGTGAACGAAACTTTTAAGCGGTAAACTTACCTTAAGCAGACACGCACATTGGACCCGATCCGTTCCGATGGTCACCGATTCTCGGCCGTTCAACCTTGTTTGTTTTTAGACCGATTTCAGACCGACGAAGCAAAGTGGCGCCAAACAACAAATTGTGTTTCTAAAAGGTCTACAGCCTCTACATCTTAACCGATTCCAATGTATTTTTTAAAAAAATGAAAGTTAAAAAAATGTAGATCAAATAATAACCTTCCACTTCTCATAACTTTCCGATGCTTATAACATTCTAGCTACCTTTCTTATAAATAATTTTTAATTATGAATACTAATGCTTCTCTTATCGTAGTGTAACAGTTAAAAATTTGAATGTTACACTAAGATTTATTTTTTCGGGACTGATATACTTCCAGAAGATTGATTGGCCTCTACACTCCTCCTTCATACCTCCAACAAGGTAATCAAAGGTTTCTATGCTTATTAGGTGGCATTTCTTAAATTAAACACCCATTTTCTGTTCCTTTCGAATTCATTACTGACGAGCTGAGACTAGATCGGATCGGATCGGGTCGGGACCAATGAAGGCTCTCACGTCGGCTGTTGTCGGCTTAGTAATGAAATAATGCAGCTTTTCTGAGAGTCCCACTTATCTAACCAAAAACTAGCGCTTAGACAAAAAAAAAACAAAACACGGAAACGCCTATATGTAGGGAAATAATGCTAGTAACAATTTCTCCTTGATAACATTCAACTCTACACACACACACATACACACACACATATATATATATATATATATATATATATATATATATATATATATATATATATATATATACATATACAAATGCCAGAACGGTTTATGAATATCCGAACTCGTTTATACATCCATATTGCACCATTGAGTCGATTTGATTGGTTGGTTTCCACTCTTTGGTAAAAGAATTATTGCTTATGTTGAATTGCCTTTAGTAGATGCACAGTAATTTTCAAGATAGGACATTTTAAATTAAAATCACATTTTGCGTGACATTCCAGAAATTAAAAGGATTGTAGCAAGATTTAAGAAGGAAAATAATTCTTTGGAAATGTCTTCTCTGGTATCAATAAAGGAACGAGAGAATTCATCAGAACAGCATTAAGAAGAAGGACCCGCCAAAGAACTCAAGAAAGATATTAAAGGAATTTTTTCATTTCGCCCTCAGCTCAATTGAGTATTCGACAATATCGAGCAATCTAAAATCTTTTAGTCATATTTTTTGGTTTTAAAGTGTTTTCTCAAACTGACGTTTTCCCAATTACTCTCTTAAGATCTTATAAAACGTTTCATAAATTACTTAAAAATGTACACAATTTAGTAGATAAAAAGTCCGTCACGCAGGAGCTGCATAACTAAGCACTTTCCTCAGAATTTGGGTAGTGTAGACTGCTTTCCAGAACAATTTGCTTAAAATATCCTACATAAATAAAATAAAAACATGAATAGTTCTCTTTTAATTTCGTAATGAGTAACTGATAAATTATTAATTTGCTTCCAGAGTTATGTTTACACATGGTACCTACTACACTACGTAATAAATACAAAATCCTCATATTATTGTATTTTGATCTAACGCAGGAACCGGATACAGTCCCTCTAGCGCTCCTTGCGGCGCCTTTGTGAACCTATATCTGGCTGGCTTTTCTATTGAAATATATTACAAAGTAAACCCCCCTTTCCGATTGACCGATTCAGCTCATTTTTACAACACTTCTTTCTCATGAGTTACCCACGACGTATACCGCCTTTCGTTACAATACAGCAGAAATTACGACCAGTATGAGTATATTAGTAATTTGGGTCCGGAGTAAACCCCCCCCCTCCTAATGAACCGATTTAGTTTATTTTTACAACACATATTTACCTGTAGATTACCACTACGAATACCGAGTTTGTCGAAATATACCAAAAATCACGGTTGGTAGTGGCTAATTGGTATTGTGGGTCTGGAGTAAACCCCCCCCCCTCCTCCTAATGAACCGATTTAGTTTATTTTTACAACACATATTTACCTGTAGATTACCACTATGAATACCGAGTTTCGTCGAAATATACCTAAAATCACGGCTGGTAGTGGCGAATTGGTATTGTCGGTCCGGAGTAAACCCCCCCTCCTCATGAACCGATTTAGTTCATTTTTATATCTCACTTTTCTCTCTATATTACCACTACGAATACCAAGTTTTGTTGAAATATAACAAATATTACGGCTGAAATGGTCAAATTAGTGTTTTGGGTTCGGGGTAAACCCCCCCTTCCGGTGGACCGATTTTGGTGGTTAACGAACTCGTTCAATCGTTTGCTAATTGCATGCTATATACCAAGTTTCGTGACGAAAAAACAAAAACTCTGGCCGCTATCGTGTTAACAGACACACATATATATATATATATATATATATATATATATATATATATATATATATATATATATATGTATATATATATATATATGCATATATATATATATATATATATATATATATATATATATATATATGCATATATATATATATATATATATATATATATATATATATATATATATATATATATATATAGATATATATAAATTTTAACGGGGGTCATTTTCGGTGTCTACTAGGTAGGATCGATAAAGATTTGAAGAAATTTTTCAAAAATTCCGTCATGAGTCCAACCTCAATAGCTACTTTCCTTCGGAGGAAAGTGCTAAAAGGTCGACTTGCAGGAACTGTGTCATCTTAGCGAGTTTCCGTAAATTTCCCTCGCGCCATTAGTAAATAAATATAAGCATTTATAAGTGGGAAAGGTGTCTCGTGAAAAATATGAAATAAAATCTTTAAGAGAAGGAAGATTTAAGGCTCCACTACAGGAAACTGACAGTATCCTAAGCGGAAATGACTCCACAGGCCTGCTCAGCGTCCTTTTACTAAAATACTCATTTTACTGTTAAATGCAATTTATAACAAAAAACAGCCAATTAAAAAGTCAGTTAAACAGTGACATAAGCCCGTTCAAAAGAACAAAACTAACACTATCGAAGATTTAAGCACTTATTTCTACAATTGACAATGCCCCATCGAAAATTACTTTATAATCTTTTTTGTAGAGAATTTAATAATCTTTCAAATGGTCATCTTCCACTTAACACAATTTCCCAACCGAGATATTTTAAAAAATACATCAATATCCAAAAACGTTTCATTTGTATGAATATTTTTTCCCCTAATACTTCCTTCTGTTTGTTGTCAGTTGTATTAATCAATTTTTGTATATATCATTAATCACATTTGTGAGCAATCTTAACCAATGTACTTAAAAATGTACAGATGTTAAATAAACGTTTTATAAAAAAAAAAAAAAAAAAAAAAAAAAAAAAAAAAAAAAAAAAAAAAAACTTCCTTATCTCCAAACGTAGCCAAAATATTAGATAATATATATTAAAAAAAATATAAAAATAATATAAAAAAAAAAGGAAAGAGTTTTAAGTGCATAAATTGTTTCTAAATATATGTGTTCAAAAATTAGATATTTTCTAGCCGGCAGTTCCGGATTGCGTCATGAGGTCAACCTCATAAGCGGCTTTCTTCCCTATGAAAGGAGGAAGGAACCCGGCTAAAAGGATAAAATAAAAATTCTTGCTAAATGAAATATTTTAGCAACAGAATTAAGAAGGAAGATTTAAGGCACCACAACAGGAAACTGACTTTCGCTCTAGGAAAACAATATTGCCAATACGTTTCTCAATTTTTTACCTTGTTTTACTAAAACAAAATATGCTATGCCCTCCACTGCTGGTTTCTCATGCCTGGTTGCCGATAACTGCAAGGTTCCAAGTTCCAGAGTCGCCCTATAGGAAGATTTTTCTTTCTATTCTTTGAGGTTTTATGTTGCTTTTTTTTTGGGGGGGGGGGGTGTCACCTTTTAAGCCATTAACGCCAGTGAAGATGGAAAAATGTATCAATTCTTTTTTCTATTAAAATTCTTTGAGTTTATTTGCGTTATTAGATTATAATATTACTTATTTCTAATTTTCTAATTTATTTTTGTTTTTTGCATTAACTATATGTAAATTTATTATTATTTTTTATAATTTATTTATGAGCATCCAACCACATGTAAGGCGATTCCATCGAAACAATTATTGCGTACATACATCATTTACTATATTTCATTTATACATCTACATACAAATGATATTATTCATATACATCTGCTTGATCAATTAATTTTACATCGGATTACACCATTAAACAATGTTACATATTCATTTATTGCAGTGTACCAAGTAACGCGGCACCTTCCTTATGTTATTTATTTACATTACGTTGTACATTTATTATCTAACTGTTTAATGAAACAAGGTTTGTATACTGTGATTATAGCCACCAAACATTCTCAAAACTATTATATATATATATATATATATATATATATATATATATATGTATGTATGTATATAATAGAGGGCGAGGTTAGCTTAGTGGTAGAGCACTGGACTAATAAGCTGGAGGACCTGAGACAAAACCCGAGCAAGCACTAAAGAATCTTTTAGTTTCTTCGTTCATGGGTTGTATTCGGCCTCCCTGACCCCAGCCTTTAATTAATTTATTAATGGGGTACCTTGGTGCTAGTGACCCTAGGAGTCGAAGCAGCAAGGGGAAAATCCGGCGGTTGGCGCATAATACTGACCACACCATCTCCCTTGTGTGCCGTATGGTCTTGAATCAGATACCTCTATAGTGTCTGCCCCTCAGAGCCGTCGTGGCCTGTTAAGGGACTGATTATATATATACTATGAAAAGTACATGTAGGATGGCACGCTGGGTAACAGCTATTTAATATAAAGTAGGTTTATCATGACACGCGAAGTAACATCTAGTATATTTTTTTATATTTATATATCTATATATCTATATATATATATATATATATATATATATATATATATATATATATATATATACATACATACTATATCCGGATTGCGTCATAAGGTCGTGGGTTTTTACTGTCATGAAGGGAGGAAGGTAACGCGCTAAAACATATTTAACAGACTATGAATATAATTAATATATACGGAGTAAATATAAATTTCATATTTATATCAGAAAATTAGTAATATAAACCTTTGAGATCTATATATTCATATACTATTGAAATGCACTGATGAACACACGACTAAACATAAATACAAAATTGTATAACAAACAAAGAGTACCCAAATATTTTACAACGTTTTATTTTTTTCGTTTAGTCTGAATTGTTCCGTAGAAACAATGAATAAATAATATTAAACCCTCGCTTTATTTACCTAAAACAGTATTTCTATCACCGAAATTCAATTGGTATTCATGAATTATTCACTACCAGCAGTTTAGATGTCTAGTCTGGAATTTATGCAAATGAGTTTCCATCCGATTATACAAACACATAATGTTTTTTTTTTTCTCTCTTTTTTTCTGATTGCGATGTATTAAAGCGTCATAGTGGGGATTAAAGTTGTGTGCGCTTTAAAACGAATGCTCGGAGGAAAACCCATATTTAATTTCTCCCAAAAATCCTTTCAATTATAAAGAGTAAATATGAATCCGTATGAATATTCATGGGATTAATTCTGAACCAGAAGGAGTTGAGGTTTTTTATTTTTTTGGAGGGGGGGAGGGCTTTCCTCTACTGCGAATTTAAATGTCCACCTTGTAATAATCGGATATGGGATAATTCAAGCACTTTTGTGTATGTAATGTTTTTGCAATGCCGACACTTGTTAAATCGGACGCGTTTACTTTGGAAAGGAATAGTTCAGAGATGGGCATAATTTTATTTATAAATAAAAATACGAATTTATTCGTACTTCATATATTTGTGAATACGAATATAAATAAATTCGTACTTCATATATTTGTGAATACGAATATAAATAAATTCGTATTCATAAGTGTGAATACGAATTTATTTTTGTTCACGTATATTAAATATGAAAATACAAATAAAATTTCATTCACAAATTTTTCTGCGAATACAAATAAATTCACAGAAAAAATTGTAAATAATCACAAAAAATGTGAATATTTACTAAAAATCAAGTTATTACAAAAAAATCACATTAAAATATACCAATTACAAGTTTATTCACATTTTAATTTGTGAATAAAAATTTATTCACAATAAAATTCGCAAATAAATCATGAATTTATTCGTAAAAAAAAAAAAAAAAATAACTTTCCTAATATCGTCTTAATACGAATAAATTCATAATTTATTTGCGAATTGTATTGTGAATAAATTTTTATTCACAAATTATAATGTGAATAAATTTTTATTCGTATATTTTAATGTGATTTTTTTGTAATCACTTGATTTTTTGTAAATATTCACATTTTTGTGATTATTTAGAATTTTTTCTGTGAATTTATTTTTATTCGCAGAAAAATTTTCGAATAAAATTTTATTTGTATTTTTATATTTAATAAATGTGAATAAAAATAAATTCGTATTCACACTTATGAATACGAATTTATTTATATTCGTATTCACAAATATATGAAGTAAGAATTTATTTACATTCGTATTCACAAATATATGAAGTACGAATTTATTTATATTCGTATTCACAAATATATGAAGTACGAATGTATTTTTATTTATAAATAAAATTATGCCCACCTCTGGAATAGTTGCACTCGTTCGAATTTTACCAGAATTTTTCAACGTAAGAGATGCAATTTCGAATCCCGTTTGTGGGAGATTTTCTTTTTTGAGCAATGGTCTACATTGAACCCGTATTTCTTCCGATTTGCTACAATCCGATATCTTTTCACCGACAGCGGCCGACGAGAGTGCCTAATTTGGTCCATATTCGATCCGATCCGATCTAGTCACAGCTCGTCAGTAATGAACGCGTAGTGAAGTAAAAATGAGTGATTCATTTAAGAATTACAACCTAATAAGCATAGAAACCTTCCATTAGGTGAATGTTGGAGGTATGAAGGAGGAGTTGAGAGGCCAATCAATCTTCCGAAAGTATATCGGTCCCGAAAAAAAAAATCTTAGTGTAAAAGTTTAAAAATAACTGTTACACTACGATAAGAGAAGCGTTAGTATTCATATTTTAAAATTATATATAGGAAAATTAGCTAGAAGGTTATAAACATTAAATGGTTATAAACTTCTTTCCACGTAATTTAATAAACAAGGAAAACAAAAAAAAAAGTGACTAAACAAATTTACTCTAAATTTTATTAGCTATCATTTTTTTAAAAATGCAATGAAATCAGTTAAGATTTAGAGGCTGTAGGCGTTTTTGAATCACAAATGTCGTTTGACACCGTTTTCGGTCGGTCGTCCGAAATAGGTCTAGAAATAAACAAGTTTCAATGGCCCAGAATCGATGACCATCGTCGGGATCAATCAATGTAGGCACCTAAATTAAGATACTTGTGTTTGTTTTTCTTCCAACAATCCGCTGGAGATAGCCGCATTAATTGCAGAAATACACTCCAGCGAAGAAACCTCAAGCAGGTGTTATTGAGGAGTTTTAGCAATTAGTTTTGCAGAAGCTTGTCCTTTCAAATTTGGGGGCATTTTTTTTTTTTTTTTTATGCATATGATTAGGTTTGGAAGCAATCTCCTCTTCAGAAGAACTATCCTAACTGCTGCTATCTTGTGTAAGTTTTGCTTGAGAAAGGGGCTTTACTGGGTTCGTGTGTGCTTTAACTGGGAGTTGTGGGTTCGTCGTCTAAAGAAGAATCATCAAGGTTGCTTTCTTGCTGAGTAACAAGCTTCTTCCCAGGCTGCTAAGCGAGTTGTTCTTTAGACACCACTGGTGTTTTTCCGGCCTCATTTGGTTTCACATAGGTTACTTCCGCTGCTAGATAGGTGTGGTGTACACTACCCAAATTGTAAGGAAACTGCTTAGTTATGCAATTTCTGCGTGACGGACATTTTCTTCTAGTGATATTGGCTTGAGCCTTTATACAAAAGTACTTAGAAGATAAAATTTGGTTGATGTAGCTAATGAAAAGAAATGCTGTTGTGATAAAAAATAAATAAATATACAAATTTAATATTAAACAATAATTCTCTAGAAAGGAAATGTTAGTATTCTAACTATCTTGTGATATAAACTTTCTGATTGTAATCTGTTGAATGGAACTTAATCTGTTGATACTGGTAGCCATTAAAGACACCCTAGTTACAAACTTTGCTAATGGTTGGAGTGTTAGCAACATTTCTCTGCAACAGCATTCCTCTAATATCTGTTTAATAGAATATTCTTAGAGTGCGGTTCTATTTCACTTATTATTGTACCCATTGTGCGGTAAGAATTTTTCTACATACTGGTAAATATTTTAAAAAATGGGTATTTTTGCTCATTTTGTGGGTATGTTGAGACTGGAATGAGAAAATTTCAAACATTGCCTCGAAAGCTTCATCTATCTTATTTATTAAATACCTAATTGTCGGAGAGCTGGTAAAGCACTTTTCATAAAGTGCTTTATGCACCTTGAAATATTGTTATAATGTACCTCTTGGGTAGATAAGAAGGTGTATAAGCGTTGGCTGCACTTACCTTGGAACACCAGATATTGCGCAAAGGGTAAAAATTCAAAAAAATATTCCCCTAAAATACTGTTTTATTCAGAAGCCAACTATCACTAAATTGCAAATTAAGGCAATTTTAAAATGAATAATAAATAAGGCAGACACTTTTAAGGATGTTAAAATATAAATAATAAAAAAAAAACGAAGTACCTATTTTTTTTTAATATTAAATAAAGTGCTTTATACACGCTGCGATTTAAACAGCCTATGCAATAAACATAACTGAAAATAATTACAAAAGGGCAGACACTCTTGTGGGGTTCAATTATCAGGAAACATGAAAATAAATGTTGCCTATGATAGACTGCAATACACTGCTTACAACCGTAAGAGTGTGTGAGAGCACCGCACAGTTGTGGTTATTCTCTGCGCTCTCATTGGTTCTTGCTTATATGAACTTGTACAGCTGTATGGTTTAAATGGCAGCGTGAATAAAACATTCATTTAATATTAGCATAAAAACAATTCAATTTTTTTTTTTTTTTACATGTGATCCCCCTTAAAAGTGTCCCCCTTATTTATTATTCATTTTAAAATTGTCTTAATTTTACCTTAAAGATAGTTGGCTTCTGCATAAAACACTATTTTTGGGTGATATTTTTTCCCCTTTGCGCAGTACTTAGTGTTCCAGATTAAGTCTAGCCAACATATACATATATACCTTCTTATCTACCCAAGAGGTACATTACATCAAAATTTCAAGATGCATAAAACACCTCATAAAGAGTGCGTTACCAGCTCCTGGACTATAAAATGATCTTTTAAAATCTAATTATTGTAATATACTTTATTTAATTAGTTGAAATGAAATGGGCCGCCCAATTTTATTGGGTATCTATGACTATCATTCATTGCAGAATGGAATTTATTTTTTGTTTCTTAAGGCGTACCAACCTTTTAGGATATTAACGCCACAGATGTTAAATAAAGTTTGGAATTTTATGTTATAAATGTATGCTTGCAATAGCTATATTAAGCCTTTATGTGATAAATTATTGTCTTCAAGATGTATTATTGAACATTAGAATTTTTAGACTTACGTTACTTAATGTAAATTTCAGTTGGTAGTTAATTTATGTACCTTGATCAATGATTTCTGTTTGTTCCACATAGCCAGGTTTTGGTTTACTTAAACCCCGGACCATGTGCCACAACAATCATAGTTTATTTAAAAGTGGTGTGTATTCTAAAAAATTAAATACATTTTTGATCTTAGTCGGGCTATCACCCATATCTTCACTCAAATTACCAGTGAGATCAAATAGAGACCTGGAGAATGGAATGTATTTACAATAAGGAACGCGGACGAGGGAATATAGGATGTAACCTGGATATACATGATCGAAGAATAGGAATTTAATCGAAATTATAGTTTAAGGACTATAAGGCAAAACAGCGCAAATGGATGATAAGCATTCAGTGGTCATAAATGTTGGTGAGTTTAGATCAGAAACTAAGTTCAAAACTTCTTCAAAGCTTCTACTTGCCAAGAATTTCCAAACCTTATAATAAAATATACGAAAAACCTAAAATTGCTCATGTATTTTAATAGAATTATTTTGTTCTGATACTTCCTCTACTCCAAATGTAGCAAAAAAAAATCGTAGTTTACTTGAATATCAAACGTCTGGATCAATAATCAACTAACTCAATCATTTTTGAATGGCAAATCGAAAATGTATCCACTTTTATCGAAAACGGTTACAGATATCCCTTTTAAAATGATTTTATTTATTTCCGTACTAATATCCAATAGCGGGAGTGGAATAACAGGCTAAAAAGCCACATCTAGTACCACAAGTACTAATTTATTTTGACGACGTCACACCACCAGGACGTCCAATACGTCCTAAAAATCGATTTTTTAGCCCAATTAGGAGTATATATATATAGTGTCTCCCAAAATTAGTCTGAAAAAATTGTTTGAATTTACAGCCCTTTTGACGCATAGAATCTACAAGCAGGCGAGTCTCAATCTACGTTGGTATTTACCATCTCATGGTCAACACCGCGGTTGTTGAGGTGAAACATGCAGCTTTGGGGATTTTAGGGCCTTTAGTACTGACTATTTCCTACAACATAAGAATGAAGTTGAAACGATTAAAAGAAAAGTGCTAAAAATTAAGGAGAACCGAAAATTCCGATTACCTTTGTGACCTGTGAATTCTATGTTTTAATCTATTCTTACTTTTATTTTCGTTACGAACAAATTATTTTGCGTGAATTTCAGGTTATTTTGATGCAAAATAATTGCACTTTTGACAAGCTTAATTTTAAAATTTCGTTTTGCCGATTACTTTTGGGATATACTGTATATATATATATATATATATATATATATATATATATATATATATATATGAGTGTGTGTTTGCGCTAGCTGCCCCAAAAATGATCCGATTTTGATGAAATTGAGTCCCAAAATCACTATATGATTTTAAAGATCAAAACTAAACCAGCAGGATCTCCCGGAGCGAGGGGAAAATCGGGCAATAATTTTTCAGAAACTGGAAAAACTATACTTTCTTAATTGAGAGGAGATCGTTGACCGTGGATGACTCAAGGTAGGGATTGTCGGGGTCCGAACCCCGACAATCCCTACGTATACTTTCTTAAGTATCTCGAATTCGGTAGGGAAATCGTGATAAACCTAACGTATCCATTCGCAACAAAATCACTTTTTTGCAAATTTTTAAGAGGGCGATCTCATTTGGAGAAAACTATGTGTCAGTTTCGTTCTTTTGAATGGGTTTTTATCGATGTTTGCCTCAGTTTTTAATTGGTAGTTGATGTTTCAATTTCGTTAACAGTAATACACATATTTTGGAAAAAAAAGATAAATAAACATAACATCAACTGTTTTTATTCCAAGGTTTTCAAATGAGACTCGGGATGAGACGAAAATGGGCTATGTGTTGAGCAGTTGAAGCGTCTTCTCTCGTATATTCGAGAGAATGCCTCATATTTTATCCATATTCTGAAGTAGTGTTTGTGAAAAAAAAAATATCAAAAAAGAGGCCTCATATGAAAGCTATTTTCGGAATTCACGGCCATAATGGAAGAATATTGGAAAGGAAATCAATAGCTCTACTAAACGCTTCTTAATATCCTCAGGATTGGAAAGGCTACCATATTAAAGTTCATATATCTCCAAACATTAAATATTCATTCGACATCCTGTTTTATATTTATTAGGCCATTTATGATTCTCATAAAAGTAATAAACCTTTTATCGAGGACATTTTATCTCCTCTGTGTGTTATCTATCATTTAAAGCATTATCCTGAAATTATTTCAAATATTATTTACAAATGCACGTCATTTTAATTGTCTGCTGTTATTATCCTATTGAATTGTACCTAACTGTAAAGTAGGACCTCTATTATCCGGGGAATTGACGGCGAGGGTGGTCCACGGATAATCGAAACACAATATTTTATTGACAGAAAAACTGTGTACAAGATGTCATGTAAGCCTTTTTATTTGCATTGAGAAATGTGTATGTAAACGTTTTATTAATTAATAATTTCTATAAGTGCAAAAATAAACTCAACTTCAACTCGGCGCGTTTTTGCATAAACCATTGATAGACAGCATGATCTAGGTCTTTTAATGAAGATGTCGCTTTCCTAGAACACATTGTTTGGGCCGACGACGAGACCAAGTTGGAAATATATTTTTTCTTATCCACGATACCATGAACTGTTTGTTCGCCAATTCCGAATTCGGCGGACAATTTTTTAACACTTTCACCTTTTTCTTTCCGGTTTATAATGGTTAATTTTGTTCTAAAGTTAACATGACACGTTTCCTTTTTTGAGCCATTCGACTCAGTTTGGCACGAAGGACTCCTCCACAAGCTACGGAAAACCAAGCCTCCAGCTTACCTCTACTCTATCATTTCCTCCTTTCTTCGTGGCAGGACATTCCAAGGAAAAGTGAAGACAACACTCAGCACGAAAAGAACTATCAAAGCTGGTGTACCGCAGGGGGCCATACTAAGCCCATTGCTCTTCATATTGTATTGCAGTGATATGCCAGAAACTGACAACTCAGCCCTCGCTACCTTCGCAGACGATACACTCATCATCACGAAGAGCACCGACGTCAAGGAAGCGATTCTTCACTTGCAAGAAGCTGCAGATGAGGTGTCATCCTGGCACCGAAGATGGATACTAGCAATAAATCCGGTGAAATCTTTATGTAAAGTGTTTTCTCTCAGAAAATTCCAAAATGAAGATTTACCAGAGCTGAAAATTGGTCATCACTCAATTCTCTGGACTCCAAAAGACTAGAGTATACGCTATCTCGGAGTACATCTAGACACAAGACTGACTTGGCGACATCACATACACAAAAAACTACAAGAAGCTCACACACGACTGATACAAATTTATCCATTAATAAATAGGAAAACTCCCCTGAAATACACCTGCGCCACACTTCTATACAAATCTACAATACTACCATTACTAACTTACGCATGCCCTGTCTGGTTTGGCGCCAGTAACACACACTTAAAACGTCTACAAACTTTTCAACACAAGGTACTCCGAATAGTGTCCAATGCTCCTTGGTTCGTACGGAACAGCCAGATCCATAGAGAATTGGAGGTTGATCCATTTTTCACTCACATAGAAAAACTAGTGCAAAAATATCACCAGACCCTTCCAACCTCCAGCAGTTCCATGTTTTATCAACTTGGACAAAGAAAAAACCTCGCGAATCAAAAACAGACTTTATCAAGACATTTTAACCCTTTAAATTTTTATCTTACAAATATTGTCTTGTGTATAATACGTTTTGTATTGGTCCAATAAAATTGTTTTGTTTGTTTCTTTTTTGAGCCATTTTAATTTCTATGTAACATATGTATGGATGTACTCGAGTGAAGAGTTAAAAGCCCAACTGAGGAAATATTTCCTCGGTACGCTAACAACCCATTAGGGGATTCATAGAAAGACGTGAAAAAGTTTCAGTTCCAAGAATATGAAATAAATTGAGAAACTTACAGAAATATGTAATCACCATATTCTTCCGAAAACAGCGCTGTTTTTCCATTCCTTAGTTTACAACGTACGTAATTAATTTCAATTCATATTTATGTACATAATCGTCATTACATACATACAAATATTTAATACATAATCATGAAATCAAATGCTTTAGCTGATAAAAATAAAAAGTAATGCAATAACTATGTTTGTATGTACATACATATATGTACATAATATTTAAAGAAAGAATAAAAATAAAAATTCCCCCATGGAGACCCCGGTTAATTGGAATCCTGGATAATAGAGTCCTGGATAATGGAGGTCCTACTGTATTGTTAATTATGTCCAGTTGCTGCACTGTATTGTTGATATTATTGTCAGGGCTTAATTAATTGTTGATTTAACTATTGATAGCTTTTAGTTATATAATATTATTAATTTTATCAAAGTGCTCTTTAATTGCTATGTAGTTAGAAAGAAAATGAGGAAAATGAGAGTGTTTTCCTTATTTTTCGGTAAATTAATATTGCTCAATTCTGTAAGTTTTATATTGATTGTTAAATTATCCAACAAAAAAAAAGATTTAATTCTTCAAAAATAAAATGGCGGCGCTGTGTCTGACGAACGGAATTATTTTGAAAGAAGAAGGTAAAATCTAGTTAAGTACGTCGGATTTTTAAGAATTATTAATTTCATAGGAATAGTGAACAATGATTCATTTTTTATTACGAAATCCGTCAAAAATCGGTCATAAAACCGTTATAATTCAATGAATCCAAAACATCCTACCAAATTTACTGGTAAATATCATTAGGAAGCTGCAGTTTAAAAGATGATCGGGTGAACATCGAAAGCTCTAGCTTACCGCTCGATCTTAAAAACATTGTATTGAGGAAAACGCCTTTAAATTTCAGTGTATTGAAATGTTAATTATTTTCATTTTAATTTTTTTTTTTATATAAATTATTGTAATAAAGATAAAAAAAAAAATGATTTTTAATTTTGAAATTTATTGAAGGTGAGTGAGTTAGTGTAAAGGCACATTTAAACCCTTTCCGGCACATAAACGCCCAAAAAAAAATCAAATTGCCAAGAGGGAGCTTTCCAATTCCTGGACAGGCGCATCCCATCACAAATGTTTAAATTTCAACAATAAATTGAATACAAATGAAAATTTCGGCACATTGAAAAATTTCTCCTGATCAGTTACGCGCATTTACGCACCTGATTCTTTCAGGATAACTAGGAAACGACTTTTGAACCCATTTTTTAGTGGTAAGAAAACCTGCAATTTTATGCATAACTTTTTATGTATTTTTAAATTTTGAAAACTCAATATTTAAATAATAAAAACGCCGAGCATTTATTTTAAAACATGTTTATATCATTTAAAATAGTAAATGATGTTATTTACCTTGTTTAGAGTCCGACATAATCGTCAAAGAATTCCTGAAAAGAAACGTTTAGTGACCAAGTCAAAATATCGTAGACTAGCGTAGATTCTGAGTTAAACCGTTTTGGAGCATTCAAATATTGTTAGCTCACTTTAACGTAAATATTCAAGTCACCACTTCTGAGAACATAATCCAGAAAGAATTCTAGTTACATTTTGATACGTTTTACCTCATTCTGTCGATATAAAATATTTCAATTTTTTCGCGGTTAAAGTGCAACCTGGCCCAATGTGCGACCCTTAGGGATTGTGCCATAAGGTCAACCTCGTCAGCGTGTTTCCTCCCTCCCTCCAAAGGGATAAAAACATATAAGTCAAATAATTATTTTTTAATTAGGTCATGTTTTAATTGTAGTCCATTATTCTCTCCTCCCGAAAAAAAAAATTTAATGGACAATATGAAGAAATTAATGCTTGCCCATAAATTTTGAAACCTATCGCCGCTATAATTGTCAACAAGCTTTATGATGGGGTTGTACTAGCAACAAATGCTAATGCGAAACAACTAATGTCATCTGTCCACAAGTTGCAAAAAGCCAATCCATTGCTGTTAAAGCGGCTATTCTGTTTCCCTGATCAATAACCCATGAATATTTGAGCAGAGTTCATCCAGGTCAGGTTGCGACCTCGGACCATGACCTAACACTGACCTAAACGTAGTAAGGTCATAAATTATTTATTTGTATGACCTAAAAGCTTGTTGTTTTATATCAAAACTAAATAGTCTGTACCTAAAGACGTTTAAAGAAAAAAATATTGGAAATTAAAATGGATTTCTTGTTAACCATTTCACGTCCGCCTGAGTTATCTCGAGAATTTATGACGTTTCTATTTTCCTATGAAGTGGTTAAGGGGTAATACAACACTGTGATCAAAATCAATGTAATTTTCTCCAATATATGAATAAAAAATAAATAAATATTTTTTCAATACTTTCTGTCATAAATTTTTAATGGGACGTTAAAGTATTAAAAAAAAAAAAAAGTTTTAATTTCTCGAAAACAAAATGGCTTCGCTGTGTCTGACATACGGAACCCCTCTTCTCATGGGCAAAAGTCTGCACGCGGCATCTTGTAATCTAGAACGAAAAACTAAGATATTTTGGAAAGAAGAGATAAATGTGGGAAATCTACGTAGGATTTTTAAGATATATTAATTAGTCGAAAATGGTGAACAGTTTATTATTATATGTTAAAAATTCCGTCGAAAATTTGCCATAAAATCGTTATGTCGGAAGCTGCAGCGAAAATTTGAAGTTGACGGTTGAAAATTGAAGGCTCTAGCAAATCGTCAGATTTGAAAAAACATACTTTTGAAAAAATTTACTTTAAAGTTTAATGTACTGATGTGTTTAATTTTTTCTTTTTAATTTTTGCACATAGTTTCTTATAATAATGAAAAAAAAATGTTTTTTTTTTTTTAATGTATCGAAATTTCAGATTGAACGAGTTCGTTAACCGGCAAAATCGGGCCACCGGAAGTGGGATTTACCCCGGACCCAAAGCACTAATTTGACCATGCCAGCAGTATTTTTTGTTGTATTTCAACGGACCTCGGTATTCATTGTGCTCATCCAAAAGTACGTTGTAAAAATAAACTACATCCGTTCATTATGAGGAGGGGGGGGGTTACTCTGGAGCGAAATTACTAATTTGCTCATACCGGTCGGAATTTCTGTTTTATGGTAACGAAACTCGGAATAAGTCTTGTTTATCTAATTAGAAAGAAATGTAAAAATGAAGTAAATCGGTCAATCTGAATGGGGGTTTACTTTGTACTATGTTTGAATAGAACTTGCCAGTCAACCGGTGAATCGGAATGGGGGTTTACTTTGTACTATGTTTGAATAGAACTTGCCAGTAAATCGGTCAATCGGAATGGGGGTTTACTTTGTACTATGTTTGAATAGAACTTGCCAGTAAATCGGTCAATCGGAATGGGGGTTTACTTTGTACTATGTTTGAATAGAACTTGCTAGTAAATCGGTCAATCGGAATGGGGGTTTACTTTGTACTATGTTTGAATAGAACTTGCTAGTAAATCGGTCAATCGGAATGGGGGTTTACTTTGTACTATGTTTGAATAGAACTTGCCAGTAAATCGGTCAATCGGAATGGGGGTTTACTTTGTACTATGTTTGAATAGAACTTGCCAGTAAATCGGTCAATCGGAATGGGGGTTTACTTTGTACTATGTTTGAATAGAACTTGCTAGTAAATCGGTCAATCGGAATGGGGGTTTACTTTGTACTATGTTTGAATAGAACTTGCCAGTCAACCGGTGAATCGGAATGGGGGTTTACTTTGTACTATGTTTGAATAGAACTTGCTAGTAAATCGGTCAATCGGAATGGGGGTTTACTTTGTACTATGTTTGAATAGAACTTGCCAGTAAATCGGTCAATCGGAATGGGGGTTTACTTTGTACTATGTTTGAATAGAACTTGCTAGTAAATCGGTCAATCGGAATGGGGGTTTACTTTGTACTATGTTTGAATAGAACTTGCCAGTCAACCGGTCAATCGGAATGGGGGTTTACTTTGTACTATGTTTGAATAGAACTTGCCAGTAAATCGGTCAATCGGAATGGGGGTTTACTTTGTACTATGTTTGAATAGAACTTGCCAGTAAATCGGTCAATCGGAATGGGGGTTTACTTTGTACTATGTTTGAATAGAACTTGCTAGTAAATCGGTCAATCGGAATGGGGGTTTACTTTGTACTATGTTTGAATAGAACTTGCCAGTCAACCGGTGAATCGGAATGGGGGTTTACTTTGTACTATGTTTGAATAGAACTTGCCAGTAAATCGGTCAATCGGAATGGGGGTTTACTTTGTACTATGTTTGAATAGAACTTGCTAGTAAATCGGTCAATCGGAATGGGGGTTTACTTTGTACTATGTTTGAATAGAACTTGCTAGTAAATCGGTCAATCTGAATGGGGGTTTACTTTGTACTATGTTTGAATAGAACTTGCCAGTCAACCGGTCAATCGGAATGGGGGTTTACTTTGTACTATGTTTGAATAGAACTTGCTAGTAAATCGGTCAATCGGAATGGGGGTTTACTTTGTACTATGTTTGAATAGAACTTGCCAGTCAACCGGTCAATCGGAATGGGGGTTTACTTTGTACTATGTTTGAATAGAACTTGCCAGTAAATCGGTCAATCGGAATGGGGGTTTACTTTGTACTATGTTTGAATAGAACTTGCTAGTAAATCGGTCAATCTGAATGGGGGTTTACTTTGTACTATGTTTGAATAGAACTTGCTAGTAAATCGGTCAATCGGAATGGGGGTTTACTTTGTACTATGTTTGAATAGAACTTGCCAGTAAATCGGTCAATCGGAATGGGGGTTTACTTTGTACTATGTTTGAATAGAACTTGCCAGTCAACCGGTGAATCGGAATGGGGGTTTACTTTGTACTATGTTTGAATAGAACTTGCCAGTAAATCGGTGAGTTGGAATGGGGGTTTACTTTGTACTATGTTTGAATAGAACTTGCCAGTAAATCGGTGAGTTGGAATGGGGGTTTACTTTGTACTATGTTTGAATAGAACTTGCCAGTAAATCGGTCAATCTGAATGGGGGTTTACTTTGTACTATGTTTGAATAGAACTTGCCAGTAAATCGGTGAGTTGGAATGGGGGTTTACTTTGTACTATGTTTGAATAGAACTTGCCAGTAAATCGGTCAATCGGAATGGGGGTTTACTTTGTACTATGTTTGAATAGAACTTGCCAGTAAATCGGTCAATCGGAATGGGGGTTTACTTTGTACTATGTTTGAATAGAACTTGCCAGTAAATCGGTCAATCGGAATGGGGGTTTACTTTGTACTATGTTTGAATAGAACTTGCCAGTAAATCGGTGAGTTGGAATGGGGGTTTACTTTGTACTATGTTTGAATAGAACTTGCCAGTAAATCGGTCAATCGGAATGGGGTTTACTTTGTACTATGTTTGAATAGAACTTGCCAGTAAATGGTAACTTGGCTAAGGTGCCGCTAGGAGTGCCACTGTCCAGACATTACTTCTCACGTCTACCGCTAGGGGGTGCTGTATTCTGTTCCTGCCTCAGACGAAAAGACGAAGGTTCGTGTATTTTTTAAGTAGTTTAGTACCAAGCATATACAAAACTCTGCAAGGAAATTAGTTAAAGAAAATAATAATTAAAATTATTTTTTTGAGCTGCTCATTATAAATGTAAAAGAGCAGAACTATTCATATTTTTATTATATTTATTTAGGTTATTTTAAACAAATCATTTAGGAATACAGTCTACACTACCCGAATTCTGAGGAAAGTGCTTAGTTACGCAGCTCCTGCGTGACGGCCTTTTTTTTCTATCAGCTGCTTGGAATCATTTAGCTCAATTTTCAGCCTTTTGGTATGCTTAATGCAAAAATGATCGCCATTTTTATCCATTCAGTTATTTTTTTGCTAAATATGGAACACAAAATAGTAAAAAAACACAATTATTGAAATATTTATTTTGTTGTAACATCCATTGTATTTAGAAAGTTATCCTCATTTTGAGCATTCTTTCACCTCCCCTTCTTCAATCTTATCCCACCCTCTAAAGCCTCTCTTTCATTTTGTATAATTGTTGGGAGTAATATGTAATTGAAAAAAACCTATGAAATTCATAGACTATCTGGCAGGAACTTCCGAATTTGAGGTTTAAAGCGTGGGAGAGAGAGAGAGAGAGAGAGAGAGAGAGAGAGAGAGAGAGAGAGAGAGAGAGAGAGAGAGAGATGATATATGAAACAATGGGCTAGGATATGTGAGTGATATGTATGCCCTTCTGTTGACGGATTATGTTTCCTCCATTCCTGACATGGTGATTCCTCTTCGTCATCTCTCATTTCTTCCTTTCCGCTTTATTTGCTATCCATTCAATCATGAGATCATTTTACCAGGCAAATTTATTTTCAATAAAGGACAAATAGTTCTCTGCCTAATACCAAATTCAGTGGAACACGCATTTGTAAATATATATTTTTATATCAAAACTGAGATATGCCTGTTTACTTATCGTGAGTGAACGACAATATTTATGGAGGCATTACAAGACAAAAAAAACAACTAAATAACCTACAATGATCTTCGAAATCATATGCACATTAAAACAAAATATTAATTGCATCCATTGCAAGATTTTCTACTGGATAAAGTGAGCTATGATAATGCAGTACCTACGTTTTGGACGTTCATCAGCAGGCTAACGATTATTTTTCACTTTGCTAATAAGAAAGAATAGTTTATATATTTGCTATCAGGAATGAATTTATTATCTCCTTTAACCAAAATATTTCATTTAGTAAGCATTTTTTTCTATCCTTTTAGTGCGGTTCCTACCTCCTTTCATAGGGATGAACCCCGTATATAAGGTTGACCTCATGACGCAATCCGGAACTACAAGCTAGAAAATTTCTCATTTTGGATCACATATATTCAGAAACAATTGATTCAGTTCAACCTTGTTCCAGCTATTTGATATTTATTTAACTAAGATATTTAAATTTTGATTGGGGTTGGAGATAAGGGAGTATCAGAAAAAAATATAAATATTAATAAACAGGAAACGTTTTCGGATATTGATATATTTTCTAAAATATATCAAAATTTGTCGGTTGGGAAATTGTGTTAGGTGGAAGGAGACCATTTGAAAGATTATTAAATTCTCAACAAAAAAAGATTATCAAGTAATTTTCGATGGGGCAATGTCAACAGGAGGGATAAGTTCTCAAAACTTCGAAATTATTAGTTTAGTCCTTTTGAACGGGGTTTTGTCACTGTTTAACTCACTTTTTAATTGTTTTTTTTTCTTTTGTTATTAATTGCATTTAGAAGTAAAATGAGTATTTTAGCGACACAAGGTAGGAAAATGAAAAACGTATTGGTAATAGTGTTTTCCTGGGGCGAACGTCGAGAAGGCATGTGAAGTCATTTTTGCTTATTAGGATGCAATCAGTTTCCTATACTGGCTCCTTAAAACTTCCTTCTCTTTTCACGAAACATCAAAATCTATCAATAACTGCTTCTAGTTCTTTACTAATGGCGCTTGGGCTATGAACGATAACGAGCTAACATGACGCAGTTCCTGGGAGTCGGTATTTTTTTTCTACAGCAGATCGACACCTAGGCTAGTTGCGCAGGGCTATCTATAAGGGCTATTGGGGCGAGTTTAACGCAGTGGTAGAGCACTGGATACATATGCTAGAGGACCTGAGTTCAATTCCTAAGCAAACACTAAAGATTTTTTTTCTTCTAGTGTCTTCGTTCGTGGGTTAATGTCTGACTCCAAACTATGTTTCTAGTGTGGCGTATGGTCATGAATCAGATACCTCTATAGTATCTGTCCCTCAGGGCCCTCGTGGACTCATAAAGGTCTGATTCTTCTTTTAGCATAAATAAACTGATACAAACGTTCCAAAAAGGCCTTACAAAAAAGTGTCCGCTGGCGGTCGTGCATGCGCGGTAGCCATGTACGAATAATAAGACTGTATGTTATACAGTACATTACATAGGTTTGCCGGGTGGACCCAAAGCATATTTATTTTCCTGAATTTGAGCAGAAGGCTCCAAACGAAATTCCTTTGAAAGGGGCCGTTTTAAGTTCACCAGGATGCCCTTCGGTTTGAAAAATGCGCCATAATGTTCCAGCGACTGATGGACGAACTTCTCAGCGAATTGAGCCCCATTTTTATTTTTTTATAGTCTATAAGGCTACAGGAAATTCATTCAAAGAACCTTCAATCTGGTAAATACGGGTCCCGAACTTATATTTCCCGTTTGAGACACACACCAAAACGGCCCTATTTTACCTCATGTTCAAAATTACATATGAGCTATTACTTCCGTCCTTTATGGTGCGCATAAGTTGGAGTTAGTTCCTGATAGTTGATAAGTAGGACATAGGAAGGACTTTGCGTGTTAGAAAGCCATCAAGAGACAGGCAATTCAACCATTAATATTAAGTTCCCTTCATGTCGACTATATTAAACCTACATCCAGTTCAACATTCCAGATCCATCCGGGTGGATGACTTTTATTATACATTGCCTGAAAGATTCTCTTAGATGAATGGAATATTGTTAACAATAACATTACAATATTACAGAAATAAATGAATACAATAAAACGCTACCAATATCTATCCGTCTAAGGGAGTCCGCTTTAGCCCTTTACAGACCGAAGTTAGTTCAAATTGAAATTTTAAAGATTTCTTCTTCTTAACATGTTAACATTAAATTATTTTAATGACGTTTTCTAGAAAAAAAATGCTGAATTGTTTGTTTTATTAAATATTAAAACAAACAATGAGGTCGTGGTGACCGGGGTCTCCCGTGGTCTAGTGGCTAGTGCCTTAGATTCATAAGCGGCAGATGATGGGTTCGATCCCCCACCTGCGGCTAGAATTTTCTCCGCCCAAGATTCGTTGGGAAAATTACTCGCTGTACCCTAGATGTCGGTGCTAATGGTCGAGGCGCCGAAAAATAAAATAAAAAAAAGCACGTGGTTCCCCATTCAGATGTTGGCAAGCTCGACGTTGCCCTACTATGGCTATGCTCGTTGCCTAGAAACACACATACACACATATATCTGTCTATATATATATATATACACACAGACACTCTTAAATTTAAACGTCGTAAGCAAGTTTTCTACGTTTTAGTATACTACAAGAGTAGACGTAGAAAAAGTCGTTCTTTGTTAGCACTTTCCTCCGAAGGAAAGTAGCTATTGAGGATGGACTCATGACGGAATTTTTGAAAAATTTCTTCAAATTTTTATCGATCTTACCTAGTAGACACCGAAAATGACCCCCGTTAAAATGTATATATATATATATATATATATATATATATATATATATATATATATATATATATATATATATGTCTGTTAACACGATAGCGGCCAGAGTTTTTGTTTTTTCGTCACGAAACTTGGTATATAGCATTCAATTAGCAAACGATTGAACGAGTTCGTTAACCACTAAAGTCGGTCCACCGGAAGGGGGGGTTTACCCCGAACCCAAAACACTAATTTGACTATGTCAGCCGTAATATTTGTTATATTTCAACGAAACTTGGTATTCGTAGTGGTAATATAGAGAGAAAAGTGAGATATAAAAATGAACTAAATCGGTTCATTAGAAGGGGGGGTTTACTCCGGATCCATAATACCAATTCGCCACTACCAGCCGTGATTTTAGGTATATTTCGACGAAACTCGGTATTCGTAGTGTTAATCCACAGGTAAATATGTGTTGTAAAAATAAACTAAATCGGTTCATTAGGAGGGGGGGGGGGTTTACTCCGGACCCAAATTCTTAATATACTCATACCGGTCGTAATTTCTGCTGTATTGTAACGAAACGCGGTATACGTCGTGGGTAACTCATGAGAAAGAAGTGTTGTAAAAATGAGCTGAATCGGTCAATCGGAAAGCAGGGGTTTAATTTGTAATATATTTCAATAGAAAAGCCCGCCAGACGTAGGTTCACAAAGCCGCCGCAAGGAGCGCTTTCTACCACTAGAGTGACTGTATCCTGTTCCTGCGTTAGATCAAAATACGATAATATGAGGTTTTTTGTATTTATTACGTAGTGTAATAGGTACCATGTTTAAACATAACTCTGGAAGCAAATTAATAATTGATCAGTTACTCATTACAAATTTATAAGAGAACTATTCATGTTTTTATTTTATTTATGCAGGATATTTTAAGCAAATTGTTCTGGAAAGCAGTCTACACTACCCAAATTCTGAGGAAAGTGCTTAGTTATGCAGCTCCTGCGTGACGGACTTTTTTTATCATCATGGCACTGAAATGTCAAAGAAATAAATAATATAGCCACTAACTAACTAAGCAGTAGAAAAGTCAATATTTGACTTTTACGGAAGAGAATTCTAATAGTTTGGTTAACTTCAAGTGCTGCAATTTCAGAGGAAGTCAACTCCTAACTTCAATAATTAGTTCTCTTCCATAATTAGTGGCTTGGATAAATATTTTGAAGTACTTCCAAGCTCGACATCAAAGTGAAATGTATGTATATTAAATCGGGTGCCTTAAATTAAATGATAAACATTTTAGCCGGAATTTAGGATAATTACTTAAACGCTGAGAGCATCCTTTATATTCACAACATTTTAGATAATTAAACACTTATATCACAATATCCACCTGTATAATAAAATACAGAAAATAATACGTTAAAAAATGAAGTATACTTCCTTTTGTGGCTCCTTTAATTTAATTTCTCTTCGAGATTGTATTTTATATTTTTCATGAAAATCAGACCCCACGAACAGCTGCTACTATTTCTTTACTAATAGCACTAGAGATTTTAACGGAACCGCGCTAAGATGACGCAGTTCCTGCGTGTCGGACTTTTTAAGTAACTAATCTTCCAGGCACATTACACAAATCCAAAATCTAATGGCCATTTCTATAACCGTCGTCTAAAAGCATACTTCCACAACTATACTATCTACAGGACACCAACATTTATATAACTTTTGTTTGGATTCCTGGACATGACAACATTTCAAGAAGTACTGAAGCAGATAAGGAAGCTAAATTAGCAACGAGACGATCAGCACAAGACGTTTATGACATGACTTGACAAGACATACATTATGTCATAAAACAACACATAATGAACAAGTGGCAAACTGACTGGACATACACACAAGACAACAAGCTACGGGAGATTAAGCCGACAATAGGAGCCTGGAGTTCCAGTATCCGGAATGTAAGGCGAGAAGAAGTCGTGCTTACTAGACTAAGAATCGGACATTCACACTTGACACATACATATTTAATGACAAAACAGGACAAACCGAATTGTACAATTTGCAACGTTCCACTGACAATTAAACACCTACTTACAGACTGCAGAGAAAGAGAAAACATTGACTTACCAAATGATTTACACGAACTACTCACACAGAACAGTACACACATAGACAATATATTAAAATATCTGATACTTAAAAAGAAATTTCAACTTTTTTAATACACTATTGTTTATTTAACAGTTAAAAGCATTTAACATTATAATTCATTTAAAATTACAAGTTTTCAAGTTGTATATATATATATATATATATATATATATATATATATATATATATATATATATAGGTAATATAACATATATTTTCATGTTTAATTTTTTAATTAAAAACTTTATTTTTGTTGCATTTTCAATCAGACTGTTCAAAATTACTATTTTATGAAATATATTCCCAAATTCATTGTTTTTTGTTTATATTTGTCAGACATGTTTCTATAATGCTGTATAATTGTTAGCTTTGTTCGCACATTGACCTAAAGAGCATATCGCTTCGTTGTGACATCTCAATAAATAAATAAAAAAATGGACGAAACTAAATTTTCTTTGGGATTTTTTGGATATATTTTTATATATCTCGAAGCCGGGTTGGAAATCTGAGTAAATATAAACAAGGTATTCGAAAGCTTAAAAATTTTCGCACAAATACGGTCATAATTTTTTTTTTTTTTTTTTTTTTTTTTTTTTTTTTTTTTTTTTTTTTTTTTTTTTTTTTTTTTAAATGAAGCTATCTTGTTCGGAGAAATTGATGGTGGTGGAAATTTCAATTTTCATTAGTACTTGTGTTTAAATTTGTCACAAAGGGTTAAGAGAGAACATTAACTGTTCCTATTCGAAACTTTTCAAATGACTGAATGGGAAAAGACAAACGTTCTTGTGAGTTGTATAATTTTCAAATGACTGAATGGGAAAAGACAAACGTTCTTGTGAGTTGTATTATTTTCAAATGACTGAATGGGAAAAGACAAACGTTCTTGTGAGTTGTATTATTTTCAAATGACTGAATGGGAAAAGACAAACGTTCTTGTGAGTTGTATTATTTTCAAATGACTGAATGGGAAAAGACAAACGTTCTTGTGAGTTGTATTATTTTCAAATGACTGAATGGGAAAAGACAAACGTTCTTGTGAGTTGTATTATTTTCAAATGACTGAATGGGAAAAGACAAAAGTTCTTGTGAGTTGTATTATTTTCAAATGACTGAATGGGAAAAGACAAACGTTCTTGTGAGTTGTATTATTTTCAAATGACTGAATGGGAAAAGACAAACGTTCTTGTGAGTTGTATTATTTTCAAATGACTGAATGGGAAAAGACAAACGTTCTTGTGAGTTGTATTATTTTAAAAATTAAATCCACCTCTCCTAGAAATAATTTTGAGTACTATAGTTTTAATAAGTGTTAATTATTCATAAAGGTTTTAAGGGGTAATATTACCTTGTGTTCTCAAAATCAAAACCATTTTTATATGAATTTATAAATAGGTAACAAATAAATCAATATTTTTCAATTCTTTATATCAAACGTTTTATGTGGGATCTTAAAGTATGCACAAAAAATAATTTTCAATTCTCTGGAAAAAAAGTCCGTCACGCAGGAGCTGCATAACTAAGCACTTTCCTCAGAATTTGGGTAGTGTAGACTGCTTTCCAGAACAATTTGCTTAAAATATCCTACATAAAAAAATAAAAATGTGAATAGTTCTCTTTTAAATTAGTAATGAGTAACTGATCAATTATGAATTTGCTTCCAGAGTTATGTTTACACATGGTACCTACTACACTACGTAATAAATACAAAAAACCTCGTATTATCGTATTTTGATCTAACGCAGGAACAGGATACAGTCCCTCTAGTGGTAGAAAGCGCTCCTTGCGGCGGCTTTGTGAACCTATGTCTGGCGGGCTTTCCTATTGAAATATATTACAAATTAAACCCACGACGTATACCGCGTTTCGTTACAATACAGTAGAAATGACGACCGGTATGAGTATATAAGAAATTTGGGTCCGGAGTAAACCCCCCCTTCTAATGAACCGATTTAGTTCATTTTTATATCTCACTTTTCTCTCTATATTACCACTACGAATACCAAGTTTCGTTGAAATATAACAAATATTACGGCTGACATAGTCAAATTAGTGTTTTGGGTCCGGGGTAAACCCCCCTTCCGGTGGACCGATTTTGGTGGTTAACGAACTCGTTCAATCGTTTGCTAATTGAATGCTATATACCAAGTTTCGTGACGAAAAAACAAAAACTCTGGCCGCTATCGTGTTAACAGACACACATATATATATATATATATATATATATATATATATATATATATATATATATATACATATAAATTTTAACGGGGGTCATTTTCGGTGTCTACTAGGTAGGATCGATAAAGATTTGAAGAAATTTTTCAAAAATTCCGTCATGAGTGCAACCTCAATAGCTACTTTCCTTCGGAGGAAAGTGCTAAAAAATGGCACCGCTGTGACTGTCGAACGGAAACCCGGGATTTTTTCACGGGCGACAGTCTGCAGGCGGCAATTTTTAATCTAGAAGAAGAAAACTAAAATTATTTCGACAGAAGAAGGCTAAATCTAGTAAAGTATGTAGTATTTTTAAGAAATATTATTTTTTTCGATAATGATAATGAACAATTATTCAATTAAAAAATCCGTCGAAAATCGGTCATAAAATCGTTATAATAAGCTGCAAAATTTAAAGTTCGTAGGTCAATAATTGAAGACAGAGTATCGTCCGATTTGAAAACATAGTTTTAAAAAAACGACGTTAAAATTCAAAGTTCTGAAAGGTTCATTTTTTTTTCATTCTATCTTCAAATAAAGATAAAAAAATGTGTTGTAATTTTAAAATATAGAGAGTAAAATAGTCACGTAAACTGATGGCTGACCATAATCGGCGACAGCTTTCTTATCATTCCAAAGAAAATGCTTCTTTAAATTTATTTATTTTCTGCATACAATGTATTCTTCTTGGGATGATAATAAGGAGGGCAAAAAAGTATCAATTAAAAAAGACCAATCGAAGCTTGTTAAAAAAATTATCTTTAAATCGGCATCGCATCAGGACTTCACTCGGAAAATCGTATTTTTTGTCCATTTTTCACATAAACATTATTAGACATCTATTTTTGATTATTTAAGGATGAATTGTAGCCCTTAAAAAAAGTTACAAGGTAGTATTATTCCCTTAATTCACTATTGGCGCATATAATGTGTAAGGGAATTCAATATTCACGTATAGGAGCAATCTTGAATTTACGGGGTCGGTGCGCGTGTAAGGAAGATTTTCATTAAAAAGAATTCAGGACAGTACGACAGAGGCTTATCTTGGGTGTAAGTTATGTTGGCAATACATTCCAATTTTCCCTTTATTGCCAATAGTATTGTCGCAGGATAGAGGTTAGCAGGCCTGGGACCAATTTTCCCGCCGGCAAAAGGCGTATATACTGGTTTAGAAGGAGTTTTAGGTTGGCAGCACTTCTCCCTCGGACACCCTAAACCGTTTAGGGTAATTCTCCTTTCAACGCGACCGATCCCATGAATTTAAATGGCCACTGGAAGAAAGGCGTTGATAATGAGGTGAAAGAAATTTAAAACCACTTTTCCGAAAATCGAAAAAGCTTTTCACGCGTAAGAAAATCGTCCATAATATCCTGTCATTAATGACTGTGAGTGTTTAGGTGTATAAAAAAAAACGCAAGATGGCCGAAAAAAGTCCGACTCGCAGGAACTGCATCATCTTAGCGCGGTTCCATTCATTTTTTATACTTAAAATAGAAACAGTTATTACTTTGTTTAGATCATTCTTAATGTAAACACATATTCCAAAGAAAAGTAAGGCACAAGAAACTATTCTAAGCGGAAATTACTCTTTCCGCTGTCCCAAGTTTCGTTCTACGAAGACTCTACTACGAATATGTTTCTAATTTACTTAATTGCTTTAATAACATATCCATTTTAGTGTTAAATGCAATTAAAAATACTAAAATATTCATTTTACTGTTAACTGCAATTAAACAAAATAAAATTGTACAAGAAAATGAGAAAGTAGTGATATTTTTGAATGAACTACGCCACATACAACCACAAAATATAATTATATTTCTACTATAGCATTTGGCTGCTTGACTTCCTACAGGTAAAATATCTGTCAGCTCTCTAGAGGTTCTGAAACGAAAAATTTTCTAGTCGGCACTTCCGGATTGTTTCATGAGATCAACCTTATAAGGGGGGTCCCTCCCTATGAAGGGAGGGAGGAACCGCGCTAAAACGCAAGATAGTTGTGGCAATCAGAAGATAACCTGTCCCAAAAAATAATTTTTTTAGAGTACTTCCTTAATTCGACATGGAACAAAATAAAAATATCCTTGTTTAGATGAGTTTAGGGTAATTCGCCCTTTAACACGACAGATCCCACGAATTTAAATGACAGCTTGAAGAAAGGCATTGATAATGAGGTGAAAGAAATTTAAAACGAGTTATCTGAAAATCGAATAAAATTTTCACGAGTAAGAAGGTCGTGCTTGGTATTTAATTGTTAATATTCTAATTTACTTCTAGAGTGGCTGTGGCTATTCATGATGGCTGTGGCTATTCATGATGGCTGTGGCTAAACATGATGGCATATACATACGTTTGTTTTTAATTCTCCTATCTATATAACCTTCCTCATACTGCTACAACTGAAGTTATCATTATTTCTTATTTTATAGCAATGATTTAACCCACAAGAAAATAGTATTATTGAACATTAAAATGAATTCGCTAGCAAATGAAGATACTTAAAATGACAACAAATTTTTCGTGGAGCCTTTTGAATACGTTTTCAGTACATATTTGTATTCACTTATAAAGCCTTTCTTAAGAATGAGGGAGACAAGAGAAGGAAGATTAAGTCATATACGCGTCTGTGTATTTTGGCTACTGTCAGTTTCCTGTGTTTTGTGACGCCTAATATTATCTTGTTTCTTCGAGATGTTGTTAGAGTAGGTGTTGACAATTTTGAAGAAATGAAAAAAATTACAGGCTAAGATGACGCACTTCCTGTGAGTCGGATCGTTTGTGTAAAGAATTTAGTAATCTTCCGAATGGTCACCTTCCACTCATCATGATTTAACCGTTACCGAGATATTTGCCTCAATGTCAAATCGGAACGTCGCACAGTGGTGCCGAGAGGGAAAAACCTCCAAAACCAAAGGTGTTCAATCGCGTTTGAACTAACATTTTTTGTACACCTAATTAGTTTTAGAATACTGCTGTAATATTGCTTTTCCATTTTATTAATAGGTATGATCACAAATTATCTTTTTGTTGACTGTTTTCTCACTGAGTAAAAATCTCACAGTTTTTAGTGAAAAGTAAAACAATATGTTATTCCTGAAAAATTTATATTACCCAGGAAAAATTTATATTACCCATGAGTATATGTAGCTTTTAAACGATTTTCTTTTTTTTTTGTTGTCAAAATGTACCATGAACTTTGTGCATTTATATTGTGAAGATACCTGTAATGGAACTCAATTATCCTTAGTTTATTTGGTGTAGACAAAAAAAGCGGTACTTAGATAAGCTCACCGCATAGTGTTACCTAAAAGTACTTGTTTTGAAGTTGCATTCATATAAATTTCATCGCCGTACTCGGCCGTATGTGTGCACAGCTTAATAAAATGAAAGAGTCGATTATCAATTAGCGTTACCTATTACACTAATGTGGTCTTTGTTATACACCTGAATTCAATGCTACTCCCGTTTGGAGTAAGTTGGAAAAAAAAAAAATACTGACTACAACGCACCCAAGAGAAGAACAAAGAACGAACAGCTCGCAGAGAGCCCATGAACGAAACGTTTTTAATGGACTCATTTGTGAGCTAAAAGCATTCAGCTTTTTCCTTCCTCTTCTCGGCTGAATATAGGTTAAACAGTATCGATTCGCTTGTCAAGTTAAACCTGGATTCAGTAATTTTCTAAAAGAAAGGGAGATATTACGTTTTTCCCCCTATTCGATAAATTGAAGTTCAGCTAGAGTTTCTACAAGAAAATTTAATAAAGAAAGAGGAACTCATGCGAAAAACGGGAGAGGTTTCCTTATTACTACCATAGTTTTACAGTTTACTGAAAATAAGGTGTTCCCCCCCCCCCTGAAATATTTATTTGGTCGGTAAAAATTTCATAAAACCCTTAAAAATAAATTAAATAAGATCATTTAGTTCATAAAACCCTTAAAAATAAATTCAATAAGCTCATTTAGTTCATAAAACCCTTAAAAATAAATTATTTATTTTATTATTTTTATTAATGCATTACAGGAATATCCTCATTGCATGAGGAAGGACTTATATAATATGGATTAGTCTAATATTATTAAGATTAAATATTTTCAATCCATGCTTAATCTAATAAGAATTTACAAATATAAGAAACTAATTACATTTTCTTATGTTTAATATTATAATAGCAAAAATACTAACAAAAAAATTTACTAAAAAATGTGCGTTTATTATGTTTTCTATTGCTTAATCTACATTATTCAAAAAGAGCTCTCTAGTTTTTAGTGCGTGAGACAAAAAGTTGTAAATGTTCATGTATGTAGAAGGGTTTTTGGAGTTGAACAATTGAAAGAAATCTTGCTCCATAAAATTTGGCCTAATCGTCAAAAATGTGTTTCTAAATTTTTCATATAACTGACAGTATAAAAAAATATGCAGAATAGTTTCTTCCAATTTACAATGTTTGCAGATTAACTTTGGGTTTATATTGTAAGAGTGATTTCTGAATGTGAATCTCATATGGTATTTTCCGGAAGTTCTAATTTGGGCAATTACTTTTATTATTGGAAATGGCAAATTTATATTCTGGTAATTTTGTGGAGACTCTGTTAAAACTATTATGTGTGTGTATAAAGGGCTGAACGAAGAGTTTCTATTGTCTTGAAGGGTTTTGTTTATTAAATTAGATTTGTAAGCTCCAATTATGCGGTTGTTATTTATGTGAAATTCTAGCGGATTTTGATTAAACCAAATGTTCTCCTCATTTATGCTATAAAAAATATTCTTAATTTGAGTGACCCAATTAAATTTCATCTTATTTGATGGAGACTGGTCCAGTATGACTAGCCTGTTGTAGCAAATCCTAGCGAGGTGAGAATTGTTCGTCAGTAGTATTTTGCTGAGCCAGTTTATCGATGCTTTCAGGATTTGCACACTAATATAGTCACTCCCGGTCTCAAGCCTTACCATGTGGTTGGGAGTTGAGCGAACCAAGCCTAGAAGCCTTTTGAAGAAAGATACTTCTGCCTGCTCTAAGTAGCTCAAATATCGGAGGCTCCAAATCGGTGCACCATAGACCAAAGTCGATCTCCCTATTGCGCGGAAAATTTTTCCAATAGCTAGCGAATTGTGGCATTTAGAGTTTATGAGTGTCTTGAAGACTGAGGCAAGCGCTATTTTAAACTTAGAGATTGCATAGTTTGTGGCGTCCAGGAAGAGAGCAGAGGATGAGAATTGAACACCCAGATAAACAAAACGATCAACTCGTTCCAAATCATAACCATCGTATTTGAATTTCGGAGGGTTCTTAGGCATTCTACCTTTGTGGAAATACATGATTTTAGATTTCTCTACATTGACTGTCAGTCCATTTTCAGAACAGTATTCCTGTAGGATATGCAATTTTTTCCTTAAATCTGCAGCATTGTCCGAGAAAATCACCAGGTCATCTGCATATAACAGCATCAATACATCATTGAGACCATCTATATTTACACCCACTCCCCCGTTGCTTCTGAAGAAATCTTCGATGTCCGATAGGTACATAGAGAATAAAAAAGGACTTAAAATTTCACCCTGAAAAAGGCCTTCTGTTATTTTAACTTTTCCTGACAAACCTTCGCTGCTTTTTACTTGCACTACCGCACTTTCATAAAGCCTCCGAAGCACTCGGATTAGCTTTGTACTTAACCCCAAATTGTATAACTTGAACCATATTTTATTATGCGGAACTGAGTCGAAGGCGCGTTTAAAATCAATAAATGCAGTATACATGGCGCGCCTTTTCAATCGAAGATGGATATGGATCACAGATGACAAAATGAATATATTGTCCATGCAACTTCGCCCTTTTCTGAAACCTGCTTGAATTTCAGGAATGGCACAAACCTCCTCGTCCCACAATAGGATGCGATTTAGCAATATTTGAGTAAATATTTTAAGTATGCAATTAGCTAAGGAAATACCCCGGTAATTGTTAGGATTATTCTTATCCCCCTTCTTATGTAACATGAATACATGCAGCTCTGACCATGCTTTAGGAAAGGTTTCACAAGCTAAGATTTGATTAAATAAAACTTCTATGTATTCCAACCAGTTGTGTGTTAGATTCCTATAGAAGACATAGTTTAATCCATCTGGACCCGGAGACGAATTCTTATTGAATGAATTTAAACTGCTAACTATTTCTTCCCTAGTGATCGCACTATCAAAGTAAGGGTGTCCTACTCCCATGAGCCTAAAGTGGCATACAGGCTTCGGGGTGTAGATGGAGTTGAAGAAGTTCTCCCACTCTGATAGCGATATTGACATCTCTTCAGTCGGTCTGCAACTAATCCTTCGAATGGCCGACCAGAACTCTTTGCTGTTTTTAGTGTTCTCCAAACACTTTGAAATATCATCAAAATATCTAATTTTCTTATCTTTGAGGAGAACCCGATAATGTTTTTTTAACCGAAAATATTTCATGAGTTCACCGTTTTCAAACATTAGGTTTTTGCAGATTTTTAATTGATTTTTAACTGCCCTTTTAACTTCTCGGCATTCTTTGTCAAACCATTTCTGTTTCCTTGCGCCTTTATGAACGTACATTCGACTCTTAGTTTTTACCATCTCACAAGCCTCCGCTGCTTCAAAGATTGCAGTATTCAAGTTTTCATTGAGAACGTCTACAGAGCATTGGGCGGGGTCAACAAAAATTCTGGAAGAATTCTCTATGACCTGTTTGAACATGTTCATTTTTTCGGGAATCCACCGTACTACCTTAGTATTTGACGCATGTGACCGAAATGTTTTCCTGTTAATACCCTGCTCCATCCCCAGCTCCAGCGTAAGAAGGACCGGAAAGTGATCTGATGCAGTAATAACTTCCAACACCTCAAGATCCCTCACCACCTGAAGACTAGATATGGAGCACCATACAAGGTCTATAATACTCTTACCACGGCTACTAAGGAATGTGTAGGTCCCTGGGGAATCACTTTCCGATCTACCGTTAATCAGAACATAACCCAATGTATTCATAAATTCATTTAGAATTCTTCCGTTTTGATTTAGTGTCGGATCAAGCAAGGAGTGTGTAGGGTTAAGATTGTATGGATGAATGCCTTCAGGAATAGGCCCTTGAATACCAGATCTACAATTAAAATCCCCACCAATTAAAGTAAAGGTTTCATTATTGAGCTTTAAATTGTTCATGGCAGCTTCTAATTTATCCAAATGTTGTGTGATGTTAGAGGAGGGTCTAAAATAAACAAAAACTAAAACTAAAGTTTGCTCCTTAAATCTAATTTTTATAATTATCCAATCCGGGGTTACATCTATAACTGCTACATTTGTTAGTGGAGAGTTGTTATTGGTTAGTATTAAAAGACCACCAGATGCTCTACCATAGTTTTTAGATTTTAAAAATAAATTAAATAAGATCATTTAGTTCATAAAACCCTTAAAAATAAATTAAATAAGATCATTTAGTTCATAAAATGTATTCCATTTTGGGTGTAATAGCTATTAATATCTAACTTAATATTAGTTTTAGCTAAAACTTCCAAGATCAAAATAGTTAGTATTCCATACACCGGAAATGGTCTCAGCCTCCCCCCTGACATTTTCCCAGCCCCCTCCGAAATTATTTCCTGTATACGCCCATGGCGTAAGAAATTCCGACAGGCAGGAGCTGCGTCATCTCCTCGCATTCCAGTTCCTATCTCTGGTGTCTCACAGTGGGGCCAAACAAATTTAAATTGTATTTTTTTTAAAAATGAAATCTAATAAAATTTAGAACAACTTTGTCTAGCCAAATTTTTGGTTATTGTTTCCCTTGTTTATTAAAATACGTGTAAATAATTGACGAAAATTGATATTTTATTTTTCATATTAACTTAATATATGCTCTGATATCGTTGAAATTAAACATTAAAATCTTGATTAGACATGAGAAAAATCAAAGTACATTTTTTATTTATTTAAATTTTAACGTCCATTATTATTAACTAAGAATTTTGGGACGGGTTATCTACAGGTTATATTCAATAATCATTTTATTTCAATTAATTTCATTGTTGAATTTAGATAAATTTACGTTTTGAAAATGTGTCAGTTTGATTTTTTTCTAATTCTAATCAGTATTTGAATGTTTAATTTCAACGATATGAGTAATTAAGTTAGATTAGAAAGGAAATATTATTTTATGTTAAATTGTAAAACTTCGTGAAATATTTACGCGTATTTTGATAAACAAGGGAACGAGGTTAGCAGTGGTAGAGCACTGGACTAATATGCTGGAGGACCTGAGTTCAAATCCCGAGCATGCACTCACCTCCATATACCTCCATAGTATCTGCCCCTCAGGGCCCTCGTGGCTTGTTACGGGACTGATTTTTTTTTTAATATACAAGGAAAGCAATAAACAAAAATCTAGTTAGACGAAGTTGTTCTAAATTTTATTAACTTTCATTAAAAAAAAAAAAAAAAAAAAAAAAAAAAAAAAAAAAAAAAAAATGCATTGAAAGCGGTTAAGATTTAGAAGCTGTATCCTTTTTTGAAATACGAAACGTCGTTTGGCCCCACTGTGCGTCGTTTGGCCCCACTGTGCGTCGTTTAGAAAGCTCAGAATAGAAAACATTAATTTCTTCTAATCTTCCGAGAAAAATGTAAACACATATAAAAACATAAACTCAGATCTTAAGCCCCACAACAGGGAACTGACAGTACCCTAAGCGGAAAATACGCCATTTGAGTACCGATATTTTCGAATGAGATTTTTCTATCAAAAATCGCTTAAGAACCTTATTTGTACAAACTTTTACAGGCTTTTGAAAATATACGCTAAACTCACATTTACATTTCCCACCCGGTTTCGAGAAACATAACATTATTTCCAAAAATTCCAAGAGAAATCCGCATGTCTCTTTGTTCTAAAATATATTTTTTCTTATATGAAAATACCCCGAAAAAAATTTAAAGCATATAGTAACAGATTACTTTATATATATATATATATATATATATATATATATATATATATATATATATATATATATATATATTCGTGTTATTAGCTTTTGATATTGCTAATTTGGTTTCTTATATATTTGTTTTGCCTTTTCTAGAAGCAGAAAGTAGGTGTAGCATGTCACACCGGATAACAGCTAGTATAGATTAAAAATTACTCGATAATTCAATTACTTAAGGTTAGGTTAGGTTGGTGGTTTAAGGGCCGAAATTGTGGGAGTTTAATGTTAGGATGTGTTTTCAGTATTGTGTGTTTGAGACAGAGTTCTGTTTCTAAAACTGCATTTGTTAGAATCTTGCTTCGAAAATATTATTATTGCATAGATATAAGAAACAGATTCAGATGTCCGTAAAAAAAGAAAGAAAAACATATATAAAAAACACAGACACACATAAAAATGTATATATTTTATTTCCTTTTTCATTACTTTATTTTATTTATTTTTTATTTGTTTTTTATTTTTATTTATTTATTTATTTTTTATTTTTTTTGTCATTACTTTTGACATGTTAGTCAATTCATACATTTTTTTAATAGTTTTTTGTACGTATATTTTTATTTATTTATTTTATTTATATATCGTTTATTTAATTTTTTTTAAATATATACTAGCGATTACAATATACTTCTTTAACACCATCGACTTTACTACATACTAAAACTAACAACTTTCTTATATTATATATTCTTACTAATATCTACTAATACCAATCTAAAATTACTAAACTATTACTATTATTAAAAAATTGTATTACTTGTATGTAATTGTATATTACTATTATTAAAAAAACAATTACTTAAGGACCACTATAAATTATCGAAAGCAGGTAAAAGCCTAGAAGGTCTTATTGAATTTATAACTTTTTTTCTTATCGGTTGGAATGGATTGATAAGATTCTGAAAGTATGATAAGACATCCAGCTAGTTTTAGATTGTAGAGAAAGCCTGTAGATATAATCTATAAAGCTAAAGCTATCAGCAAATGGAAGGTGAACCTACTTTTGTAGATTAGCTACACGCTAGGCTACCACGCCCAAGGGTCCCATTAGCTAACACTCACTCTGGGATGTGTCTTCTATTTTATCACACAAATTCTCTTCATCTGACATATCTTCTCAAATATAGTACTCATTTATTTTACACTACTACTAAATAATTTTTCTTGTATGAAAGAATGTCGAAACCTATTCACCACACGTTATTCTTGAAAAATGTCTTATATTGCTCAATGTGTTTCGAGTGTTTTTGCCGCTTCTTCGAAAGCACATAAAACTGAGAAGATTCTCTAAAATTAACGCTGTAATTTTTTTATTGTGAAACGCTCCACAAGAGGCGTCAAGAAAACGCGAACTATTTAGATTAAAATTCAACAATCTTTTATTGAGAAATAGTTTTAGTAAATGAGTTGTGACTTTCTCCCACATTAAAATACTTTTTTTTTTTTTTGGTCTTATTTATGGCTTGAAATTTGTTACGACATGATATATATATGTTTTTATGTATATGTACTTATTTTTTTTAGTATATATTATTTTTTGTTTATCATTATCACAAATTTTACTTTATTTTAATTTGGCTTTATTTTTCGTTGCACATTTCCCTCCCTCCATCCAAGAAGAAACTCGCATATGAGGTTGACCACATGGCGCAATCCTGATTAAATGAAAGCACTGAATAAATAAGTTTCACCGACCAAAAAATGATTAATAGAATTGTATTTAATGTTATAATAATAAAAAAAACATGAAAAAAAAAATTAAAACGGAGAGAGCTTAAACAGACAATATAAAAACCGACATTACCTACTCATGCGATGACCTGATACATATATTTATATATATATATATATATATATATATATATATATATATATATATATTTGTCTGTTATATAAGCTCTCTAGCTGGCTCAAAAATGGACCTAACATTTTCTGCATGTTCTACTTTCATCAAAACTAATATGTTGAAATTTTGGTTACGTTTGGAGTTAAAATAGGTCCATTTTTGAGCCAGCTAGAGAGCTTATATAACAGACAAATATATATACCTGTAATTATATGATATAATTTATATATATATATATATGGTACAAAAATACTTTGTGTAACTGGAAAGGTCAAGTTCGTCAACCAGTAATTCGTCCATCGTTTTTATATGTTTTTGGGTGACATTCTCACATACACAATACATAATTTGCTAAAATGACTTGACTTTTCTTTCCCCTTGTGAGTATTTATGTGTGTTATGTACTGTATTTAGCCAGTGGGTGTCCTTTCCCGTACAATTTTAGCGACTTTTAAGCCAGCGGACCTCGTGCCCCATGTATTGATAGCCACTTTTGTGCCAAGGACATTTCTTCGCTTGGGGGCTGATAGCCATGGAATACTAAATTATCATTAAATTGTTTTGAAATCCTATATTTCTGAAGCAAACTTCACCTTCTTAACCATCCTCAGTGCTTCGGAAGTTCCTTACTTTTGGAATGTTATATTGGGTCATGTCATGAGTCACGAAATGCAGTATCAAATAGACAACTCGCTCACACTTCTTCTAAAGGAATGCCAAACTAAAACTTCCACAATCTAATATAAAGAAAATAAACTAGTTTTTCTCCTTCTGGCTCACTTCCCCTACTAGGAATTCTTGGATCGGAGAAATTCGATGATCTAGGAAAAGTTTGCTGAGTTACTCCACGCGAACCTCAATTTCCCAGAACTGAATAATATTCTTCATCTTTAATAATTCAGTTAATGTTTGCAACGACTGCTAGTTATGCTTGTGTGAACTAAAAGTTTCATATGGAGTTTTTAGACTGTTCATCTCAATTCTGAGAGAGATAGTTGATCTCACGTGATTTTTTCTGTGAAAACCCCATTCCACGATTTGAAGATACATGCGAGATCACTGACGCTAGAGCCCGGCATATTTTAAATGGTAACGAGTAAGGCCTCAGGTACGATACGAGCGATGAGCGACAGAACGACATAGCGAACGAGCGTTTATCAGAAGTAATTTCCTTTAGTCTCCGTCATCTCAAATTCCAATATACGTTTTTTTATTAAAATATTAATAAAAAAAAATTAATATTTTTAATGTTTAGTTAATAAAAATATCTTAACTTGCATGTTTAATGCATTTCCAGCCTCTTCTCATAGTTTCTTGGCTATGTTTTTATTTTTAAAATCACTGTGTCTGCCATTCAATACTTTGTACTTCCGAAAATAAAAGCTCACATTCGCTATTATCCAAATTCCTCTTTTATTAGTATTCCTATAAGAAAGGTAGCTAGAAGGCTATATGTATTGGATGGTTATGAACATCTTTCCAAGTAATTTAATAAGCAAGGGAAACGAAAGCCATAAATGAGAATTGACAAAGTTGTTCTAAATTTTATTAGCTTTCATTTAAAAAAAAAAAAAAAAATGCATTGAAGATTTAGAGGCTTGGTTAAGATTTAGAGGCTGTAGCCTTGTTTGTAGCACGCAAAATGATATAATAATGTCTGGGCTGAGCGATGAGCGACAGGCTGGAACCTGCAAGCCACGTCGCCCGGACGCTTATGCCCATTGTAGCCAGTCCTGCCTCACTCCTACTGCACTGCGCTTAACATTAATGTGAGCGACGTCGCTCTGCTTCTTTTCGCTTATCGCTCTTCGCTCGTATCGTACCCGAGGCCTAAAGCCTAGTATCGACTGTCCGCGGCTGCTCACGTCGAGCATGCCTCGCCATATCCGCCTCAGATTGAGGCAGACGCTGTTAAATGTTAACTAACAGCCTAGACAATGGTGCTAATGACCTCAGCAGTAGTTGCAAAACAAACAGCCTAGTATCGACAGTGCGAGGCGGCTCGCTTCGAATGCCTCAAGACGTATGCTCAGGATGTCGGTACGCTACAAGCTGCTCGCGTCGCACAGTGTGACCCGATCATGAGCTTGTCGGTAAAACGGTCATGCTCAGAGGCTCCTCAGTCCGTGCTGTTCGTTGCGTGGAGACGGGTATTTGTTCCCGCAATTGTTTACGTCATAGAAAATGAATATGTATACCAAATTGTTAAATTGTATTAATGACGACGTTCTTTTTGGGGTCTTCCTGTTTGTATCTCACGTCTTGTAGCATTTCCACATTCTGAATTATTTTAATATATTCTTTTATTTGCTCGTTTCGTCGCGATTAAGTCACTGAATAATTTTCGATTCATGCGTCGCTTTTGGTGGTTCGTCCGCTCGCATTGAGCATTTATGAGCCTCTGCCATCTTCCAGCAGAGATGGGCAAAATTTTATTTATAAATAAAAATAAGAATTTATTCGTACTTCATATATTTGTGAATACGAATATAAATAAATTCGTATTCATAAGTGTGAATACGAATTTATCTTTATTCACATATATTAAATATAAAAATACAAATAAAATTTTATTCGCAAATTTTCCTGCGAATACAAATAAATTCACAGAAAAAATTGTAAATAATCACAAAAAATGTGAATATTTACAAAAAATCAAGTGATTACAAAAATAATCAGATTAAAATATACGAATAAAAATTTATTCACATTATAATTTGTGAATAAAAATTTATTCACAATAAAATTCACAAATAAATTATGAATTTATTCGTATTAAGATGATATTACGAAAGTTATTCAAGGTGAGGGTCTCCTGTAAAAAAAAAAAAAAAAAAAAAAAAAAAAAAAAAAAAAAAAAAAAAAAAAAAAAAAAAAAAAAAAAAAAAAAAAAAAAAAAAGTTATTGAAGGTTTTTTTTTCTTGATGGGCCACTGCAGCATGGCTAGTGGTTCCGCGGCGTACTCAGGGCAAAAAAAAAATCTAGGCGCTAATAACCTAGACGTTAAACGCCTTAAAAAAAAAAAAAATTACCTTCAATAACTTATATATATCATAAATATATATCATCTTAAATTCATAATTTATTTGCGAATTTTATTGTGAATAAATTTTTATTCACAAATTATAGTGTGAATAAATTTGCATTCGTATATTTTAATGTGATTTTTTTGTAATCACTTGATTTTTTGTAAATATTCACATTTTTTGTGATTATTTACAATTTTTTCTGTGAATTTATTTGTAATCGCAGGAAAATTTGCGAATAAAATTTTATTTGTATTTTTATATGTAATATATGTGAATAAAAATAAATTCGTATTCATACTTATGAATACGAATTTATTTATATTCGTATTCACAAATATATGAAGTCCGAACAAATTCGTATTTTTATTTATACATAAAATTTTGCCCCTCTCTGTCTTCCAGGATATTCCGAGCCGTCGTAAACCGCATTTTCTACTTACGACATGCTTCAATAATGCGTTGAACAAGTAAGCGGTTTCCGACAGAGAAAATTAACACTCGCTAAACCATATAATTGATGAATCTTTTCAATTTATTTTATATAATGCTTGAAATATAGAATCATCTAAATGATGTTTCTACTTATGGATATAAATATATTCTTATAAACATTACGCCTACAGCCTCCATTAGTATTGTTTAGCACAAAATATTAAAAGCATAACTCCATTAGGCCCCCTGGTATTTTCATTAATACATTAGCAAGTAAAAAATAAATACAAAACTTTAGACTAATAACATAAAATTCCTAATAAGTTAGTATATGAGGCAGTGTTTATATACAACGCTTGGAAGCTCATTTCTTCAAGGCCCGCTGGAATTTTGATTCTTTTACAGGTACAGCTTGGATAATAATTACACTGTTCTGCACGAAAATCCTCCTTCAAACCAAAACATGCTTTCTTACTGTTTTCAAATGTGCTGAACACGAATTTAAAGTCAGATTCTGTCTATCACGCACAGTTTCTTGAGAAATTCTAGTTTTTTATCCAAAAATGTGAGTTTTTTGTAAATTTGACGAATTTTTTTTGGCATCAAAACATAGTGAAAAAAATTCAAAAGCCCGATGATTTTGAGCGCAATGAAGTATATTTGAACGAAAAAAAATTTGATGGGAATATTACAAGTGGTTGAAGAAATATGGCTAAAAGTGTAGGACCCCAAATTCGACATCTACTCAAGGACCTCACTTTTGAAGCAAAGTTAAATACTACTGAGAAAAAGACTTGGACTGCTTTTCGAGAGGTATGTGCTAAGTTTTTGGAAAACGAAAAATCTAGAGACTACCGAAAAATAGTCTAAGAACTGCTTACTTCATATAAAACATGCAATATGTCCTTAAAAATACATTTCCTGCATAGTCACCTAGACTTTTTCGCCCCAAATTTGGGTGCAGTTTCGGACGAACATGGAGAACGATTCCACCAAGACATATCCAGAATGGAAAAAAGATATACTGGCAAATGGAATGAGAAGATGCTGGCGGATTACTGCTGGACACTGCAGCGGGAGACAGAGGAGGAAGAGTACAAAAGAAAAAAAAATACTCATTGACGATGTGTGTATATTTTTTGAGTTGTGTCATATCTAGTATTATACCTGATAGCATGCAGGATTCAATTAATTATATTTTACCGTTGAAAAAGAAAAAAAAATCTGTTATAATAAAGACAATAATTTTCAAATACAATTTTTCATTTTTTCCAAGTTTCTCATCTTTTCTCTCAAAATCAGAGGGTGATAGAATTTTTCTGAGTTCAGATTCGGACTCAGCACACCTGAAAACATGAGAAACAGGCAAAATTGTTCGAGGGAGGGGAGAAAAGTTTTTTTTTGCAGAACAGTGTTATTTGTAACTAGTTTTTGAACGTGTGTTCTCCTTTAGGTGAATATTTCTTAGGAACACATATAGATTTTATAAGACAAACCATGCAATAGATATATATTTATTTATTTTCACCGCAAGGTACATTTTCTTCAGATGGTGGATGTATTCTCATTACTTTCGGTAGTCGGTTTGCTCCTGCAGTATTTCGAATGTTATTTGTGCGAAATGGCACATTTCGTTTAAGTTTAAAGTGTGTTTAAAGCAAACACAACTGGTAATAAAGAGAGTTTGCGTTTCTCTCAAAAGACTTGGATCTAACGTCTATCCTATTTGAAGAATTATCAAGTCAGGTTCAGGCTGATCAACGTGCGTGTACTTTGTTCTTTTCTGTTGATGTCGTTTAACAAGGTTCAGTAAACTAATACTTATTATCAGGGTTCGGTCGTGGAAGCTTTATAAAACTACATTTTTTTTTATACGAAAATGAGTTCTATTCCTTTTCCGACAAAAAATGTAGTTTTATTGGGATTTTTTAGAGACAAGGTGCCCGGCTAACCGGGGAACCGCACCGAGGCCTATAAGACCTATTGTGCCACTGCATTGTTATTGGGATACCACAACCAATCACTGACAAATTCTACCTTTGCATTTCCAACCTACAACCTCTAAATAATAATTATTCGTTCAACGAATCTTGTGAATATGATGATTATTACAATCATAACCGATTTTTGTTAACATTGGACTTGGAAAAGTGCACTACGTCAATAATAGGAAGTGTTCAGGATGTGAGAGACAGAGAGCTCGAAAGTGTGCTGCCAGCAGACAGACAGAGAGATCCAAAGAGTGCTGAAAGTGGGCAGACAGAGAGATAAAAAAAGCGCCGGAAGTGGACAGACAGAGAGATAAAAAAAGCGCCGGAAGTGGACAGACAGAGAGATCGAAAGTGCGCCGGACTTGGACTGACAGAGAGATCGAATGTGCGCCGGAAGTGGACAGACAGAGAGATCGAAGGTGAACCGAAAGTGGAAAGACAGAGAGATCGAAAGTTCACCGAAAGTGGACAGACAGGGAGATCGAAAGTGCATCCGTATTGGACAGACAGAGAGATCGAAAATCCACCGGAAGTGGACAGACAGAGAGATAGAAAGTCCACCGGATGTGGACAGACAGAGAGATAGAAAGTCCACCGGATATGAGCAGACAGAGAGATCGAAAGTCCACCGTAAGTGGACAGACAGAGATCAAAAGTGCGCCGGGAGTGGACAGACAGAGAGATCGAAAATCTACCGGAAGTGGGCAGACAGAGAAATACAATAAGCGCCGGGAAGTGGACAGACAGAGAGATCGAAAGTCCACCGGAAGTGGACAGACAGAGAGATAGAAAGTCCACCGGATGTGGACAGGTGTGCGCGCGCCAGAAAGTGGAAACGGAAAGAGACCCGTACTTAGCGTTATGAGCCCTCACTAAGCCTCTCCCTTAACACACAATCCTTACTAACGCTCACTGAGATGAGGGCTTCCCTGCGATCCCCCATGGGGTCTTTCGCTGTCCATGGGAGTCTCGCTCAATTCAGAACACCTCCAAATTCTGGCTACTCTGCAGCGGAGCATCCAACCATATGACCACTACACACGACAGGCAACCACAACGTGATTCCGGCCACCAACCCAACCGTAGTACCATTTTGGGAACTCATGACCAAAATAAGTGTGCCATGAGCCCCTTAGCACCAGAATGGTCACTGGCCCGGAAGTGTTAAAAGCACCCCCTACGGTTTCCTTCCAGGAGAGATACAGGGGGGGACTTATCCCGATCTCTCAGGGAGGGCAGGACCCGTGCCTGTAATTGCCAAGCTGTCCGGGAAGGCATAAAGCCCCTAGGCTACATATCTGTAGCCCGTGCCACTATCCGCAACCTTGTGGACCCGCTCGGTGGCGCATGGCGACGCCCCTCAGTACCGAGGAGGAGTACCGGTTTACCCAGTCCCTCCAAGGACGAGCCCGAGACCGGATGTGGACAGACAGAGAGATCGAAATTCCTCCGGAAGTGGACAGACAGAGAGATAGAAAGTCCACCGGATATGGTCAGACAGAGAGATCGAAAGGCCACCGTAAGTGGACAGACAGAGAGATCAAAAGTCCACCGTAATTGGACAGACAGAGAGATCAATAGTGCGCCGGGAGTGAACAGACAGAGAGATCGAAAATCCATCGGAAGTGGACAGACAGAGAGATCAAAAGTGCTCCGGAAGTGGAGAGACAGAGAGATCGAAAGTCCACCGGAAGTGGTCAGGCAATGAGATCTAAAACGTGCCGAATGAAGAGAAAACGCGCTAAAATAAAAGACAAAACATGAAATTTCTCTTTTTCTGTGCTAAACTGGACTTTGGTTGATATGATTTTTTTAAATGAACCATAGATGTACTATTATTACCTCACAGACAATGTTGTCACCAAAAGTTTGCATACCTCAAGAATTCATAAAATCAAATTGAATTTGCGTAAATATCTGGATAATATATTCTGTGTTACCAAATCCCCAAGATAACACTCGGGTTACTACTCGAAACCACTCCTCCTCTACTATTGAATGATTGAGTAACCACTAGAGACTAGACTACTATGTCAGCCTTGTCAGAATCCAAACAGCTATAAATTGGTATAACAGCCTTCCCGATATGATAATAACCTCTCAGGGATTCAAGGTACTAACCGACGGCATACATCACAGAAGTCTCTGCCCTTGTGGGCAAGTATCCGTTAAGCTCTGGAATGGTTACCTTCCACTTACCATGATTTCACAATTTTTTTCAACACATATATATATATATATATATATATATATATATATATATATATATATATATATATATATATATATATATATAAAAAGAGGTACTTAGAAAAGGTATAAGCAAGATAAAGATTAATTATTATATATATATATATATATATATATATATATATATATATATATATATATATTCAATAATTAGCAGAGAAAGCAAGCAGATAGCCTTAGAGAATAATTCATCTTTATCTTGCTTTCAGAACTTCGTGGAAAAAATTCCCAATTTAGAGATTTCCTGACAAAATATCTTTCCTTAGCAAAAGCTGCCGGACTAGAAGTGGCCACATCACAAGAGATAATTCAGGATTTTGTTGCAAGAGCTGAATAAAAACTACTGTTTTTCTATTCCCCTAAGTTCGGGATTTTTCGTAAAAAAAAAAAAATAAACTGTTTTATTCATCTGCTATAGCGGAGGCCATGAATAATGTAGGAACTTCCTTGGGATCAGTTCTTCATCTTTATTCTTTATGCGTATTGATAATCCACGGTCAGTGATCTTATCTAAAAAACAAATAATCCCTTAATAATAACACAATTATTTCTTTTCATATGAAAATTGATAAATATTTCATAAATGTTTCAAAAATTATTTTTCGGAAAGTTAAATTAAAACATTCTGAAATATTTAGTTATCTGAAATCAATAATAAAAAGTCTGACTCCTACAAAATATATCCAAATAATTTTCCAAGAAGCTTTTAAGGTGGCTATATAAAACTACCCCATTGAATAGTAAATTAAAAGCTTTATAAGAAAAGATAAGAACCTCAAGAAAATCCTTAAGAATTATAAATTGAAGCTAATGAATTTCAAGAACGAGGTATCTAAGCCATTACCTTAAGAATATCTTAACAAGTTTATAAATTAGAACATTCTTCATAATTACCTATTAACTTGTAAACAGTCATTATAAATAATATTTATATATGTACCTCCAGAGTAGAGATGGGCAATACGGCTCACCTCGAAGAGCGGCTCCGAGCGCTCTGCTCGGTCCGGAGTGACCCCTCCCCCTCCCAATGAACAGATTTAGTTTATTTTTACAACGCCCTTTTCTCTTTAGATTACCATAACGAATACCTAGTTTCGTTAAAATATAACAACAATTACGGCTGATATTGGCAAATAATATGGTTCCGAAGTAACCCACCCCCATCCAGATGCACTAATTTTGCTTGGTAACGAACTCGTGTAATCCTTTGCTAGGGGAATACTATATACCAAGTTTCGTTGCGGAAAAACAAACATTTTATGTATTAATTGAAGAGTTCGGGGCAAAATAATGCCAAGAAACATTTTTAATACAACTTAACTGTAGCTGCTATATGTTGGGTATAATGTGGGACTATCAGTCTATAATGAAGCTACTAAAAAAAGCGTAGAAAATGTTCTTTATGCTACTTAATTTTGTTGCCCCTAACCATTTCACCACAGGCTTTTCAATTGTACGACGCAAATGACTATATTGCGTGGTTGAAAAGGAGCGTACGTGGCAGCTGGCAATCAATGTGGGAGGGGTCACCCATGACAAATAAGTTAAAAACTATAAAAGGGACAGTAAAAACCATGGGCAAGCTCAGAGAGAGGCTGCAGAAGAGAAGAAGTGGTTTTTACTAGACTACGCATTGGGCACACGAATCTGTCTCACATCCACTTAATAACAAACCAACCTCACCCGACTTGTGATACCTGTAAAGCTCCCCAAACAATCCAACACATCTTAGAGGAATGCAGAAAATGCAAAAAAAAATTTGAAACCTGTAAAATACCCCGATCCACAAGACAAGCACTACAAGACTCATGCGACTCTATAGACAAAATGTTCCTTCTATTAAAAGATCTTCTTAACAAGATATGAAAGCACCAAACTCTATAATAGTAACTCCGTGAAGCAGTATATCAGTAATTAGAGCCCTCGAAAGTTCTTATGTAAATATTTATTAAAATAATTGAAATATAAAATATTTATTTAATTTGTAATGTTAAGCGATGTATTTATTTTATTATTATTATACTGCATTATTATATTTTTTTGTAATGGCATTTATAAGTTTGACTAAATAATACATAAATAAATAAAACAAAAACAAAAGAAACATGATAAGTAAAATAAAATAAAATAAAAAACATGATATGAAAAAAATTAAGAAAAAATAAAGAATACAAAAAATTAATAAATAAATAAAAAGAAAAAAAAAGTATTCATTTGCTGATGCTATATCACCCAACTGATTAGGTCAATTAATTGTAAACAGAGATTACATGTAGTTTAGTACGTATATATGTGTGTATGTATATATTTATTACAAAAAAAAAACACAAATGTTTATCCCCTCTAAACCCATATGCTATCCTAACCATTTCAAATGATAGTCCCACATAATATCCAACATATAGCAGCTACAGTTAAGTTTTATAAAAATGTTGCTTGGCACTATTTACCCCAACCCCTTCAATTTTAACGGTGGTCATTTTCGGTGTCTAATAGATAGTATTTCATTTTTGATGTATCAACATACTTAAAAATTATGTATGAGTATTGTATGGATATGATATATAGGCATACATTATAACCCATATGTAAGCGCGAATATTTGCACACATCAGTGAAAAGTCACTCAAATTATTATCAAATTGTTCTGGTTGCTCTTGTCTTCGTTTTGTTTTTTTTTTTCTTTTTTTTTTCTCTTTTTTTCTTGACTAGACAGAGATTTTTCTGATCATGAGCTTATCGCTAAAGTTGCGTAGCTCATAATGAATAAATAAAGATTTGAAGGAAGTTTTGTATTTACTTAGTTTATATTGAGAAAATTCTTCAGGACAGTTTGTTACTTTACTATTTTTGTTGCCGAATGTGTTGACATATTCAGAACAGGCTTGACAGAATTTTTGACTTTAAGACAAATTATTAAATTAAATTGCTTAAGTAAAACTTTTCTTAGATATATTTACCACATTTATCAAAGAAAAGAAAAATACTTCTTCGTAAAGCCTTGTTGTAAATGAGGTAAGGCTTGGAGGTGTGCATGTGACAGGAGCTCACGAACGTAATGAGAAAACTTGTGGAAATCGGTTTTTAGGGAAAGCGTCGAGTTTTCGGCAGGTTTTCTCGCACTCTGCTAGATTACTTATTTTCCCCTTGTCTTTCCTCGAAGAAATACGTTTACTAAACGTGTTTCATTTTTTTACATTCTTTTGCCAAATTAAGTAATCTTAGTGCCTTGCTTCTCACTAACACTAAAAAAAAATAAAGTGTTAATTTATTTGGAAAGAAAAACAAAACATGAAAAGCAGGTTCTTTTTGAGAGCGGTTTTCCATTTTAGCGTGTTTCCTACCTGTCTCCATTGGGAGGAACCTTTTTTTTTAGTATTTCGTGAAAATCTCAACACATCTGGAAGAAATGGGTTGGATTAGACATCACAAAGCACAGGAAACTGACAGTAGCCAACTTACACAGAAGCGGATAATTCTTAATCCTCATTCTTGAGGAAGGATGTATGTGTCAATAAAATTATGTACTGAAAACGTTCTCAATATTCTGTTTTATTAGCAAATTCATTTTACTGTTAAAATAAATGGTAAATATGTGCTTCATGACGAAAAAAATCCATTCCCTTGTGGGTTAAATCTTTGCTATAAAATAAGAAATAATGATAACTTCAGTCGCAGCAGTATGAGGAAGGTTATATAGATAGGATAATTAAAAACAAACGTATATGCTATCATTATTTGCCACAGCCATCATGATTAGTCACAGCCACTCCAAACTTATTACCAATATTTTTCAGACGCGAGACTTCCTGTAAGATCTAGGCGTGGACCCCAACAAGCTTCCTATCTTAGCGGAATCAATTTTCATAGATTCCCTGGGGACATCATATATACGAGCTAACCAGCTGCTTATTAATCTTTTGAAAATCATTCCACAAAATAAATATTATTTAAAAAAACAACAACTAATCATCAAAATTTGTTTTAACCAACTGAAATTAATTTTCGTTATTTTGATAAGTATGCTGTGTTTATAACACCGCAAAACATTTTCTCACAGAATTTTTCTTCTCTTCTACAGCAGGCATTTATTATTGGACAAACCAACGAAAATTTCCGTGTTGGTATCATTTGTTCTAAATAACATTAAAAAAAAAAAGACTTTTTCGACGCATAAAGCTGATAGAATTATATCTCAAATAACACCCACGCATCAAATATCTGACGAAAACCCACACAACCATATTAGTAATGAACCCACTCCGATTCCTCCTACATTCATTAAACCAGAAGCTAAATTCGGCTTCTACAGTTCTGTTTGCCACAGATGTAGACATTCAAACCACAGAAACTCGAAGCTACTCACCAAAGCCAAGACCACAGTTTCAACTCCCACGAATCTACACCCAAAATACCACCATCTCATATAGTCGCTACTTGTAGTTTCTTATTACTCTCAAGTCTTGATGGTTGGTTACAATTTTCAGATATAAGGGACCGGTATAATAAGAAAATGTTTATATATATACTGGGTGTCCCACGTTAGGATGTCATAACTTTAAGGGTTTATTCTGCATAACATTTTTAGTTCAAAGGCGTAAAAATGAGCGTTCTACTGAAAATGTAGAGGAGCTACTCAAACTTTTGTGTTTTTAAAAAACTACTGGCTTTTCTAAAGAATAAATTGTTTTTAGGATTTGTGATCAATGTATCGCAAATAAACACCACGTTTTAGCGCGGTTCCTCCCTCCCCCATAGGGAGGAACCGCGCTTATAAGGTTGATACAATGAAACAATCCGGAAGTGCCGACTAGAAAATTTCGCGTTTCAGAACCCCTAGAGACCGAAAATAACGGTGGTTCAAATTTGTATATATATATATATATATATATATATGTATATATTTATATATATATATATATATATATATATATATATATATACATATATATATATATATTTGTCTGTTCGCTCTCTAGATAGAAGACGAATGGTCCGATTTTGATGAAATTTGGTACAAAAATCCTTCGTCCAATTTGAAAGGTCAAGTTCGTTAACCAGCAAAATCCGCCTACTGGAAGATGCCGTTTGGGGCGAAATTCGCGCAAAAAAAATCGTAACGCTTACGTTTTTGAGTTCATAAGCTTGTAAGTACTCGTTTTATATGATTCCTGGGCTAGGAAAACGAATGAAACCATTTTGAAGGCGATCGCTTTAACCGTTTTCGAGAAAATTGGAAAAATAGTTTTTGAATACCTTTTTTGGTTTGGGTACTTAGAATTACGGGATTCAGTTGAAACTTTATCTGCATGTTCTACTTTCATTAAAACTAATATGTTGAAAGATTTGTTACGTTTGGAGTTAAGGAAGGGTTAGAATAAAATATTTTATGAACAGACATGAAAAGTTTTGGGAAGTTCGTATACTTTCATTAATATCTCGAACATGGTTGGGAAATCGTGGTAAGTGGATAGAAACTATTTGAAAGGTTACTAAATTTTCTACAAAAAAGATTCTAAAACTATTTTTGATTAGGTTATGTCAATCGGAGAAATAAGTGCTTAAAACTTCAAATACATCTGTTTTGTTCTTATGAACGGGTTTTTGTCGTTCTTGTTGTAATTTTTGTCTCTTTCCCTTCGTTTTTTATTGCTTTTTATTTTTGTAATTTCTTATGTTGCGAAAATTTTGTGTGTAAAACAGGATATGAAAAATGAGGCCAATTTTCTGTTGCTAGAAATAATATAAATTTTGGGAACTTTCATTAATATCTCGAAAACTGTTGAGAATTTTGGTAAACGGAAGAATGCCATTAGAAAGCTTATTAAATGCTCTACATAAAAGGTTCTAATGAAAGTTTTTATTAGGCGATGTCAATCGGAGAAATAAGAGCTTAAAGCTTTAAAGTAATTGATTTCGCTTATTCGAAGTGTTCTTTTTGTCTGTATTTTATTCCTTGTTATTTTTTAATTGCTTATAGTTGGATAATGTATTCGAAAATAAAACAGGTTAAGTAAAATAACAAAACCAATTTATTGTTAGAAATATAGAGTTCCAAGATTCCAAGACCTTGTAACTAGCGGGACGGTTTCTAGTGTTGCCGACCCTTCCAGGTAAGATTGTAAATCCTACCTTTCAAGACTGGTGGAACCGAAATATAACTGTACGGGTTCGGTCACTGCTACTTAATAAAACTAAATTTTATCGTAAAAATGGTTTTATTGTGCCGACGTTTCGGCTTGAACTTCAAGCCTTCATCAGGGCTGTAAATACAAGTAGGAAATATTTAACACTAATATATGCACATATCTATGTAAATATACCTAACATATATATATATATATATATATATATATATATATATATACATATATAATATATATATTTATATTTATGCATATACACATACACATATGCACGCACACATATGTACATATATATGCCACATATGGGGTATGTATTATTAAGTAGCAGTGACCTAACCCGGACAATCCCTACCTTGCATCATCAACGGTCAACGATCTCCTCTCAACAAAATAATAACTGCTTCTATTTTAATCTTTCGAAATTAGACTAGGGATAAGAACGGAACCGCGCTAAGAGGAGGCAGTTCCTGCGAGTCGGACTTTTTTAGAATCTACATTAAATTGCGAATGAGAAACACTCGTTATTAAAATATTATCATGTAAATTAAGACCTATATTAAAAGCCATATAAATGAGAATTTTTAAAATTATTGTTTTATTACATTATTCAATATTTTCTTAATCAGCTATTTTTCGACTTAGAGGTTTGCCTCCGCCTCAAAACTTGCATTATTTAATAAACTTATAAATGTTACTTCGTAATTTTAGAAAGAAATCGATTCAATCTATTTTCTTCTCATTTCTGACAGACATGTCACACACCAGGTTATCAAATTCTCTTACAGAAACGTTTCGGCAATAAGCCATTTTCAATCCGTCTATCAGTATGATTGTGCATTATTTCTCATATTATAATATTCAGGTATTGTTTATTTATATCATATTCTTGTTTAAGTTGATGTAATCTAGTTTGAGTCTGGAGAAAATCTCAATTTTGGATTGCACTCTTAATGTCATGTTTTGAGTCTGCTTCTGAGCCCTATCCTGGCTAGAAAAGTGTGGTTACCTATAGATAACCCGTCCCAAAATTCTTAGTTATTGATAATGTACGTTAAAATTTAAATGAATTGTTAATGTCTCATTACTCACAGAAATTGTGTATACAGGTCTGTCTTGTCGTTCCATTAGATAAGTGTGCGTCAGTAAAACGTGTCCCTTGCGAAGTCCGGTCAAAATAACTTGTACTCTTCTAGTTTAATTTTATTTCGACCAGGCTCTTGTAATTGTTTAAATTCGTTGCAGTTTCTTTTCGGAATTAGTCCATTCAGTATCTCAGTCATCAAATGACTTATTTTTGGGCTAATTTGCACTAGTTAGTTGATGATATTTTTTGTTCAAAACTGGTAGATGTCTTTCAGTTTCAGTTTTTGCTAGGAACTCTACGGTGTTACTGGAGGGTATGTACAGCGTCTGTCTCATGTGTTCCTAATGCAAACAGTTTATTAAGTTGTGTCTACAGGGTCCTTTGTGTTGCTACAGAGTGCATGTGTTACATGTTAGGCGATGAAGGATTTTTAGAAGGTAATTACGGGTTAGGGTCCTATTCATAGTCTTGTCAAAAGTACCTATCGATAAAATGGCGGCATGTTTTTAAGGATTTTTAAAATCCGAACTAAAGAAAAAAGTTTCACTAATTTATCGCAAACGGTTGCAGGAATTTAGTCTGGAACATCGAGACGGGTTTTGGCATTTTGACGGCTAAAGGATGCGTCAAATCGTAAAATTCACCGATATAAACTCGTTTTAGAATTAGATTTTCTACAAGAATCTGTCATAAAAAGTGTAACATTCTATTGGAAATTCCAAAGTGTTAGGTGGAGAAGGTTAGAGAGCCGACTAGAACCTGAAAAGGAACTTTATTTAAAGCAGTTAAGACCCTGAGAGTTTCGTTTCGAAATTTCAAAAACTTTGAAAAAAGAAGGGGTTGGGCATCGATTTCTGAACACCCTGTTTATATATATATATATATTAATTAGGTTATTTCAGGTACCTCGATCGATGCTTGAAGGAATCTTTCAAAAGATTTTCTATGAACTACATTCCCTGGAAAGTGGTAGAATGTATCCTTTGAAGGAACAACAATTTCCTGAACCAAATTAAACGCTTTTAAAGCTCCAGTATGTGGCTGAACTATAGTTTAAAGTAAATAGAGCCCGAAGATTCCTTAAATTCCTCAAATAGATTGTCCAAGCCCCCCCCCCCCCCTAGTAGAAATTGGCTGCATTCCTTAAACAAGATAAATGACCTTCTAGGAAGTTTTCCTCGTCTTTCTATTGCTATTAGCTAAAAATGTTGATATGTTTCGAACCATGTTAAAAAAAAGTCCGTCACGCAGGAGCTGCATAACTAAGCACTTTCCTCAGAATTTGGGTAGTGTAGACTGCTTTCCAGAACAATTTGCTTAAAATATCCTACATATATAAAATAAAAACATGAATAGTTATCTTTTAAATTTGTAATGAGTAACTGATCAATTATTAATTTGCTTCCAGAGTTATGTTTACACATGGAACCTATTGCACTACGTAATAAATACAAAAAACCTGATATTATCGTATTTTGATCTAACGCAGGAACAGGATACAGTCACTCTAGTGGTAGAAAGCGCTCCTTGCGGCGGCTTTGTGAACCTACGTGTGACGGGCTTTTCTATTGAAATATATTACAAATTAAACCCCCGCTTTCCGATTGACCGATTCAGCTCATTTTTACAACACTTCTTTCTCATGAGTTACCCACGACGTATACCGCGTTTCGTTACAATACAGCAGAAATTACGACCGGTATGAGTATATTAAGAATTTGGGTCAAGAGTAAACCCCCCCCCCTTCTAATGAACCGATTTAGTTTATTTTTACAACACATATTTACCTGTAGATTACCACTACGAATACCGAGTTTCGTCGAAATATACCAAAAATCACGGCTGGTAGTGGCGAATTGGTATTGTGGGTCCGGAGTAAACCCCCCCCCCCCTCCTAATGAACTGATTTAGTTTATTTTTACAACAGTTATTTACCTGTGGATTACCACTACGAATACCGAGTTTCATCGAAATATACCAAAAATCACGGCTGGTAGTGGCGAATTGGTATTGTGGGTCCGGAGTAACCCCCCCCCCTTCTAATGAACCGATTTAGTTCATTTTTATATCTCACTTTTCTCTCTATATTACCACTACGAATACGAAGTTTCGTTGAAATATAACAAATATTACAGCTGACATAGTCAAATTAGTGTTTTGGGTTCGGGGTAACCCCCCCCCCTTCCGGTGGACCGACTTTCGTGGTTAACGAACTCGTTCAATCGTTTGCTAATTGAATGCTATATACCAAGTTTCGTGACGAAAAAACAAAAACTCTGGCCGCTATCGTGTTAACAGACACATATATACATATATATATATATATATATATATATATATATATATATATATATATATATGCATATATATATATGCATATATATATATATATATATATATATGCATTTCACTTTTCATTCATTATATATATATATATATATATATATATATATAGATATATAGATATATATAAATTTTAACAGGGGTCATTTTCGGTGTCTACTAGGTAGGATCGATAAAGATTTGAAGAAATTTTTCAAAAATTCCGTCATGAGTCCAACCTCAATAGCTACTTTCCTTCGGAGGAAAGTGCTAAAAGGTCTGACATTAATGTGCTTCTCAGCGTATATCCATATAATACCTGGTATTTTTTGGGCAGCTTGGATCATCATAATACTTGACGGAAAGAAAATCGAACACCAACTTATTTTGACTAGATTTCGTATATGACAAAGTTTAGTAATGCACTATAATCTAATGAAACGATAAGACATGCCTGTATGCACATGTTGTAACGGGACACTAACAGATAAAAACATATGTACTTATTTAGAGTTCCTCATGAGTTAAACTACTTACAGTCTAGAAAATAACATAATATTAACACTCTTAAAATTACATAACATTTATTAAAAAATATGGCTTTTTAAGATCTTTTTTTTTTCTTTTTACACCCTTTTTTAATATCATTATTTTTTTACCAACTGATATTATTTTACGATTCTATTAATTGATATATGGCATCACGAAGGTTAAAATGAATAGAAAAATTACATCACGGTTTGTAAAATTTACTCATATATGACATCACGATGATAAAAACGATACTTAAGATGTATTCGTATATTACGTCACGATGATAAACAAGATATGTAAAATGCATCGAGATTTGTAAAATTAATTGACATATTACATCCCGATTCGTAAAATTATTTCACATATTACATCACGGTTTGTAAAATTATTTGACATATTACTTAAATCACGGTTTGCAAAATTAATTGAAATATTACACCACGATTGGTAAAAGTAAATTTCATCACTACTGGTATCTAATTGACATGTTACATTATGGTTTGTAAAATGATGATTTACACGATCTGTAAAATGAATTGATATATTGCATCGAGATTGTTAAAATATATTAATATTAAAGATATGTAAAAAGTATTGATATATTACGACACGAATTTTAAAATTTGTAGATATACCAGCTGTTGCCCGGCGTGCCATGCTACACCTACTAGCTGTTACCCGGCGTGCCATGCTACACCTACTAGCTGTTACCCGGCGTGCCATGCTACACCTACTTCCTGCATCTAGAAAAGCAAAAATAAATTGGAAACCGAATAAGTAATATTAAAATCTAATAACGCAAATGTGTAACTGTTCAGGTTCCCAGTTTTGAAACGTGACCTCGGAACTGTGAGTCCTAGACAATTTTAAGCTAGCCTAAGACACTCCACGGATCAAGACCTACCTGAGTGCCAAGTTTGGTCGAAATCGGTCAAACAGTGTGGCTTTTTATAACGAAGAAACATTCAAATAGACACCTGATAGACGTTTTCGACTTACCCTACGACACTTCCCGGATCAAGACCTACCTGTGTGCCAAGTGCCAAAATCGGTCATAAGGCACACTAGGGAGATAGTGTGGTCAGTACTATGCTCCGTCCGCCTGATTTTCCCCTTGGCTGCTTCGACTGCTAGAGCCATTAGCACCCAAGGCAGGCATTGATAAATTTATTAAAGACTGGATTGGCCTAGGGACGCAGAGTGGGACGAATGAGCAATCTAGGAGGAAATAATTCTGTATTACTTAAATGGACACGGCAAATAGATTTGTATAAACAATAACCACTTAAGATGAGCTTATAACATGTTTGAAGGTGCATGCAATCAGTGCGTAAAAAATTACAAATATTAACAAGTCAGCAGCTACATCTTTGTCATTGTTAAACAATAGACTTGAAATAAAAACACTCAACTGACCTGATCCAGGCATGTAAAGGCAATGTACCAAATTTATAATATTCCTTTAGAGCGGCTCCTCTCTCCCCCTATGGGGAGAAACACCGCTTATAAGGTTGACCTCATGACACTATCCAGAAATGGCAACTAGAAAGTTTTACGTTTCAGAACCTATTGAACTAAAACATAATGGTGGTTCAAATTTTTATATATATATATATATATATATATATATATATATATATACATAAATTGAGATATTTTCTACATTCTTTAATTTCATCTAAACTAAGATATTTAAAGTTGGGTTACATTTGGATTTAAGGAACTATTGGAGTAAGAAATATGTTTTTAATAGGCATGATAAGTTTTGTATCTCTTCGTAAAACGGTTGAAAAATAGTGTTAAGTGTAAGGCGACTATTCGAAACCTTACTAAATGTTCTATAAAAAATTGTTCTGAAGCATTTTTTTTTTTAATTGAAGACAACAGAGGAAGATCGTTCATAGATATCTGAGTAGCTCTACAAGGTTTTGAATAATTTCTTTTTGAGCTGAAACAAGTCTCTGAGTTTTGAGGATTACAATGCTCTGGAGGTTTATGGTTTAGAATGTTTCAGTGACGGACATATCACACGATGAAGGATGACAATTACCCTTGGGTTTGGATTCTTGGGGGGGAGGGGCGGATGATTGGTAAATAAAATGGCCTTTTCTTAGAGCTAGCTTTCGAGCTTTAATATAAGTATGCTTTGTTAATTTGTAGTCTATTATCAAAGCAAGGGCCTCTTTATTAGAAAAAAGACACATATGATTAGTTTCACTGAATCATTATTTTCATTTGAGTTGCAAAGTCTGAGGGAGATTGAACTATTTCTCTGATAAGATTTAGCATCGAATCCTTAACAGATTTTCTATGGCGAATGCTAATTCTTTCGTACTGTGTGACTTTATAATAACTTTAACTTTATTTAACTTTCCTCGGGCACAACAGTCATCGAATCGTTTAATAGAGCGACCGAAAGCGACAGGCAAGTAGATGGCAAAATTTCTTGAAACAAGTATTCCAACATGAACATACTGTCTAGCCAATGATTATTTTCAATTATAAATCTGTCCGGATATCTTCCAGCCTCGTGCTATTTCTTTTTCATTTCTTGTTTTAAATGAGTCTTTAATGTAGCTGAAAACGTTGGAATAATATTTACTATCTCAAACGTTTCCAAATATGGCAATATATATTGAATCTACATCCTTACAATTTCACCAAATACTAAATACCTTCCTACGCGGAAATGGAATTTATTTTCCACAAAACACATAAGCAGACGAAAGCAGCTAAATGTCTCATTTTTCTCTCATATACCTTCTAAGTAACCTGTACCATAAATTTCACAGAGGTACTTTTTAGTAAAAGTCCTTTTAAGTTTTAAAAATGCCTTATTTTAAAGCATGTTAAAAAAATTTATAATAATGGGTCAAAATATAAACTAATTATTTGTAGAATCACTTGCTTGAATAACAGTAGTATATATTCACTAATAAAAAACTAAAAATGAAAAAAATATCAGTACGATGATGTACGGAGCTCAATTGAAAGATTGAATAGTTTAAACCAAAAGTAACCCGTCGAATCAAATACTATTTACAGCGTTGCGTTTACTTTGGAATTCGCCTGCTAAAATCAAAATAACCTCGAATACGTTCCCAAGAACTACTTCCCTTTACACTAAATACAACAGTTTCATCTATTTCGAACATGAATTTTTTCCACCTAGATTGGTCATTCGTCCCACTGTGGGACGGTCAGGCAGGCCGAATTCAACCCATGAACGAAGACACTAGAAGAAAAAATCTTTAGTGCTTACTCGGGATTTGATCTGAGGTCCTCCAACTTATTAGTCCAGTGCTCTACCACTGAGCTAACCTCGCCCCCCCCCCATATATATATATATATATATATATATATATATATATATATACAGGGTGTCCCGTAAATGTCTAGTCATATTGTGAGAGGTGATAGAGGACCCTTAGTGGAACAAAAAATGTTCTATGACGATTTCCCGAATTCTCGCCCATAAGGGAGAAAACGTCGTTTTATTGTTTTTTCGAGACAAACGTACTTTTTAGAAGAATAATCGTTGTAGCTCCGTCCCAGGTGGTACTACTAAAAAGGGTGTGAAACCAATCGAAAGCTGAGTAAATTTACTATAAGACTAGTTGAGAGTAAACGTAAAAATGAATGAATGTAAGTATGTATATCTTACCAAAAGAAGGCAATTCTAAATTTCCTGACATTTTATTGATATTTCTTTCCAGCGTTACTCCTCAATAAGCAGGATCTGAGATTTCCGGGTTTCAGAAAAACTTACTCATTTAACCAGCTTTCCATTCATGTATCACAACCCTGTGTTATTCAAGCATTTGAACGATTTAAGAACAAAAGTTTTTAAAAAAACATTGATCTGTGAAAAGAAAATTATATTTTTTTTTTTCAATTTATTCAAAAAGCTGAAGGGAAATATTTTTTTTATAAATTTTTACATAAATATTAAGTAAATATTTACTTAAAAGAATAAAAAAATTACTTCCACGGATATTAAAAAAAAATCTTAAAACAGTAAATAAATAAAATACACATTTATTTTGAATTTATTAATTCAGGTAACTAATACTGGGTCCAGGAGGCGGCCATTAAGGGACCCCAACCATACATTAACCTCAAAAATTACTATTTTTACCTATATCACGCATTTGAACACATTTTTACAGGACTATGTACATATTATTTATGAGGGATAGAATTTTTAATTACCACAACAAAAACGCATGGGCTCAGAATCCCAGTGAGTTTCACAAGCGTAGCCATCAGTATTAATCTAAGGTAAAGCATTTGTTTTCTAAATATAAGTACCTGTAAAAGTGTGTTCAAATGTGTGATCTAGGTAAAAATAATAATTTTTGAGGTTAATGTATGGTTGGGGTTCCTTAATGGCTGCCTCCTGGACCCAGTATTAGTTACCTGAATTAATAAATTCAAAATAAATGTGTATTTTATTTATTTACTGTTTTAGGATTTTTTTTTATATTCGTGGAAGTAATTTTTTTTTATTGTTTTAAGTAAATATTTACTTAATATTTATGTAAACATTTATAAAAATAAATATTTCCCTTCAGCTTTTTGAATAAACTGAAGAAAAAAATATAATTTTCTTTTCACAGATCCATGTTTTTTTTTTAAACTTTAGTACTTAAACCGTTCAAATGCTTCAATAACACAGGGTTGTGATACATGAATGGAAAGCTGGTTAAACGAGGAAGTTTTTCTGAAACCCGGAAATCTCAGATCCTGCCCATTGAGGAGTAACGCTGGAAAGAAATATCAATAAAATGTCAGGAAATTTAGAATTGCCTTCTTTTTGTAAGATATACATACTTACATTCATTCATTTTTACGTTTACTCCCAACTAGTCTTATAGTAAATTTACTCAGCTTTCAATTGGTTTCACTTCCTTTCTAGTAGAACCACCTGGGACGGAGCTACAACGATTATGTTTCTAAAAACCACGTTTGTCTCGATAAAACAATAAAACGACGTTTTCTCCCTTATGGGCGAGAATTCGGGAAATCGTCATAGAACATTTTTTGTTCCCCTAAGGGTCCTCTATCACCCCTCTCAATATGACTAGACATTTACGGGACACCCTGTATATATATATATAAACTATATATATATATATACTATATATATATATATATCTTAAGGAAACATCTGCTTGTTCATTGAATGGAAACTTGATTACAAACGATAGCCAAAATCTGCTTGGACCAGACACCAGACCTTCACAAGAGAATTGGAAACCACTCAGTCACGTGAGATTGTCGAGGAGAATAGCTCGCGAAATAGAATGGATCTCTTGAATGGGTCTATCTGAATAGTTCATCAGGATTCCTGTGGGTTCGATTCCTGACAATCTAGGATAGCATGGCTCCCATCAATGTGGATTGATAGGATTCCGTGTAGCTCTTGATAGCTGCTAGAGATAGCTGCATTATACAAGTGACACCGCATGCATTCAGGTAATATTGATTTCATCATTGTTTACAGAAATAGATATTGTCCTACATACTTAATTTGGAATATATTTTATGGATCCAAACTTATCCTCAGAAAATGGGAATACTAAAGGAATCAACAACCTTGTGCAGAGGCTATATAGTAACCAATGAAGGTCTACTGAGCTGCGATTATTGCTAGTTGAAACTAAAGGAATCAAAGATGTCAAAGGTTAAAACGCACTTCAGCCATGAGATGAGGTGGTTCTGTCAAGATTTGAATCGATCCATGCAAAAAGAGCTTCAGTCCAAAGTCAGTAGTTTTGAGAAAACTAGACTGAAGCCCTTTCTACATGGAATAATAAAATTATGACTATGTTTCTATGACAACTATGTATTGTACTGAAGTCCTTCTAACATAGAAATGAGAAGTTACCTTTAGATACAAAGATTTCATTACTCATATTAACGAAAATAATATTGGGAAGAAATGGACTGAAGTTCTTTTTGCATGGATCGATTCATTTGTTTAAAAGAGAATCTAGGCCTAAATGCACAGTTTTTGGTGAAGATCTTTCTATAAAACACATTTTGACAGAATAAGGAAACTACGAAGCCGTTCTAATCCAAATGGTCATTCATGGTCCTCTATGTGATATACATGGATATGCGTATTTATGGATATGACCATAAATTGAGTCTAAGAGCTTTGAGAATCTTGAGAACTGTTCAATAAAATATAATAACTTTAATTCAAAAGAAAAAATAGAGACGCCAATATTTACTTTGACTGTATTAATTGTTGTTTTATTATTATTAGATACAGTGGAACATGGATTATTCGAACTTCGATAATTCGAATATTTCTGTCGGTGCCTAGAATTTAGGGCATAAACAATGTAATAAAATCTTGGTTAATTCGAATAAAATTTTGGATAATTCGAATTTTTGACGAGACTGTACCGCGAATGGGAAGTGGACAGAGAGGCGGTCGATCTTAAATCTTGTGAAAATATTCTCCCTTCGGGAAAAGCGGATAGTAAGGTACGGATGTAGGGGTTCCGGGACATTGGACTTCAGGACTTCTGCAAAGTGGTGGGTCGCGCTTCCTCCCTTCCAGGGGTTGTAGATATATCCTAGAATTCCCTCCCAACATCCCTCCGATTCAGTTAAAAATCAGTCAGCTCCTAGATCTGTTGTATTTTGTTGTTGTTGTCTGTGCCTTGAATTTCTGGTGTACAGTGCAGTTCTGTGAGTTGTTGATTTAAGATGTCGAAGCCTAGAAGTTATTAAACTTTAACGTTGCCAGAGAAAATAGCTGCGATTAAAGAAGTTGAAAAAGGATTAAAAAAAAAAATCTGAAAAATCCAAGGACTTTGGAATTCCTCCTAACACTTTACCAACTTACCTGAAAAATAAAGACAAAATTCTTTCCCATGAAAATGACGTTTTTTCAAAACAATAGACGTTTATTTTTATTTTGTTTTGATAAATTATTCATTACTTATGTACGTAATCTTCGATTCATGAAATGTTTGTTATTGTTTAAATAAAACGTACTTTATTTTAAATTCAAAAATTTGAAAATATGAAGTTCGATTTTTTTCCCCTTTATTTTCAAAAACTTTTGTAATTCGAATTTTGGATAATTCGACCTTTTTTATCGGTCCCTAGGGGTTCGAATTATCCAAGTTCTACTGTATATCTTATTTACAAAAAGTTATTTTCCTCTATTAGCTGCAAATTCCAGTTTTAATATTATGCCTTGTTAGTTTTTTCAACAAACTTCAATAGGCAACAATTGCCTGAAATAAATTGCACTAAAAAAAAAAATATTCAAATTTTGTAGTATATAAAATAATAAAACACCCATCTTTTTTATATCTAAATACTTTTTACATATCGTCCCTACCATGTCAAACTATTGAATATGCAAAAACTCGTTTTTCAGATTCCAGACTTTGCTCATAGATTGTGGAAGATACGGCTAGTCGCAACTCTAATCATTTTAAAAAAAGCCTTTAATGCCTTAAATAGAGTACACGAATAAGGCCATTTTTGAATATATTTCTTTGTCAATGGATAGGATTCGATAGTTTCTACCATGTAGACGATATATGCGATCATATTATACCAAACGCAAAACTGTCTTAAATCAAACATTAGAAACACGAAACTGTCTTAAAACAACATTCTAAACCCCATTCTACCTGACCTTATACTATAGTTTCACTATAATCTGACGGTCATGACCTATAGTCCGGGTGCTACAAGGCCAATTTCATCGAAATACTGCAAATTGTGATAAGAAGGTTTCCTTTGGCAGAAATTTGGTTTATGATAATACAATTAATTTAAGAAGGGGAGGCATCTCGAAAAATCATCTGGATTCAAGATGGCGGCGGTTATTCATAATAATGATATACTATGTGATTGATTGTAATTTTCTTTCTACCCATCGTGTTTGGTGACGATTTATATGTTTTCTAGGCCAATGAGTTCATTTATGATAAAAAAAATATGGATAAAATCAATATAGATGACTTAATATTTTTTTTTTTTTGGTCTGAATGAATATATATTTATTTACAGGTATATTACAATCTACATTTTACATTGTATTGTGTAATGTGATGATGTATTGTGTAATGTGATGATAGACTTAGCCAGGTCTCGGGTACAGGAGGTTGTCAGCCGAATACCTTACTTAGGGTTCATACTCATGACCTGATGTCTAGCTTTCACCATCGAACCATCCCTTGCGTCCAGCCGGGAGGGGAGGTGATGAGACGTAGGCAATGATATCATGAGGAGAGAAAATATCCATTGATATCACTCTCAAATATTATAATATAAAAATATACAATAAAATATCATATACTAATTTTGATCACTGATATTATTTTTTTGTGTATATATATGTATATATAAGTATACTATGTATGTATATATATATATACGTATATATATATATATATATATATATATATATATATAATAATTCTTTTTTTTTTAGATGGAACGGCATTTTTCTCCAGCGGTGGTACTCCTCACTTCTTCCCGGAATATTTCGATGGATTCATCTCCATCTTCTTCAGCCAGGTACTTGTATATAGCCATACAAGTACCTGGCTGAAGAAGATGGAGATGAATCCATCGAAATATTCCGGGAAGAAGTGAGGAGGAGTACCACCGCTGGAGAAAAATGCCGTTCCATCTAAAAATACTATCCCAGCGACGAAAAATAACATCAAACATAATAATTCTTGTGAAAGATGACCCGATATATATTTTCCACTTTTTCTTGTTTGTTTTTCTGGCAGGGGGTCGATAAAGCAGTACACTCTTTGTTCACATTAACTGCTTCATTTTGTATGTTTCGCCCGACATGTCTCGTGCCTTTTCGCACCTCTTCAGGGGCTTTCCTTATCAAGAAGTCCTCTCGTCATGTTGTCTAGCTTGAGTCAGGCGTAGTACTTGTATATGTGATATATATATATATATATATATATATATATATATATATATACACACACACACAACAATACCAAAACTCTACTTTTATTAATTCCTTTTTACACTAAATTTTACGATAAGTCCTCTAAAATTTAAATGTACATGCTTTATAAAGTTTTGGCGTTAATGGTCTCAGAACACGCCTTAAAAATAAAAATACCCAAAATATATATTTTATATTTCACTAATTCTTTACAAGACTGATCAATTATCAGTAATTTGGTCCATTTTATTTCCATGATTTATCCTCCAACCACTAACCCCATTCAATAGGGGGGGATCTGCTTGTCCCTAAATATGTCTAGCTTGGCAAGTACTTGGTATACGTCATTCCAGCGCATCCTTTATTGGTGGTAGATTTTCAAGAGAGCGGTTTTTGTCATAAACAGTTCTTAAATCGTCGACACTTTGGTGTTAATTGTTGAGCAATACTACAAATTTGTCTTATATATTTAAAATATTATCAGGAATGCATGTTTGCGGCTTCGATATGACTCAAGATGCAGTTCTGGCTTCCTTAAAGAGAGTCTATGACTTCCAACATTACTTTTTAGCGCGGTTCCTCCCTCCCCCATAGGGAGGAACCCCGCTTATAAGGTTGATACAATGAAACGATCCGGAAGTGCCGACTAGAAAATTTTGCGTTTCAGAACCCCTAGAAACCGAAAATAACGGTGGTTCAAATTTGTATATATATATATATATGTATATATTTATATATATATATATATATATATATATATATATATATATATATATATATATTTGTCTGTTCGCTCTCTAAATAGAAGACGAATGGTCCGATTTTGATGAAATTTGGTACAAAAATCTGTCGTCCAATTTGAAAGGTCAAGTTCGTTAACCAGCAAAATCTGCCCACTGGAAGATGGCGTTTGGGGCGAAATTCGCGCAGAAAAAATCGTAACGCTTACGTTTTTGAGTTCATAAGCTTGTAAGTACTCGTTTTATAGGCTTCTTGGGCTAGGAAAACGAATGAAACCATTTTCAAGGCGATAGCTTTAACCGTTGTTGAGAAAATTGGAAAAATAGTTTTTGAATACCGTTTTTGGTTTGGGTACTTAGAATAACGGGATTCAGTTGAAACATTATCTGCATGTTCTACTTTCATTAAAACTAGTATGTTGAAAGTTATGTTACGTTTGGAGTTAAGGAAGGGTTAGAATAAAATATTTTATGAACAGACATGAAAAGTTTTGGAAACTTCGTATACTTTCATTAATATCTCGAACACGGTTGGGAAATCGTGGTAAGTGGATTGAAACTATTTGAAAGCTTACTAAATTCTCTACAAAAATGATTCTAAAACTATTTTTGATTAGGTTATGACAATCGGAGAAATAAGTGCTTAAAACTTCAAATATGTCTGTTTTGTTCTTATGAACGGGTTTTTGTCGTTCTTTTTGTCTCTTTCCCTTGGTTTTTTATTGCTTTTTATTGTTGTAATTTCTTATGTTGTATTTGTAAGGAAAATGTATGTGTGTGTAAAACAGGATAGGTAAAATTAGACCAATTTTCTGTTGTCAGAAATAATAAAAAGTTTTGGGAACTTCGTATAATTTCTTAATATCTCGAAAACGGTTGAAAATCTTGGGAAGCGAAAGGTTACCATTCGAAAGCTTACTAAATGGTCTACAAGAATGGTTTTAAAGAAAGTTTTGAATAAGCGATGTCAATCGGAGAAATAAGTGCTTAAAACTTTTAAGTAATTGATTTCGCTTATTCGAACTTTTCTTTTTGTCTGTTTTATTCCTTGTTATTTTTAAATTGCTTATAGTCAGATAATGTATTTGACAATAAAACAGATTAAGTAAAATAAGAAGATCAATTTATTGTTAGAAATGTAGCGTTTAAAGAGAGAGATCCCAAGGCTTTCCAAATGCCTCTGAGCGGAGGCCTTTCTGCCCGACTTATGGGAGAGCTGACCCATACAGGTATGATTGTAAATCAACAAAGACCTTTCAAGACTGGTTTGTTTGAGATTTCATTTGGATAGCTGTTTCGCTATTGATCTAAACAAAGTAATAACTTTTTCTATTCTATGCCTTCATAAACACTAGAGATAAGAACGGAACCGCGCTAAGATGACGCAGTTCCTGCGAATCGGACTTTTTTAGATTTCCTGAGAAACCAGAAATGAGAGCCTGTGAAAGCATAGAATCCAAGTAAAGAATTGGCGGTACTTACGTATTAGCGTCAAAGCAGGTTAAAGAGGCGGGACTCGTTCAGAGATCTGGATCATGGATAACGCATTTCTATTGGTCAATCACTATCAGAGATATCATCTATTGTCTTTATAGTAGCCATCTTGTTCCCTTTGTCTTTTTAACGCAATTCATTTGTGCTTTATTTACCCACGCAATTGTTGTTGTTGTTTTTTTTTTTTTTGTTACGCGATTTCAGTTTCTGTGCGACATAGCGACATCAGAATAGCTAGGATGAAAGCTTCTTTTTCGAAGCGATGCCAAATTGTTTATCAGTCCACTATCTAGCGAAAAACCATCCTTGATCTATATTATCAACCAGTTGGATTGACTAGAGTTTAGATATAATTTTGAGCGAACGTAGCGAGCGGAAACGCATAGCAATTATGCTATTAATATAAGTGCTACGCGTTTTCGCTAGCTTAAGGTTATATCAAAACTCTAGTTAACCTAAATCGTTGATAATCCCGTCGCCATATTGGCGAAATCTGATTTGACTCCTTGATCCAGATCTCTGACACGGTGTAGATCCAGTTCTCTGAGACCCGGCTCTTTAACCTGCTTTGACGCTAATACGTAAGTACCGAATTGGCATTTCGAAGGATGCCCCACGAAGGAGAATAAATCTGTAAATCCTGTCTGTTCCAAATACAATTCAATGATTTCCAGGTATTTTTTCGTCTGCTGAAAGAAGCTAAAACCGAAACTCTAATATCTATATCTACGAGCGAATATGAATATTTCTCAAACCGTTTTCTACCATGTTCTTAATACGAAGTATTATCCTTGAATCTGTTTCTTAATGACCAGAACAAGTCACTCCAATCATAGAGCTCACAGCACATAAATTCCTTCAACACTATCACCTGAAGTAGTTATAAGTTGTATTTTTTTTTATGTAATTCTTTGACAATGTGCCAAGTGTGGAAAATAGCTCTTCTTTGTTATTTGAATTTCTTTAAAATTCCTGCCAATTTGTAGGTATTTTGACATTATGTAGAACTTGTATCCTGGTTCCTGTTCCTCTCTCCTCCCTAGTTTCACGTGTAATGCTTAGAGTAATGTATCTATCCCAAATCAAATAAATTCTACGGCAGCCGAAACTCTCAATGTCGCTAAATATCTGAGGTTGAAATATGTTAATCTAATAATCATTAGATGTCTTTGAAGACTGATGAAGCTTAAGAATATTGTTACACCACCATTAATTACAGTATCACAGGTTCCTGGAAAGATCTCACTCTTTTCAACATTTTTCTCTAAAATATGATCTGGATCACTTTTATGGCAGGGTAGAAATTCTTCATTACTGGAAAACGCTGGGGGAAAAGGCTGATTTTTGTGTTGGTCGTAAAGGTGAAGTGTGGATTCTAGACAAAATAAAGTCCTCCTTTGTTCCGATAAGCTGTGATAATATATGTAATACCTTTTTATCAAGAAACTCATATTAAAAACTGATTGAGAAATAGTTGAATCTTTTAATTGTTTCTCCATTAAATTAACCAATTCCACGAAAAGTGAACCCTCACATATTTTACCGATACAGCTTTCAACAACTGGTCGTTCAACTCGTGACACATTACTTCTAGACTTGTCTAGTCATGCTTGACATTTGGTTTTTAGCTTCCAGTGAATTTATGTCTCTATGATTAATTTTGCAATCATAGCTGTGTTTTCCGTTTCGTCAGTGCACTTTTAGCGCGGTTCCTCCCTCCCCCATAGGGAGGAACCCCGCTTATAGGGTTGATACAATGAAACAATCCGGAAGTGCCGACCAGAAAATTTCGCGTTTCAGAACCCCTAGAGACCGAAAATAACGGTGGTTCAAATTTGTATATATATATATATATATATATATATATATATATATATATGTATATATTTATTTATATATATATATATATATATATATATATATATATATATTTGTCTGTTCGCTCTCTAGATAGAAGACGAATGGTCCGATTTTGATGAAATTTGGTACAAAAATCCTTCGTCCAATTTGAAAGGTCAAGTTCGTTAACCAGCAAAATCCGCCTACTGGAAGATGGCGTTTGGGGCGAAATTCGCGCAAAAAAAATCGTAACGCTTACGTTTTTGAGTTCATAAGCTTCTAAGTACTCGTTTTATATGATTCCTGGGCTAGGAAAACGAATGAAACCATTTTCAAGGCGATAGCTTTAACCGTTGTTGAGAAAATTGGAAAAATAGTTTTTGAATACCGTTTTTGGTTTGGGTACTTAGAATAACGGGATTCAGTTGAAACATTATCTGCATGTTCTACTTTCATTAAAACTAGTATGTTGAAAGTTATGTTACGTTTGGAGTTAAGGAAGGGTTAGAATAAAATATTTTATGAACAGACATGAAAAGTTTTGGAAACTTCGTATACTTTCATTAATATCTCGAACACGGTTGGGAAATCGTGGTAAGTGGATTGAAACTATTAGAAAGCTTATTAAATGCTCTAAAAAAAAGGTTCTAATGAAAGTTTTGATTAGACGATGTCAATCGGAGAAATAAGAGCTTAAAACTTTAAAGTAATTGATTTCGCTTATTCGAACTGTTCTTTTTGTCTGTTTTTTATTCCTTGTTATTTTTTAATTGCTTATTGTTGGATAATGTATTTGAAAATAAAGCAGGTTAAGAAAAATAAGAAAAACAATTTAATGTTAGAGATATGGATTTCGAAGATATATAGCTTTTCAACTGCCTAGCGTCCTTCCTAGGGAGGGTTCTTTGTCTTTGATTTTGGTACTTAGAATTATGGGATACAGTTGAAACATTTTCTGCATGTTGGAGTTTCATCAACACTAATATGTTGAAATTTTTGTTACGTTTAGAGTAAAGGAAGGGTTAGAATAAAATATTTTATTAACAGACAAAAAAAGTTTTGGTAACTTTGTATAATTTCGTTAGTATCTCGAAAACGGTTGACAATCTTGAGAAGCGGAAGATTACCATTCGGAAGCTTACTAAATGCTCTACAAAAAAGGTTCTGAAGAAAGTTTTAATTAGGCGATGTCAATCGGAGAAAAAAGTGCTTAAAGCTTTAAATTAATTGATTTCGTTTAATCCAATGGTTCTTTTTGTCTGTTTTATTTCTTGTTATTTTTTAATTGCTTATAGTTGGATAATGTATTTGACAATAAAACTGGTTAAGTAAAATAACAAAAACAATTTTTTGTTAGAAATATAGATTTCCAAGATTCCAAGACCTTGTCACTAGCGGGTCTGTTTCTAGTGTAGCGGACCCTTCCAGGTAAGATTGTAAATAATGACCTTTCAAGACTTTACTACTCACAGGAATGGCGTTAGTGACCTTAAGGGTTGACAAGCCATTATAATAATTAATTTTAAAAAAAAGACTGGTGGAACCAAAATAATAACTGCTTCTATTTTAATCTTTCCAAATTAGACTAGGGATATGAACGGAACCGCGCTGAGATGATGCTGTCCTGCGAGACGGACTTTTTTAGCCTTAGGGTCTACATTCAGGGTAGTAACGTTAAATTGCTGATCCTTATCAGTTCCAAAATCATTGAAAAACCACGCATCTGTTGAAGTAGTCAACAGTATCGATTTGAATGACAATGAGTTGTTGGAACTCCTGCAGAAAGTTTAAGTTTGTTGGATCATTGAGAGAGAGAATTGTATTTTAATGCACACTTTTTGTCACTTAGCACTTTTAACAGAATATTTCCTATCCCACTAGGGCCTTGATCAAATTATTTCATATTAATACCCATAGTTATGGTATTAATAGTATAGGCAATGTTTTTAACAAGTGCTACATACCCCCCGTTACGTAAAGCCATGTTATTATGAATTACAGGACAGATCAGAATGAATTCATCATTATTACTTTTCTTTCAGTACAGGATGCAAATTTTACAATCAATACATTTTGACTTTCCCTCACCCCAGTCACCCTCTGATACTAATCGAAGCCGCTATGCCATATTTTATATTTAACCTTTATTAACTCTATTCGAAAATAAAAAATATAAAAATAAAAAATTGAGAAGATATGGTTGACCGTTCGGAAGTAGGAAGCGTTGATCGTCGGGGTTTCGGTCAGTGTTCTTATTCAATAAAACACATTTTATTTGCTAAAATGTATATTTATTGCCGCCAACGTTTCGGCTTGCTATACAAGCCATCTTCAGGGCTGTAAAAACATATATGGTATAACAATGGTAGGCTAGAACAACAAAGGCTAGAAACATTAACATAAATATGAGTACCTATATGCATGAAAATATAAATATAAATATATATATAGTATAATAATAGCAATATAAATAAATATACATGTATATGGTATCCAAGCGAATACAGTACAAGTGTCATAGTAACATACCTATTGAGAAGATTGAGAACTGTCCCGTTTCAAGAAGAGAATATTTCTGAAGACTGGAAGGATGGGTCAGGGCTAGACAGTAGAGGATGGGGGGAGGGGGTGGAGAGAAGTGGGGCTGGGAGTAAGGACAGAGGGTAAAGACCGCGGTAAAGATAAAGGACTTGCCGATGGATATTGCAGGTACAGGGAAGGATTGGGCCAGGGCTAGACAGGAGAGGATTGGGGTGAGGGGGTGGGGGGAAGTCGACCTGGGAGTAAGGACAGAGGGACGGCGGTAAAGATAAAGGACTTGCCGATGGGTATTGCAGGTACAAGGAAGGATCAGACGGTGTGTGCGATTAGGGCAACGAACCGGGTGGGATTACCTAACGGGAGGTTTTGAGGATATGGAAAATGTTGGAATAGGTTGAGGAGATGACTTCTTTGTCAACAAGATTGATATATTTATTTATATTGCTATTATTATACTATATATATATATTTTTATTTATATTTTCAAGCATATAGGTACTCATATTTATGTTAAGGTTTCAAGCCTTTTTTTTTTTTTTTTTTTTTTTTTTTTTTTTTTTTTTTTTTTTTGTCCTTACCATTGTTATACCATATATGTTTTTACAGCCCTGAAGATGGCTTGTATAGCAAGCCGAAACCCCGACGATCAACGCTTCCTAAAAATAAAAAACATTAAACCAACGTTCATTGTTTAAAAAATTATATAATTAAATTGAAATATGCTGTTTTTCCAAAGGTAAGATACATAACCAATTTTTAACATGAAGAATGAACTTATTGATCTAAAAAATATATAAATTGACACCACGCATAACGCCATTTTGAATTTTGGCCGCCATTTTTAATCCAAATGATTTTTCGATATGCCTCACCTTCTTAAATTAATTGTATTAACATAAACTACATTTCTGCCAAAGGAAACCTTCTTATCACAATTTGTAGTTTTCGGACACCTAGCACCCGGACTACTAGCAGTCTTCCGCGTTTGACCTTTTAACCGCCACATTCAAGACACGCGGGTTGTGCGGGTCGCGTTGATTCAATTAGCGATTGGTGCATGTCTCACGCGTAGCTGATTTTGTTATTGTTAATTCATGACCATACGGCACACCAGGGAGATATTGTTGTCAGTACTATGCTCCGGCCGCCTGATATTCTCCATTGCGGATAATAATAGGTCAGAGAGGCCGAAACCAACACACGAACAAAGACTCTGGAAGATAAAAATCATTAGTTTGTGCTCATATATATATGTATATACATTTGATGAGTTTGCTACAAGCGTTTTTTTTTTTTTTTTTTGCATTCCTTAGAAAGGTACAAATACCCATGGACTAAAACCTTAAAAATTGATGATATCGATCATAGATTATTTACAGAATGTCAAAATCTACCACTTCTGCTGCAGCCATCTCTTGGATGTATATCCCAGAATATACCGCCCACGTTTATCATTCCAAAACCAACTATCCAACTACCAAACTCTCAAAACCTGTCCAAACCAGGCATCCACTTGGAATGATATAGTCAAAGTCCTGGTTTAATGCTTTACAGCATATCCCAGTCAACTCAGTAGTTCAGTATTTATTAAAGTACATACTCATGTATATTTATATATATATATATATATATATATATATATATATACATATATATACACTCACATTTTTTTTTCTTAAAATATTATATTTAAGTCCGACATACGCCTACAATATAATAAAATATTTGAAATAAACATATGTTTGAAACTTGTAAAGTGAACCATGGCTACCAATGGTTCCCTTTTCAGAGTTCAATATCGCTTGTTTCCAAATCCAATTAGGTATTGTCCGCTTTCCTATTGGAAGGATTAGCAATTTGCCCGGCAAATCTCCAGCTCATATATATGCAAAGTAAGATTAAATTAGATTGTGTCCTGTGTATTTCTGTCCCTCATGTCCTTGTTGGAAGTCCTAATTGATGTACAATATATGTGTAGGATAAATAAATAGCAAAAAAAGTGTGATATAAATAATGGATTAAAGGTACAACCCTTGTATGTAATAAATAGGATAAATATCAGCCTTACCTTTTAGGGTATTCCCCCGGGCACACGGCATGGTGGGAAGAAAGGAAGAGGTCGAAGGAGAGGATTGAGGTAATTATGGAGAAATCTCACCAATCGCCAAGAGGGCAGCCGGAAGAATAAAAGTTGGAACCATGCGTAAAACAGCACCGAGGAACAACTTCGTAACGCCAAGGGAAGCGGATTGCCATAGAACGCTAGAAAACCTTCAGGCATAAGACACACCAGAAATACTATATCAGGGAGCACTGCAGAACGTCTCTAGAGGCGTCAGTCCTAATTAAAAATACCCACGACCCGTATAATATACATAATAGTAAACTTAATCCTGCTGACAGAAGTTTTACTAGGACAAGCGGTACTTGTTGTCGGGATATAAACACACCAAGTCTAAATCCCGTGTTGTTAGTATATCTCATCCAGCACATTTCAATTGCTGGCAATGTACGCCCTGGATTCAGCGACCCCAAAAACACGGCCTGCTCTCTGGGTCCGATTTTATTTTTATTTATTTTATTTTTTTGTGTGTGGCTTTGTTATTATTATTATATTATATATTCTGCTGCAATTTTTATGTTTGATGAAAAATTTAGTGCTAATCAAGGCGCAAATCATTAGCCGTCTGGAGTTATATGAAGTAATGGGTTGAGACTCGGCTAAAGAAAGACCAACAATTTTAGAAGAATCAATTTGAAAGTTCGGGCACAGCCTCTGGCAGCTTTCTTCGGCAATAAATTCCAGGAGGTGGAGTTAAGTCAAAAGAATGGGTTTTTTTACGGTGCCCCGTTTTATTTTGTCGATTTCTGGCGACAAATGTTTCGATATTACAAATATCGAAATATTTGATTTATATTTTTTTCACTCTTGGTGTTCTTTAAATGTCGGATCACTTCTCATATAGTTTAAAACTTAAGAAGACATGGAGAATTCCAATTATGCCGTTAGTGGATGTTGTAGAGGTAAAGTCGACACCATTAATCAATAGATGTTCCGGAAACTTGCTTAAGCTAGTTGGACTGTTTAAGTTTTGTCAATCAAGGTGGCTTCCTCAACCCTCTACTGCATACCGTTATTGTTGATAAAGAAAACGTATTGTTAGATAAGCAGCAATGTTTGAACCGTGATAGCTGTGCTGATTATGGGTATAATCGTTCTACTATCAATATACTGTGAAATTTCCTGTATTTATGAAAGATTTTTTTCTCCACCTTTTTCACCTATTAGTAAATAATTATGAAACTATGGATCGATAAAAATAAATTCTTCATTCATGCATGGCGAACCAAAACAAAGAAAAGGTGCAGGTGCAGCAGGAACTAGCAACATGCAATTTAGGTTAGGATTCCTGTAGGACATATTAATTAATGCGCATGAGTTGCGCATATGATTATGCAGCCACAAGATTCGCAAATCATTACGAAATGGATCTCCGGACGGTGCAGATGAGGATTGAGGCATTATAAGCTTCATCAAGTGAAATGATAATGTCCCATCGGTGCACGGAGACGTACTGCATTTTCAGGCCTCCCTATGCGTTCATTGCGAACTATTGGTTTATTTTTGTCAACAGTATCACTTCTTGGCCAAAGGTCATAGCCACATTGAATACACCGGTTCCCGTTCATCACCGAAGTTAAGCAACGTCAGGCGTGGCCAGTTCCTGAATTGGTGACTGACCATGTGCTGTTGGCATTATAAAACAACTGGCAACCCGTAGATAGCCACATTGCTGATACGCAGTTAAAGAAAAACTTCTTCCCCGTTGCCTAATCCAGCGAAAAATGGTGTGTCGCTCTGAAACAAATTGATGCCGATTTTCATTGTTGAGTCGCAGTGTGCGCTGCGTTTCAGTTATAGAATCAGTTCGGACAAAAGCTTCCACAGCTGCAATAAAAGCGTAAATTGGTAGACAGTATCTGCACCAGTAATTTAGTATTGAGTCTATGTGTTGGCTACCTTTACGTTACAAGTCGCATAAGTCATGTTCAGCTATCGTCTCGTGCAGTCTGTAAGCAAATATTTCACTGTTAGAGTAATATTGCACATCTTGATTCGCCATTAAGTAACTCGTAAGTGCCAATAAGTTCTTACCGCCCAGTAAAAATGGCTCTACACGTTTCTCATCCTAGGCTGCCTCTTCAGGAGTCTAAAAGCTAAGTGCCACGTCATAACTAAAGATCAGCTGCATAGCAACAATCAGCTGTGTTTGTAATCGGCTGTACGATCTCAGTCGGAGCAACGCCTCAAATAAGCCACTGGAACCATGTAAATCTCTGTAAATAGAATCGAACAATGGTAACAGGAATATTTAATAAAATCCCCAATATCCGACATGTTTGCCTACATCCGGTATATTTGAACAGGAAGAGGAAACAGTCAGAAATCCCCAACCCCCCAGTAATTTCCTAATGATCGTGTTTAATATCCCCCCTGTCTGCAAACAACCCCCCGTTATATAATCGATCTAAGTGCAGAACCAAAGGGAATTCCAGAATTCTAGCAGAATACATTATTCAGATTCATCTAGAGGAACCGGCAAGTTCTGTTTACACGTTCAATTATCAAGTAGAACCATTCATCGAATTTACATTTAAGCTCTTATTTGCTATGGAATAGGCATTTTCGCTTCCGTAAGAACTGCATAGAAAGAATGTTAATTTGTATCTTATCTCATTCATTTATTTCCTTTATAAGTATAATCCCACCCTCCATAATGACCTAAATATTCCTTTTGTCCAAGACATAATCCCTATTCGCTTCTCTTCTTTTCATTGTAAATTGATCAATCATCCTAATCCTATAGCCCAATCCTTATCCAGCACCAATCATCCTTCCTCTCCACCCAGAGCCCTTCATAGGAAGTGGCCCAGAAATCTACTAAGGCAGTGAAGTGTCGTGGAGTGATCAAAAATAAGTGTGATTGTAATAGTGATAATTGAGAGTGATATCGATGGATATCTTCTCTCCTCATGATATCACAGGTCACGCCCCATTCGCCTCCAATCCTCCCTGCTAGTCGCAGGGTGTGGTTGGATGGCGCAAGGCTAACTCCAGGTCATCCTAGAATCCTTCCTACGAAAGACGAAAAAGAATACTGTATGGGTCACAAAAACGTCTCCACGGGCGTTCGCGCAATCGCAGTGGCGCAGTGGCGCCGCCATGGCGTGGCCACGTACTAAAAGGGAGACTATATCGTCGATACAAAAGCAAACTAACGAATATGAAAAAATGCATCTTTCATTGTCCATCTTTAATAATTTCTGCTGGACTTATTTACGGCAAATTCTTCAACCTGACTTCACTCTATTAAAGGGAAAGTATTCCACTATCAAAAGGTCAAATCTGCCGAATATTTGACTGCCCAAAAAAAAGTTATAAATAAATACTTTTTCACTCTGAAAAGTGGTGATTTTCATATTCGTTAGTTTGCTTTTGTATCGACGATATGTATCACAAAAAAGTGTCAGCTGGCGTTCGCGCAATCGCATTGGCCATGTACGGAAAAGAAGACTGTATGTGTCACAAAATAGTGTCAGCTGGCGTTGGCGATTGCGTAGTGGTCATGTACGAAAAAGATGACTGTATACACAGGTTTGTCGGGTTTCCGCTGGCGTGTCCCGCTGGCGTGTGTCCGCTGGTGTTTGCGCATGCACGGTGCCCATGCACGAAAAAGAAGACTATATGTTATACAGTACATTAAATAGGACTATATGTTATACAGTATATTACATAGGACTATATGTTATACAGTATATTACATAGGACTATATGTTATACAGTATATTACACAGGACTATATGTTATACAGTATATTAATTACATAGGACTATATGTTATACAGTATATTACATAGGACTATATGTTATACAGTATATTACATAGGACTATATGTTATACAGTATATTACACAGGACTATATGTTATACAGTATATTAATTACATAGGACTATATGTTATACAGTATATTACATAGGACTATATGTTATACAGTATATTACATAGGACTATATGTTATACAGTATATTACATAGGACTATATGTTATACAGTATATTACATAGGACTATATGTTATACGGTATATTACATAGGACTATATGTTATACGGTATATTACATAGGACTATATGTTATACGGTATATTACATAGGACTATATGTTATACGGTATATTACATAGGACTATATGTTATACGGTATATTACATAGGACTATATGTTATACGGTATATTACATAGGACTATATGTTATACGGTATATTACATAGGACTATATGTTATACGGTATATTACATAGGACTATATGTTATACGGTATATTACATAGGACTATATGTTATACGGTATATTACATAGGACTATATGTTATACAGTATATTACATAGGACTATATGTTATACAGTATATTACATAGGACTATATGTTATACAGTATATTACACAGGACTATATGTTATACAGTATATTAATTACATAGGACTATATGTTATACAGTATATTAATTACATAGGACTATATGTTATACGGTATATTACATAGGACTATATGTTATACGGTATATTACATAGGACTATATGTTATACGGTATATTACATAGGACTATATGTTATACGGTATATTACATAGGACTATATGTTATACAGTATATTACATAGGACTATATGTTATACAGTATATTACTCAGGACTATATGTTATACAGTATATTACATAGGACTATATGTTATACAGTATATTACACAGGACTATATGTTATACAGTATATTACACAGGACTATATGTTATACAGTATATTAATTACATAGGACTATATGTTATACAGTATATTACACAGGACTATATGTTATACAGTATATTACTCAGGACTATATGTTATACAGTATATTACATAGGACTATATGTTATACAGTATATTACTCAGGACTATATGTTATACAGTATATTACATAGGACTATATGTTATACAGTATATTACACAGGACTATATGTTATACAGTATATTACACAGGACTATATGTTATACAGTATATTAATTACATAGGACTATATGTTATACAGTATATTACATAGGACTATATGTTATACAGTATATTACATAGGACTATATGTTATACAGTATATTACACAGGACTATATGTTATACAGTATATTAATTACATAGGACTATATGTTATACAGTATATTAATTACATAGGACTATATGTTATACGGTATATTACATAGGACTATATGTTATACGGTATATTACATAGGACTATATGTTATACGGTATATTACATAGGACTATATGTTATACGGTATATTACATAGGACTATATGTTATACGGTATATTACATAGGACTATATGTTATACGGTATATTACATAGGACTATATGTTATACGGTATATTACATAGGACTATATGTTATACGGTATATTACATAGGACTATATGTTATACGGTATATTACATAGGACTATATGTTATACGGTATATTACATAGGACTATATGTTATACGGTATATTACATAGGACTATATGTTATACGGTATATTACATAGGACTATATGTTATACGGTATATTACATAGGACTATATGTTATACGGTATATTACATAGGACTATATGTTATACGGTATATTACATAGGACTATATGTTATACGGTATATTACATAGGACTATATGTTATACGGTATATTACATAGGACTATATGTTATACGGTATATTACATAGGACTATATGTTATACGGTATATTACATAGGACTATATGTTATACGGTATATTACATAGGACTATATGTTATACGGTATATTACATAGGACTATATGTTATACGGTATATTACATAGGACTATATGTTATACGGTATATTACATAGGACTATATGTTATACGGTATATTACATAGGACTATATGTTATACGGTATATTAAATAGGACTATATGTTATACAGTATATTACTCAGGACTATATGTTATACAGTATATTACATAGGACTATACGTTATACAGTATATTACACAGGACTATATGTTATACAGTATATTACACAGGACTATATGTTATACAGTATATTAATTACATAGGACTATATGTTATACAGTATATTACATAGGACTATATGTTATACAGTATATTACATAGGACTATATGTTATACAGTATATTACACAGGACTATATGTTATACAGTATATTAATTACATAGGACTATATGTTATACAGTATATTAATTACATAGGACTATATGTTATACAGTATATTAATTACATAGGACTATATGTTATACGGTATATTACATAGGACTATATGTTATACGGTATATTACATAGGACTATATGTTATACGGTATATTACATAGGACTATATGTTATACGGTATATTACATAGGACTATATGTTATACGGTATATTACATAGGACTATATGTTATACGGTATATTACATAGGACTATATGTTATACGGTATATTACATAGGACTATATGTTATACGGTATATTACATAGGACTATATGTTATACGGTATATTACATAGGACTATATGTTATACGGTATATTACATAGGACTATATGTTATACGGTATATTACATAGGACTATATGTTATACGGTATATTACATAGGACTATATGTTATACCTTATATTACACAGGACTATATGTTATACGGTATATTACACAGGACTATATGTTATACGGTATATTACACAGGACTATATGTTATACGGTATATTACACAGGACTATATGTTATACAGTATATTACACAGGACTATATGTTATACAGTATATTACACAGGACTATATGTTATACAGTATATTACTCAGGACTATATGTTATACAGTATATTACACAGGACTATATGTTATACAGTATATTACACAGGACTATATGTTATACAGTATATTACACAGGACTTTATGTTATACAGTATATTACACAGGACTATATGTTATACAGTATATTACATAGGTTTGTCAGATGGACGAACTATTTTTTTTTTAATACTCTACTATATATTTCTCAAATACCACTCACACACTGACTTTCATCGCTCAGCCTAAACCACTTGACAGAAAAATTTGAAATTTTGCATGGACCCTCCACTTGGGATGTAAACGCTCGCAAATAAAGTTTTTTTTTTATATTCAAATTTTTAGTTGTTTTTAGAGGGGTTTAAATTTTTAGATTTAAAGAGAGCATGCTCGTCTAGGTACAGAACAGCTGTTACCGTACTGTATCTATTTCATAGTATTATTTTTAATTGCGGTTGATTTCAACTATGATGGCAGTCCTTGAATTACTAGAAATAAACTGTCTTTCATAGAGTTTACGCTACTAGGGACCAAATCACCTTTATAATTGAGGTTCATTTCAATTTGTCACCTATAGAGTTTTCCCGGTGATGGTCCATCCAAGGTAACAATATCCCAAACCCTTGCACAACCTCCTCACCCATCAGCATCCCCAGTCAGAACACTTCTTGGTAATGCTTGCAAATATAATGGGTGTTTCAAAATGACATCTGAGAAACATATATTTTTAATTTTTAACGTGTATTTATTATTCACATCGAATTTTAACCTGTATTGGTTACACTGCTGTTACTGGTAACCTATAAATAACGGGTTATCTCTAGGTTATCTGTTTCTTGACACTGGTCCGGAGCACCCCATTATCAAGAAACATTATACTTTGATTACTTATCAATTGATGAATAACATACAGTATGACGGGAACAGAGCTAAACTAATAAACGGCAAACAATTATACAGTAGCGATAATTTTGATGGTACATTATTTAACAAAATAAAAAAAACTACTTATCTGCCGTGACGAAGCACGGACATTCAGGTAGTTTCAAATAAAATCTCAAAGAGAAAGAAGATTTAAGGCGCCACAACAGTAAACTAACAGTATCCTAAGCGGAAATGACTCCCCGCCTTCAACGTTCGGTCTACAAAAGCTCTATTACCATTATGTTCCTCATTAGGATTTTTATTTGTTACTTTTTTGGGAGGGCGGGGGTAGAGGGGGGGGATAATAAATCATATACGTCTCATACAGGTCTTATGAAAGACTGTGTTTACATATTTATTTTTTTTTTATTTTTTTATTTATTTTTTTATTTATTTTTTTATTATTTATTTTTTTTTTGCATTTTTCTCGGAAGCGAAGAAAAACAAGATATATGCGAAAGGACATTTTCCTTTGCTTTTTTTTTTTTTTTTTACGGCGCATCGACAGTTCTTGGCCATTAGCGCCGACATCCAGGGTGCAGCCAGGAATTTTCTCAGCGAGCCCTGAGATGAATGAAAATTCCTGTCGCCGGTGGGGATCGAACCCACCATCTCCCGCTAATGAATCTAGCGCGCTAGCCACTAGACTATGGGAGACCCCGCATTCTAATAATATTCCCAACTTTTAATATGTTTGCTCCGTTGGGAATTGGTGATCCTCAATTCGGCATTTTGACTACTGAAGAACTTGAAATTTCTATTAGAATTTATCTTCATAAAAAATCATCCGTATTAATCTTAGGCTGTGTAAGAGAATGTGTAAGAATTCCTTTGATATTGTGTAAAAAGAGAAAACCCCTTTGATAGAGGTCGGGCTGAAGGGCTCGGGTCTTTAAGGTGGTTTCCGGGCCATTGATCTTCTAGGGAGCTTCGGGAGAAAACCTTTTACAACGGAACTTAAATACATTCTCTTCAAGGGATATCTACCTTAATCTCAACAGGAGTAGGGAATTATGTTTAAGACATTTAGAAAACTGCAATAAAATAATAAATTGACATACATTCCAATAAAACGTAAACACATAAATAAATGAATGAAAAAAATGCTTTATTCTGGTCCCATAAGAATAAAAAATAAATACATATGGTTGAATAAACAAATTTAATCTAAAAATATTACTATACATAAAGAAAAAACGAATACAAATATTATTAACAAAGCCTTAAATAATGAAATGAAACATAAGTACATATGTACATAGATTATAATAACAAAAATAAGATAGTGATTACGGAGAGATTGTAGAATACTGGAGCAAGAAGAGGAGTAGGGATTGGAGGAATGATGAAACAATATTCAGAGGGAGATGAAAATATTATTAAGTAGTTCAAAATACACAAATAAATAATTAAATAAATATTAAAAAATGGGGGCTATAAAAGGAAATGAATAAAAAATAAATGCATAAACAAGAGAAGAAAAAAAGAAAAAACATACAAAAATAAATAAACATTTACAATCTTACCACAAACAAGAAAAACAAGTGTAGACTTGATTAAAATGAGAAAACAACAACATAATACAGATAACAAATGTGGTTTTGCCTGGTGGTCAACCCTTTAGAAGCGTCTTCCTGGGAGGATAGGAGAAAAGCAAAGAGGCGAGATTAAAATAATTTTAATACAAAGATCTCTTAACTGACCGAAGATAAAGAACTAAAAAAAAGGAATCTTATGAAAACCTATAAAAAATACAATGCAAATAGAATCTTAAAATCTTTGATTTACATGAATCAGTCAAATTGTTGTCGGTTGTGCTCTTGCACCGGAATTCCCCTTGTAATTTACAAATCTAAAGAGAGGTGTACCTATTCTTAGAGGATAAAATCTTACACATTAAAGAGGTACTGTAAGTAATATACGATGGAATATAGGGCTGTGGAAACAATATACATCAAAAAATAAAATTAAAAAAAAAATCATTAATATTAAAACAGTTAATATTAATAAAAAAAAGAAAAACATATGTGTAAAATACTTTTAAAAATTCGAAAATATAGACAAATAACAAAAAAAAGTCCGACTCGCAGGAACTGCCTCATCTTAGCGCGGTTCCGTTCTTATCCCTAGTCTAATTTCGAAAGATTAAAATAGAAGCAGTTATTATTTTGTTGAGAGGAGATCGTTGACCGTTGATGATGCAAGGTAGGGATTGTCCGGGTTAGGTCACTGCTACTTAATAATACATACCCCATATGTGTATGTACGTGGGCATATATATGTACATATGTGTGCGTGTATATGTGTATGTGTATATGCATATATATTATATATGTATATATATATACATATATATATATATATATATATATATATATATATATATGTTAGGTATATTTACATAGATATGTGCATATATTAGTGTTAAATATGTCCTACTTGTATTTACAGCCCTGATGAAGGCTTGAAGTTCAAGCCGAAACGTCGGCACAATAAAACCATTTTTACGATAAAATGTAGTTTTATTAAGTAGCAGTGACCGAACCCTGACAGTTATATTTTGGTTCCACCAGTCTTGAAAGGTAGGATTTACAATCTTACCTGGAAGGGTCGGCAACACTAGAAACCGTCCCGCTAGTTACAAGGTCTTGGAATCTTGGAACTCTATATTTCTAACAATAAATTGTTTTTGATATTTTACTTAACCTGTTTTATTTTCGAATACATTATCCAACTATAAGCAATTAAAAAATAACAAGGAATAAAATACAGACAAAAAGAACACTTCGAATAAGCGAAATCAATTACTTTAAAGCTTTAAGCTCTTATTTCTCCGATTGACATCGCCTAATCAAAACTTTCATTAGAACCTTTTATGTAGAGCATTTAATAAGCTTTCTAATGGTATTCTTCCGTTTACCAAAATTCTCAACAGTTTTCGAGATATTAATGAAAGTTCCCAAAATTTATATTATTTCTAGCAACAGAAAATTGGCCTCATTTTTCATATCCTGTTTTACACACAAAATTTTCGCAACATAAGAAATTACAAAAATAAAAAGCAATAAAAAACGAAGGGAAAGAGACAAAAATTACAACAAGAACGACAAAAACCCGTTTATAAGAACAAAACAGACGTATTTGAAGTTTTAAGCACTTATTTCTCCGATTGACATAACCTAATCAAAAATAGTTTTAGAATCTTTTTTGTAGAGAATTTAGTAAGCTTTCAAATAGTTTCTATCCACTTACCACGATTTCCCAACCGTGTTCGAGATATTAATGAAAGTATACGAACTTCCCAAAACTTTTCATGTCTGTTCATAAAATATTTTATTCTAACCCTTCCTTAACTCCAAACGTAACAAAACTTTCAACATATTAGTTTTAATGAAAGTAGAACATGCAGATAATGTTTCAACTGAATCCCGTAATTCTAAGTACCCAAACCAAAAACGGTATTCAAAAACTATTTTTCCAATTTTCTCGAAAACGGTTAAAGCGATCGCCTTCAAAATGGTTTCATTCGTTTTCCTAGTCCAGGAATCATATAAAACGAGTACTTACAAGCTTATGAACTCAAAAACGTAAGCGTTACGATTTTTTTGCGCGAATTTCGCCCCAAACGCCATCTTCCAGTAGGCGGATTTTGCTGGTTAACGAACTTGACCTTTCAAATTGGACGAAGGATTTTTGTACCAAATTTCATCAAAATCGGACCATTCTTCTTCTGTCTAGAGAGCGAACAGACAAATATATATATATATATATATATATATATATATATATATATAAATAAATATATACATATATATATATATATATATATATAAATAAATATATACATATATATATATATATATATACAAATTTGAACCACCGTTATTTTCGGTCTCTAGGGGTTCTGAAACGCGAAATTTTCTAGTCGGCACTTCCGGATTGTGTCATTGTATCAACCCTATAAGCGGGGTTCCTCCCTATGGGGGAGGGAGGAACCGCGCTAAAATGTAACGCATGAAATTTATTGATCCAATTTATTGGTCAATTTTCGAAGTATATAACACCATAAACGGAGATTACAAAACAGCTCTATTCTAAAGAAAAAAGTCCGTCACGCAGGAGCTGCGTAACTAAGCACTTTCCTCAGAATTTAGGTAGGGTAGATTGCATTCCTGAATAATTTTCTTAAAATATTCTATATAAATAAAATAAAAACATGAACTTAATAAATACACAAAAACTTCATATTTTCGTATTTTGAACTGACGCAGGAAGAGGATGCAGGACTGTAGTGGGGACTTCCCCCTAATGGTAGAAAGCGCTCCTAGCGGCGACTTTGTGAACCAACTTCTGGCGGGCTAATTCTATTGAAATATAGAACAAAGTAAACCCCCCTTTCCGATAGACCGATTTGCTCATTTTTACAAAACTTCTTTCTTATTAATTGCCCACGATTTATACCGAGTTTCGTTACAATACCCCGTACAAGAAATTACGACCGGTATGAATATATTAGTAATTTGGGTGCGGAGTAAACCCCTCCTTCTAATGAACTAATTTAGTTTATTTTTACAACACTTTTTTCACTGTAGATTACTACTACGAATGCCAAGTTTCATTGAAATATATCAAAAACTACGGCTGGCATGGTGAAATAAGTGTTTTGAGTCCGGGGAAACCCCCCTTCCGTTGGATCGATTTTGGTGGTTTACGAACTCGTTCAATTGTTTGTTAATTGAACGCTGTATACCAAGTTTCGTGACGAAAAAACAAAAACTCTGGCCGCTATCGTGTTAACAGACATATATATATATATATATATATATATATATATATATATATATATATATATATATATATATATATATACGAGGTAAGGTCCATAAGTTTCCGGCCTGTCCTGCTTCCCATCCTTCAAACGTGCCGGGACCTGCACGCCTATGCAGGTCCATGCCCTCACTCCATACCCATCGCCCGCACTTCCTCAGTCTTGTCAGTCAGTGTCCAGCCTTGAAGGAAACTCCCCTTTTTTACAATGTTCAAACTCGAGTACCGTGCGGTAATTAAATTCTTTTGTAAAGAGGGTCTTACTCCTGCGCAAATTAAAGAGCGCTTGGATTATATATACGGGCAGCCCTCCCCCTCGTATTCCACAGTGAAAGAATGGGCAAAATTATTTAAGTTAGGGAGAGAAAGTCTAGAAGATGACCCACGTCCCGGTCGCCCATTGGAAGCTGTCACTTCTGAAACAATCCAACTTGTGGAATCTGTATTGCTGTCTGACCGGCGACTAAAAACCAAGGAAACAGCAGTGAGGTTAGGGCTTTCAAAAACAAGTGTTTTGAGGATCATTAAAGAACATTTGCATATGAACAAGATTAGTGCAAGCTGGGTTCCAAAAATTCTTTCAGCTGCTCAAAAACAGGAACTAGTTCACTGCTGCAATGAATTTTTACGCGAGTATAATGCCGACCCAAGGAATTTTTTGGACTCAATTGTAACTGGGGATGAGACAATGGTTCTATATTATGACACACTCAGCAAAAGAGAGTCCATGGAATGGAGAAGACCAGGAGAAGCGCCTCCTTTAAAGGCAAAAGTCACGCAGTCAACAAAAAAGGTAATGGCCACAATTTTTTGGGACTCTAAAGGAATACTACTGATAGATTTTAAAGAAAGGAATACCACAATGAATGGTGAGTATTATGCAGCCCTACTTCACCGGTTACGAGACGCCACTAAAGAGAAGAGGCGATGGAAGTTAAGCAGAGGTGTCCGCCTCCTGCACCACAATGCCTCTGTCCACACAGCATTGATTTACAAGGCCGCTGTGAAGGACTGTGGATTCCAAAAAATCTCTCGTCCACCCTACAGCCCAGACTTGGCCCCTAGCGATTTCTACCTTTTCTCAAAGTTAAAATCTGACCTTCGTGGAAGGCGATTTAACACCGACGAAGAGCTCCAAGCAGCAGTGGAAGAACATTTTTTTAACAAAGAAGAAAATTATTTTTTTCATGGTATAGAAATGTTGCCAAAGCTTTGTATTAAGTGTGTTGAACTTAGAGGAGAATATATTGAAAAACTGAAAAACCAGTTTTTTTCTTTCACCTTTCCTTCTATCCCAGGCCGGAAACTTATGGACCTTACTACGTATATATATAGATATATATATATAAATTTTAACGGGGGTCATTTTCGTTTTCTACTAGGTAGGATCGATAAAGATTTGAAGACATTTTTCAAAAATACCGTCATGAGTGCAACCTCAATAGCTACTTTCCTTCGGAGGAAAGTGCTAAAAGAAGAAACGAAATTCAGCCAATCAACGGTCCAGATGGGACCCACCAACCAGGTTCAAGCAAGACTGGGACCAACCAATCAGGCCATTGAAGAGCAGACTACGCCCTGAGGAAGCTGGCAGTATGACTAGCGAAACGTCGGCAAAAAAAAGTGACACGGTCAATACCAGAAGACTATAATATTAGATATCCTAGTTTTCATGCGAAAAAATAATTTCAAGAACCTTCTCCATTTTTTAGCCACCCAAATCCAAAATAATAAAATGTTCTCTTGAAAATGATTAAAGATATCGCCGCGAAACGGAATTCTTTCAATTCCCTATGTGAATACCTACCTCCTTGTCTGAGAATCTGTAGCGTAAAGAATGTTTGGCGGAAAAGAGATTCCGTGGGCTGATTCTGGTAGGAATCTTAATATTTCCTTAAAGCCGAATTATTTTAGTGCTTCTGGCCATTTATACGAACTAATAAATTTCAATAGTTTTCAATAAGTCTTATCATTATGACGTCAGTAGTTGAATATCACGAACGGAATGAGAAAGTCCTTTAAGGCTCCTCAAGTTGGAGAATCAATATGGCCGGACTAAAGGAACGGGATTTCACGTGGAAACCCGTGATATTAGATAGCTAAGTAGGGGTCTGCTTGGAATGCAGTTGGTTCTTTAGAATCTCTCTCTCTCTCTCTCTCTCTCTCTCTCTCTCACACACACACACACACACACACACACCCTTACCCGCACTCTCCCTCCCTCCACCTCTCTCCCCACACTCTCTCTTTCTCCCTCTCTGGACAAGCAGTCACTAAAGTACCATGGTCGAAAGATAATGGAAATTTCGTTGACGATGCCTTCGAGGCCTAAAATAAAAAAAAACAGGTATCTATCTACCTAAATATATATATATATATATATATATATATATATATATATATATATATATTATATATACAAAGTTCTTGTGCCACAGACTTTGTAACAGAGCTCCTCCGAAACGGCTTGACCGATTTTTATGAACTTTTTTTGTTGAAGTTAGGCAGGTCTGAGAATGGAGAATCTTCTACCACCAATCCCCAATTTTTATTAGCGATATTAGTTATTTAATAATTTCAAACCTTGGTGGACAAAATTATTTAATGGGCCCGGATATTTGCCTGCATTTAGAATTTTAAAAATAAATCCTGCTTTAAGGGAATGAATATTCTTAAATTAAGAATATTTTTTACATTTTTGAGTTATTTTGAGAGATAATCCCAGAGGCGAGACAGTCATTTGAATTTAAAATTAACTCTTTCCAGAGAGTTCATAAAAACACATAAGAATAATTTAGAGTTTCATTTAAATCAAAATTAAGGTTTTGTCTTTTTTTGAGCTTGGTTTCGATTCCCACAAGACATGACGCCTTTTCTTTGGAAAAAAGGAAAGGCATCCACCGTGGCTAGAAGGTGGTATTAGGTATGCTATAGAAAGTGTTATTAGGAAGGATATTGAAGGTTGTAATAGGAACAATAAAGAACATGGTATTTGGAAGAGTATAGAAGGTGGTATAAGGAAATATAAAGAAGGTGGTATAAGGAAATATAAAGAAGGTGGTATAGGGAAAAATAAAGAAGGTGGTATAAGGAAGGATATAGAAGGTACTATTAGGAACGGAATAGAAGGACCTCCTTCTATTCCGTTCCTACAGTACCTTCTATACAGGTCAATCCTAATACCTATTAGGAAGGGTATAGAAGGAGGTATTAGGAAGGGTATAGAGGAGGTATTAGGAAGGGTATAGAAGGTGATATTAGGAAGGATATAGAAGATAGTATTAGGAAAGGAATATAAAGGAAGGGAAGGTGATATTAGGAAGGATATAGAAAATAGTATTAGGAAGAGAATAGAAGGAGGTATTAGGAAAGATATTGAAGGAGGTATTAGGAAGGGTATAAAGGGGGGCCCCCTCTGGACCCTTTTGGTCTGTTAAGGGACTAATTTAATATTTATATATATACATTATAGGTACCACTCTAATATATTTTTTTTTTATTTACCGGTTTTCATTGTATTTCTATTACATTGACATGTATTTCTATCATCATATGTTTGGTTTTGGAGCTAAAAGCTGTGTGCTTTTAGTCTCCAACTAAAAACCCAACATTATGATATTAGATAAACGAAATAATAGTTCAAAAGTGCAAATTAGTAATAATAGTGACTCGGAAAATAAGAAGAATTGGTTTGATGCAGTAAATGAAGAACATAATTCGTCTGAAGAAGAATTCTATAAGTACCTAACCGTTACCATACTTGATGAAGGTAAACATTTCAACAATATTAATCCTTTTTTAATAAATAAGTGGGGTAAACAATTTAGTAAAGAGCTAAGTATTAACAAAAATAGAAGAAATGGAACCTTATTAATAAGATGCCCAAACCTAAATGTTAGTAAAAGTCTACTGGATTCAAAGAAATTCTACAACGATTACAATATTTCTGTTACTCCACATGACAAATTGAATTATATAAAAGGTATTTTTCGTTGCCAAGATATCGAAAATATGTCAGACTCGATTATCCTGAACGAACTTAATGAAGATTATTGTAATATTGTTAATTTACAAAGAATAACTCCGAAGAAAGGAAGAGTATTGTTTGTAGTAACATTCAATGGCGGCTCGTTGCCTAGCAAAATAAGGTTAGGTCATCTGATAACAAGACTAGACCCCTTCATACCATTACCTATGAGGTGTTTTCAGTGTTTTAGACTCAATCACCCTGCTAAAAGATGTGCATCGCTTCAAATATGCCCAAATTGCTCGGAAATTAAACACGAAGGCCCTTGTAGTAAAATAAAATGTGTCGACTGTAGTCAAGGTCATCATTCGTTAGATAAAGACTGTCCTTTATATAAATTAGAACAAAATATTTTATCCAAAATGACTCTTGAAAAATTATCTTATGGAGAAGCAAAAAGGCGGCTTTTAGCGACGAATACTTACGCTAAAAAAGTAATGCAAAACCAAAATCCAGAATTTAAAGAACATCTCAGTGCATTGACTAACGTAGTGAGAGGACTTGAACAGCAGGTTCACTCTATTGCACAGCCATCAAATATCGGTCAAAATACAGAAAATATTCTCTCGAAAGGCTTTGAAGAAGTGTTTCGTAGAATTGAAACTCTCTTCGTTGAAATGGAAAACAGAATGCTGAAGAAGTACTTACCGGAAGCAACTCCTAGAAGCAAAGATATAGATTTATCTAAGTCAGAAAATGGAAAAACTCGAAGGGGTCGGAAGAAAGGAAAGGACAACGACGACAAAATCCCAGAAATCGCTAGAGCAGGACTGGACAAGGAGCCAGGACCCAACATCATCCCTGGACCATCAGAAGACCCGATAAGGCCGATAGATGGAACTCAGCATCAAGACCCACCAAAAACACAAAGGTACCCGGAATACAGAGGCAGAAATAGGGAAAAATAATTCTTTATTCTAAATGTATTTCCATAATGTTTCAAGTTTATCAAGTTCACACCCCTTCCCCAACATGCTTTTAATTAAATTAACTTCATTTTCGTTCAATTTTCTTCCTTCTCTACTTATTTCTAATATTTTTTTCAAATCATTATTATCACTTTGTCCTTTTTTTAGTTTTTATTATCTCACCCCCCTACCCCTAATTTTGTTTTTCCAAGAAATTGAACTTTTGAGATTTACATTTATTATTATCTCCTATAACTTCGCCCTTTCAAAATTCATCATAACCAGAAAAAAAAATCTCTCATTTGGTATTGATTAAGGCCATACCGACGCTAAAGAATATTCAGGCTACTTATTTGCATCTTTTACATGTATTATCTACTTTTATATATAGCTTTCCAATATTTCTTTGTATATTAAACAGTGATCACTAGTATACGATTATTTACACCTGAATTTATATATGGTATTTTACTCGAATTTTCGGGTAGATGAAATCTCAAGTTTAGTAACATTTTATTAATACTTTCGTTATTTATTTACACTTTAAATGGTCCTTATTTGCCAATGGAATCTCAATGGTCTACTAAGGCATAAAGCTGATTTATCATACCTGTTACAACAAAAGTATATCCATATTTTTGCATTACAAGAAACCCATACCCATCCTAATGAAAGTATCGACATAAATGGTTTCAATGTTTACAGTAAGAGCTATTCTCTAGGAGGTAGAGCATCCGGTGGAGTCGCTGTATATGTTAGGCATAGCATCTACAGCGAACCCGTGCGGCTCTTCACAACATTACAAGCTGTTGCTGCGTCTGTATTTATAGCCTTTAGACTTACTGTCTGTTCGCTATATCTCCCCCCTGGGCAACCCCTTGATTTACATTCACTCAAAGATCTATTTCTTCAACTGCCACCCCCAATTCTGTTGCTTGGAGATGTTAACTCTCAAAACACCATTTGGGGGTCAGTGGGAAATAATTCCAGAGGCCTCTTGATTCAAAGACTACTCGAACTTCATGATCTTATTCCACTAAATACCCATTCCCCAACACATCTTTGCCCTAAAAATAGAACTTATTCTAACATTGATTTGTCCGCTTCCTCAAGCTCAGTTTACACACGGTTTTCTTGGGAAACTTATAGTGATCTTCTAAGTAGTGATCACTTCCCAATTTTAATTTCTACTGACTCGCCCTCCCCTCGATTCGCCTCCACTCCAAAGTATAACACAAAAAAAGCTAAATGGAATGAATTTCAAAATTATTTGTCAAACCACTCTGTGCTGGAAAGCATTCAAAATCTCGAAATGTTTCATCAAGCACTTATTGATGCTGCCAACCTTAATATCCCGAAAACTCCTCATCAATATAAAAAAAGTCCAGTGCCATGGTGGACCCAAGAATGCAGCGATGCTGTCCGAGAGAGACGTAAAGCTCTACATAAATTTAATAGATGTCCATCACATAATTTTTATTTAAAATACAAAGAACAAAAAGCCAAAACTCAATGGATAATAAGAACGTCTAAGAAACAGGCATGGATTACATTTTTAGAATCTATTAATAGGAATACGCCTATAAAATTAATTTGGAATACTATTGATAAAATTCAAAAAAGGACTTACAGAAAACCAATAGCTGCAATTAGACACAGTAACTCAATTGTAACTGATCCATTCCAAATTTCAAATTTACTCGGAGAACATTTCGAAAATATTCATAGGGCTCAGCAAAACTCTCCTGAATATAATCATTATAGGTCAATAATTGGGAATATCCCACTTAACCTTAATTACAGTACTTTAAACCCCCTGAATGAACCGTTTTCATTAACTGAGTTAAATTATGCACTTAATAGGTCAAAAAATACATCTCCTGGAGCCGACGGAATAAACAATGAAATCATTAAGAACATTCCCTATCCGATGATCAGGAAACTGTTAGAAATGTTTAACAGCGCTTTTGATTCCGGGGTATATCCTGTCTCGTGGAAGGAATCATTGATAGTTCCTGTGTTGAAGGCAAACAAGGAAAGTCTTTTACCCACAAGCTATAGACCAATTTCCTTGACCAGCTGTGTTTGTAAGCTTTTTGAGAGAATGGTCAATAGAAGACTAACATGGTTTCTTGAAAAAAATGAACTGCTATCAGATTTCCAGTGTGGATTCCGAACTAATCATTCGACCTTAGACCACATTGTGCGCCTAGAAAACGACATTTTAAATGCTTTTATCGATAGAAAATCTACATTAGCAGTCTCTTTTGACATTGAAAAAGCCTACGACACAGTCTGGTCTGGAACTTTGGTTTATAAACTTAATGAATGGAATGTTGGTGGAAAGGTGTTAATGTTTATCAAACACTTTTTGACCAACAGAAAATTCAAAGTTAAAGTGGGATCAACCATCTCTGACTCATTTAACCAGGATCTTGGGGTCCCTCAGGGAGGGGTTCTAAGCACTACTTTATTTAAGATAGGAATGGACAGTATAAAGTACAGCTTACCTCCAGGTGTAGAATACTGCCAGTATGTCGATGACTTATTGGTTTATTCATCATCTAAAGATATTAGTGCTCTGAAAGAAACCATGCAGAATGCTCTTCGATTATTAGAAAGATGGAGCAATTGGAATGGCCTGAAGTTTTCAATAGAAAAAACAAAAATTATACTTTTAACAAAAAAGAAAAGGGTTCCTAGCATTAATTTATCTATTTACAATAGAAAATTAAGAAAAGAAAAAGTTATAAAATTTTTGGGTATATTATTTGACAGCAAACTAACTTGGGTACCCCATGTCAAAGAACTCTGTAAGAGATCAAAGAAATCACTTAATCTCTTGAGAGTTCTGGGAAATACGAAATGGGGTGCTGACAGGAGCCTAATGCTAACGTTCTATCGAGCATTTACTCGTTCGATACTAGATTATGGATGTGTAGCATATTCCTCTGCCAAGCCCAATCTTCTAAAGTTGCTAGATTCTGTCCATTACACGGGACTAAGGTTAGCTACCGGTGCCTTTAGAACCAGCCCGACGAATAGCCTTTGTGCCGAGTCTGGAGAGGATCCGCTAGAATACAGGAGAAAGATGCTAATAAGTAAGTTTGTACTTAAGAGTATATCTTTAAATAGTCCATGCCTTAAGTACATCCACAATCCATACACCGAAACATACAACATGAACCCTACATTACAAAAGCCACTTTACATTAGATTTCGCGAAATTACCAACCACTACATTGACCCAACAAAAATGATACAAAAAGCAAATCACATTTTCCCTCCTTGGACAATTCATAATCTAACAATAAATTTAAGTTTGACTAAACACAGAAAGCATGACCCAACATCTGGCATTATATATAAAAACAAATTTAACGCTTATCTTAAAGATCATTTAGAGTCATTATTTGTATACACAGACGCATCTGAAACACAACACGGTACAGGAATAGCTGTAGTAATAGGAGAAACAATAATAGTTAATAAACTGCCTGACATTACGACAACATACACAGCTGAATTACGAGCAATACTTCTAGCACTGACCAACATCAATACACGACAAGAAAACGACATTATCATTTGTACAGACTCTCTCAGTTCCCTTACAGCCATACAAGACATTTTTAGTACACATCCAATAGTAACACAAATACACGATACAATACATTCATTGAAGAAACGAATAACTATTTATTGGCTTCCCGGTCATGAAGATATACCACAAAGTACGAATGTAGACAGACAAGCAAAATTATCCACAACACGAAACCAATACGACGTCACAGACATAACATACGAAGATATATTCACTGACATTCAGAAACACATTGAAAACCAGTGGTACGATGTATGGAACAGGACAAGAGACAACAAACTACGTGAAATTAAATCTACAATTACTCACTGGCCATCGAGCAACAGAAGTACAAGAAGAGAAGAAGTAGTACTGACACGTTTACGGATTGGCCACACTAGACTTACACACTCATTCCTAATGACCAGAGAACAAGCACCGATTTGCCCAATATGTAACACCTTTTTAACGATTAAACACTTACTAACGGACTGTTTAAGACTTAACTCATTTCCCCTCCCAGCTATAAATCTAACAGAGTTGTTAGCAGAAGGAAGCCAATTTATAGATTTTGTTTTTAGGATACTTAAGGAAAATTGGACTATTTGAAGAAATATGATGTATATATATGGTTTTCTATGTTTGTATACGTGCTTATCTGTTTGTGTATGTGTATATGTGTATGTATATTTATTTTTCTGTTTACGATCTCCTATCATTAATAAATATGTACAAACTATGATTTGAAATTCATAAAGATCTAAGTCTATAATTGTATTTACAGACTGCCCTATCTGCCTCTGTGTTGTTCCAACCTTTTTATAGTCAAAGCAAATTGTATTAGTAATTTTTTTTTTTATTTTAATATTTTTTTAATTATTTCTTTTTCAAATTTTTTAACAATTGTTTACTATTGTTTCTTCTTATGTATGTATTTTAAGTGATGAATTGCCCTTGTCGCGGTCTCACTAATAAACAAATAAATAAATAAATATTACATTGACTTTTTTTTATTCCATTGATTTTCTGCATAGAAGCAAAACTTGGCACTCCTTTATTTATCTAATTGAATAAATTTGCATAATGCGTCTAAAAAAACTATGAATAATTATGTACATCAGTGTGCATAGTCATATTTCTAAATTGCACTAAACGAGTTGATTAAGTCAAAAGGAAAAATCAGATGAAACACTAAAAAATAATTGGGACTGAGAACAAACGGAAGAAACCTTTGAAAAAAGTAAAATCCCAGACCGAGTCTAATTTAATTTTATGGTTGGCAATGAAGCTCTTTCTTCATTCCCTTTAGTTCTCTGGAATATAGCTGTAACTATTTTACCACTGTTTTGTTGATGGTCTGTGAAATTCAAATTTGCATAAACAATTGGATGCACTTTGTTTAAACGACTCAAGAAGTTGTTTTGCATATAATACTTTAGCTGCACCTTTCTTAGATAAATTTGTTTTGTTTTGTTTTTTCAATTTTACTATATTTATTTATTTGCATACTCAACTAAAGTGATTCACTAAGTACTACAATTACATCAAAATCCAGTTACAGTTAATCAAAACGATAGTAAATTTACTTGTAAATCAAAAGATGTTACAAAAAATGTATATATCATATACAAAACATTGAAACATGTAAATTCATTTAATAATAACAATAAAATTTCATCATTGTTTTTAAACAAAAAACTTCATTTTACTAGATTTTCTCTAGTCCCCCTCTTTTTCCCCCTGTGGACAAATGAGGCGTTTCGGATACAAAGGACGAACTCAACATCCAGTCATTTTTGTTTCCATCCGAATTTAAACGCTTCAGAGAATCTACAGGTATATTTTTCATGTTGAGTTCGCCCTTCTTTCCCTCACAAAATGCACAGAGAATGAAAACAAGCTGGATGGAAACTGCCATAGGAAGGTGGATACGAAAAGTGAACTCAACACTCCACTACCGGTCCGCTGGATGATTATATAAATAAAATGCTCTTTTCGTTGAAAGTGAAATACACACTAATTCCTGGTTCATTTTTACATCATTTCTTTAACTATATATATTAATAAATAAACAATGAGACATCCCACAACGAAAAAATGTTTTGAATATCAAGTCGAGTTCGACCTTACGGAAAAAATATTCGAACGTATTATCCTGAAAACTTCATTTTGTTAAATTCGCCCTTCGTATCTTCAACACCACAAAATCAAAATCACGAAAATAAGAAAAAGTCACTTAAAAAAAATTAAATATAATATATTAATGGAATAAGAGAAAAATATATTAATAATATTTACGCATTTTAAGCGGGATAGGACTAACAAGTAAATACAAATTTATGTAATTTGAAGATTGATCAATATATATATATATATATATATATATATATATATATATATATATATATATATTTGGATGGAACGGCATTTTTCTCCAGCGGTGGTACTCCTCACTTCTTGCTGAAATATTTCGATGGGTTCATCTCCATCTTCGCCAGCCATATTGTTGTTTCTTCCTCTGTGGTTGCCGGGGTATTCTTGTAAATGACCCAAAATATTTCTTTGAGGCTTAGGGTCGGAAAAGTAGCAATTCTTTCTATAACACGACTTTATTTTGCATGCACTGCATGTTTCGTGCTTCATTTCATTCGCACCGCATCAGGGGCTCTTCTAAAACAAAATATATTTTTCTACCTCCCAATATTAAATATTTTTAAAATATAACAATATTATATACGTCATAATCTTAAAATATACTTAAAACATTTCTTAAGTCCTACCTTGTTAAGAAATCCTCTTAACAAACACACACACACACAGACATATATATATATATATATATATATATATATATATATATATATATATATATATATATATATATATGCACCCCGGATATATATGTCACATCATTGTAATTGTTCAGGAGAGCCAATTTTTCATAACTTTGAACTATTCAAATTTGTTTCTTCGGTACTTATAGAAACAGTTTAAGGATTTTTTTTACATAGTAATTGGCATTGATAGGTAATTTGAAGTATTGATCTCAGTCAAAAAAAAACAAGACCTTCACGTGGTGTCAATAAAAACGGACATGATTTTATTTTTCACTGTCTTATCTTCGTTATTTATGGAAACAGAAATTAGTACCCAATAACATTATCGGAGAATCCATTTGGAAGAGAATATATTTATCTACTATATATGTATTTGTCAAATATAACTAACTCACTCACTCACTATCATCGCCCAGCCCTAACCACTTGACAAAGAATTATGAAATTTTGCATGGACGCTCCTTTTAGAACATAAACACTCGCTATGGAAGAATTTTTTTATAATAAATTTTTAAGTATTTTTAGAGGTGTTTGAATTTTTAGTTGGTTAGAGCAGGCAAGCCTAGGCAGCAAGCGTTGCTAGGACAATAACAGTCAGCTGTTACCGTACTGTATCTATTTCATAATATTATTTTTATTTGCGGTTCATTTCAACTGTGACGGCAGATCATGAATTACTTAAAATAAACAGTGATTTTGGCCGTCATAAAGTTTACGCTATATATCCCGAACCCTTGCACAGCCTCCTCACCCATCAGCACCCCAGTCAGAGCACTTCTTGGTAATGCTCGCAAATTTTGGGTGTTTCCAAATGACATCATGGAAACATAATTTTTTTAAATTTTAACGTACATTTATAATTGACAACCTATAGATAACGGGTTATTTCTACATTGCCTGTTTCTTGACACTGGCCCGGAGCACCCCAATCTCAAGAAACATTATACTTTGATTACTTCTTAAAGGATGAATAACTTATATTATGACGGGAACCGTGCTATAATTAACTGCACAAAGTTATGCAGTAGCGTTAATTTTGACGATACATTATTTAACGCAATAAAATAACTACTTGCTTGCCGTGACGAATCACGGGTATTTAGCTAGTGTTTTATAGTATATTTTTGGGTGCCAGGAAAGGAAGTAGGAATTTTGAATATGGTATTATTTATTGTTTAATATTTAGCAACAAATCTTCATTCTTTCAGACAATGTAAAAAATATTTTCATTTCACTCTTCTGAATATCTTCTTCATAAAAACATGGCTATGCGAAAACAGAGTGTTGCTATATTTGTATAAATAAAAAGTTAAAGAGCACTTAGGATTTTCGTGCGATGAGACATAAAGTAATTTCTACAAGAGACTATTTCCCCGGGGAGAGAGAATTCATGTTCTCCCAACACGTAATTCCGACATGTCGCTCCCTTTATACATTACCAAGAAATATATTGCTCTTTTTCTACATGAAACTCTTACATTTCATACAAGCTGATTTATAGAATGTACAACACCTCGGTGGATAGAGACACTAAACTATTCCTCCTAATGGAGGATCACTATCTTCAGGATATATGGTTCCAGATTAATTTCTTTAATAAATACATGGGATATTTCAAGTAAATTGGTCCATTTGGAATGGGTGGTTTACTCGGGAACCAATTTATTAATTTGATCTGGGAATCGAACCCACCATTGTCCGAGAAACTAAGGCGTTAGCCGCTAGACCACGGGGAGACCCTTTGACCTTAATTCTTTGTCATTCATATTCATTTGTGAATTTATTTCTTATAGGTGTCCACTTAAATTGTGTCAAACAGATTGGAGCGTGGAGAGGCCAAATTTGAAAAGTGAAGAGCATAGCGAAAAAATCAATATAACCTGAGGTTAACCTTTTGACTGCTACATTAAATACACGGGCATTGTGAGAGTCACGCGGTATTAATTTGGCTAGTGGTTCACACCTCACGGGGAGCTAATTCCGTATTTCTCTGCGTGCATTGGTGATCTTAGTCCTAATAGAAGAGGAAGGAGGAAGATACACATCACGTGCTATTAATAGTAAAATAAGAGGACAACAAGAAAAAAAACAAGAAAAAAAAAAACCTTCGGTAGCAAGTGAACTCGGTTTTATTAGAATACATAGTGTCTTTGTCAGCCCGCACTCGTGAGGAAGTAGCATTTGGAAAGTTTCTTTGTCAGCCCGCACTCGTGAGGTAGTAGCATTTGGAATGTTTCTTTGTCAGCCCGCAATGGTGAGGTAGAAGCATTGGGAGAGTTTCATTGTCAGCCCGCACCAGTGAGGAAGTAGCAGTTGGAAAGTTTCTTTGTCCGCCCGCACCAATCGGGAGCAGCGTCCGCAGAGCGTCTTAAACAACCCGCGCCAAAGCGGGATCAGCTTCGGGATAGAGCGTTTGTCATCCCGCACCAGTCAGGGAGTAGCGAGGGGTGCGTTTCTTTGTCAGCCCGGACCAGGGCTGCTCCCGCGTCGGGAGAGCGTTTTTGCCAGCCCGCGCTAAAGCGAGACAAGCGTTGGGAGAGAGCCTTTGTCGACAGAGCTACTTTGCCAGCCCACACCATAGCGGGACCATTGTGGTGAGAGAGCCTTCGTCGGCCCGCAATAGTGATGGTGTAGAGTGGGGGGAGCGTCTTTGCCAGCCTGCACCATAGCGGGACCATTGTCGTGAGAGAACCTTTGTTGGCCCGCACTACTGAGGGTGTTGCTTGGGGAGTCCGTCATTGCGAGCCCGCCCCAAAGCGAGACCAGCGTTTGTTCAGAGTATTGGTCAACCCGCATCAGTGCTATAGCCGCGGTGAATAGGTTAACGAGAAGTAAACACAGTAGACCAGCCAGCAACGCAGAGAGCATAATAATTTCAAATCAGTTGGCATAGCAACGATTGCTCTTTGCAATATGCTGTGCTCTTTGCTCCGTGCTGTCCGTAACGTCAAAGTTTTTTTTTTGTTTTCTTTAAACTTCATTCAGTTAGTAAAGACGTTAATGTCTGTTACTATTATTCTTGTGAAACGAGAAACGAATAAATTCATTTTAGGAGGTAATTGCACATTCAAGATATTTATTTATATTCAGAGGAGTACATCTTACTCAAAAAGTTTTGCGAGTTTGGAATATATAAAGTCAATATTTTTAGAATAATTGTAGTACCTACTCGAATCACATTTTGACCAACTCCTACAGTAGCAAAAATTCGACCACTTTGAAGTCCGCTAAGAATGCTACGTTAATTTTGTGACCTATTGGGTCTGAAATATAGAGATATGTTATCAGCACCTTCGGAACACGTCATAAAACTGCCGTCAAAAGAAGGTTAATCTGCTTTTCAATTTTTTTTTTCAGTGCACTTGCTTTTCAGATATCAAGATGAATAAGGGGTCTCCTGAGGTCTAGTGGCTAGCGCCTTAGATTCATAAGCGGAAGATGGTGGGTTCGATCCCCACCGGTGGCAGAAATTTCCTCATCCCACGGCTCGTTGGGAGCATTCCTCGCTGCACCCTAGATGTCGAAGCGACGAAAAAAAAGCAAGATGAAAAGGAATATGCAAATGCGATTCCCTTATATGGACAAAGTATTATCATGCAATAATAAAGTTTCAGAGGTTCCTGCTCTCTGCTCGATGAGAGAACACCGCAGTTCTAAAGTCTGAACTTCCAATAATAGATTCTGAAGATTGCCTACTGACTGCCTCTATATCTCCAGTCGACTGTCAAGGCTGCCATTGACAGTCAATAGAATAATAGCCGATAGAGTTCGCTTTCAACTCCTCAAAGGCTTTGACTTTCAATGAATGGACAGACACAAGGCAAATTCTCCATTCAGATCTTCTGATACGAGGCTATTACTATTCATGAATGAACTTTTTATTGCTTTATTCCAATGTAACTAGTTATATTATATTCTTTAATATAACTAGTTATATTATAATATATGTTGTAAAGCTATTAGCGCGTTTACTTCCTCCCTCCAAAGGCAGGAAAACCTCAATATGAATTTCATTTCAGAACGAAATCTAGAAGTGCCGACTAGAAAATTTCACGTTTCAAAACCCATAGATCACGAAAATATATATTTGTGTGTATATATATATATATATATATATATATATATATATATATATATATATATATAAATCCCTGAGGGCCCTGAGGGGCATATACTCTAGAGGTATCTGATTCATGACCATACGGCACACTAGGGAGATAGTGTAGTCAGTACTATGCTCAGGCTGCCTGATTTTCCCCTTGGCTGCTTCTACTGCTAGAGTCATTAGCACCCAAGGTACCCATTATTAAATTAATTAAAGGCGAATTCAACCCATGGACGAAGACACTGGAAGAAAAAATCGTTTGTGCTTGCTCGGGATTTGAACTCAGGTCCTCCAACTTATTAGTCCAGTGCTCTAACACTGAGCTAACCTGGCCCCCACACTCCTTTGGAACGTGCAAATAATATAAAACGAAGAAAAACAAAAATTATATACATATCTGTATGAAAAAATGTAATTTTCAAATATCTTTAATGTCACATTTTTTTTTTTTCATTTATTTACTTATTTATCAAATTAAAACAATTACAGCCTAGGCCAATAAATTGTAGTCGTACAAGATTTAAAAAAAAAAAATTACAAATAAATAACAATATTACAAAACAAAAACAACTTCCAGATATAAATAAATATATAAAATATTAATAAATATATCAAACAGCTTTATAATGATTTTAAAAGTCTTAAAATATTTTTTATAAATTTCTCCGTTAAAAAAATCTTTATTTTTTGGACTTTTATCATTCCTAAGTCCACAACATCAAGAAATAACGTCTCTGCTGGATGATCTCATTCTGACGACTGGAAGATGAAGAGGTATTGAAGCTAGAAGGTCAGGACAATCCAGCTGTCCTTCCAGTAGTTTCCAGAGAAATTGGAGGTCTGCACGCTGTCTTCGGATCTCCAAGGGTTGTCTGACAAAATTCAGATTGGCACCAGAATTTGTTGCTCTAGAATTACACCAATCACGAATTTGTCGCTCCAGCCGTTTCCGAGAAAACGTGAGACAATTAGTTCAAAAGTTACGGGGGTGGCTGTGCTGGCGTAATATTACGCTAGCACAGCCACGTTTTCTCGGAAACGGCTGGAGCGACAAATTCGTGATTGGTGTCATTCTAGAGCAACAAATTAGCAACAAATTCTGGTACCAATCTGAATTTCGTCAGACAATTAGATCAAAAGTTACGGGGGTGGCTGTGCTGGCGTAATATTACGGTAGCACAGCCACGTTTTCTCGGAAACGGCTGGAGCGACAAATTCGTGATTGGTGTCATTCTAGAGCAACAAATTAGCAACAAATTCTAGTACCAATCTGAATTTCGTCAGATAATTAGATCAAAAGTTACGGGGGTGGCTGTGCTGGCGTAATATTACGGTAGCACAGCCACGTTTTCTCGGAAACGGCTGGAGCGACAAATTCGTGATTGGTGTCATTCTAGAGCAACAAATTAGCAACAAATTCTGGTACCAATCTGAATTTCGTCAGACAATTAGATCAAAAGTTACGGGGGTGGCTGTGCTGGCGTAATATTACGCTAGCACAGCCACGTTTTCTCAGAAACGGCCGGAGCAACAAATTTGAAAATATTGTAACAAATTAGCAACAAATTACTGAGTATGTTAGAAGTTGGGGTTGCAATGTTGCTGTTCCAGCGTAATAGAGCTGTAATGCTTCTCTATTCACAATATTAGACATATAGCCATCAGGGATCAAAGCATAAAGCCACATAAAGCTGACCCCTTAGGGATTGTAAACCCCGTGTGAGTAGAGAGTGTCTGACAGACAGCAATCTATAATCTAGTTGCTCACTGCTGCCAACATACTTCACTGAAATTTCCCTCGCGAAAAATAATTTACTTGTCATCGCGAAACATAAATGTTTAGAATGAGGGGAATCCGAGGAATAAAAAAATATATTATATTTACAATTATATTATATGTCTAAAACTATTATAACAAATTAGTCATTTCTAATTTGGATCTGGAGTAAATCACCCTCCTGATGAACCGCTAGTTTATTTGTACAACATATTTTTCTATTAATATCGTCGCTACAAATGCAAGGTATTGAATGTGAAAAATTGGTTGGTACCTTATAGATGAATTTATATATATTTTATCTTATTATATATTTTAATTGGACTTATTGCTCATTAGTTAGATTGTCCTTCTGTGATTTATAATCTTTTTTTTTTAATTTTCGAGCGTTTGCCACCGTGTACATCAGTTCAACAGCGATCAGTGTAGGTTGAAATGAAAAATGCGTATTTTCGCATTCGATACTTTGCATTTGTATCGACGATATGTCCACAACGAATACCGAGTTTCGTTGCAATGTATGTAATAAAAGTCCGTCACGCAGGAGCTGCATAACTAAGCACTTTCCTCAGAATTTGGGTAGTGTAGACTGCTTTCCAGAACAATTTGCTTAAAATATCCTACATAAATAAAATAAAAACATGAATAGTTCTCTTCTAAATTTGTAATGACTAACTGATCAATTATTAATTTGCTTCCAGAGTTATTTTTACACATGGTACCTACTACACTACGTAATAAATACAAAAAAACTCATATTATCGTATTTTGATCTAACGCAGGAACAGGATACAGTCACTCTAGTGGTAGAAAGCGCTCCTTGCGGCGGCTTTGTGAACCTACGTTTGGCGGGCTTTTCTATTGAAATATATTACAAATTAAACCCCCGCTTTACGATTATTCGATTCAGCTCATTTTTACAACACTTCTTTCTCATGAGTTACCCACGACGTATACCGCGTTTCGTTACAATACAGCAAAAATTACGACCGGTATGAGTATATTAGGAATTTGGGTCCGGAGTAAACCCCCCCCCCCTTCTAATGAACCGATTTAGTTTATTTTTACAACACATATTTAACTGTAGATTACCACTACGAACACCGAGTTTCGTCGAAATATACCAAAAATCACGGCTGGTAGTGGCGAATTGGTATTGTGGGTCCGGAGTAAACCCCCCCTCCTAATGAACCGATTTAGTTTGTTTTTACAACACATATTCACCTGTGGATTACCACTACGAATACCGAGTTTCGTCGAAATATACCAAAAATCACGGCTGGTAGTGGCGAATTGGTATTGTGGGTCCAAGGTAAACCCCACCTTCTAATGAACCGATTTAGTTCATTTTTATATCTCACTTTTCTGTCTATATTACCACTACGAATACCAAGTTTCGTTGAAATATAACAAATATTACGGCTGACATAGTCAAATTAGTGTTTTGGGTTCGGGGTAAACCCCCCCTTCCGGTGACCGACTTTGGTGGTTAACGAACTCGTTCAATCGTTTGCTAATTGAATGCTATATACCAAGTTTCGTGATGAAAAAACAAAAACTCTGGCCGCTATCGTGTTAACAGACACACATATATATATATATATATATATATATATATATATATATATATACATATATATATATATATATATATATATATATAAATAAATTTTAACGGGGGTCATTTTCGGTGTCTACTAGGTAGGATCGATAAAGATTTGAAGAAATTTTTCAAAAATTCCGTCATGAGTCCAACCTCAATAGCTACTTTCCTTCGGAGGAAAGTGCTAAAAACTGCTACCGGTATGAACAAATTACTACTTTGGGTCCGGAGTAACCCCCCCCCCTTCAGATGAACCGATTTTGCTGGTCAACGAACTCGTGAAATCTGTTTCCTGAGGGAACACTATATACCAAGTTACGCGACGAAAAACAAAAACTCTGGTGTGTATCTTGTTAACGATAGTTCATCAAATGTTCGAAGCCATTCTTTAAATTGGCATAACGTTTTTATCTATGAACCCATTGAAATGAAACAAACACTAAATGTTAAGTAAAGCTTACCACAATATATTAGTGAAACCCGCATTTAAATCGGACAAGCCGTTTCTGAGATTAGCGTGCACAAACACAGACGAAAATTCTAACAATCATTGTTTTTGGTGCTATCACGTTGATTAAGGCCCCCAATAGTGTTTTTTTCCATATATATTCCATGTACAGACAGTGATCCTTTAGAATTTTATTATATGTATAGATGACCGAAATCGGTCCATTATTAACCAAATGTTATCTCATAAACAAATTATTAATTTAATGTGGCCTACACAGGCCACAATTTTACCTTCCTTACAAATAAACTATATGTAAACCGTGTGCAATCAATGAGATTGATGCGTTATGTAAATAAGCCATATCGTTTAATTAGGATGGGGCTTCACTCCGGATCAAAATTATCAATGTGCAACTATAAGCAACAAATGTTTCAATTTATCCGAGAAAATTAATTATTCTCGTTCAGACTACAAACTCGGAAAAACATAAAGTTTATTTTTGTCGATAACAACGGTTTGGAAGCTCTACAGATAACATAATTATACATTTAATGAAGTAAATGAGTTTAAAAGCTTTCTCCCTTTTTGTTCGCTGATTAAATTTCATGACTTCATAGTTTTTGGCTTTTGTTGTAATAATAAAGAAGAGTTATGTTTTTTTAAAAATAAAAAAAAACATAAAAAGATGATAATTACAAAAAGAAACATTGATAATAATTTTTCGACTTAATAACAATGAAAATAAATTTAAATCGTTGAGGAAATTCCTCGCTGCACCATGGATGTCGGCGCTAATGGCCCAGCGGTCGATGCGCGAAAAAAAAAAAAAGAACAAACAAACAAAAAAGAAATCGTCTTACCGACCAAACGTTATTAAAAATTATATCTGGTGATTAAAAATGATATCTTGTTAAATTATTAAAAGTATAACCGGCCGAATGTTTAAAAATTATATCTGGTCACATCTTCAAAACTTTTATCTGGTCTCATATTCTAAAACAATTTCTGGTCACATCATTAAAAATTATATCTGGCCACATCAATAAAAATTATATCTGGTCACATCTTCAAAATTTATATCTGGTCCTATCATTAAAAAGTATATCAGGCCACGTCATTAAAAATTATATCTGGTCACACCATTAAAAATTATAATATATATATTTTTTTGTTCAATGGTCAACCCTCAAGTCCATTAACGCCATTCCTTTGTAATGTGATTATTATTTTAATAAACTATTATTTTATAATAATTATTAATATGTATACAGCTATGATTAAATTGTTTATTAATGTTTGTTTGGGTCTCCCCGTGGTCTGGTGGGTAACGCCTTACATTCCCATGCTGGGGGGGGGGGGGGGGGGGGGGTTCGAGTCCCTCCGGTGGCAGGAATTTTTCTAATCTCAAAAAAATAAATAAAATATAAAATAGATAAAAATAAATAAACAAGAAAAATAAACAATTAAACATTTCAGTTCTGTTTGTTCAATGTTGTGTCAATAATATCATTGCAATACTCTGTATTTCAGCCGGGGGTGGTCGAAGGTTTAGCCTCATAGGCTATTTTTTTTTCATTGTATCAAATATAATTTATGTTCCTGAAGAGGCGCCAGAAGAACGTAAAACACCGAGAGGAAATAAATGTGTTGAGCTGAAAACCTTTTTTTTTTTATTATTGACCACATTTAAGCGATTGAAGTGATTTTAAAGATAACAAAATTTATAATATATTAATTTAAAATTAATTAATAAAATGTCACTATGAATAATAAACAATTGTATTGTTTAATCAGTATTCCGTTTAGGTATTACATGGCTGGATTACCTGAGATTGGTAGTTTAATTATAGCTATGTCTCTAGAAGCCGGGAGGCGGCGAGTTCAAAGGAATCCATTCAGGCTTTGATCTCTCGAGCGACTATCGAAGTAAGCTCTGAATCGATATCTATTCACTTCGATATCTCTCTCCAGGGGTCGATTGTTTGCTTCATTCCGTTGGCAGTTTCCAAACAGAAGTTAGTCATTGCAATCAGGCAATTGCAATAATTTCTCATAAGTTATTAGTCAGTTTGGTACTATTATTAATTTTTATTCTTGTGAAAAATGTGGGGCTGGTGATTTTAGCACTTTCCTCCGAAGGAAAGTAGCTATTGAGGTTGGACTCATGACGGAATTTTTGAAAAATTTCTTCAAATCTTTATCGATCCTACCTAGTAGACACCGAAAATGTCCCCGTTAAAATTATATATATATATATATATATATATATATATATATATATATATATATATATATATATGTTTTTAGATGGAACGGCATTTCTCTCCAGCGGTGGTCCTGCTCCTCACTTCTTCCTGGAATATTTCGATGGATTCATCTCCATCTTCTTCAGCCAGGTACTTGTTTCTTCCTCGGTGGTAGCCAAGGGAATGACATTTTTCTCGATCTGGGCTCCTTATCTCCCCTCTAGCCACAGTATCGGCGGACGAATGGTGTTGAAGCTCCCTGGTGTAGTTGGGATTCTGTCCGTTGGCAGCGCTGATGGTATTGCGTCTTTTTTCTCTCCTGCTTCTATTTTCCTCGCCGTAAGGATTTATATGCTTGATGTTATTTTTCGTCGCTGGGATAGTATTTTTAGATGGAACGGCATTTCTCTCCTTCAACACCATTCGTCCGCCGTTCCATCTAAAAATACTATCCCAGCGACGAAAAATAACATCAAGCATATATATATGTGTCTGTTAACACGATAGCGGCCAGAGTTTTTGTTTTTTCGTCACGAAACTTGGTATATAGCATTCAATTAGCAAACGATTGAACGAGTTCGTTAACCACCAAAGTCGGTCCACTGGAAGGGGGGGTTTACCCCGAACCCAAAACACTAATTTGACTATGTCAGCCGTAATATTTGTTATATTTCAACGAAACTTGGTATTCGTAGTGGTAATATAGAGAGAAAAGTGAGATATAAAAATGAACTAAATCGGTTCATTAGGAGGGGGGGTTTACTCCGGACTCACAATACCAATTCGCCACTACCAGCCGTGATTTTTGGTATATTTCGACGAAACTCGGTATTCGTAGTGGTAATCTACAGTTAAATATGTGTTGTAAAAATAAACTAAATCGGTTCATTAGAAGGGGGGGTTTACTCCGGACCCAAATTCCTAATATACTCATACCGGTCGTAATTTCTGCTGTATTGTAACGAAACGCTGTATACGTCGTGGGTAACTCATGAGAAAGAAGTGTTGTAAAAATGAGCTGAATCGGTCAATCGTAAAGCGGGGGTTTAATTTGTAATATATTTCAATAGAAAAGCCCGCCAAACGTAGGTTCACAAAGCCGCCGCAAGGAGCGCTTTCTACCACTAGAGTGACTGTATCCTGTTCCTGCGTTAGATAAAAATACGATAATATGAGGTTTTTTGTATTTATTACGTAGTGTAGTAGGTACCATGTGTAAACATAACTCTGGAAGCAAATTAATAATTGATCAGTTACTCATTACAAATTTAAAAGAGAACTATTCATGTTTTTATTTTATTTATGTAGGATATTTTAAGCAAATTGTTCTGGAAAGCAGTCTGCACTACCCAAATTCTGAGGAAAGTGCTTAGTTATGCAGCTCCTGCGTGACGGACTTTTTAAATGGGTAATGGACCGTATGAATGAAAAGGTAAGTCATGAAATTGAAAAAAAGTATATATGAGCCATTCACCGCCTGAATGGTCGATACTTTTATCCTTTATAAAAACTACATTACATCATGCAACATAAATGTGAACTTTCGTTTTACTAAATCAGCACTTTTAACCCCGCCCCGGCCTATACAAACATTTCATTGACATAGTATGTTGTACGGAAGAAAATAATTATTTTATAACAAAATTGTTTAATTGTGCCTATCATAATGGGCCACAATAAAACGACCAAATCGCTTCCCGAAACAATTACGGGCTTGTACAAGCAATAAATAAATACAAAATATGTTACATTCGTAGACAAGAAGCACCAGGAGATGTAATGTTGTTAGTGGTTACATCTGGAACATAGATAGCAAGGGAACCACCACCAAATCCGAGAGCAGAGAGATATAACTTCCAATCTCATCTTACAGCCACTATATCAACATGACGTATAATTTAGTGTCGTACAATACTCTGCGCACATATCTCGCTGGATATGGAAGCGAAAATTAGATAGGTCATATTCTGGTAAAAAATTATATTTCACTAACCAATCAAAACTGATCAATTCAATAATCATTTTAGCGTGATTCCTCCTTCTCGATGCACAGAACCCTCCCTTATGACGTCACACAGTGGGAAAAAATACATTTTAGGCGTACAAAAATATTTTACTTTACTACTACTACTTTAAATTATGGTAAATGTGAAGAAGCAAGGTCTCCACACCGATCCTTTTGAAATGTTGCACTATTACGTATTTTTATGCACTAAACACGAATCCGTTAAAAAAAGCTCGCTTTTCACTAGGAAAGAAGTTATGATGCACTAAAGTACACTGTTGTGCGGGTTTTGAAAGCTGACGTAAACAACGTATTTGTAAACGTGCGCATGCGCGGAGATGTAAGATTGGCATACAAAGAACTATTATTTGAAATGCTTATGAACTATTTATTCACAAATCACTGTAAATTTGGGCGTCCTCACCTGTCATAACATGTCGCGGTAAATCTGAAGGAGAGCGTCCTCAGCACCGATTTTCTTCAAAGTTTGCACTATAACGTATTTTGATGCACTAAACACGAATCCGTTGAAAAAAAAAGTTGTTATCAACTAGGAAAGAAGTTATTGAGTTCACTGTTATGGTGGTTATATAAGACGGGGTAACAGCGTATTTGTAAACACGCGCATGCGCAATAGTCCTTAATGACGAAGTGTAATTGAAATTTAGACTCACCTTGTGGTAGCCGACTTGGTCGTAAATTGTCGCTTTTGGGCATACGTGCTATGCGTTTCCGCTCGCTCCGCTCGCTCAAGAAGATATCAAAACCCCTAGCCAATCCAACTCGCTAAAATTAATAGAATTCTATTAATTTTAGCGAGTTGGATTGACTAGAGTTTTGATATCTTCTTAAAATTTAAAGAATGTTTTATTATTTTAAAAAAAATATTTTTGAATAACTAACTGAAGATAAATTGATAAATAATTGATGGTAAATTTCAATTAGACATCCTTATTACGAACTTTTCCATACCCGCGCATGCGCATGTTGACAAACATAGTAGGTTACATTACCTTTCAGAACCGGCATTTCATAACTTCTTTCCTAGTGAAATGAAGGGATTTCTGTTATATAATATTTGTCAACAGCAAAAAAAAAATTTTAAAGAATGGTTTATTATTTTAAAAAAATATTTTTTAAATAAATAAGTGGTGATAAATTGAAATAATTGATGGTAAATTTCAATTAGACATCCTTATTACGAACTTTTCCATACCCGCGCATGCGCATGTTGACAAACATAGTAGGTTACATTACCTTTTAGAACCCGCACAACAGTGAACTTAAATGTTTCATAACTTCTTTCCTAGTGAAAAGCGAGCTTTTTTTTTCAACGAATTCGTGTTTAGTGCATCAAAATACGTTATAGTGCAACATTTCAAAAGGATCGGAGTGGAGACTGCGCATCTTCACATTTACTTAAATTATTATTTATTTTAGAGCTTACTCGGGATTTGAACTCAGGTCCTCCAACTTATTAGTCCAGTGCTCTACCACTGAGATAACCTCGCCCCCGAGCCGGTACGTATGCCCAAAAGCGACAATTTACGACCAAGTCGGCTACCACAAGGTGAGTCTAAATTTCAATTACACTTCGTCATTAAGGACTATTGCGCATGCGCGTGTTTACAAATACGCTGTTACCCCGTCTTTTATAACCACCATAACAGTGAACTTAATAACTTCTTTCCTAGTTGAGAACAACTTTTTTTTTCAACGGATTCGTGTTTAGTGCATCAAAATACGTTATAGTGCAAACTTTGAAGAAAATCGGTGCTGAGGACGCTCTCCTTCAGATTTACCGCGACATGTTATGACAGGTGAGGACGCCCAAATTTACAGTGATTTGTGAATAAATAGTTCATAAGCATTTCAAATAATAGTTCTTTGTATGCCAATCTTACATCTCTGCGCATGCGCACGTTTACAAATACGTTGTTTACGTCAGCTTTCAAAACCCGCACAACAGTGTACTTTAGTGCTTCATAACTTCTTTCCTAGTGAAAAGCGAGCTTTTTTTTTAACGGATTCGTGTTTAGTGCATAAAAATACGTACTAGTGCAACATTTCAAAAGGATCGGCGTGGAGACCTTGCTTCTTCACATTTACCTAAATTATTATTTACTTTAGTGCTTACTCGGGATTTGAACTCAGGTCCTCCAACTTATTAGTCCAGTGCTCTACCACTGAGATAACCTCGCCCCCAGAAAAATAATTAAGATTCTAATAAATTTGTTCGAAGATAACGAGAAGTCTTATCTATTAGCTTTGCTAGATCATATATTTAACGGTCAAATTTTTATATTCGTTAATCATTTTTATTTAATAACTATCATTGTCCTTTTGGTTATGCCCTCCCGCCCCCTCCCAACTTTTTCATATTGCTGTTACATAATTCCTTGGAACACAAAAGACGAGCCATTGAAATACCTAGGACTCCTTCTTGACACTAAACTGACATGGACCACTCACATAAAAACTAAACTGACACAGGCCTACCAAAGACTTGGACAGCTTTACCCCATGATCAACAGACATACTTCACTAAAACCACATACGACAATAATGCTCTACAAGACTTTAATTCGACCCCTCATTACTTACGGAGCACCTGTCTGGATGGGAGCCACGAAGACGCAGATTAACAAGATCCAGAAGTTTCAAAATAAAATCTTAAGAATTGCGGTGTCAGCCCCTTGGTTCATCAGGAACACACAACTCCATCGTGAACTGGATGTCTCCTACATCAAAGATTATCTGAAGGACACGACAATCAAATATTTGACTACTCTTCCAGCAGAGATTCAACAATTAGGAATAGGACAGGTCACAGTAAATCGACGCCTTAAAGCACGCTTGCCTCAAGAAATCCTAAATCCTATATTATAGAGACAGCCATTTTTATTAGCTGATCAGTATTACAGCTAATATTCCATATATTGTTTCAAATGTTCATGTATTTTAACTTAATGTTTATATGTTTTGTTGTTAAATTTGTGTAAGGCTTACAATCAAGCCGACCCAATAAATGTGCTTTTCTTCTTCTTCATATTGCTGTTATCATTAGTCATAAGGCTTTTATGTTAATACCACAGATAAGATTGATTTTATGTCACATTTGTAAGTGCTGTTGCTACGATAAACTATTTTCAATGTTCTGTTGACCTTAACATTGCACGAAATGTCAAAGGTTGTTTGTTGTAAGAAGGAAATTATCTTTGTTGAAAATCTATTGAAATGAGGTACAATAAAGCAATAAAGGACTAACAGATAGGACATTAATTACATTTAGCAGGTGAAAGGTCTGATAATATAGTGACTTTAGAATTTTACTAGCTAAATACACGTGCTTCGTCTCGGCAGATAAGTAGTTATTTTATTGCGTTAAAGAATATATCATCAAAATTAACGCTACTACATAATTGTGGGGTCTCCCGTGGTCTAGTGGCTAGCGCGCTAGATTCATAAGTGGGTTCGATCCCCACCGGCGCCAGAAATTTTCTCATCTCAGGGCTCGCTGAGGAAATTCCTGGCTGCACCCTGGACGTCGGTGCTAATGGTTAAGATTTATGTCGATGCGCCGTAAAAAAAAAAGAAAAAAGAAAAAAAAAACTACATAATTGTGTGCAGTTTATTATAGCATGTTTCCCGTCATATTATATGTTATTCATTAATTGATAAGTAATCAAAGTATAATGTTTCTTGACATTGGGATGTTCCGGACCAGTGTCAAGAAACGGATAACCTAGAGATAACCCGTTATCTCTAGGTTACCAGTAACAGGAGTTCAACCTGTAGAGATTGATATTCGTTGTCAATAATAAATGGACGTTAAAATTTAAAAATTTATGTTTCCAAGATATTATTTGCGAGCATTACCAAGAAGTATTCTGACTGGGGATGCTGATGGGTGAGGAAGCTGTGCAACAACAAAACGTCACGTAAGATTTTCGCTTACAAAATTTAAGCTCTTCCGGGAAGGAAAAATTATCATTATTCTTTATTATTTTTTTTTCAATGATATTTATCACATCAAGATTTCTTGGGGTGCTGTTTTAAAATCTGCCATTATTTTCGGCGTGAACAAATGTATAATACTACTATACTTGAAAACGTAGACATATTTCTAAATTTACTTGACGAAACATTCTATTTTTTATTTAATCTACTGTTTAAAAAAACTAATTAACGAACGAATCATGTCGATATAATTTTTCAATCTCGAGACATAAAAAATTGCATTTTCAACATATTTTATTTTAATGCTCAGCTCCCAATGCCCATGGGACAAAACGCTCACTCACAGCAGAATCACCAGAAAAGAAATTGGCCCGCTCGATGACCCCACCCTCTTCTCCCCTTGTAAGTTTTCTAAATTGTTTCCATTTACAGAGAAGAAAATATTGACAAATGAATTATATATATATATATATATATATATATATATATATATATACATACATACTAGCGTTAGTGGTCATAGACAAGCACAAAACAATCCTAATAAATAAATTAAATATCGGATTTTAGCTAGAATCAATTGTTTATATATATATATATATATATATATATATATATATATATATATTATTTACTTACTTAACAGGCGCACAACCCATTGCTAGGTCAGGGCCTCCTGAATCAGCTTCCGCCAGCTGTCCCGATCTTGTGCAGCTACGATCCAGTTCTGCACGCCTAATAGGGTCCTAGCATCACGAGCAACTCCATCCTTCCAGCGGAGCTTCGGCCTCCCACGTTTTAGTTCAAGGAAACTAGAAGAGCTGATTAGGCTTCACCACGAAGTATTTTGAAGAATAGCGGCTCGTGGCACCTCTGATTCACCCCCAACCTGGAGGACCAGGGATTTGATTTCGGGCTTATATATATATATATATATATGTAGTGATGCTAAAATTTAAAAAATATATTGCCAAGCTGAATAATGTGCTCAGCTGGAACATCTCCTTTGTCCTGTAATTACATAGGAAGTAATTACAGAGGTCAGTTTTTCATCTAATGATTTTTCCTAGGACTCATCACAAGGGCATGAGAAAATGAAGAGAAACTCATTCGAGGAAAACGTGAAAGTCCAGGAACTAATGGGAATGTTTTATACGACTTGTTACATCTCTTTTGACCTTTATATTTCTCTTATAACATAAATAAGACACAAACCCTAAACAGAAACACAACAATGTACTGGCTACCTGGACGTGAAGAACTCGGAAAAAGTTCAATTGCCGATTACACTCAAGAAAATCCTCCTTCAAACCAAAACATGCTTTCTTACTGTTTTCAAATGTGCTGAACACGAATTTGAAGTCAGATTATGTCTATCACGCACAGTTTCTTGAGAAATTCTTATGACAAGACGCCACAGACCAATATGCAACATATGTAACACAGAACTTACGATTAAACATTTACTGACAGACTGCCAGAGAAGAAGCAATTACAACATACCGTATGATGTGCAGGAACTCCTAGGCAGTACATGAACACTATACTGACTTACCTCAAGAATACAGGACTATACAACCATATTTGATGAACGTCTGCAATGTTGGCTTATAAGATATTATATTTCCATTTATACTAAGCACTATTTATAGGTGAACCCTACATCTAACAATTAAACATAACCACACACACTTCCAACACCAATAACCATGCTGATTGCCTAGAATAGCTAAGTTCAGAGGATACTGTTCTTTGTGTTATCGCCATTAACGTGGGACACAATAAATAAAGCGCTCATTTAATTACTGACCTTTTGAGTCAAAAATATTAGAGGTTTTCTAGTGTGGATGTTTTCTAGTGTGGATGTTTTCTAGTGTGGATGTTTTCTAGTGTGGATGTTTTCTAGTGTGGATGTTTTCTAGTGTGGATGTTTTCTAGTGTGGATGTTTTCTAGTGTGGATGTTTTCTAGTGTGGATGTTTTTTTTTTACGGCGCATTTGCTTTTAGACAGATTCCTACTCTATATTAACACTCATTATTTTTATTATTATTTCCTATTCATTGTTTTTGTTTGTTTTGTTTTTTATGTACTTTTTCTTTCTTTTTTTTTTCTTTTTTTTTTTATTTTTTATTTTATTTTTTATTTATTTGCTTATTTGTTTTTTATTTATTTTGTATTTCAACTCAATTCTGTATATAATTATTATTTTTATCTGAGAGCAAACTTAACTAATGTACTCTCCAAATGTACAGATGTTAAATAAACGTATTACTAAAAAAAAAAAAAAAAAAAAAAAATATTAACACTCATGGTGGAGCAGGGAGCAAGCCCATCGCTAAAATGTTCGACTCATCTAAGCGGGGTTCCGTTCTTATCCCCTAATGCCATTTAGAAAGCTTAATAAACATAATAAACTTCTTTTTTTTTTTAATATATTTTGTGAAAATTGTCAATACCCACTGGAAAGTCCCGCAAAAAAGTAATATTAAACCATCAAGGCACAGGAAACTGACAGTAGCCAACTAAAACAAGTGAAAATTACTCATACATCCGGCTCTCCCTATTCTGAAGTTCTGAAGAAAGGCTCTTTAAGTACTATACAAACAGGCATATATATATATATATATATATATATATATATATATATATATATATATATATGGAACACTCTCCCTTATCCGGTGGTCTCAGTGATCGCTTTTAACTGAATTCTCTAATTCGGCGTTTTCTCTAATCCGACTGTACCCCGGTCCCGACAACGCCGGATTAAGGAGAGTTTAGTACATATGTATATATATATATATATATATATATATATATATATATATATATATATATATATATAGTTTTGGGGGCGATGTTAGCTCAGTGGTAGAAAGAGCACTGGACTAATAAGTTGGAGGGCCTGAGTTCAAATCCCGAGCAAGCACTAAAGATTTTTTCTTCTAGTGTCTTCATTCATGGGTTGAATTCGGCCTTTCTTACCGTCCCTAGGCCATCCCCAGCCTTTAATTAATTTAATAATGGGTACCTTGGGTGCTAATGATTCTAGTAGTCGAAGCAGCCAAGGGGAAAATCAGGCGGCCTGAGCATAGTACTGACCACAATATCTCCCTAGTGTGCCGTATGGTCGTGAATCAGATAACTCTATAGTATCTGCCCTCAGGGCCCTCGTGGCATGTTACGGGACTGATTTTATATATATATATATATATATATATATATATATATATATATATATATATTAGAGTTCCCGAAAAATAACTATTTTTTTCTTATCCTCAATACATCATCAGGATATCTCTTCCGGAAGTGGTTTTATTCGATTCGACCGATTCGAATAAGCGAGGAAACAGTTCTGTATGCAGCGTACAAGTCCAGTTGCCTTAAATTACTCTACAAAATATTATAATATTAACACACTTGAAATGAAATAACTTATAAAAATATAGCATTTTATCCTTACAGTGGGTTATTTCGAACAGTAAATAGTGAATGCGAATCACTATAACAAATCTCTCAGCAATTACGACCAGCAAATCCCATTCATTAAATCATGCAAAATGGGAAAACAAGCCACTTACTCATTTCCAATGGCTTCAATAGATCTAGTTTCCATGAGTAAATCCTTATCGGCGCTTTTACTCATTTCAATAGGAAAAATGTAGTTATTAATCTCTTACAATGCTCTTACCAATATCACGTTTTCCCTTTTATTGATAGTTTACAATCTACAAATATGCACATTAGGTAAATTTGTTCAAGGATAGCAACACAGTGGATGAGATGAGGGGAGAAGGCAGACATTACTGCTACTCACAATGATTGTTATGGTCTTATCTTATTTTAATGCAAACTTCGTTGAACTCAGAGATGGGCATAATTTTATTTATAAATAAAAATACGAATTTATTCGTGCTTCATATATTTGTGGGGGCGAGGTTAGCTCAGTGGTAGAGCACTGGACTAATAAGCTGGAGGCCTGAGTTCAAATCCCGAGCAAGCACTAAAGATTTTTTCTTCTAGTGTCTTCGTTCACCGGTTGAATTCGGCCTCCCTGACCGTCCCTAGGCCAACCCAGCCTTTAATTAATTTAATAATGGGTACCTTGGTTGGTGCTAATGACTCTAGCAGTCGAAGCAGCCAAGGGGAAAATCAGGCGGCCGGAGCATAGTACTGACCACACTATCTCCCTAGTGTGCCGTATGGTCATGAATCAGATACCTCTATAGTATCTGCCCCTCAGGGCCCTCGTGGCCTGTTACGGGACTGATTTTTTTTTTTTTTTTTCATATATTTGTGAATACGAATATAAATAAATTCGTACTTCATATATTTGCGAATACGAATATAAATAAATTCGTATTCATAAGTGTGAATACGAATTTATTTTTATTCGCATATATTAAATATACAAATACAAATAAAATTTTATTCACAAATTTTTCTGCGAATACAAATAAATTCACAGAAAAAATTGTAAATAATCACAAAAAATGTGAATATTTACAAAAAATCAAGTGATTACAAAAAAAATCACATTAAAATATACGAATAAAAATTTATTCACATTATAATTTGTGAATAAAAATTTATTCACAATAAAATTCGCAAATAAATCATGAATTTATTCGTATTAATGTGATATTACGAAAGTTATAGAAGGTAATTAGCTTAATTAATTTTTTAACGCGTTTAACGTCTAGGTTATTAGCGCCCAGATTTTTTGTTTACCCCGAGTTCGCCGCGGGACCACCAGCCATGCTGCAGGGACACAGTTTGTCATCTGTACCTCCATTAAAAAAAAAAAACACCTTCAATAACTTTCGTAATATCATCTTAATACGAATAAATTCATGATTTATTTGCGAATTTTATTGTGAATAAATTTTTATTCACAAATTATAATGTGAATAAATTTTTATTCGTATATTTTAATGTGATTTTTTTTGTAATCACTTGATTTTTTGTAAATATTCACATTTTTTGTGATTATTTACAATTTTTTCTGTGAATTTATTTGTATTCCCAGAAAAATTTGCGAATAAAATTTTATTTGTATTTTTATATTTAATATATGTGAATAGAAATAAATTCTTATTCACACTTATGTATACGAATTTATTTATATTCGTATTCACAAATATATGAAGTACGAATTTATTTATATTCGTATTCACAAATATATGAAGTACGAATTTATTTATATTCGTATTCACAAATATATGAAGTACGAATAAATTCGTATTTTTATTTATAAATAAAATTATGCCCATCTCTGGTTGAACTATATATAATATTTATAATATTTACACTATATCTTGTAATAAGATGTCTTATGGCCAATGGTGGTGGAGGCGGCGAGGAGGATGTTATCCAATAACGTTAGAAGAGAGGGATCTGCCAAGAGGATTGGGACGGGATGGGAGTTTAGAGAAAAAAATCAGGAATCGGGATTTGGCTAAGTCTTCGACAAAACCAATATAAGAACTAGAGATCTTAGCAAGTATAAGACTTAAGTAACAATTTGTTTATAGTCACTCAAATTCATGAACATAAATATGCTTTAGGTCCACCCGACAAACCTATGTAATCACACAGGCGCAAGCACGGTGACTGTGTTCGTACATGGTCACCGCGCATGCGCAAACCCCAGCGGACACTTTTTGTGACACTTTTTTGTAACGCTTTTTATCAGTTTAGTAATCGCTAAAGCATATTTATGCTTACACTAACCCTAAAAATGATAACTTGAATTCTTCGAAAACAAAATGGCGGCACTCTGTCTGATGAACGTAATCCCTCATTTTTCAAGGGCGATCGTCTAGAACAAATAACTAAAATTATTTTGAAAATAATTAAACTCATGTAGATAATTACGCACGGTTTTTAAGAAATATTCATTTTTTTCGAAAACGGAGAACGACGCGACGGTTTTTTTTTTATTAAAAAAAAACGTCGCAATCATAAAATAATTGAATGAATCAAAAATAACTACATACTTTCTTAAAATATATCATTAGAAAGCTGCAGTTAAAATTTTAAGTTGATCGCCTGAAAATTAAAGGCGTTATCATATCGCCCGATTTTGAAAACATAGTTTTGAACAAACGGCTTTGAAGTTTAATGTACTAAATTGTTCATTTTATATCATTCTTGTTTAGTCATGGATGCATTTAAGTCCATAAAAAATGCTCAAAAAATGTTACAACCTAATATTACCTCTTAATGTCGTTACAGTGGAAAATCCGCTAAAGTCCATTTAGGCCGTATTTAATTTTAAGCTCCTGAAAAGACATCTACATTTGCGATACATTTTCTGCAATTAATTGTGGATAGCTTTATCCACAATTAATTGTGGATAGCTTTATCCACTATAAATATTGACAGAACCCTTTCGAAACCGAGAGCTTAATATCATGCGGTGGCTTGAGTTAACTCTGTCAAAACTAATTACAGCCGTGTTAGTTAACCAAGCCCTGAACATGTTGTGCTAGGCAATATATATACGATACATTGTAATAATATACAACGTGGGAGATGCTCACAAACCAATTTAGATACCCAACATGCAAACATCAAATTATGCTATATATACACAAGAGCAAGGTCTAACCATTCTAAAACAAAAGGAAATTATTTATTTATTTCAAAAACCAATAATTAGTACATAACTTCCATACCATAAATGAGGAGCCCGGTATCAAAGTTGGACAACTCCACTTTTGCTTTTTTTTTACAGGAGAGGCAAAAAACCATATCTACTATATTGATGTCAGTATCATGGTGATTTTTTTATATGTCATTCATATAGACCTCAGAAACATTTTTACAAACGCATTACAAAATAATATGAGTATTAAGGTCGTAATTACACTTCAAATAGTGGAGTTGTCCATGTTTAAAACCAAGTCATGGAGTTGTCTGTTTTTGAAGCCAAAGGGAACCATTTTAAATTTGAAACTAAACAATTATGAACTCGTTATCAATAAATTTATATTTTCTTCGACTACACTCTAATGCATGAGGTTGTTTTAAAATAATGCAAACGATCTATTTCTTCCCAATTTTCTTTGAGGTTCTTGGCATTCAGCCATGATGGATTTGCAGTGCATGTTGGGAGATTACGTGAATGCAAGCTTCTCATTGGCTACTGAAGGAGTTGTCATTTTTTTAAACAAAATTATGTTGGAATTTTCCATATTCTGATTCTGAACTGATCAAATATATGCTATTTTACCTAAGTTCGGGGTGTTTTTAATGCAGAAAACTTGTAAAACCAAATGCAGCATAAAAATCCACTTAAGAATAGACTAACATCTCAAAACTGAAAAAAAATGGAGTTGTCCAACTTTGATACCAAGCTCCTCAAATATGTGTTGTTACGTTTCATTTAAAAGTGAAATTTATTACAAAACAATTTCTTTTAAATAACTAAAAAAATATACAAAATTAAAAAAAACAAATAAAATACATAATATTACCAGAATCATATCAGGACCTTGGAAGAGTAAGAGCGAATCAGAAAAATAGATTTTTTTTTTTTTCTGATTCAGAAATATGTAGGTAACACGACGCTCCGCCTTGTTTCTCTATTTCGCCTTTAGTTCTCTCAGCCTTTAGTTCAAGTTAAAGTGAATACCAGCATCATGATGAAAAATTTAATGTCCTATTTCAAGGGTGAATCCCAGGTCTGAAATGTCCCTCCTAGCATTTTGTTACCCATAAATCACTCGTAAAAATTATAATTAAAACATTGAATTTCAATTGCATACTTTTTCAATCAGATTTATGAATCAACATTCCATAGAGTAAACATTCTTCCCTTGCTATCCTCAAGCCCTTCTAGAACATTGACTTCGATTTCCCAAAATCCGGAATTCGTCATTCCTCTTACTCTTCCAAGGTCATGATATGCTTTTATAATTTTTTGAAATTTGACAGACCCCGCTAAAACTGTCCCTAGGCCCACCCGGGCTTAAAATAATCTATTAATTGATACCTGCAAAGTGGAAAATCAGGCAACCGGAGCATTGTACTGACCACAATATTCCCCTAGTGTACCGCATAGTACCTCTACACTATCTGCCCCTTTGTGGCCTTGTGGCCTGTTACGGGAGTGATTGTTTTTCGATGAAATGTATGTTAATTCATAATATTGCGTGACACTGCAAATCAGAATTGCTAGATTACCAGAAAAGATGAATAAAAGTGATTGACATTATTCATATATGGATTTTGGAATCTCCCCATGAAATCATCGCGGCTCGGGGAGATGAATAAAACATTCGGCAAGGACAATATTTGTTGTTTGTTATGAAAACACGCCATTTAGCTTTAGGACGGGGAAGGGGGTTAGAGATAACAAACCTCATTATCTCTCCTCTACAAACAACAAACCACGGGGTTCACCAAGGACAAAATCATTCCCATTCATTTCATATCTTCTACTTTTTTTTCGTTTATTTCTTGAAATTATAACCCCTCCGTTCGCAACCACTAGTGCACGGGACCATATCATGACTTGTCTTTTATTTTATTTGAGTACGGACGGAGGTTGAAATTTGCTACGGCGAAATAGCAAATTTCTGACAACTAATTTATTTACCCGTGCGCTTTCGGTCCATTATTCGAAATAAGTAGCTACAATATAATATCCATAAAACTCAATACTCCGAGATTGTATAAAAGGAATGTGAATTAAATTTCAAACTTGTATATTTCTTTTAGAAGGAAGCATTCGGTGTCTGTCCCTGATTTTATTCTCCAAAGCATAAGGGGATTCCTCAAAGACACTATATTGTGAGAGATATAGCTTGTCACTTGGCTACGGAGGGAGTAAGGGAAGGAGGAGGTGCCTCTAATCAATGGCTTGCTAAGTTCGTACTCCTAGTCCCGCGTCTAGGCAGAGTAGAGGCAGCTTAAACACTACTTTGAGGACACCCTAAATAAATATACAGGGTGTCCCCTCTAAAAAGGCAAAGCTTCGGGAATTGTGCAGGATGAATGCAATGGCTAGCGAATCCCGGAATTTTACGTAGCCGAATCTGGACTTTGGCCAGCTCATTTGACACAGAATTTAATGTTGTTTAATAATAATGTGATAGAAGATACTCCATCTGACGATGAGCCTCAACCTGGGCACTCAAAAGGAATAATAACTTAATATAATTCCATTAGCTTAACATCATTTCACTCAATAAATGTCGTGTCAGTGAGTAAATGTATATTCAATATGCTTCTAATTTGGTGCTTCACTGAAGAAATATATAAGTACAGTGATAAAAATTTCTCGGACACAGGTATCAATCTAAATTTCTTGGGGTCCCCCCCCCACCCAAGCGCCCTTTCCCCGTCAACATAACGCATACACTGTTATTTGATGCATTTAAAATGGAATCAGAAGTAAATTGTGGATAATAGGAACCAAAATGTTACAAAATGCGATCAAATGAAAATTTCACTAAATCTCATTTTGGCCCAAAAGTGACTTACAAATTTTAATATTACTCAAATTTATACGTTTTTGTACCTTTTGGAATCAGTTATTGATGCTCTTTAACTTTTAGGGAAGGGGGTGTATCAAAAGAATTGATGAATCCAAGCTGTAACTCGTTAAAAGTAGTCTCACCACAGTTTTTCGCAAAATTGGAATAAAGTGTTGTGTTTTGGCTAGCGATTGCTGCACATCTACCTTGCCGAATTTGACAGGTTCATTTAAAGCAAAATTTAATCCATATTTGGTGGTTTTTTATCCAAAATCAATGGGTTTTAAATTAACGAAGAACAACTGAAAAAAGTGCTACAATTTCGCGGTTTTTCGCCTGCCAAAGGTTCCCCCCCCCCGGCATTCGAGTTGGAAAAATTAGTTTCAGCATACTCACACCATACCTAAGGATATTAGGCAAAAAAATCTAATGGGGGAATTAATGTTAGCTCGACACCCTTTTGGAGCCTCTATATATAGGACTAGAAAGACAGTACGAGCAAGAGAGATGGGCATATACAAGTATAAGAGCATACATGTAATTTTAAACATGAGTGATATGATGAACGGACTGCGTGTGAATTCTTGTAGGAATTCCCATACATAATAACAGGAAAGACACGGCACTTACTCCGGAACTCACTCCTCGACAATAACTCTTGACTATGAGCTCGTCCTTTGAATAATACATAGGGACGGGCAAAGATTTGTTCCAATATCTCTCAGAGAAGGGCAAAATTTAAACAGATATCTCCGAGAAAAGGAATATATTTTCATGTATTCCAATGGCGTTTCTATCGTACATACATTATTACATTTACATGCTTTATTTATTGCATTTATTTATTTTCGTACATTTTGTTACAAATCCAGCAAGACAATATAGTCCGAGAGCCAGCAACGAACTTTTCATGAAGTGTTTTATGCATCTTGAAATTTTGCTATAATGTACATCTTGGATATATAAGAAGGTATATATGTGTTTCCTGGACATACCTTGGAACACCAGGTACTGCGCATAGGGGAAAGGTAAAAAAAAATATTTCCCAAAAATAGAGTTTTATTCAGAAGCCAACTATCTTTAATGTAAAATTAAGACAATTTTACGATGAATAATAAATATGGCATACACTTTTAAGGGGTATAACACGTAAAAAAAAAAAAAAATAATTTTTTTTATTCCAATATTAAATGAGAGTTTTATTCGCGCTGCCATTAAAACCGGAACAGCTGTACAAGATCATGTGAGCAAGAACCAATGAGAGCGCAGGGAACAACCAACACTGCGCGGTCGTGTCATGCACTCTTACGGTTACGCGCAGTCTATCATATTCAACATTTATTTTTATGTTTCCTGATAATTATACCCCACAAAAGTGTCTGCCCTTTTGTAATTATTTGCAAATATGTTTACTGAAGACGCTGTTTAAATCGCAGCGTGAATAAAGCACTTAATTTAATATTAAAAATAAAAACTAGGTTCTTAGTTTTTTTTTTTATTATTATCATTTTAACCCCCTTAAAAGTGCCTGCCTTATTTATTATTAATTTGAAAATTGCCTTAATTTGCCAATTTTTTTATTAATAATAGTTGGCTTCTGAATAAAACTCTTCTTTTGGTGAATATAGTTTTGCACCTTTCCCTTATGCGCAGTACCTGGTGCACCAAGGTATGTCCAGGAAAAACATATATACCTTCTTATCTACCCAAGAGGTACATTGCAGCAAAATTTCAGGGTGCATAAAACACTTCATGAAAAGTGCGTTGCTGGCTCTCGGTCTAATAGCAGAGTCGACAGAACAAATATAATTCGCAAAAAATAAATAACTTTTATTTGATCTAAGAAAACAAGAGATCAAGCCATCAATCACACAATAAAACCTGACAAATACAATTAAAGGGTGTTAACCTATAGATAACCCGTACTAAAATTCTTAGTTAACAATAATGGACGTTAAAATTTAAATAATAACAATTAATGAAATATTATTGCCAAGACAGCTGGACTCGATTGATTGATAATAAATTACTCATCATCAAAAATACAACTCTAGAGTTGACATTCAGCTACCGTCACAACAGACGAAAATAAATTGTACTTGCTTAACACACGAAGCATATCTCATAAAAGAAAAAAACAAAAACTTGTTTTCTCATCTATATATATAAAAATCACGAGTCTGTCTGTTTGTCCTTATGTCTGTTTGTTCCTTATACAAATCTAGACCGTTTGACCGATTTTGACCAAACTTGGCAGACAGGTAGGCCTTGATACGGGAAATCTCCTAGGCTAGGACAAAATAGTCAAATTTCAAAATTTGGTGAAAAGGTCAAAAGTTTTGTTCAAGAAAAATTGGCTATACTGAACCATTCAGATTCTGACGGCCATTTTGAACCGACAGCCATTTTGAATAATGGCTCAAATTTATTTGTTGATTTTCTTGATAATTAGAATAACTCGAACTCATTGATGACTTTATATCATTATATAATCATGTAATGCAGTTTATTTCAATTTTATATCAACAGTCACTGTCTAACTAAGGAGCGCTGGCCTTTCTTTGATAAGAGCTATCTACTCGCAGGCTGTGCTGATGGCCTCTGCCGGCTGTTTAATGAATTACTGTAGTGCTGGCCTCTGTTGGCTGTTTCACGAATTACTAGACGGATATATACAAATTCACACCGTTTGACCGATTTCGACGTAACTGGGTATACAGGTAGATCTTGGTACTGGGAGAGTCATAGGCAGAAAGTAGGTGTAGCATGGCACACTGGGTAACAGCTAGTTACAAATAAAATATAACTAAAAATTAATAAATGCAATAGAAGAAAAATATGTATACAATTTTGCAAAAATAAATTTTAGATAACGTATATGAATAGAAGAGAAAATCAATTATAATTTTTAGCTTAAACAAAAAAAAAGTCCGACTTGCAGGAACTGCGTCATCTTAGCGCGGTTCTGTTCTTATCCCTAGTATCATTTGGAAAGATTAAAATAGAAACAGTTATTATTTCGGGTCGCCCTTTCTTGAAATGGTTTATGGCCTTACCTGGCAGAGTCTTCCAGCCCCAGAATCCACTTCTAGAGGTACTTATTTCACACGGTTCAATCCATTAAAAAAATATTAAAATGTTTCAAATTTTATTGTGTTCTTCTACTATATTACTGATTCTAGAAATAAATGTAATTAAAAAAAAAAAAAAAAAAAAAAAAAAAAAAAGAGACTAACAGCATAAAGGCAGTTGAAAACATTCAAAAGGCGTCTTCAAATCTTTCTCTTGGAAAGCTATGTTTCTAACAATAACTTTTTTTTTCCTTATTTTACTTATGCTGTTTTATTATCAAATACATTCTCCTAAAATAAGCAATAAAAATAACAAGAAATAAAGACAGACGAAAGGAACAGTTCGAATAAACGAAATCATTTCGAATATGGCTCAATCATTTAGAAAGGTTCATCTGTTGGAAAGGGCTAGTATTAAAAATGACCACATTTTGATAGTTGTGGTAAGGAGAACATTTTAAATTACTGTTCATTTGGGAAATATAATTTTAAACCGCATATTTAAAGTAATAAATATTATAAAATATTAAAACCCCGATATTAATATTCGATCACCTAGTATATTTAGGATAAGTAAATGAATTTCGAAAAAATAATTACAAAAGATATAGAATATCAGCTGAGGTAAAAAAAAAAAAATCTGTTCCAAAGGATTGGCTGAGCTGTGAGGAATCACTGAGTAAGCCATTGCTCCTCGTCTGAATAATTCATCCAGGGAGAGAAACATTTGTACCAATAGGAGTCTGGAGATTGAGGATCTCTCTTCTAGGGGTCGCTTACTATCAACATTTTATATACTTATATTCGCAGGTGTTGGTTGTCAAGGAGGAGTGTTGTGCCGATGGGATTATTTAAACGAAGATAGGGGATGAATTCCAATCCTTTGTGGATTAAGACTTTACCCACGTGCGCATATGGCATCCACTTATGGTCTGAGAGCCACTTCTTCAAGTGATATGCAAGCAAATATTTTTGCGCTAATGTATTTTGGTATATTTCTTACATTTTGTAAGCTGTATTACATTTTGTGTATGAATACATCTGGTAATATGGTATATGATACAATATGTGGTTTCTGTGCTCGAGGTCTCCCAACTTCATCCTCGATTAACGCCAGAAGGAAGCTCAGATGACTTTTAAAGGGGCCTACACAAGCTCCCTTCTACTCTGATCAGTGGCTGAAGTGGAAGAGAGATCGGTGAGACACAGACATTTATGAACTTAAAGAAAGAGAAAGCCATTGCTAATACTTCACTTGGTCACTGCAGCAGATCTCTGAGCCGCTGTCTTCTGAGTCGCCTTGTTGGAATAGATTGGTGACGCTAGGGAAAGGACTTCAGGATTTTCCTCTACCTATAGAACGTATTCAAACATATAATGAGATGGAAATATATCATACAAAATTTAATATTTAATTTATTTTTTTATAAATCTAGTGCTGTCTTCCTCAACAATATTTTTGTTGCAGCTTGTTCTCGGACCTTCGCAACCTGATGGGAACAACGGTGATGACACTACTTGCAACAACGTTCATGGCACAACTCATATACGTTGTTGGCGTTGGTGGAGTCCATGTGAGTACCAAAAAAATGTTACTTTTATGTATTTGCACAACATACATGTAGCATTCCATGAAAAACGATTGAATGAGTTCTTTAACCAGAAATATTGTTCATCTGGGGGGGGAGATATGCGATTTCTTAAGTGAAACTAAGAACACACATAGACTCAATATCGCACCACGTCCACAGCAGTGGATTATAGGACGCTATTTTAATACTTCATAACTAAATAACTTCATGACTAAATATTTCATGTTACTATTCTGTCCCCTGGAGCATACTTACCGCAGAGTCTCCTTAGTGTGCCGTATGGTCAAGAATCGGGTACCTCTACATTATCTGCACCTTGTGGCTGTTATTAACCTCTAGAGAAATGAATATACCACTGACGGCTGATAAATATTTATGTGTACCTTCTGGTAACCACGTGTAACCCTGATTCATATTGAAAATTTACACATTTTGAGGCAGCAAGTGCTAATAGTCTAAATATACACAATATGTTAATGTATTTGTATTAAAATAACAAACAAATATATACAAACTTAATACCCATAATAATAGATCTGTGATAAATTCATATCGTAGAATGTACATCTTTTAGAATTGGACCAACAAATTAATGAATAAACGCTATACACAAAATGGTCCTATTGTATTGTTTTGCTATGTATAAAGCTTCTAATCTCATATAGATTACTTAAACACGATCAACTAAAAGCAACTAGAATTCTTCGACGAAAATATTACTTACAAAAAATTATGATTATTTTCCTTAAGATTATTACAAAAATTGTCACAAAACTTTAGTTTGTATTTAAATCTGAAGGAAATAATAAAAAAAGAAAAACATTTGCTTTGTTAAAATTAATTCAGTAGGACTGAACTTTTGGCAATTAGAGCACCTAATAATATTGTTTATTCCAAAAGCTACGAATGAATATATGAACACGTGTAATATCCCTCCTGTTACATATGTTTGTGTTAACCTTTGCTTAAACAAATGTTAATAAGTTAGTATGTTATGAGTTGTGAATAAAGATAGTATTACGAGTTACTATATTCAAATAAATTATAAATATTAAGTACACAATAGTGGCGACGAGGTATTTCGAACCAGGCAAGTACAATGGCAGAAGGTAACGTTACAATTGCAGCACTAATAGAGGCTCTGAGTACGCTTCGAGCGGGACCGGCTCAAGAGCAGCGAATCAACGTAAGTGGATTTACTTTAACAGCTTTTGATGAAAGCCAGGAGACCTTTGGCTTATACAAAGAAAGATTAGAAAATTATTTGAGGTTGAAAGGAATTTTAGAAGATCAGACGGCTGATAAAACCAAAGTACAAATTTTAATATACTCGCTGAGTCCTGCTGTTTTTGGAATACTATGCAGCCTAACGTCTCCTGACAAATGTCTTGATAAGCCATATAATGAACTGATAACTACATTGGAAAATTATTTGATCCTGTATCATCGGAAATAGCAGAACAACACAGATTTGTGCTACGGCTTCAAAATCCGGAAGAATCGACCACCGAGTACGCTCGTAATTTGCGGAAACAAGTTTCAAAATGTAATTTCGTATGCGAACATTGTAATGGGACTACCGTCCCATTACAATCTACGTTCACAGTTTGTAAGAGGCCTTACAGATAATGGCATTAGATCGAGTTCGTTAGAGGTTACACAAAAAATGAAGTTCAACGAGACGGTAAAGTTAGCCATATCCATGGAGACCGCTCAATTAGATAGCCGAATGATTGGAAAATCAAGTAACAGTGAACAAGTTATTAATAAACTAGGTAACAGCAAAGGGAAAGGTGGGAAACAAGACTTTTTAAGGAACAAATTCGCACAGGCAGAGAGCGGTACGAACCTTAAAGATAGAGAAGGGAATCAGGACGGTAGGAAAACACAGGTTGCAAGACAGGGGACTTTGCAAAGCTTCGAGGCCGTTGCTATAGATGTGGGGCTACTTCTCACCGAGCTGCAAGGTGTAAGTTCACGGAGGCTGTCTGTAGGTACTGCAAGATAAAGGGGCATAACGCTCGCGTCTGTCTCAGGAACCCGGGGTTGAGAATATGAACAAAATGCTTGACGACAAGGACAGCATTAGCGGGGACGAATATGAGGAGCACCATATGAAATCCGTGTACCAATCCAAGGGGGATGGGAAGTTTATGGTGGACTTAAAACTTAATGGAGCCAAAATTAGCATGGAGTTGGATACGGGGGCCGCATTGTCCACAATTTCAGAAAGTGAATTTCACCGTGTGGTCGGACACCATCCTATAGAACCAACAAAGGTACGTTTGCGGACATACACCGGGGAACTTATTAAGCCTGTGGGAATGGCTCTGGTCGATGTTTCTTATGAAGGTCAAACTTTTCGGGGGAAACTGTACGTCATTAGACAAAGAGTGGACAACATATTTGGCCGGGAAGGGATGAAAAAAGTAAAACTTAATTGTCCTGAAATAAAAAATGTTTCTGATCTAAAGCGAAATGGCCAAAGTAGAGATACGCATAAATTGTTCAAGGACTTCGCAGATATTTTTTCAGAGAAAATCGGGAAGGTTCGTAATTACAGGTGTAAGTTAACCTTGAAAGACAAATCGAAGCCGATATACTTGCCGCCCCGTAGAGTCCCGTTCGCGATACTCGATATGGTTGAGAAAGAGATCGACAGCCTTGAGAAAGAGGGCATCATAACGAAGGTGGATACATCGGATTGGGGGACTCCACTCGTACCGATCATGAAGCCTAACGGAGCGGTGAGGCTTTGCGCCGACTATAGTTGTACCTTGAACCCTCAATTGAAAGATGACAATTTCCCTATTCCGACAATCGAATTAGCGAGGATATTTTCGCTAAAATGAGCGGCGGTGAGTACTTTTGCACCCTCGATATAAAGCAGGCGTACCTCCATGTGGAAATGGACGAAGAAAGTGCGCTCATGCAGGCCATAAGCACACCAAAAGGACAGTACAAGGTGAATAGGCTGATGTTTGGTGTTAAGAACGCACCGATCATTTGGAATAGAATAATGCATCAAATATTTCACCAAGTTGCTGGAGTCAGTTACTTCTTTGACGACTTACTGGTACAAGGAAAGACTTATGAAGAAACATTACGAAGGGTGACACAAGTATTCAAAATAATTCAAGAGAATGGACTGAAACTAAATAAGGACAAGTGCAAATTTTTTCAAACATCGATTAGTTATTTGGGACATAAAATTGACAAGAACGGTTTACATTCAAATTCGGATAAAATCAAAGCGATTGTCAACTGCCCGGAACCGAAGGACCCCCATAGCCTCAGGACTTTCCTTGAACTTGTAAATTACTACAACAAATTCATCCCACACCTAGCAACTAAATTACATCCATTACATCAACTTTTGAGGAAAGATGTTCAGTGGAAATGGACACCGGATTGCAGTGCTAGTGTTGAAACAATTAAAAAGGACTTGAGCAGCGATCGCGTTCTTACGACATACCGATCGGACAGACCTTTGATTTTGGCTACTGATGCATCGGCTTATGGACTTGGAGCAGTTCTCTCTCATCGCATGAAGGATGGAAGCGAAAGACCTATTGCGTACGCTTCGCGAACCTTAACCAAAGCCGAGCGCAAATACAGCCAAATCGATAAAGAAGCGACCGAGATCGACTGGGGATTGAAAAAGTTCTACCAATATTGCTATGGCCGACCATTTACCCTCATAACGGATCACAAACCCTTACTGAGCATTTTCCATCCACAAAAATCATTACCGTGTATGTCTGCTACTAGGTTGTTCCATTACGCACAATTTTTACAAGGTTTTAATTACGACATTAAATACAGAGGCACAAATCAGCATGCCAACGCCGATTTCTTCTCACGTTTTCCCTGGGATGACAAACAACGAATGGAGAAAGAGGATAACAAAGGAGACGAAGCTCAAATATTTTATTTTAATCAGATACAAATGATGTCCATTTCATTTGAAAAGCTCCAAGAAGAGACAAAACGTGATGAATGGATTTCTGGTATAGTGGGAAATTTCCGAACTGGAAAAAAATGGAGCGAAGGGCTTAAGGCCGAAGAATTTTCGATTCAACATGATGTTCTGTTTCGAGGGGGTCGGGCGGTTATTCCAAAATCGTTGAGGACAGCAATCCTGACAGAACTTCACACAGCACACACCGGTATCACCAAGATGAAGAATCTTGCAAGGAGCTATTGCTGGTGGCCAAACATCGATAGTGATTTGGAGAAGCTCGCTCGATCCTGTGAGAACTGTTGTCTGAACGCCAACAATCCACCGAAGACCACAATCCACCCTTGGGAGCCGGCTCGTGGACCCTGGCAGCGAATACACATTGACTTTGCTGGACCATTTATGGGGACTCACTTCTTCATCGTTGCCGATGCTTATTCGAAATGGATGGAAGTTTTCACCACAAATGATACCACCTCTTCCTGGACAATGACTTCACTTCGGCAACTATTTTTTTTTTTTTACGGCGCATCTACTTCTAGGTCATTAGCGCCGACATCCAGGGTGCAGCGAGGAATTTTCCCAGCGAGCCTTGAGATGAGAAAATTCCTGCCGGAGGTGGGAATCGAACCCACCATCTCCCGCTTATGAATCCAGCGCGCTAGCCACTAGACTACGGGAGACCCCCGGCAACTATTCTCACGATTTGGAATCCCTATGGTCGTAGTGAGCGACAACGGACCCCAGTTTCGGAGTAAAAACTTCAAAGACTTTATGAAAAATAATAATATTATCCACAAAACCAGCGCTCCATATCATCCCGAAACAAACGGACAAGTTGAAAGATATGTTCAAATTGTGTAGAAAGGACTTAAAGCATTGATTCGTGAACCATGTGATATTAATTTTAAACTACAGCTGATTTTAATGCAGTATCGTCGAACACCGCACTCGACTACACAAATCTCACCATACGAACTGATATTTGGCAGGAAGATGAGAACCCTCCTGACGACGCTACAGGAAACCCCAACGAATAATCAAGGTTCGAGTAATAACGAACAAAGTGTTAGGAAATTCGAGCCCGGCGATCCAGTTCAAGTTCGCATTTATGAAATGAAGGGAGAAAACTGGACTTTTGGGAAAATCTTAAAAAGATGTGGGAAGCGTTGATCGTCGGGGTTTCGGTCAGTGTTCTTATTCAATAAAACACATTTTATTTGCCATCCTTCCAGTCTTCAGAAATGTCCTCTTCTTGAAACGGGACAGTTCTCAATCTTCTCAATAGGTATGTTAGACCGGCCATACACGTTCCGGTTTACCGGAGAGGTATACCTGCGCAGGTGTACCGCTCCGGTATACCGGAACAGGCGAGAGCCCACACACGCTCCGGTTTACCTGTACAGGTGTACCTTTCCGGTATACCGGAAGAGACGAGAGCCCACACACGCTCCGGTAAACCGGACAGGTGAAGGATTGCTACAGTTAGGTCATCATTTTTTCGTTTTTTTCCTATATTCGGGCGCGGAAGTGCTTCCCGTTTTTCTTTATGCATAAGGCTTCCAGGGAGGTATTGTTGACGATTCTTCACTGGGGGGAGTCTGTTGGACAGTATCAGCTCTCTCCTGCAAAGGAACAAAAATTATAAGATATTGACGTCAATAGAAATGAATATAAATAAATGAATTTGGTTTTATGGAAACGCTCTAAATATGCACGAGAACAGAATATTATAAAGTTCCTTTTGTTTCAGTTTCCCGCTTCTATTGAGAAATGGAGTGACATTTCTAAAACATTTGAAGATCGGTGGAATTTTCCTCACTGTTTGGGTGCCATAGACGGCAAGCATATAGATATAGTTCCTCCAGCAAATTCCGGATCCTTTTATTTCAATTACAAGGGCAGATAGTACTTCTTGCAATAGTGGCTGCTAGCTATCGATTCCTCCTGGTGGACTTTGGAACAAATGGACGCAATTCTGATGGCGGCGTTCTTCTAAATACTAAATTTTATGAAAAATTGGAAAACAATGAGCTTTCCTTACTAGAGCCAAGTAATGTCACGGAAAATTTCCAAAAGGTGCCTTATGTTTTTGTAGCCGATGAGGCCTTTCCTCTCTTTCTTTTAATATGATTATAAGTCTTTCATAAGCGGCCTCCCTCACGTCACGGTTGTGATATCCTTTGCTCTTTACAAGCCATAAACATGGTTCTGACCGATAAATTTCGATGAATTCCTCCAGAATTTGGTTTCGTTTTCGGACAGACATGATAAAAAAACACTGACACGCGAGTACAGAGAATATACAGTAAATAAATCACCACACGAAGCTATCTGATCAGAGTATTTGGCACAAGTAATCTCACGCCTGCGCAGGTATACCGGATGACTCCCACACACGCTCCGGTCTACTCGCCTGCGCAGGTAAAAAGAATTGAATTTTGATTCTTCTCCGGTATACCTGTACAGGTCTCTACGCCTGCACAGGTATACCGGAACGGCTGGCACACACGCTCCGGTTTACCTGCGCAGGTAATGACTCCCACACATAGTTGGGCGTAGTCTTAATCATAATTACGATTAAGATTATAATTATAGGCTCTCAAGACATAATTAAAATTACGATCATAATCACAGACCCTGGAGATATGATTACGATTATAATCGTAATCACAGCAGTAATTACGATTACACTTGTAATCGCAACATTTTTCTGTAATTACAACTGTAATAACAAATGTTTTCTGTTTTTATTTTTTCAGATTCTGTGATTATACTCGTAATTGTAATCATATCTCAAGAGCCTATAATTATAATCCCTACACACGCTCCGGTCTACTCGCCCGCGCAAGTAAAAATAATTTAATTTTGATTCCTCTCCGGTATACCTGTACAGGTCTCTACGCCTGCACAGGTATACCGGAAGGGCTGGCACACACGCTCCGGTTTACCTGCGCAGGTCACCTGTGCAGGTAAACCTCTCCGGTATACCGGAACGTGTATGGCCGGCCTTACTATGACACTTGTACTGTATTCTCTTGGATACCATATACATGTATATTTATTTATATTGCTATTATTATACTATATATATATATATATATATATATATTTATTTATTTATATTTATATTTTCAAGCATATAGGTACTCATATTTATGTTAATGTTTCTAGCCTTTTTTTTTTTTTGTCCTTACCATTGTTATACCATATATGTTTTTACAGCCCTGAAGATGGCTTGTATAGCAAGCCGAAACGTTGGCGGCAATAAATATACATTTTAGCAAATAAAATGTGTTTTATTGAATAAGAACACTGACCGAAACCCCGACGATCAACGCTTCCTACTTCCGAACGGTCGACCACATCTTCTCAATTAAAAAGATGTGGACTACTCCACTATATTATTGAAGTGGGAAAAAAGCTGCTTCGGCGACACATCGACCAGATAAGGGCTACCCAAGTTGAAAAACTGGAAGAGCAGAAGAGGAATCCTTTCTGGCAACTGTCGGGGTCAGCACCAGACCGTCAAGATGATGGTGACACCAGAGCTGAGATGGAGGAGGACAGAGTCCAAGAAAACTACCCAGCTGAGGAACAGCCAGTGGAGCAGGAGGAGGAGGACCAGCAACCTCTGCCACCACCACCGAGGAGGTCAGGGAGGAGAAGGAGACCACCTAATCGGCTGGACTTATAACGGGGGGAGGTGTTACATACGTTTGTGTTAACCTTTGCTTAAACAAAGGTTAATAAGTTAGTATGTTATGAGTTGTGAATAAAGATAGTATTATGAGTTACTATATTCAAATAAATTATAAATATTAAGTACACAATACCTCCCATACCCGTAACAATCTGCAAGGGAAGTGGCTCCATTATCCAAGACAACAAAGGAACCATCCAACGGAACTGAGGAGAAGCTTTGAACTCGGCAAAGGTAGCTGCTTAAACATCTAGATTAAATTATCTCACTTATCTCTAAATTCTCTCAATCTTTCTCCCTTATCTGTTCTACCGTTCTCTCTATTCCTATTTCTGCTGTTGGATCTCTCCTACATATAGCCCTCAAATGATCTCTCTCAAATGGGGGAGTCTCTACCCATCTCTAAATGAGGCGTTGACGAGTCATTCAAAACAGTAGGCATATGTCCAAAACGTACAAATTTTCAGGTGACACAAAAAACGTCTAAGCTTTTAAAATTCCGTTAGGAAATTAATATTTACGAGGTCGCACTAACATTCATTTTCTTATTTTTTATGAGAGTTTATAAATTCCCAAAAAAATTTTTTGCTGTGTGTAAAACAAACGTTGTTTAGAAAATAAATTAATTTGATGACAAAATGGGTTTAACCCATTTTGAAAGTCATCGCAATCGCCTCAAATACTTCTAATTTGTACCTACTGTACTTGTTTTAGTTTTCAAGAAAACAACATTTATTGGACTTCCAAAGTCAGAAACAACTATGTTGGATATTTTGAGTAATTTCTAGATTTTTTAAAGTAACAACTTGATAACAATCGGGACTGCTGTTCAAAATTTCTCTACTGCAAAGTTCGGAGTCACCAAAATGTTGGGCATCCATTGTTGTTGTGAGATGTTGGGAATAGAGTTGTCGATTGCATGAGAGTATGTTACAAATGAACTAAATGATTGACAAATCGATTAAATTTTACTTATGACTAATGAATCATAGGATACAATATTATCAGGATTAGTCATGATTAAACCATTTACGTTAGAAACAAATCAAGTTAATTATCAGTCGTAGGTCATATTAATCATTACTCATATGAGAAATTAAGTAGTCATCAATCTATCCGTTAATCTTCAATCATTGATAGTCTCTAGTAACGATTCATATGACTAATGTTGTAAATACTTTTGATATTAGACATATACCGACATGATTTCAGATATAGATTCGGTCTTGGAATTGCTTCATCAAGCAAGTATGTTTTATCTTTTGAAAAAACTTTTCAAAATTAAAACAGATTTGTTCAAAACACTGAACGTGAAATTATTATTATTATTATATTAATCAAAGCTTTTTTTCACTAATTATTCCTAAATTTGTATTAAGTTACTTATCAATCGTAATGCTAGGCCTTTTTTTGTATTAATCATTTATCTGTATAAGCTTAGTCACTAGTCATTAGTCATTAATCAGAGCATGTTTTATTCGTTAATCATCTTCAACAAGCATTTATTCATCATTCATTAATCAAATCATGTTTTATTCGTTAATCATATTCAACAAGCAGATAGTCATTAGACATTAATCAAATCATGCGTTATCATAATCAAGCAAAAGTTATTCGGCAGTCATTAGTCATTAATCCAATTATGTTTTATTCGTTAATCATATTCAAAAAGCAGTTAATTAATCATCAAGAAAATTGATTGTTCAATCTTTAGTCACATTACGATTACCGATTTAATCATTAATTATTAGTTAATTACAGTTTGCCCTACTCTAGGTTGCATGTCCATGGTGCAGATGAAAATACACAAGAGATTTTCGATTAATATTGAATTTAAATATTAAATTCACTTTAAAATTTAGACTTTGAACTATACCAATCATCGTCCCGTGTGGTGGCACTCTAGCGAAAGTTCTACATCAAAGGCCCGACCAACCTTTCATTTCCAAAGGTGCTGGAATTTCAAAGGCTTGGGAATTTTCTCACGCTTTAAAGCCGAGGCTCATTACTGCATTTTTCAAGAAACTTTTTCCATAATTATATGAGCAATAACTTCCAATAGGAAAGTTTTTAATTGAGGAGCTAATATAAAGAGAGCTCGAGTCAAAGAGTCTCCGTTTATGAAAAAGTTTATATATTCGCCCGGTCTGGACTAAAAAAAAAAACGTTGTAAAGTAATCAGTTCAAAGTAAAAAAATATATACATAAATATTTATAAAACTTTAAGTTTGAGTAATATTTATAATGAAATAGTTAAAAAAAAGTTCCGTAACAGGCCACAAGAAAAACTACTGTAAAGGTATTTGATTCTTTCTGAGATGGTCACCACTATTCTCAGGCCATCTTCTATTTAGTATGATAAATATATAATTAATTATAATAGTTTATACTGATTTCAAATAATTGCCAATATTTTTCTAATAATAATAATAATGATTTTACGGAATATTAAAGTAAAAAAGTTACTACAAAAAATAAAAGCCTCCTTTTTATCTGTGCACTTTTTTTTCAAAAGTCTTTTCCTTTAAATTGAGGGTTGAAAGGGGGTTAATCACGGTAAATTAAGTAAAAGGTCCAGGAAAATTCTAAATGTAATTTTCCTGACATCGCGGGACCTTCAAGTATTCCTTTGTAAAGGATATCTTTATTTCATTTTTTGCAACTCTTCTTTTCTCCAGCACAAGGATTACATCAACAAATTAGATTTAATATTTTATAACTTAGAAATTGGCTCGAAGCCAGGCCATAAAATTAAATCGTGCTTTTTCGTTTTAGCTCGTTCTTTCTGTATTAGAAAAAAATGTAGATCTTCACTTTTTCTGACTGTGCAACTATATGTTCGTCCTTAGAGTGATTTTCCAGTGTATTATTTATGACTGTGCAACTATATGTTCGTCCTTAGAGTGATTTTCCAGTGTATTATTTATGACTGTGCAACTATATGTTCGTCCTTAGAGTGATTTTCCAGTGTATCATTTATGACTGTGCAACTATATGTTCGTCCTTAGAGTGATTTTCCAGTGTATCATTTATGACTGTGCAACTATATGTTCGTCCTTAGAGTGATTTTCCAGTGTATCATTTATGACTGTGCAACTATATGTTCGTCCTTAGAGTGATTTTCCAGTGTATCATTTATGACTGTGCAACTATATGTTCGTCCTTAGAGTGATTTTCCAGTGTATCATTTATGACTGTGCAACTATATGTTCGTCCTTAGAGTGATCTTCCAGTGTATTATTTATGACTGTGCAACTATATGTTCGTCCTTAGAGTGATTTTCCAGTGTATTATTTAAAATTTTCCCAGCGAGCCCTGAGATGAGAAAATTCCTGCCGGAGGTGGGAATCGAACCCACCATCTCCCGCTTATGAATCCAAGGCGCTAGCCACTAGACCACGGGAGACCCCTCTTTTTTTATTATAAATGTTTTTGGTTTTTAAATTTTGAATAATGGTGTCTATATGTGGGCTACCTTCAGTTAGTATCTCTAGCATGTCGTGTGGTATGTCTAAGTAGTCCCGTTCTCTGCAGTCTGTCACTATGTGTTTTACTGTCAGTGTCACATTACAGATTCTGCAGAGTGGTTCGTCTTGTCGTGTCATTAAATGAGAATGAGTCAAGTGTGAATGGCCTATTCTGAGCCTGGTAACTACAACTTCTTCTCTTCTTGTCTATCGATTTCCTGACGGCCAGGCACCTACGCACTCTTTTATCTTACTTAATTTATTATGTGTAGTGTACGTCCATGTATTTTGCCAATTGTTTATAATATGTGTTGTGATCCGCAGGTAAGAAGTGTCTTGTAACGTCATTCGGTCTTCGTAAGTTCCTAACCTTTTTGCTGCAAGTTTTGCTTCTTTGTCCGCGTCAATGTTTCCTGGGAAGTTTGTGTGTCCAGGTAGCCACACCATTTCAATGTGTACATTATGACTTTGTAGTCGGTGTACTTGTTCAAAAATTTGTGTGATTATTGGATGTGTTTCATACTTGTTACTTAGGGAGAGCAAAGAACTTAGTGAATCCGAAAAAAATAGGATCTTTTGGCACGGAGTGTTAAGTGCTCACGCCTTAACACTCACGGCCACCGGGCCTCCTCTGAAATTTTAATAAAAGGACGTTTAACAATTATTTATTTATTTAAGAGCCATCGTAACTAAGACGACTTGCTCAATACATGAATACAAAGATTAAATTGCTAGAATATGTAAAAATTACAATAAATGTAAAAAACAAAGGTTGTTAAAAAAGAAAAATTCCAAGAATGACAAATATGAAACATTAAAAAAAAACGTTTAACAATTAGGCCGCTCGTCCACTGGAACCGAAAACCTGCGAAATGAATACGCCCGAATTTGGACGAATACGCACGAACAATCCAAACACGAGGCTCCATCATGGACCGCGTCCATTGGGCCCGTATCGTTCGTCCGAATTCGGACGAATTCGTCCGAACTGGTCCGAAGTGCGAACCGATCCCATCCTACTGGGATTTATAGTTGCGAAAAGGTGCGAATAGTCATGGACGAGTGAGTACGAGCCATCAAGACTACTGCGAATTCGGACGAACACGGAGGTAATGGACGAGAGGCATTCGCACGAATTCGGACGAACGGTGTTCGTCCGAATTCGTTGCTTCGCAGTTCGCAGCTTTTCGTTTCCAGTGGACGACCAGCCTTAAAGTTAAACTACTGCTGGTTATAAAAAATATACAGAGTAAATTTCGTTACTTTCACAAATCTTTTGCACCGGCCGTAAAATGATAAATGGGTTTTGCTTAAATCGATCCAGTAGATTATGAGAGATGAGACTTACTTTTCACTTTGCTAACTTTAAAGTCATTACTCACTCCTAATGCAGCGAAAACCGACAGTTCCTCATTGTATAAGCAAATTATACCTGCTGCCTCTCTCGCAAGAGTAACGCACAAACTTTTTACACGATGCTATCGTGAACATTAAAATAAATTCCGACACGCAGGAACTACAAGTTCCTATAAACTTCTTAATGTCATTTTGAAAGCTTGGACAAAATCTCTATGCGACTGATAAGATAAGAAGATAAGATAAGATAAGAAGATAATGTAGTCAGATAGAGTAAATAGTTTTCTGCCTTATGTTGCACCTACATTGGACCCGTATTACTCATAATTATTACCGATCCGATCGTATTCGATTTCGTTTGACCGACAACGACCGACAACGGCCGACGTGAGTGCCTACATTCGTCCCGACTTGATCCGATCTGGTTTAGTCACAGCTCGTCAGCAATTACCTTTAGTGGAGTGAAATAAGTAATCAATTAAAGAAATACCACCTAATAAGCATAGAAAAATTAGGTTGAATGTTGGAGGTAAGCGAAGCATTAGTATTCATATTTTAAAATGATTTAGGTAGCTAGTAGATTATAAGCATTGGAAGATTATAAGTAGAGCCCGGAAGTTACGTATTTATTTTTGGTTAAAATAGGCAGGCAAAAAGGCACTTAAAATTCTGGAAATAGGCAGTACTGTAATTAAAATAGGCATTTATTAGAAGTGAAAGCAAAGAGGAATCTCACTCATTAATTATTATTTATTTTTTTTTTTTACGGCGCATCGACAATTCTTGGCCATTAGCGCTGACATCCAGGGTGCAGCCAGGAATTTTAACAGCAAGCCCTGAGATGAGAAAATTCCTGTGGGGATCGAACCCACCGAAGCGAATCTAGCGCGCTAGCCACTAGACCACGGGAGACCCCTTCACTCATTAATAATGAAAATATGTATTTTAAATAGTCATTCATTTCTTTATTAGCAATTTATCACGTAATTAGCGTTCTTACTCTTACTTTTCTTGGTTACTAGCACAACAAGGTGCTTTTTCAAAGTAACACCCGTCGTAGAAAGACACTTGTCAGAAAGAATGTTTTTCATCATGGAAAAGGAACGTTCTACTTCCACTGAAGTGATTGCGAAAATTTGAAACAACCTAGTTCGGAAGGACACATCCCAGTTAAAACAGGCACACATCGGAAGAATATGAATTTTGTTTGTAATATATGACTAGGGACCGGATTTTTAGGATAAAATAAGCACCCAATTAGGTTTTTGCAACAGGCATAATAGGTCTTTTTAGGTTTTTATTCAAAAATCCATATTAGGTTATTTTAGGTGTTAAAAATGTTTTGAATAGGTTCAAAAAATAGGTCTTTTTAGGTTTTTTATTTAAAAATCCATTTTAGGTTTTTTTAGGTGATAAAAATGTTTCAATAGGTTCGAAAAATAAGTTCACCCATTATAATTTATCATGAATTATTTTGATTAATTTATAATTGATAAATTAATATGTATATATAGTGACATAAAAATAAACAAAAAATAACATTATTTTATAGAATAGTATATATCTGTTATATCTAAAGCGTCAACTACTATTTTTATTTTTTCCCCAGCGTGTTAAAATGGGTTCTGGTGGAAGCGAGACTCCTAGTAAAATTTTCCTGAACGTCTGGATCCGGGAAGTTGCTTTTATGAAAATTTGTTTGATCGAGGAAATTAGTTTATTGAATTGAATTTTCTATTTTACAGGTTAGGTCTGTCTAGGTCATTCCATCGTTATTTAGGTGATTTTAGGTGATATCATCCTGATTAGGTTTTTTTAGGTTGTTCCAAATTTGCATGAATAATACTACAAGACGCGAATCATATAAAAAACCGACCAATATCATGTTAAGCAGAAAGGAAAAAAATAGGTGAAAACCTAAGAATCCGGTCCCTATATATGACTACTGAGATCTAGGTGAGAACTGGCTGTGGAGGTAAAGCCAGCTCTGGTGCCACGTCCTTGAAAACCCCGGATTCGGGAGGGCGATTTTAGGAAAATGTTCTTGGTATTCGAAACAAACTTATCCACGTGAGGATACAAACTTTTTATCTCTTCGGCAATTCTGTGCAGACCATGCGCCAGTCAGGTGAGGTTAAGCATTTAAGGAAAGAGATCTTTCAAGGTTTTAGCTGCAATTTCCATGTAAGGTGCCACATCGGTGGCAAAAATAAGGTTCATTATCATCCCGTATTCCATTCCGCCAGAGTAACATTAATGAATTTGTGAACAACTGTGCCACTGTGGAACCATTTCAAACAAATAAACCATTTACAGAGAACAAGATTTTAGATAGATATTCGTGACGGCAATATTTAATTTAAGTTGTGCAACCTTATTTGTCTTCGATGAATGGAAACTCATTATGTGCTTTTTAAAATGTGTAAATCGCAGAAAAAAAAATTGCATAGTGACCAAATAACGCTTTTTTTCAGTTTAGTCATCACTAAAGCGTATTTATGCAAATATATGTGGAAGAGGTCAAGTAACGATAGAATATATATATATAAAGTCAAAGAAAATGTTTGCCCTTTTCTTCCCGAATGTCTCCAACCTCTTGAAAACCCCAAACTCGAAACTTTTCGAGTCGGTAGTTATAACTCCTTATCTCCACTTCCAAGTACTAGACAGCATTCCTCTAGAACTAAGATAAGTTTCCCTAATGTGGGAATGTGCGTGCCCATCTGTTGTGGAGAGGAAAGGCTTAACCACAGCCTACAAGCCCCAAAACCCTTCCAATGCTAACAAACTTAGCCTTTTAAGCCCCTTCTCGGCCAGTACAACATTCATCCTGGATTTGAATGTAATATCAACGCCCAGCCCAAACCACTGGACTGAAAAATTTGAAATTTTGCATGGACACTCCTTATATAACGTCGGCACTCACTAAGAAAGGATTTTTGATATTCGAATTTTTAAGTATTTTTAGAGGGGATTAAAGTTTCAGTTGGTTAGAGCAGGCAAGCCTAGGCAGCATGCGTTGCTAGGACGATAACAGAACAGCTGTTTCCGTACATTATCTATTTCATAGTAATATTTTTAATTGAGGTTAATTTCAACTATGATGGCAAACCTTGAATTACTAGAAATAAACTGTCCCTCATGGAGTTTACGCTATGAGGGGCAAAATCACCATTTTAATTGCGGTTCATTTCGCTAGAGAGTTTTCGCTATACCTGGTGATGGTCCATCCGAGGTAATGATATCCCGAACCTCGCAAATATAATAGGTGTTTCTAAATGACATGGGGGAAACATAATTTTTTAAATATTACCGTACATTTATTATTTATTTAAATTTTAACGTCCATTTATTATTAACTACGAATTTTAGGACGGGTTATCTATAGGTTACCACCCTTTCCTAGCCAGGATAGGGGTGATGCCTTTTCTTTTTTTCGAAAGAAAAGCCACCACCCCTAGTGGGAATCGAACCCACGACCTTTGGCACGGAGTGTTAAGTGCTCGCGCCTTAACCCTCACGGTACATTTATTATTGACAACAAAATTTAACCTATATTGTTTACGCTGCTTTTACTGGTAACCACGGGCGTATGTTCGAAATAATTTCGGGGGAGTGGCTGGGAAAATGTCGGGGGGGGGACTGGTACCTTTTCCGGGGTATGGAATACTAACAATTACAACTAAAATGAAATGATCTTATTTAATTTATTTTTAAGGGTTTTAAGACACATTTTACCATTCAAAATTTCGGGGGGGGCTGCTATAATAAATTGCAAAACATTATGTAGTAGCGTTAATTTTTTGCTCATAGATTATTTAATGTAATAAAATGACTACTTATCCGCCGTGACGAAGCACGGGTATTCGGCTAGTATATATATATATATATATATATATATATATATATATATATATATATATATATATATTTATATATATATATATATATATATCCTATATATATACTATATAGTTGTCCGTTAAAGGCGAAATATTAGGAGTTAGATATAAGTATTTTGAAGAAACGTGAAAATATTCCTGCGAATTTTAACGGGGGTCGCTTTCTGTGTCTACCAGGTAGGATCGATAAAGATTTGAAGAGATTTTTCAAAAATTCCGTCATGAGTGCAACCTCAATAGCTGTTTCCTTTGGAGGAAAGTGCTCAAATATATGAAGTAGTACAGAGAGATTTATTTATGACATTTTTTGGGCTACAAAAACAACAATAATAGAAGTTAGAGGTGAACAATGGAAGAATATATTTACACACAATAATTTTTATTGATAGAAAATATTGGCCTAGAATTTTCCTCGTTCCTTAGGAAGTGATATTACATATTTTTCAAACCAATACATAAGGAAACCTTGACAGGATATTGAGTCCTCAAAGGCTCCTCATAAAATACCAATTTCCTTTTGATTCTATATATCCCCCTCATTTTACAATATATTGTAGCAATAAGGGAGGACTCGTTGAGAAGTATTCTTTGTATACAGTAGAACTTGGATAACTCGAACCCCTAGGGACCGATAAAAAAGTTCGAATTATCCAAAATTCGAATTACAGAAGTTTTTGAAAATAAAAGGCTAAAATATCGAATTTCGTATTTTCACATTTTTTTAATTTAAAAAAATACATACATTTTATATAAACAATAACAAACATTTAATAAATTGATGATTACGTACATAAATAATAAATAATTTATCAAAAAAGTAAAAATAAAAGTCTATGTTTTTGAAAAACGTCATTTACATGGGCAAGATTTTTTTCCTTATTTTTCAAGTAAGGTGATAAAGCGTGAATTCCAAAGTCCTTGGCAATTTCAGATTTTTTCTTTATTCCTTTTTCAACTTCCTTAATAGCAGCTATTTTCACTGACAACGTTTAAGTTTTTAACTTCCAGCGTTCGACATCTTAAATCAACAGATCTAGGCACTGACGGACTTATAGCTGAATAAGAAATGAAGATGGGAGGGATGGTGCTAGGGAATTCTAGGATAAAACGACAGGATGGAACTATAACAAACCCTGGAAGGGAGGAAGCGCGACCCACCACTTATCAGAACTCAGAGAAGTATTCTTTGTATACAGTAGAACTTGGATAACTCGAACCCCTAGTGACCGATAAAAAAGTTCGAATTATCCAAAATTCGAATTACAGAAGTTTTTGAAAATAAAAGGCTAAAATATCGAATTTCGTATTTTCACATTTTTTTAATTTAAAAAAATACATACATTTTATATAAACAATAACAAACATTTAATAAATTGATGATTAGGTACATAAATAATAAATAATTTATCAAAAAAGTAAAAATAAAAGTCTATGTTTTTGAAAAACGTCATTTACATGGGCAAGATTTTTTTCCTTATTTTTCAAGTAAGGTGATAAAGTGTGAATTCCAAAGTCCTTGGCAATTTCAGATTTTTTCTTTATTCCTTTTTCAACTTCCTTAATAGCAGCTATTTTCACTGACAACGTTTAAGTTTTTAACTTCCAGCGTACGACATCTTAAATCAACAACTGCACTGTACACCAGAAATTCAAGGCACAAACAATACAACAGATCTTGGCACTGACGGACTTATAGCTGAATAAGAAATCAAGATGGGAGGGATGGTGGGAGGGAATTCTAGGATAAAACGACAGGATGGAACTATAACAAACCCTGGAAGGGAGGAAGCGCGACCCACCACTTATCAGAACTCATAGAGTCCAAGAACTAGACTATGAGACCGCCGCGCTTCTTGTCCAGGAATCCCTACTACTATCCGTCTTACCCGAGGGGACAATATTTTCACAAGGTTTAAGATTGACCGCCTCTCTGTCCACTTCCCATTGGTGGCACAGACTCGTGAAAAATTCGAATTATCCAAAATTTTATTCGAATTAACCACGATATTTTTACATTGTTTATGCCCTAAATTCTAGGGACCGAGAGAAATATTCGAATTAAAGACGATTTCGAATTATCGAAGTTCGAATTATCCATGTTCCACTGTATTTTGCATTATGAGGACCTTCGTACGGTTGTCAATCTTTCCGTAAGATTAACATTGTTCCCGTTGTGAGGGTTCAAAAATATAAAAAAAAGTCCGACTCGCAGGAACTGCATCATCTTAGTGTGGTTCCGTTCATGTCCCTAGCGTCATTAGCAAAGGAGTAGAAGCAGCTTGTAATCTTGGCTGTGATCTTGAAAAATATAAAATGACATCTCAAAGAGAAGGAAGATTTAAGGCGCTACAACAGGAAACTGATAGTATTCTAAGCGGAAATTACTCGCCCACCTCCTCAACGTTTGCCAAGGGTAACACTATTACCAATACGTTTCTCATCTTCATGCCTCATTTTATGAAATTACTAATTATACTATTACGTCAGTAAAATACTAATTTTACTATTAAATGCGGTTAAAAAAAATAACCAATTAAAACGTTAGATAAACAGTGACAAAACCCCGTTGAAAAAACAAAACTAGCAATTTTGAAGTTTTAAGCACTTATTTTTGTCGGATTGACATCCCCCACCGAAAATTACATCAACTTTTTTTATTATAAGACAGTGACCCTATTTTTCGAATATATCCGTCTGTGGCAGAAGGTCAATTTTATAAAAACACACTTACTTTCTTCTGTACTCTTTTATTAGGCTCTACATGTTTCACGTCGCTGTGACGCCTCTTCAGGAGCACTTAATCTATATAAAATAAAATATGGTTACAGCCTATCCATTAGAGAACCTTCCGCAGGTAGGGCCACGTCTGGGCTGATAAGATCAATCATGTCTTCTGGGTATCAGCTGTTTAAAATCGATAGCTTTAGGGTAAATGTCGATTTTCCAAAAGAAGTTTTTATCAATCAATTTGATATATGTTATATTTGGTTTCCCTTTCTTTTAAACAAGCAACAGTCAGTTTTGGTTCTGTTAATTTAACTCTTTTGCTCCTATTAGAATTGTCAGTACCTATATGTTCTGTGTCATCCCTTTTCCGTTTACTTTCAGAGTCTTCATAAAAATAGTCGTCCGTAAAATTAAAAACATTCAAGTCAAAATTGATTAAATTTAAATTTTCCTTCACATCCAATTTCCTTTTGTAAAAAACATTTCTTTCAGCTCTTTTTATTTCTTTATTTATAATTTCCTCAGGATAATTATTACCTCTAAATATAGTTCTGAGTTAATTTGTTATTTCATTTAAATATTTTGTTGATGTTCGCAGAAGCGCCGTCAGTGTCCTATTATAAAGCAAATTCTTTTTAAAATTTAAAGGTGACTAGAATAAAAATTAATCATACGACCGGAAAATGTATTTTTAGTCTGCCATTTAAACTCAAGTCTATTGTCATTAGTTCGAATTATTTCCATATCTAAAAACATAATTTTGTTTTCATTTTCAATTTCTAAAGTGAACCCTAAATTCGTCTTATTATTAAAAAACTGGAAGAGTCTATCTATATCGTTTTCATGTACACAAATTAATAAATCATCCACTTATTTATAAAGAAATTGGATATGAATGTATGAATTAGAAAATATGACAGTAATCTCTGGTTATAAGTTGGTTTCCTTCGATGTTGTTAATATGTTCCCAAATATTCCGCTGGACTTGGCTATCAAACTTATTGGCAAAAATTGGGATAAAATAGTAGAATTAACTAAAATAAAAGACAAAAAACTGTTTATAGATGGTATTAAATTAGGTACAAAGGATGGCTATTTCAAGTTTAACAATAGAATTTATAAACAAAAATTTGGAGTACAAATGGGCAACCACTTATCTGTTTCTATTAGTGGAATTGTAATGAGCCACACATTAGAAGAAATCATAAATGACTGTAACATTCATATCCAATTTCTTTATAAATATGTGGATGATTTATTAATTTGTGTACATGAAAACGATATAGATAGACTCTTCCAGTTTTTTAATAATAAGACGAATTTAGGGTTCACTTTAGAAATTGAAAATGAAAACAAAATTATGTTTTTAGATATGGAAATAATTCGAACTAATGACAATAGACTTGAGTTTAAATGGCAGACTAAAAATACATTTTCCGGTCGTATGATTAATTTTTATTCTAGTCACCCTTTAAATTTTAAAAAGAATTTGCTTTATAATAGGACACTGACGGCGCTTCTGCGAACATCAACAAAATATTTAAATGAAATAACAAATAAACTCAGAACTATATTTAGAGGTAATAATTATCCTGAGGAAATTATAAATAAAGAAATTAAAAGAGCTGAAAGAAATGTTTTTTACAAAAGGAAATTGGATGTGAAGGAAAATTTAAATTTAATCAATTTTGACTTGAATGTTTTTAATTTTACGGACGACTATTTTTATGAAGACTCTGAGAGTAAACGGAAAAGGGATGACACTGAACATATAGGTACTGACAATTCTAATAGGAGCAAAAGAGTTAAATTAACAGAACCAAAACTGACTGTTGCAACAGACAACACCAATCATACTCTGAAACGTAAACTTCAGGATACACAAACAATAGACGACATAAAAGGAAACCGAGAAAAAAGAAGAAAATTAATACAAAGTAAAATTTATGATTTTTTTGACGATAGGAAAACAAACATTTTAAATACAAACAGAGTTGTAGCAGATAAACTCATACACAATGAACATATTTATAAACAGAAATTGGATAATGACAGTAAAGATATGAAAACTTTAGAGCTGGTTAATTATATTACCTTTCGTTATAATCCCATAATTGCCAATGAGATAAAACAAAAATGTAAAGACCTAGGAAGAATCTCTTGGATATATCACGACAAAATCGTAAAAAGCTACAGCCGAATTAAAGATGAATTAAAAGAAAGGGAAACCAAATATAACATATATCAAATTGATTGATAAAAACTTCTTTTGGAAAATCGACATTTACCCTAAAACTATCGATTTTAAACAGCTGATACCCAGTAGACATGATTGATCTTATCAGTCTAGACGTGGCCCTACCTGCGGAAGGTTCTCTAATGGATAGGCTGTAACCATATTTTATTTTATTTAGATTAAGTGCTCCTGAAGATGCGTCACAGCGACGTGAAACATGTAGAGCCTAATAAAAGAGTACAGAAGAAAGTAAGTGTGTTTTTATAAAATTGACCTTCTGTCACAGACGAATATAATCAACTTTTTTTGTAGGCAATTTAGCAAGCTTTCGAATGATCGCCTCCACTTATAACAATTTCCTAACCGTTTTAAATTTAATCAATTTTGACTTGAATGTTTTTAATTTTACGGACGACTATTTTTATGAAGACTCTGAAAGTAAACGGAAAAGGGATGACACTGAACATATAGGTACTGACAATTCTAATAGGAGCAAAAGAGTCAAATTAACAGAACCAAAACTGACTGTTGCAACAGACAACACCAATCATACTCTGAAACGTAAACTTCAGGATACACAAACAATAGACGACATAAAAAGAAACCGAGAAAAAAAGAAGAAAATTAATACAAAGTAAAATTTATGATTTTTTTGACGATAGGAAAACAAACATTTTAAATACAAACAGAGTTGTAGCAGATAAACTCATACACAATGAACATATTTATAAACAGAAATTGGATAATGACAGTAAAGATATGAAAACTTTAGAGCTGGTTAATTATATTACCTTTCGTTATAATCCCATAATTGCCAATGAGATAAAACAAAAATGTAAAGACCTAGGAAAAATCTCTTGGATATATCACGACAAAATCGTAAAAAGCTACAGCCGAATTAAAGATGATTTAAAAGAAAGGGAAACCAAATATAACATATATCAAATTGATTGTGCAATGTGTGATAAGGTGTATGTAGGGGAATCGGGACAACTTTTAAAAAAGAGAATCAAACAACATGCCAAAAACCTTGACGAGAAAGACAATAAGACTGCACTGGTGGATTATGCTATACAATATAGCCACACATTTAATTTTGACACGGTTAAGATATTAGATAAAGAGAAAAACCCCATAAAATGAAAAATTAAGGAAAATATACACATAATTAAAAATAGGAAAAAGGCCGTCAACAAAAAAACAGATATTAAATGCCTGGATAAAATATTTTTTAATTTAATAAACAAGACTACATAAAAATTTTATAAAAACTTCTTTTGGAAAATCGACATTTACCCTAAAACTATCGATTTTAAACAGCTGATACCCAGTAGACATGATTGATCTTATCAGTCCAGACGTGGCCCTACCTGCGGAAGGTTCTCTAATGGATAGGCTGTAACCATATTTCATTTTATTTAGATTAAGTGCTCCTGAAGAGGCGTCACAGCGACGTGAAACATGTAGAGCCTAATAAAAGAGTACAGAAAAAAGTAAGTGTGTTTTTATAAAATTGACCTTCTGCCACAGACGAATATAATCAACTTTTTTTGTAGGCAATTTAGCAAGCTTTCGAAAGGTCGCCTCCACTTATAACAATTTCCTAACCGTTTTCGGGATATTTTAGAAAATATACGAAAATCACAAAACTTTTCATGCCTGTTAATGAAATATTTTATTTCTAGTACTTCCTTAACTCCAAAAGGAACCAAAATTTGCCTACCTCAGAAAAGATGAATATAAAATGTCTGGAACAAGTTTCAACTGAATTAATCGTTTCTGAGTACCAAAACTGAAAATTACTTCGGAAAAGTAGGTATTTCAATGTTCCTCTAAAACGGGTACAGATATCGCTTTAAAAATGTTTTCATTCGTTTTTCTACGTTAAGAAAGCAACTCACTTCTGGTACCCTCACGAGTACCAGGAAGCATACTAACTCGAAAACGTAAGCTTTACGATTTTTTTTGCACGAAATTCGCTCCAAAATCTATCTTCCCCTGGACAAATTGTGTTGGTTAACGAACTTGACCTTTCAAATTAGACGAAAGATTTCTGTACCAAATCCCATGAAAATCGGACCATTTTTGAGCTTGCTAAAGAGCGAACAGACAAACTTATATATATATATATATATATATATATATATATATATATATATATATATATAAATTTGAACCACCTACATTTTCGTGATCTATGGGATCTGAAACGACAAAGTTTTTATTCGGCACTTCCGGATTGCGTCATAAGGTCAACCTTATAAGCAGATTTCCTCCCTAGGGAGGGAGGGAGGAACCGCGGTAAGAATACTTCTTATTTCGTTTGAAATCTAGAGTTACTTTAAGACCTCACCATATCTTATTTAATTTATTCTTTTCGCCCAAAATATATATTTCTCTTGATTCATTAAGTGCGATTTTCTCGTCTAAAGAAAAATGGATTCTTAACTTTTCCCGGATGGTCGAAACTTTTCTCCATCAAGTTCCCAAAGGGTCCGAAGAAGAAAAGTTCGAACAGGCTTGAAACAATTAGGTCCCTTGACAAGGGAACTCTGGTGAACTATGGAGCGATATTTCAAATATCGAACAGAGGTTATTGCCCCGAATATTATTCTGTTCACAATTAATTAATTATCAGGAGATTCTGTGGAAGATGTCCGCCCCAGCTGCAGGCTGACAAATATTAATTAGAAATCTGTCAGAAACTTAGTCTAGGCGAATAGCCTTATCAATTCATGAATGCTCTATTTAATAAAAAATTAAATGGCCCTTTTAGCTCGTTTCCTACCACCGTTCATAGGAAGAAAACTCCCTTATGAGAATAAATAGATCATATCAAGAAAACGTAGAATGTAGCTAGTTGAAGGAACTTTCATGTTTTATCTGCCTCTGTCTCTCTTCAACTATATATTTGTCGACAGAAAAATTTGAAATTTTGCATGAACACTCCCTTTGGGATTTAAACACTCGCTAAGAAAGGATTTTTTGATATTCAAATTCTTAAGTATTTTTAGAGGGGTTTGAAGTTTTAGTTTTAAGAGAGCATGCTCGCCAAAGCAGCATGAGTAGCTAGGACGATAACAGAGCAGCTGTTACCGTACTTTATCTATTTCATAGTATTATTTTTAATTGCAGTTAATTTCAACTATGATGGCAGTTCTTGAATTATTAGAAATAAACTGTCCCTCATAGACTTTAAGCTATGAGGGACAAAATCATCGTTTTAATTGAGGTTCATTTCAACTTGTCCCCCTTAGAGTTTTCGTGGTGATGGTACATCCAAGGTAATAATATCCCGAACCCTTGCACAGCCACCTCACCCATCGGTATCCCCAGTCAGAACACTTTTTGGTAATGCTCGCACATATAATGATGTTTTCAAATGACATCTGAGAATCATAAATTTTTAAATTTTAACTTACGTTTATTATTGACAACGAATATTAACCTGTACTGATATAACTCCTGTCACCTGGTAACCTATAGATAACGGGTTATTTCTAGGTTATCTGTTTGTTGACACTGATCCGGAGCGCCCCAGTGTCATGAAACCTTATACCTTGATTACTTACCGATTGATGAATAACATATAGTATGACGGGAACCGTGCTATAATAAATTGCAACAAATTATATAGTAGCGTTAAGTTTGATGATACATTATTTAAAGCAATAAAAAAAACTAGTTATCTGCCGTGACGAAGCACGAACAATCAGCTAATTTTATATAAATAAATTTCATCCCAGCACAAAGATATCCCCCCATCCCCTCTCCCTTCCCCTCGCTCCTCTCTCGCTCTACGTACGTAACCAGAACTAAGAAAGTAATGCTAACAAAAAAACCTAAACTTTTTTGAAAAAACTCAGATTAACCTCTATACTAAAATAAAAAAATATTACATTAATTAAAACTTTTAAACGTGAATTACTTTGACGCCGTGAAAAAAGAAAATATTGCCAGCAAAAAAGCAATTTTCTTCAATTTTTTTTATTTGTTAACGACATCTGTTTCGGGGAATTGCTTCTTTTAATATATAATTTAACATTATTTCTTCTCATATTAAGCTTGTTTCGTTTATTTTTTAATAAGAAAAAGAGAAGCTGATGTAAAGTAATTTTTAAGCGTTTATAGCCTTTAAAGGTTATAGGTCATAAAAGTGACAAGCTAAAAATTTCATTAAAATTTACTTTTACTCCCGTCTACTTCAGAACATGTTCTAAATCAAGGGACAAATAGTAAAAGAACTTCTGAAGTTCACGGCAATAGCTTTATTAAACTCTACACCGCTTCTGTCCTTTATGAAAAAACAAAAAAAAGTTCATGGTTTTATTAAATAGTTCTTTAACTCCTGTGTGAAGCCATTTTGCAATACAGCTCGATTTCTTCTTTCCATCGTATGAAGTTTCTGTTTTAATTAAATTAAAAAAAAAAAGAAAAAAATGCTCAGCAAAGCGAGTAAACCTTCCTAAAAATGTTCCTCTAGAAAATGTGCCTTAATGAACCTGTAAAAATACAAAATTTGAAAGCTTGTCCAGTTTTACTTACTTGGGCTTCTCAAGCAACAAGATGAACAGAATTCGCCATGAAATACAACCCCAAAAATAATGGCCGTAATAGGCACTACAATGTTGTCCATTTCCTCAGAAAGGGAGACTGGAATGAGCTGGCCGCTTAGTAGGTATGGATCACAGCGACATTTCAAGAAAAACTATGCAAGAGGTACTTTATGACATCAGATGCCAAAGCTCCGCTTGAAGGATGGAGTTGCCTTATTTAGCATACGGAAATGGATGGTTAATGAACAAGATTGGGACGACTGGCGTTGGCTGATTCTGGAAAACCTGGTCCATTAATAGGTTGTGGGCCAGTGAAGTATGGCGAATTATGCGAATCTCAAGTTGCACAAATCAAAAACTCTCTCAAGGAACGTCATACTGAAGTTTTACTCTTGCCAAACCTGGTGTTAAAGGGTCGGAAACAAGGTGTCTTCCATCGGCAGGCTGCTAAAAGTTTAGATTCTCGAACGAAGAATTATTTGTAGAATATATTGGGTAAAGATTTATGGGAGATGGAAGACGAAAAGTAAAGCAGAAATGCAGGCATACTAAAAAATCAGGTTGTTGTTAATTTCATAAAAGCAGGTAGGCTGCGATGAGCAGGTAATATTAAGGAATGAAGAGTGGTTGAAGAAAATGGTGCAAATTGCCAAGGACCATGACAGACGGATGGACGAAGTCCGAAATGCCCAGGGTCACGAAGACCGCTAGAGCCTGTGAGAAAGGCCTGGAGTTTGGACGTTATTCTTATATCTGAAAGGTAAAATTTAAATAAATAAATATTTCTACAATTTCAAGCGGCTTGATAGCGTAGGGCAATTTTCGCCAAGCATTGCGTCAGTCCGAAACCGTGCCTCCCGAAAACTCGGAGCGGGAATTCATCAGTTTGTTGATGGATTTGTATCGTGAGCGAAGCGGATTCTCAGTTTGTACCACTCCTTAGACCACCATCGTTTTTTATTCTTCTGTTGCTTTTTTTCTGCTTCAAGCTTTCAATCACAGTTAACGCTAGGAAGCCCAATGATGAAACCATTTGGCACCGAAACAAACAAACAAAAAAAATCAAACAGCGAAACGCACTGCTCCTCTTCACGGCTTCTAGTGATGAGGGTCGAGGGAGTCTTGACCAAAGGATTGAAGGTTTAATGAAGCTATCATCAATCGGAGGTTGAAGCATTTGATCAAGCCGCTTGATAGTGAATGGGCACCATAATCAATCAATTATTAATATTTTTCATTTTTTCTTGGAATAAGCCTTATGAAGAAACCCCACTTATGAGGCTCACCTCCGCTTTCATCTTTCATTATACATTTACGTATGCCCATAATGCTAAATAAACGTAAAATATTTAAAAAGAGAGAGAGAAAAAAAGGAATAAAATATGTGTGTTTACAAATATCATTGTTTTATCAATGTTATCCTTCATAACCTGCTAAACTTTAATGCTTAATAACTTTTTTCGTAGTTAAGAGAATTGATTTTGATCATATTAACCTTTATATTAATAAGTAGATAACGCGTCAAGTAGATAACCAGTTAAGCTAATCAGTAAGCTTATCAGCGAGTACGAGTAACTGTTATAAATCACTACTGCTACTTCAAAAGTAACTGGATGTGGTCTTCGCAAAGAGACCACATCTCTTTCTTTTTTTGGAAGTACTGTGACAATAAGCTTCATTACACAAAAAGCCACTGAATATACTAGAAATTATATGTCATTTTGTATCTGGATTTCTGACCTCTGTGAACATGGCACCCCACTTTCGAAAAAAAATATGACAATAGATTCAAAAAATGGCAAATCAAATTGAAAAAGTAATTGGCTGAGGCCAAGAGATCTCAAGGATAACTTGTACCTTTCAGCAAGTCTTAGCTCTAATAGGCAATTCCAAGAGAGACAGTATGTAGTAGGGTCATTCCATATCAAGTGATCAAAAAAAAAAGGAAAAACATTCCCTCACATTTTTTTTTTTTTTTTATCTTTGGTTCATCAATAGTACCCCATACGACAATTAAAAATCCAATTGTTTAGAAATTTAAGTTTATTAGTTTTCGAGTTATAAAACTTTAAGTTTTTTAAAAAAGTACATTTTAGGACAGACACTTGATCATAAAATGTACCATAACTCCCAAACGAAATGAGCTAGAGAGGTGTGGTAAAAAACATTCGTTAGTGTATTAAATGCTGATTAAAATGATATATCATGACTTATTTATGAAAATTGAAATTTTAAGGTAATTTTTAAAAGTTTAAAATTTAAATTTCTCTTAAAACGTATGTTTAAAAATTTTCAAAAAATTTGTAATTTTTCTTTGATATTTTATCTCAGTTGTGTGTAAATTTCAAGCTGGGATCTCAATGTTATTACTTTGAGATAACAACTTGAAATTTACACAAAACTGAGATAAAACATCAAACATTAAGAATTTAAAGTTTTTTTTGTGTGTGTTTTAGCACTTTCCTCAGAAGGAAAGTAGATATTTTAAATTATGTTGAACTTACCGCTTTACATGGTGTCAGTTAATTCGAGCAAGAAATTTTGTTGTTTTTTTTGGGGGGGGGGATAGGAGTGTGGGTAGAGGGAATGGAAGATGGAAAGTTACGGCCGCATTTTGAATTTTCAAAAACGGCCTAACTTTTTTTCTAGGCAACTACAAACGAAAATTCTCTCACTTCTGTCAACTACAAACGATTTCGAATGTATTGAGACCATAAAAAAACACGCACCCCTAAATTCAACAAAGTTGCGATTTTGAAAATTCGAAAAACGGCTGTAACCTTTTTTCTGGGCAACTACAAACGAAAATTGTTTCACTACAAACAAATACAAACGATTTTACGTCGAATAAGAATGGTTTGGTTCCAATCGGTTGAAGTCGGGTGTGGGGTATTTTTTGACCCCGCCGGTTCTCAAAAACGAGGCTACTACAAACGAAATTTTTTTCACTGCAAATAACTACAAATGATTTGCAATTTTTTGAGTCTATTGTTATATTTTTTTTTCAAAAGTGGGGTGCCAAGTTCACACAGGTGGATTTCTGTACGGCCGGTGGTGCCGCTTTAAGCGAAAGGTTTATTGTGCAACGGGAAAGTCCATAGGAAGCTGTATTGGAATATTGGATTGTATTCTTTCCCTTAATACAGAAGGGTTCATCACGCACTGACCAGGAATTGTATAAAAGCTGAATAGATATATATATCTCATGGCATCCGGAAATTTATCGAAGAAACTTTTCCTATTAGATTGGGCTCTGCCTGAAGGAACTCTTCCGAATATCATAAATTATATTGAACTTTCCGTCTGTCAAGCGTCCACATAGAAGTCCATCGCAAGAAGTTTATATTCAAGACGTCTCAAATATGTAGGCCACAATACACAGCAATGTTGGGCAAAACTAAAAACTAAAACTAAAATTAAAACTAAATTCACTTTTTGGAATAAACTAAAACTAAACTAAAAATTGCAACCTAAAAAAAAACTAAAACTAAAATTTTACTAATTAATGGATTTTAACTAAACTAAAACTAAAACTAAATCTTTGGGAATTGACTAAAAACTAAACTAAAAATTTAGTTTAGTTTAGTTTAGTTTTACTAAAATAACATGAATTAATATAATTAAGTAAATCATTAAAACTAATAGAACTTGCTTAAGAATAAGAAATTGTGGCTTTTTCTCGTAATTTGAAAACATATGTTCTTTGATAAACTAAATTAGTTAACTAAAAACTAAAACTAAACTAAAATCACAAATTTAGGTCTCTTTTACTAAACTAAACTAATTGCATTACTAAAAACGGAGTCCATATGATTAATAATTATACAAATCTAAAACTAAACTAAAACTAAAAATATAACATTAGTTCAGTTTTAGTTAGGGAAAACTAACGTTAGTTTAGTTTACTAACGTTAGTTTTGCCCAACACTGATACACAGTAAGTAAGGTTTTTTTTGAACGAGTTAAATACTATGAAGTCAAAGAATAGTTTGCATTCGGCTAAGAGAAGACTTCAGTATTTTTAGGTAATGCTATATTTTAAACCTTTCGGCTTGCTCTTTAGCAGCCTTCTTCAGCTATAAAATAAATATATAAAATTATGAAAAAGTAAACATAGTTTGTAAGCATCAAAATAGATTATAAAACATTTTCCTAGGTGCATATTAAGTAAACAAAGTTATTTTTATACTAATTAAACAGTATTTTCCTGTAGAACTTAGTTGAAGCTAAGTAAAAAAAATCAACCCAAGAATAAAAAAATTCCGACTCGCAGGAACTGCGTCATCTAAGCGCGGTTCCGTTCATAACCCTAGTGTCATTAGTAAAGAAAGAGAAACAGTTATTAGAAGGGTTTGATCTTTCGTCAAAAATACAAAGTAAAATAATAAAAAAAAAAGGGAGATTTAAGGCGCCAAAACAGGAAACTGACAGTATTCTAAGCGGACATTACTCCATCCTCTGTCACAACGTTCGCTCTTGGAAACACTGTTTCTTATCTTGTTTTTGAAAAATACTCCTTTTACTGTTATATGCAATTAAAATAAGCAACAATAAATTAAAACGTTCGATAAACAGAGAGAAACTTTATTAGAAACAAATAATCTGGGCTGCCCAATTATATTGGGTTGCTAGATACACAGCGTGCTTATCATCCATTCGGAAATAGTGTTACTTTGCGGGCTGAAGATGTGAGGAGTTGGAAACAAGGAATAGATAATAAAGGAGATGAAGACTAAAGAAGGCTATAGTGATAAAAGAGAAGGAATTTATGATATTGAGGAGGAATTGATAGAATTGAAATTATACTATAAAGTATATAAAGAAACAGTGTGAATGGATGATAAGCACTCAGTGACTGTAGATGTGGTTGCTAATTATGCCAAGTGTGCCCACTAATATGGACTCAGCTAATGCTGATAGCTGGTCGATGGACAGTGTGTCCACTAATATGGACTCAGCTAATGCTGATAGCTGGTCGGTGGACAGTGTGTCCACTAATATGGACTCAGCTAATGCTGATAGCTGGTCGGTGGACAGTGTGTCCACTAATATGGACTCAGCTAATGCTGATAGCTAGTCGGTGGACAGTGTGTCCACTAATATGGACTCAGCTAATGCTGATAGCTGGTCGGTGGACAGTGTGTCCACTAATATGGACTCAGCTAATGCTGATAGCTGGTCGATGGTCAGTCCAAGATCTTCAAGGAAGAGTGCTGTGCTCTTCGGAATGGTTCCTCTTGTTCCGAACCATAGTCCCTTTACTATATACTTGCGCTTCCCAAATTTATCTTGAAACTTTTCTTGGTAATACGCTGTGCATTTCGTGTATATGTTCTTCTTTTCGGCGTCTATTTTTTCATCCTCTTCTATATCGTTGCTTTCGAAGCGTATTGTAGGATCGAGGATATACGCCGTATTTCCGGTTTTAGGGAACGCAATGATATCGGCATCAAAAACTCATTCACAAGAGCAAAACTGACAATTTCGAAATTTCAAGTCTGATTGAAATTGCCCAATCGAAACTTACATCAGAACCTTTTTTGTAAAGAAATTACTAAGCTCTCCAATGGTCATTTACCACGATTTCCTAACCGTTTTCGAGAAGAGAAAATTTAACAAAATCCTAAAACATTTCATTCCTGTTAATAAAATATTTTATTTATAGTACTTTTAGCACTTTCCTGAAGGAAAGTAGCTATTGAGGTTGCACTCATGACGGAATTTTTGAAAAATTTCTTCGAATCTTTATCGATCCTACCTTGTAGACATATGTGTCCGTTAACACGATACAGGCCAAAGTTTTTGTTTTTTTCGCCACGAAACTTGGTATGTAGTATTCCCCTATCAAACGATTGAACGAGTTCGTCAAACAACAAAATCGGTCAATCTGGGGGGGGGGGCTTTACTCCGGAGCCAAAGTAGTTATTTGTCAATACCAGCCGTAGTTTTTGTTATATTTCAACGAAACTCGGTATTTGTTGTGGCCAACAGAAGAGAAAAATTCGTTTTAAAAATAAACTAAATCGGTTGACTAGAAGGGGGGATTTACTCCGGACAGAAATTGCTAATTTCCTTATACTGGTCGTAATTTCTGTTGTATTGTTACGAAACTCTGTATACGTCCTGGCTGCTCATAAAAGCAAATGAGCAGAACAATTTATGTTTTATTTTATTTATCTATATAGGTTATTTTAAGCAAATTATTCAGGAATGCACTCGACCCTACCAAATTCTCAGGAAAGTGCTTAGTTATGCAGCTCCTGCGTGACGGACTTTTGAACTCCAAACGGAACCAAAAATTAACTATCTTAGATTAGATGAATTGCAAAAATCTGGAACAAGTTTCAACTGAATCAATCAAACTTGAACTCAAAGTCCGACCATTTTTGAGACGGTGGGAAAGCGAACAGACAAATATATATTTATATTTATATTTATATATATATATATATATATATATATATATATATATACACAAACACACATTTGAACCACCGTTATATTCGTGACTTATGGGATCTCTAACATGAAATTTTCGAGGCGTCACTTTCGGATTGTCCCATGAGGTCAACCTCATAAGCGGACGGCGAACGCGTTAAAATTATGAGATATTTGGACATTTCTAGTTGTTATAACATTAATTTGTTCCCTGATCACTAGAAAAGCTAATTTTCCCGTCAAGCTTGCCAATTAGCTTTAAGACTTCGGCGAAGCTTAAGTTCCCGCTATACGGCAAAGCATCAAAACCTCTTTGAGAGAAGATACTTCTCGTATTAACCATCCCTAAAGTTGGTTACGTCAAGAGCATACAACGAATCGATATATCCCAGCGGAACTCCGTCCTCTGAAGCCCTTTAACCACATAACGACAGCTTTGATATTACTAACTTCCCCCGAACATCCCTTAAGCTCCTTAACCACGGAAGGCCCTTCAATTTAAACAAGCTCATGTGGTTTACCGCCAATTACTCACAGCTCCTTGTTATGATACTCACAGGGCGCTCAGTCGGCGGTTTGGCTTCCATGGAACGCTAACATATACATTACCATATATTCCTCTATATATATATATATATATATATATATATATATATACATAGTAGGTAGTTGTTAACAGCTTATCCAGTCTTCATTTATCGACCGAAACGTTTCGGCTATAAGCCATTTTCAATCTAATTATCTGTATGATTTTGCATTATTTTTTTATATATTATAATCTTCAGATCATGTGCTTGTAAAGTTGATGTTATTTAGTTTGTGGAGGAAATTTCATTTTTTGAATTGTATGGTTTGTGTCTCTATTATATATTATACCTCAATTATTACATTTTATTTCATCATTGCAGTTTATATCATCCTTAAAATATGTTAAGATTAAAGTTAAAGATTAAAATATTTTATTTATAGACGTGAAACGTTTCGGAAACATCGTATATTTTCCTTAATATTTCAAAAACGGTCGAGAAATCTTGGTAAGTAGAAGGTAATCATTCGAAAGTTTACTAAATTCTCTACAAAAAAGGTTCGCCAGCAATTTTAGATTAGACGATGTCAATCTTTGCTCTTTTGAACGGGTTTTGTAGTTGTTTAGCTCACTAATTAATTCTTGTTTGTTGTTGTTTTTTTCTTTTAAATTTCATTTATTTGTATAATGAGTATAGTATTAAAAGAAGACAAGAAAATGAGAATCGTTTTGATATTTTTCAATGCATTGAACTGTGAAGTAAGTATTATCTTATTGATCTAGTTTGTATTATCGTGGACAGCCAACCATGCTGTAGGGTGTATTTCCAGGTAAGGGCCAACCACTTTGTCACGTATCTGGGGCAATAAAATCATTTCATGAAGGGTTGAACCAAAATAATAACTGTTTCTATTTCAATCTTTCAAAATGACACCACACGGAGAAAAAAAACAGGCTGCTCGCATCAACTTTCAGGCTGCCGGCAGCCTGAAAACTGTGACTCAGTGCCAGTATTTTGAAATAGGACATTTTAGTCTAAAATAGGATTCCACATATTTTAGCCTAAAATAGGATTCCACTAGTTAGAGTGCCCGCATTTTATAATATAGTGCTGGAATGCTAATTCTGCATCCTATAGTAGAGTTATCACACCCAAAGCTAGCATACAACAATAGAGTGCCCAGCACTCTACTTTCATGTGCGTACCCCTAGACTTTAGATTGCTGGCACTCTGATACTGGCTTCTAGCAGCCTACCCATATAGGCTGCGAGCATCCTGATGTTTGCTTCCTGTATCCTACCCATATATATGGATGGGTTACATTGACCCCATCCATATAGGATGCTAGCAGCCTACAGACAGATGACTTTATTATGTGGATAAAAAAGAACAAAGGTAAATTCAGAGTAATAATAATGAGACTTTATTTGGGTTTAATTTACATATACACTTCTTAACAAGTAGATATTTACAAGTAGGTATGAGGTATACACTTTTTAACAAATATAGATATTTACAAGTATTAGGTATTAGGTACAATGTACTTATGAACAATATTGAACAAGTAGGTCTAGAAATAAAATATTTTTTTTGTTTTCATGACACTTATAGCCTTATTCATAAAGCCGAAGACCGTTGATTTCAGCATCTGTTCAAACAGAAACAAAAAGAAATTTTTATTAATAATAAAAGAAAAGTTGTTGTTGTTGTGTTTTATATAATTAAAAAGAAACATAAATAGGCATTTTTTCTAGTTTAAAATTTCGCAGTAAATTCAAAGCTGCCAGGGAATTACAAAATAAATATAAAATAATGTTTTTGTCTATGGATATGATCATTAATGAAGGAACTCTAGAAACAGAATGGAAACCAAAATAATAGTCTACTAATATAATTTTGAACTAATATTCTAGCCGCATTCTAGGAACGTATAAAAATAGACTTCCATCAGTTCTCAGCTTACCAGGCTTATTGAACTCCATCTTCAGTTGGTTCTATACCCGCAGCTCCATTTTATATTAAGGGAATATATTCTTGAAAAACAAACACAACTTTCTTCATTCTATTGTATATAACATCTGTTTTTAAATTTAATAATAAAAACAAGAGCCTTTGTGCATTCTACATTTAAGTTCCTTTTCAGTTAAGGAATCCTACATAAGACAGCAGGTATTGGAAGCCTAAAGCGGGATGCCGACTGCACCGCCAGAACAGAGTTCAGGTTCTTGTTTTTATTATTAAATTTAAAAACAGATGTTATATAATAATGGTAAGCTGAGAACTGATGGAAGTCTTTTTGTATACGTTCCTAGAATACGTCTAGAATATTAGTTCAAAATTGTATTAGTAGACTTTTATTTTGGTTTCCATTCTGTTTCTAGAGTTCCTTCATTTATGATCATATCCATAGACAAAAACTATGGCAGCTTTGAATTTACCGCGACATTTTAAACTAGAAAAAATGCCTATTTATGTTTCTTTTTAATTTAAAACACAACAACAACAACTTTTCTTTTGTTATTAATAAAAATTTATTTTTGTTTCTGTTTGAACAGATGCTGAAAACAACTGTCTTCGGCTTTATGAATACGGCCATAAGTGTCATGAAAACAAAAAAAATAATTTCTAGACCTACTTGTTCAATATTGTTCATAAGTACATTGTACCTAATACCTAATATCTATATTTGTTAAAAAGTGTATACCTCTTACCTACTTGTAAATATCTACTTGTTAAGAAGTGTATATGTAAATTACACCCAAATAAAGTCTCATTATTATTACTCTGAATTTACCTTTGTTCTTTTTTATCCACATAATAAAGTCATCTCTCTGTATGCTGCTAGCATTCCAGCACCCTATTATAAAGTGCGGGCACTCTAACTAGTGGAATCCTATTTTAGGCTGAAATATGTGGAATCCTATTTTAGACTAAAATGTCCTATTTCAATATACTGGCACTGAGTCACAGTTTTCAGGCTGCCGGCAGGCTGTTTTTTTTCTCAGTGCAGGGATAAATACGGAACCGCGCTAAGATGACGCTGTTCCTGCGAATCGGGCTTTTTTAAGTTATACTGCAAGTCGGACAAATTAAAAATAATTATAAAATAAATAACATTCCAGCCTAACTCATTAAGAAAATGATTTAGTCGAAATAGAAACAGCTGAGGTCATTTCCCTACAACAATGCGCGCCTTGATGAACCCTTTTGCTGTATTTCCTACAAAAGGGAGTGAAAGGATCGTGCAGGATCGTTAAGTCCTGAAGGACCTTGATTCACAGGATGCAAGCAAACCTCTCAGGATTAATGGCTCCTCTTTCAAGGGTCTGGGGCTCACGTGAACCTCGTGCGAGGCCTTGTTAGTTCGAGGAGTCAGTCCCACGTGACCTTTTAGTTAGAATTGTTGGAGGTCGGATGTCGACAAAGATCTAGGTATATTCAGATAGTTTGGGGGTATTAGCCCCCCCCCCTATAGCGTCCTTTTAGCGCGGTTCCTCCCTCCCTCCATAGGGAGGAAACCCGCTTATGAGGATGACCTTACGACGGAAGTCAGTCATGTTTCAGGTCCCAGAGATCAAAAATACAACGGTGATTCATATTTGTTTGTATATATATATATATATATATATATATATATATATATATATATATATATATATATTTGTCTGTTCGCGCTCCTGCAGGCTCAAACATGGTCCGATTTTGATGAAATTTTGTACAAAAATCATTCGTCTAATGTGAAAGGTCTGTTAACCAGCAGAATCCGTCACCGGTACATGCTTTTCGCGGCGAAATTCGCGCGAAGAAAATCATAACGCCACGTTTTCGAGTTCACATGCTTGCAGGTACTCGTTTTATAGGTCCCTATATAAAACGAATTAAACCATTTTTAACGCCATATCTATAACCGTTTTCGAGAAATATTGAAAGACCTACTTTTCCAAACTAATTTTCAGTTTGGGTATTGGGTATATATATATATATATATATATATATATATATATTTATATATATATATATATTTATATATTTTTGGGACCAGGTTCAAAACCCGAGCGCGCACTAAAGATTTTTTCTTCTAGTGCTGCCGTTCGAGGGTTGGATTTGGGGTCCCAGATCGTCCCTAGGCTCACCCAGCCTTTAATTAATTTAATTAATAATGGGTACCTTGGGTGCTAATGACTCTAGCAGTCGAAGCAGCCAAGGGGAAAATCAGGCGGCCGGAGCACAGTGCTGACCACACTATCTCCCTAGTGTGCCGTATGGTCAAGAATCAGATACCTCTACAGTATCTGCCCCTCTGGGCCCTTGTGGCCTGTTACGGGACTGAAAAAAAAATATATATATATATATATATATATATATATATATATATATTTGTCTGTTCGCGCTCCTGCAGGCTCAAACATGGTCCGATTTTGATGAAATTTTGTACAAAAATCATTCGTCTAACTTGAAAGGTTAAGTTCGTTAACCAGCAGAATCCGTCATCGGTACATGCTTTTCGCAGCGAAATTCGCGCGAAGAAAATCATAACGCCACGTTTTCGAGTTCACATGCTTGCAGGTACTCGTTTTATATGTCCCTATATAAAACGAATTAAACCATTTTTAACGCCATATCTATAACCGTTTTCGAGAAATATTGAAAGACCTACTTTTCCAAACTAATTTTCAGTTTGTGTATTCAGAAACGATTGATTCACTTGAAACTTGTTCCAGACGTTTTTCATTCATGTAATATAAGATAGACTAATTTTTTGGTGTTATGGAAGTACACAGAAATAAAATATTTCATAAACAGTCATGAAACGTTTTGGGATTTTCGTATATTTTCTATTTCTCGAAAACAGCTAAGAAATAGTGGTAAGCGGAAGGTGACCACTATTTCTTACTAGCTTACTAAAAGGTTCAGATGTAATTTTCGATGGGGCGATGTTAATCCGAGAAATAAGTGCTTAAAACATAAAAATTGTTCGTTTTGTTCTTTTCAACGGGTTTTGTGTCTGTTTACCTAATGTTTTAATTGATTATTGATTTTATTATTGCTTTTCATGGTAAAATGAGTATTTTAATAAAATAATGTAAGAACATGCAAAACAGAATGGTAATAGTATTTCTCATAGCAAACTTGAGAAGGAGGGAAGCACGATTATTTCCGCTTAGAATACTACCTGTTTTCTCTTGTGGCGCCTTAAATCTTCCTGCTGTTTGAGATGTGATTTTATAATTTTCATGAAAGATCAAAACCACCAATAACTGCTCCTATTCCTTTACTAATGGCACTTGAGATATGAACGAAACCTCGCTACGATGTCGCAGTTCCTGTAAGTCGAACATTTTTTTTATGTTTATCGGTAAAAATGGTCCTAGCGACTTCATTTTGATGAATCTACGACACTATAAACTATTCCGAGTGCGCGATGGGCGCTTTGCTACACACATAGAACCTAAACCGTCTAGTTCTAATGCGGTTCATTATTTTTTTTTTTTTTTTGTTTATTACAAATCTCAAATTCTTTATTTATATTAAAAGATCATATATGAAATCAGTGAGAATATACTTTATCCGGTAGAAAAGAGGGCGGATTTCCCCCCCCCCCCCCATCTACTCGAAAAGGCCTAAAAATAATAGTCAATGAAGATTTGGTGAATTTTTTCAAAACTTTAATTTTGGAACATTCCAAAAGAAACCTATTAATGTAGCATATGTCTTACAAAGTTGAAGAAAAAAAGATTTATAATGTTTTAATATTACTATAGAAACAAGATAACCTATTGTTTACTTAGGACCGGCCGAAGATAACACCTTCCCCCCCCCCTCCACCTCGGTGACCCGAAACAGGATTAAATTCCTATAATCTTCCATCTACAAGTTGGAGGCTTGTTGGATGGGAAAATGTCCTTCCCTGAGATTAGCCGGAAAATTAAACCCAGAGGAAACTCCCGACCAAGTTTTAATAAGCCCAAATTGTAAAGTTATTAAAACAGTATTCACTTAGGGAACATTGTGTTATTAAAGGACAAGACAAAGCAGTAACAATACTAACATAAGTACTTAAAAATAAACAGTTCAATGACAACTCTTCATCATTTCTCGAAGAAATATAGCTATTGCGGTTGCACTGGTGGAAGAATTTTCATTTATATGTCCTTCAAATATTCATTGATCATACCTGAGAGGCCCGGTGGTCGTGAGTGTTAAGGCTTAAGCACCTAACACTCCTTGCCAAAGGTCGTGGGTTCGACTCTCACTATGGATTGGTGGCTTTTCTTTAGAAAAAAGAAAAGGCATCAGCCATATCCTGGCTAGAAAAGGATGGTAACCTATAGATAACCCGTCCCAAATTCTTAGTTAATAATAATGGACGTTAAAATTTAAATTAAATGAAATTAAATACCTCCTAGATACCGAAAATGACCACCATTAAAATTTAATTTAAAAAATAATATATATATATATATATATATATATATATATATATATATATATATATATATATTCTGAAAGATGGTGGGAAGTAATTTCGGCTTATGTCCGTGGACTGTAGAATGTGTCGATCCAAGTTTTTCTGCTAGCTCTTCGACTGTTACAACAGGATTTTCTTCTACAGTAGCCTGTTGGTCGACCTTTATGAGACACGTCTTTAAACTTGCGGTGTCCTGTTCGAAATTTCAAAACCAACTCCAACCAGCTTGTCGCCCTCTAAGCATTTTTGCCAAATATTTCTACATGTTTTCGATAATTTGAATCAGCAATTTCTCCTTTATAGAATTGCCAAAGCATAACATGGCGTAAGTGGTATCATGGGAAATTCATTTCAAATGAACTTTCAGCACGGGAAAAATAACTTCCCCCTACTAAAACGTGAAAAATAGAAGTGTCTTTGCAATGCAATAATACAGAAATATGCAAAAATAAATTTAAAAACACGGTACATTAACAGAAGGAATATTAAAAACCGACATTATTGCTGGGATGACCTGATACATATAGAGGGAGGGAGGAAACGCGCTAAAACATGATAAAAATCAAAGTATGGATTTTTCTTACAATAATAGATTTGTTTCTGTGTATATATTGTATTTACAGAAACTTGACACTCTACAATCATATGTATTATGTAATTTCATACTAGTTGCTTCCCCAAGACTCAGGTGTCGCCAGTTGTCAGCCGAATACCTTCCTTGTTGGGTAGGATTCTAGGATGACCTGGAGTTACCTTACGCCATCCAACCACAACCTGCGACTTCTAGGATAGAAGTGTTAATTTCTTCCTTTTGTTCTTCAATTACAGGACAGAGAGCTGTGCTTGTCCATCTCCTTCTCGCTGCAATACCTGCACCTAGCTGCAGTTCTGTGGCTGTCATCGCTCTGTTTGGAATCTCACAGGGTACGCAGGGACCCCATGCTACCACAAGGCATGTGTGCAAGGTAAGCAGGCAATATATTTTTTTTTTATCGGTTCGTGCGCGTTAATAACATAAATAAAAATCGAACGCGCTTAATGTATGTCAAAAAGTGTTGTTTTAGCTAGCATTAAGAAGAAGTTTTCTGCAATCGTTGCAGGTAGTGCTGTGCATTGTGGAGCGTTATTAGTAATAAATGCCAGGCGTCGCACAGTGAGGGCAAATGATCGATTTAGGAGAGCAAAATTCCGATCACTCATGGTCACTTTTGTAATCGAATGAAACACTAAAAAGAGATATCTAGCGAACATTTGGAGCAATTAAATATTGAATTTGGACGAGCAAAGCTTTAACCTTAGCTTTAATTTTTGCAATTTCATCAAAATCACCTCCCACTTCACCAGCCACAGTCAATTTGTTAAAACATATTGCAAAACGCCGGCGTTTTTGTCTGAAAAATTAAGTGTTGTCCGCCAAACGTCAAACAGCTCTGTTCGTAGAATCACGCATGTACCTGAAACTTGATGTTGTTTAAAAAGTTCGATAAGGTTATGAATCAAAATAATTATGAATCAACTCCCATTAATCCAGAGAACATGTTTTGTTTGAATTCGTACTTAACCTAGCCTAATCTTGCAAATTATATACACTTCTATACTTTTAAATTTGAAGCGTGCAAGGCATGCACTATGTTCTCATCTTTAAATTCTTACTTAAATAGTAAAAATAATATTAACCCTTACTGCCAACGGCCATAGCCACGTTGAATACACTGGTTCCCGTAGATCACCGAAGTTAAGCAACGTCGGACGTGGTCAGTACCTGAATGGGTGACCGACCACGTGCCGTTGGCATTATAAAGGGTGGCAACCTATAGATAGCCCGGTGCTAATGGCCAAGTTGTAGATGCGCCGTAAAAAAAAAAAAAAAAAAAAAAAAAAAAAAAAAAAAAAAAAAAAAAAAAAAAAAAAAAATTAACCCTTACTATTTAAATCGATGCTCGTACTTGGAGATTACCTTGTAGCACAGACAACTGTTTAGAAGCTTATTAATAAGCTAGACTTATTTGTAACAACATATTTGATCATTGTACACTTTATAATTTATACAGATTTCAAATAAATAAATTTAAAAAAATAATAAAAAAAATTGTTTTTCAAAAAATGTGGACTCTGATCTCTTTGCTTGTCAACAGTGAGTGTACTGTTTTTGAACCCCAAGACACCTGTGTTTACATTGCTAATAGTATTCATCTCTAAATGTATCACTTATTTTTTTACTTTTGCTCTCTAAATCGGTCATTTGGCACCATTGTGCGTCGCACAGGGGTGCCAAATGACATTTCATGTTTCAAAAAGGGCTACAGCCTCTAAATGTTCATGCATTTCGATGAATGATTTTTTTTAAATGAAAGCTAATAAAATTAAAAACAACTTTCTCTAGCCAGATTTTTGTTTTTCCCCCTGTTTATCAAATTACATGTAAATAATTCACGACCTTTTCCAATTGAAAATAGAATAATATTTCATTTTTCTTCTTACTTAATATCAGCGCTGATATAGTTGAAATTAAACATTCAAATCCTGATTAGAAAAAATCAAAATCTATTTTCTAATCATACAACTTTCATGTTATTATTAATTAATCTCATTGTTGATATGTATGTATGGATGTGTGTGTGTGTATGTATGTATGTATATATATATATGTATATGTATGTATATGTATGCATGTGTGTATATGTATGTGTGTGTGTATATATGTGTATATATATATATATATATATATATACATAGAAGTAGCTATAAGTGAAACAGAAAGGAATATACCATCTATTGTTAGCTTTAAATTAATGAGAAAAAATAAATAAATAAAAAAGTTGTGTACAGTTATATGTTATTCTAATAAAAAAAAAAAAAGGAACAGAATGTGCTTACATATTTCATGGGATTAATTAGTTAAAAACTAGGTTTAATTAAAAAACAAAAAAACAAAAAACAAAAGGTTCATAGGACGATTAAAACAGTAAGTTGTTCGTCCTTTAATTCATTCCATTCCATTCCATTCATTGTTGAATTAAGATAAATTTACCTAATTCCTAGTCTAATCAGGATTTGAATCTCAAACTTCAAAGACATCAGTGCTGATATTAAATTAGATGAAAAATAAAATGTTATTTTGTGTTCAATTGTAAAAGCTCGTGAATTATTTACACTTAATTTAATAAACAAGGGAAACAAAAATCTGGCTAGACGAAGTTGGTTTAAATTTTATTAGCTTTATATTTTTAAACAAAATGCATTGAAATTGGTTAAGATTTAGAGGCTGTAGCCTTTTTTGTCGTTTGGCTCCACTGTGCGTCGGGCCGACGCCATCGGCCCTTTTTGGCAATTTAGGATAAGAAACTTTTTAAATGCTTCTGGGTAGAGCATCTGAGATTCTGAAGTTGTTATTTAGGATTGAAACATTTTAGTATTATCTCTATAGTATCTATATCCTTATTATTAATTATGATGATTATATTTTGTTATTTTTTTTATTTTTTTTTTTATTTTTTTTTTTACTGCGCATCTACTTCTAGGTCATTAGCGCCGACATCCAGGGTACAGCGAGGAATTTTCCCAACGAGCCTTGAGATGAGAAAATTCCTGCCGGAGGTGGGGATCGAACCCACCATCTCCCGCTTATGAATCCAAGGCGCTAACCATTAGACCACGGGAGACCCCATATTTTGTTATTATTATGATAAAAACAAGTATGGCATTCATGTACTTCTTTTCGGTGTCCATTAAAATATTATTGTCTTAGCTTTAGCAATGCAATACTGAGACCTTGTGACAGATTGCGAAAGTTTATCAGTGCGTTTTATGAGAAATCAAATTTCAAGAAAAGAAATAGATTTGCAATCCTATATAACATCTTAATTTATTAAATACTAGCCGTTACCCGGCGTGCCATGCTACGCCTACTTTCTGCATATAGAAAAGCCTAAATAAATGAAACCAAATAAGTATTATTAAAATCTAATAACACGAATCTGTAACTGTTATGAACCCGTGCCTCCCAACTGTGAGTCCTAGACGACTTTGACCTAACCTATAACACCCCCCGTATCAAGACATACATGTATACCAAGTTTCGTAAAAATTGGTCTAACGGTGTGGATTTGTATAAGGGACAAACATACAGACAGACAGCTGGTAGACGTTTTTGACTTAGCCTACGACACTCCCCAGATTAATATCTACATGTGTACCGAGTTTAGTCGAAATCGGACGATCGGTTTGGATTTGTATAAGGGACAAACATACAGACAGACAGCTGGTAGATTTTTTTGACCTAGCCTAGGAGATTTCTCGTATCAAGACCTACCATTATTCCAAGTCTAGTCAAAATCGGTCAAACGGTGTAGATTTGTATAAGGAACAAACAAACAGAAAAACAGAGAGACACGTGATTTTTATATATATAGATTACTAATAAATCCCAATACATTACAATGTTGCTATTACAGATTCTTCATGTCGTGCCTGGTGTGCTGGGGTGTTCCAGCTTTAGGTGTAGCTGCTGCCTATGCTGTCACGGACACTGTCCATCTCGATCATATGTACAAGGTTAATTGCTGGTAAGTTGGTTATGTACTCGTTTTAATGTTAATAATTCGAAGGACTTAGAGGCATATAGACAAGTGCCGAGCGGCAGAGGAAGACCAAGGTTGGCAATTAAGTAACCATTGTGAAAGTGTCTAAGGAAAAAAGGAATCTGCAAGGGGTATATGTAACTGGAAACAGCAAGAGGTGGGGGAAACGGGCGGTAAGGATCAAACAGATGTTTATGACATTTTATGACAGGAAAGGAGAAAAAGGTGTTAATGGAAGGATACCCAAGGGGCAAGGTAAAAATCTAGGTAGGTGGTCGGGAGAGTATTTGGAAAATATTAGCGTACATAGGAGAAATGCCTTGTTGGTCAGTTTTGTAATTTATATTGTTTTTGTTTAAGTTTATGTGTACACATTCCGAGATCTGTAGTCTTTTTTTGTTTCGTTGTGTAGAAAGAATTTTTGTGTCGTCGAAGTTAAAAGTGTGTTTTTGTGTAATGGCGTGTTTTGCAAGTGCAGATTTATCTATTTCTTTATTAGTGATGGTTCGTTTATGTTGTGTAAGACGTGAGTGAATGTCATTTATGGTTTCTCCTATGTATACACCATTACAGGAAGGGGTTTGGCAAGGGACTTGGTAAACACATCGGGTGGTATGTTCAAAAGGGATGGGATCTTTGAGTCTGGTGTAGAGGGTTTTGAGTTTGTTGGTAGTTTTCAATCCAAAATTTAGGGAAGGGTAGGATTTTTTAATTGTCTTTGTAAGTTTATCAGTCAGTCCAGGTGTAAATGGTAGAGATCGGAACATTTGGGAACTGGGAGTTAGGGAAGAATTGGGAGAGATAGTGTTGGAAGGTTGGGATTTTACTTTTTTAACAAGGGATTTTATGAGGTTGGGGGGAAATTGGTTGTGTGCCAATATATCTGAGGCGATATTAATATTTTTATTGTGGAAGGAAGCATGGGATAGGGAGAGGACTCGGCGAAGGAGATTTCTGGCTACATTAATCTTGAGGTGGAAAGGATGGGATGAATGCACAAAACCCACATACTCGGGACGGTTACTTAATTTTCATTCATCCCATCCTTACCACCTCAAGATTAATGTAGCCAGAAATGTAGCCACATTGAGAATAGGCAGTATATATATATATATATATATATATATATATATATAATATATGTAAAGTTCCTTCAGTCTAGGACTATATCATGAAGGCATGTGATCATGGATGCAGTGGGTCTATTTAGATAGGCTGTGTATATCTGTGTGTTGGAACATGTGTTTAGAACAGTATAAGAGGGATATTGTTATAATGCTAATTTATGAGTTATGGACTTTGCAATTTAATTATTCTTTACAGGTATGTATTTTTACTACCGCTAATGATTGTTATTATTGTTGTTTGGTTATTATAATGTATTTATGTATTCTTTACATTGCATTTTATAAAATCTAGTTAATGAAAGATGTGAAAAGAAACTTGTTATCTGTTGTTACATATATATATATATATATATATATAATGTTTTAAGCCTCTTTGTCACTCAGCATCCGTGCGGGACCATTGGTAATAGGGTTAAATTAAAATATTAAGAAATAATATTTAAACAGGGAAAGAACATCCTGAAACAATACTGAATTGTTTTCCAATGTTTGAAATAACCTAAGAAATAGCTCCATTATAAGAAAGTATTAAAAAGTGTCGTCGTTTCATCGGATCTTAATTAGCGTAGCGACATCATTGTTCCCCAGTTCCTTGGGGACTTCCATTCAGAGAACTATCTTTCTAAAGCTACATTCAGAAGGGAGCAAACCATTGTCAAACTTTATCAAAAGGCTTCAAGGAATTATGTTGGGACAAAAAAAGCTGGGGAGTTAGTCAAGAAGATGGAGCTCATTGAATTCTTAAGAAAACGCAACCAGCGTGGGCGGAATGTCTCTTAGTAAGAAGTTTTGTTTATTTGTTATAATTCCATTGAAATCTTTCAAAATGTAAGTAATTCTCGAGAATTATATAATTAATAAATCAGATTTTACCCACTTCCCTATCAAATATCCTGCCCCTTGATGGAATTCATTGTATTACATAGAGAGAGAACACTTTATTTAAATCGAAATAAAATGGGCTGCCCAATTAAATTGGGTTGCTAGGTAAACAGCGTGCCTATCATCCATTCGGAAATAGGGTTAATTTTCAGGCTGAAGATGTAAGGATTCCGAAATGAGGAATAGAGAATAAAGAAGATGGAGACGAAAGAAGGAGATAGTGATGGATGAGAAGGAATTGATAGAATTGAAATTAAAGTCTAAAGCATTTAAAGATAAATAAAACTGAGTTGTTATGTGTACACCAAACATGCACGAGTCCATATGTATACACATATATATATATATATATATATATATATATATATATATATATATATACAAGCCTTCTAGAGAACCCTGGAAGGAGCTGAAGCTCCTCAACAGAGTAGAACTTCGGGAAGCTATTGGAATAATTACAGGACATTGCAAACTGAACAAGCACGTTCATAGGATGAAGCTAGTCAACTCCCCCATCTGTAGATGTTGTGGAGCAGAAGAAGAGACGCCGATACACATCATCCTACACATAAACGCATATACGCTTAAGGTACTTTGGTGACACAAAGGATACCAAACCTTGAGCCAAAGGATACTTCTGGATTACTGGAAGGTAGTACTCTGAAGCGACAGCAACGGGCAGCACAATATGCTGTACAGCCGCGTTGCGCTCCCTTGAGGAGGACAGCCCAACATTATATATATATATATATATATATAATTTCCAAGTCTATTTGAACATTTTCCAACTCAATGTAACCCATTCCAGGTGAGTTGACACCCTTTCAACTCACTTGGAAAGGGTTGCTTGTGTCTTGGACTGGGTAGCATTTGAATTGTAGAAGGCTACAGTTGACTTGGAAAAGGTTCAAATAGACTTCAAAATTATATATATATATATATATATATATATATATATATATATATATATATACAGGGTGTGTTTCGAAAGTAATGCAATTGAATTTCCCGTGGCACTCCTATTGGTCGGAGTGGGATAGGGCCAGTTGGGGTAGGTGGGGTGAACTATAAGCTTTGCAGTAAAATTGGTCTCATTGCACTCCAAGGTGTAGAAGCAACAGTGCTTAAGTTATTCAAAAACCTCTTCACGCCATCCGTGTACAAAATGAATCGAGGAACTTTACGCAAATAAATTTGTTGCTAAACTGAGATAATCTGAGATTCGTATGGAGTCTAACAATATAATTCGTAGGCTTATGAAGACTTTACTATGTCCTATTCAAAGGTTTCGAAGCGGCTACAGGCCTCCAAGGAGGCTCAGGAAGAGGTTCACGACGAAACACGCTCCAGGCGGCTGTCGACCATCAAAACAAATCAATTCGGTGCAGAAGGACTTTCTTCCTCAACAGACAGTTAACGCTGCTTGCTAAGTAGAGTTGCTGGAAAGACCCCGAAAAGGTGTCATCAGGACAAGAAATTAAATCTTCGCTGCATTTTAACTCCATTACGACAACAAACAACCACCAGTTTTTCTCCAAACATCAGGTACTAACTCAGCCCAGCTCCCTTATAAGTTGTGACTTTCCTCCAGCAGTCTTCTTTTTGTTACCTCTGGTTAAAACACCTCTGAAAGGAACCTAGGTTTTTCGATCCATGCAAAACGGGCTTCAGTCCATTTTTTCCCAATATAACTTAGTGGTGTATTCATTGTACCTAAAGGCAACTAAACATTTCTATGTTAAAAGGACTTCAGTCCAATAAATAGTTGCCATAGAAACATAGTCATAATTTTATTATTTCTTTTGCAGATAGGGCTTTAGTCTAGTTTTATCAAAACTACTGATTGTGGACTGAAGCCACTTTTCCATGGACCTATTCATATAAGAGATCCAATCAGCCATGACGAGAGATCTCCGAAAACAGCTTCTGTGGCGAGTATCAGAGCCGGCAGATTCGCTGGAAAAAATTTGTTGAGACATAAAGATAGTACTTTGAATAATTTTAAGTATTTCCGCAAATGTTTTCAATAAATTACATTTTTTAAAAGTTATCAGAGAATTTATAATTACCCTTAATCGTTACCCAAAGGGCCTGAATTTTTAAATTCCAGAAATTTTATAATAAATCCGATAGTCATAGCGGCCATCATTTAACGAAAGCTGGCCAAGTTGGAAATGCACAAATAAGTGAGAGGGTATTATTCTGTTTTCGACAAGGTATTAATGGCCTAAAACGTCGCCCAATGCTATGATATTATAACTTTCATAGGCAAACTGTTTTTGTGAGGGGCCTAGAACTTGGCCTCTGTTTTCAACGTTACTTTTTTGGGGTTATATACATGTGCATATATATATATATGAATCCACTGAAATAAACCCAGCCATGTCAGGAAATCGGGCTCATTCAGAAAGAATGAAACAAGTCTTGGCGCAAAGAAGATCAAACTTGTCAACCCTTCTGCTTTTCGCACATATTTTATTGGATTGATGACAGCAATTATTTATTTATTTAAATTTTAACGTCCACTTATTATTAACTACGAATTTTAGGACGGGTTATCTATAGGATACCACCCTTTTCTAGCCATGATAGGGGTGATGCCTTTTCTTTTTTTCGAAAGAAAAGCCACCACCCCTAGTGGGAATCGAACCCACGACCTTTGGCACGGAGTGTTAAGTGCTCACGCCTTAACCCTCACGGCCATCGGGTCTTCGAATAATTTTAAGTCTTTCTGCAAATGTGTTCAAAAAATTACTTTTATAAAACGTTATCAGAGAATTTATAATTGCCCTTAATTGTTACCCAAAGAGCCTGAATCTTTAAATTCCAGAAATTTTATAATAAATCCGATAGTCATAGTGGCCATCATTTAACGAAAGCTGGCCAAGTTGGAAATGCACAAATAAGTGAGAGGGTATTATTCTGTTCTCGACAAGGTATTAATGGCCTAAAACGTGGCCCAATGCTATGATATTATAACTTTCATAGGCAAACTGTTTTTGTGAGGGGCCTGGAACTTGGCCTATATATATATATATATAGGATACCACCCTTTTCTAGCCAGGATAGGGGTGATGCCTTTTCTTTTTGTCGAAAGAAACGCCACAGCCCCTAGTGGGAATCGAACCCACGACCTTTGGCACGGAGTGTTAAGAGCTCACGCCGTAACCCTCTCGGCTACCGGGTCACCTGACAGCAATTAGCAATGGATAACTATGAACAGTAAACCGTACATTATTATGTCATTAGTTATGACACGAATGGAACAATAATAACGAAGAGAGAAATTAACTAAGTTGATGCAGATTGCATTTTCATACAATTCTCGAAAACATAGCTTGAAGTACTTATTTCATAAATGGAATAATTATGTTTTTGTTTATTTAACAGAAAACAAATCAACTGGGAAAGGTTTGTTGAACGAAGAATATTTACCCAAATCTCGTCGTGCATAAATTAATTTAAACACAGATGTACTCTCATATAGTCGCAAAGCAAAGAAAATTCCTTTATGTTTATGCTGACCTTAAATAGAGTCAACTATCGATGTGCCGGACTTTGATAAGTTAAATAAAGAAGTCTAACTGAATCTGTGCTTCCGAGTACATAAGTCGAACGGAAAATAGGCGCCCTGGAATAAGACTTCTAGGACTTCCACCTCTATGAGCCGAACTGTTAGAAGTCCAACTTCAATTGACAACTTTACCGATTCTCCAATCACCTGTAGTTATTGGGACATCGTCACAACATCTGCTAACATGATTTCGTGGAAGGTGACCTTGACGTTCTTTTATATGATCCTCCTTCCAATGAGGGGGTTTTAGCGGACGTTCACATATGTTTACACATCTTTAGATTTAGAAATGTTGCATAGAAGTAACATTTCAACAGTAATTACGAAAAAAAACCAGAAAAACAATGTTCAAGGAAAGATTATTTTACAGTTACTGACAAAACACAAACTGTGAGGTGTTAACATTTTTGTACCAACTCAATAATAGTCAAATAAGCCTTTTCTTTCCAATTGGCTTTATACAATATTTATGTACTAGTGATGGGCGATTCTCTAATATGAATCGACTCGCAGGAACTGCGTCATCTTAGCGCGGTCCCGTTCATATCTCTAATGCTATTAGTAAAGGTTTGATGTTTCGTGAAAAATATAAAATAAAAACTCGAAGAGAAAATAGATTTAAGGCGCCACAACAGGTAACTGATAGTATCATGGCGACATCCCCCCCCACCTTCTCAACGTTCGCTCTTGGAAACACTATAACAATGTTTCACATTTTCTTACCTTGTTTTAATCAAATACTCGTTTTACTGTTAAATGCAATTGAAATAAGCTAAAATCAGTAAAAACGTTAGGTGAAGAGATACAAAAACCCGTTCAAAAGAGCAAAACTAAGAACTGAAAATTAGTTTCGAAAAGTAGCTGTTTCAATGTTTCTCGAAAACGGTCACAGATATCGCTTTAAAAATGGTTTTATTTGTATTTCTACGTTAAGAAACCTATAAAACGATTACCAGCACGCATATGAACTGGAAAACGTAAGTGCTCCGATTTTTCGTAAAACGAGATTAACACAAATTTGTAAATTAATAAAAAATGTTGTCATACCTGTTGGTGAAGACCGTCGTCACTGGCATCGGTGAGAGACTGTGGGTGGGCGCTTTCGACGTAAGTACGTCATTATCAAGCCACTGTTAAGTCAGTACTAACTTATAGACCGAGAGCCGGCAACGCACTTTCCATGAAGTATTTTATGCACCCTGAAATTTTGCTATAATGTACCTCTTAGTTAGATAATAAGGTAAATATGTGTTTCCTGGACATACCTTGGAACACCAGGTACTGCGCATAGGGGAAAGGTGCAAAACAATATTGCCCAAAAGAACAGTTTTATTCAGAAGCCAACTATTATTAATGAAAAAAATGGCAAATTAAGGTAATTTTCAAATTAATAATAAATAAGGCAGGCACTTTTAAGGGGGTTAAAATGATAATAATAAAAAAAAACTAAGTACCTAGTTTTTATTTTTAATATTAAATGAAGTGCTTTATTCGCGCTGCTATTTCAACAGCGTCTTCATTAAACATATTTGAAAATAATTACAAAAGGACAGACACTTTTGTGGGGTATAATTATCAGGAAACATAAAAATAAATGTTGAATATGATAGACTGCAATACACTGTGCGTAACCGTAAGAGTGCATGACACGACCCCGCAGTGTTAATTGTTCCCTGCGCTCTCATTGGTTCTTGCTCATATGATCTTGTACAGCTGTTCCGGTTTTAATGGAAGCGCGAATAAAAATCTCATTTTATATTAGAATAAAATCAATTAATTTTTTTTTTTTTTTTTTTTTTTTTTTTTTTTTTACGTGTTATACCCCTTAAAAGTGTCTGCCATATTTATTACTCATTGTAAAATTGTCTTAATTTTACATTAAAGATAGTTGGCTTCTGAATAAAACTCTATTTTTGGGAAATATTTTTTTGTACCTTTCCCCTATGCGCAGTACCTGGTGTTCCAAGGTATGTCCAGGAAACACATATATACATACCTTCTTATCTACCTAAGAGGTATATTATAGCAAAATTTAAAGATGCATAAAACACTTCATGAAAAGTGCGTTGCTGGCTCTCGGACTATTAACAGTAGCTTGCTAATTACGTACGCGTCGAAAGCGCTCGCCCACAATCTCGCACCGACGCCAGTGACGACGGCCTCCAACAACAGGTATGACAACAGTATATTTACTAGCGGACCTAACCCCTTAGATTAATTTCCTAATAAAAAATGCTCTGGTTCCCGCCTTTAGATGCGTTTCAGGTAATTCTTTAGGTGTTTGTCACGATTTTACGCCTTCTCGTCTTAACCTTAATCGAAGGTAAAGGCTTTCGAAGAGAGTTTACAGATAATGAGTTTAATTGGGCCATTAAGATGCGAAAGTTGTGAAAACCTATCATGGCCAACAACCTATGCCTGAATCCACTTTCAGAAGTTTTCGAGACCTAACTACTACAAAATTCGAAGAGAGCCTATTGTAGCCATAGTCCAGGCAACGAACAGTTATAGATGGAAATTTTTGGAACACAATTTTTGACTTCGTAACTTTGTTTGGGCTGGATAGGAGGTTAACATATCAAAAGTCTTCGAGGACTTTTGATATGTTGACCCCCTAACTAGCCGAAACAAAGTTATGAAGTCAAAAATTGTGTTCCAAACACTTCCACCAATAACTCTTAGTTTCCTGGGCTGTTAGTCGCTAAATTTCTGATTCCACGAAGAACACTGAAATTATTTTCACGTTTGAAGGAAAATACATAAAATAGCAAAGCAATATATATTATTGAAGGGAATACAATACTCTACAATCCTATGACCGTTATTTATTTTTTGGGTTGATCGTTGAAGAGTTATCCCGTCAAAACGGGGGAAAAATATGCGGCAAAAGTGTTTTTCCCCAAAATGACAGACTTTCAAGAGCGGATATTTCTAAAACTAAAGATATCTCGAAAAACTTTATAGAGTAGAACTTGTAGGAAATTTAATCAGCTTTTATTTGTTATAAAATAGTCATGTCGCTAGGGTGCAAAGTTTCCGAGATATAAGTGAAAACCCGAAAAATGGGACCTTCTAAACCCCCCTCCCCCCCGGCACAAAGGCTACGGGCGAAGACTTTTGATATGTTAGCCTACTATCCAGCTCAAACAAAGTTACATAGTCAAAAATTGTGCTCCAAAAATTTCCACCTATAGCTGTTTTTAAGCATTCGTTGCCTGGACTGGCAGTCCTCCCTCATTCCTACTGGACTCAAGCTCAACATTATTGTGATACCGCTCACCGCTCGTATCGCTCGCCAGGCCTAAAGTCCTCTAACAAGCAATACGGCGCTCATTCCTGACCATAAGGCACACTAGGAAGAAGGTGTGGTCAGTAATATGCTCCGGCCAGTAATTAATGATTGGGTGGGTTTATGGTTGGCCTGGAGCTCCAAATCCGATCCACTAACGACGACATGATTTGAGCGCTCTACCACAGAGCCTACCCCCCCCCCCCTTCCTATAAATCCTACAATATGCCGAAGCAGGTTATCCAACCTTAAGGCAGCTAGTCCTTCTTTCTAAGTCCCTTCTAATGGTCTTCCTATTTCTAAACGCCAGCAGTAAATCTTCTTCTTCCATTTCCTTTTTCTCTGCTTTATATCCTTCGGGAACCCACGCAACCCTCCCTTTCTCGAGTAAAAAGGCTTTTCATCCTTCAAGCCTTCTTCTCTCACGAGCCTATAATAGCAAGGGCATCTTGAAGTGGATAGTTAAACAATATTTCGATGGTCACAGGTAATAGGTTGTTTAGTCGGTAAATGGGTAAAATTAGTTAAGTGTACACGTATTATAATTATCTCCTAAAACTCATGGATAGTGAAAGGGTGCGTTTACATCTGGTAGTTATTGCAGGATATTTATATTAGAGAGAAATTCTGTCTAATGCAAACCATGAACAATTTATGTCTGATATATATATTCCTAAAACAAGCTATAAGTGTCGACACTTCTATACCGTCAGGTGTAAACACTGATTATTTTCTAGTTGCAACAGAACTATTTGATTTATCGCTGGAGTTTTAACAGCTTGTCTACTTTTCTCTTGAAATATGTGGGATAAAAAAGACTGCTTAAAAGTCGAAGTTATAGAACTTATCAATGTTTACCAAAGTAAACCGGAGCTGTGGGACGTTAAGCGTATTACTTATAAAGATAAAAATTAAAAAAAAAAAAAAAAAAAAAAAAAAACAATCACGCTTAATCGGAAATGGCCGCAGCGTACAGTACAACTACGGAAGAAATTTAAAAAAAATTACAATTAAAGAAACCAATTCAATTGTGAAATATATCAAGTGTACAGTTTCAAAACATAGTTCATATTAATAAAATTTCATAATATAAAATAGTATTTCATGAATTAAATACCTTACCAGATGCTAAAAATTGTAAAGCTGGAGCTAGACATTCTGTTACACTAATAGCCTTTCTGAATTTTGTATCTTGCTTTGATATAAGAGGACCTATTTTACAAGCAAGCTATTCATAATCTGCTCGTTTCTTTCTTAAAAAAATCGAGAACTACGCTGGATCCTCGATACTGAGCTCAGACATTAATTGATTGAAGACACACGGAGAAAAAAAACAGGCTGCTCGCATCTACTTTCAGGCTGCGGGCAGCCTGAAAACTGTGACTCAGTGCCAATATTTTGAAATAGGACATTTTAGTCTAAAATAGGATTCCACATATTTTAGCCTAAAATAGGATTCCACTAGTTAGAGTGCCCGCATTTTATAATAGAGTGCTGGAATGCTAATTCTGCATCCTATAGTAGAGTTCTCACACCCAAAGCTAGCATCCAACAATAGAGTGCCCAGCACTCTACTTTCAAGTGCGTACCCCTAGACTTTAGATTGCTGGCACTCTGTTACTGGCTTCTAGCAGCCTACCCATATAGGCTGCGAGCATCCTGATGTTTGCTTCCTGTATCCTACCCCTAAAGGCTGCTAGCATCCTATATGGATGGGTTACATTGACCCCATCCATATAGGATGCTAGCAGCCTACAGACAGATGACTTTATTATGTGGATAAAAAAGAACATAGGTAAATTCAAAGTAATAATAATGAGACTTTATTTGGGTGTAATTTACATAGACACTTCTTAACAAGTAGATATTTACAAGTAGGTATCAGGTATACACTTTTTAACAAATATAGATATTTACAAGTATTAGGTATTATTATTATTTTTTTTTTTTTTTTTGTTTTCATGGCACTTATTGTCTTCGGCTTTATGAATACGGCTATAAGTGCCATGAAAACAAAAAAAAATAATAATACCTAATACTTGTAAATATCTATATTTGTTAAAAAGTGTATACCTCTTACCTACTTGTAAATATCTACTTGTTAAGAAGTGTATATGTAAATTACACCCAAATAAAGTCTCATTATTATTACTCTGAATTTACCTTTGTTCTTTTTTATCCACATAATAAAGTCATCTCTCTGTAGGCCGCTAGCTTTCCAGCACCCTATTATAATGTGCGGGCACTCTAACTAGTGGAATCTTATTTTAGGTTGAAATATGTGGAATCCTATTTTAGACTAAAATGTCCTATTTCAAAATACTGGCACTGAGTCACAGTTTTCAGGCTGCCGGCAGGCTGTTTTTTTTCTCAGTGCAACTAATTCTTCAAGTCTCAAAATCCATTTTCGAACCCATACAGAACTTTTTTTATATTTCCAACATATCTATAATGTTGGCCGCGATTTAGCGTTGCGATTCTTTCTTCATTGCAAGCAGAATGGACTACACAGGACATATAGGTATAAGTGTAAACGGACCGTACATTTATTGCAAATTTCAAGAAATCCAGAACTGCCGTATAGATATCCATGATATAAATGTCTAGCTATTTCTCTCAGTATGTAAACTTGCAAGAAAATATCTATCCGACACAGATATATCCTGAGAGAAATGTCAGATGTAAACGCACCCTTAAGAAGTGACTAACAAACTATGGGGTTTGTTAACAAAATTTAACAAACCCTAGACCAAACTCCTCAAATAGTCAACATGTGGGTGTAGTATATATTACAACAACCACTTAATTTTCTTAATTCATTGTCTTTGATTGTCTAGACGACCCAAACTATGCTTTTAACATCGCCGTTGAAAGATTTTTTTTTTTTTTTTTTTTTTTTTTTTTTTTTAATAAACATCACTCATGACGTAATATATTCATTTATTCATCATTATTTTACATAGGATCCTTCCTATTGATTGTACATGGGGCTATTGTTCTTATGTATGTTGTCATATTATGCATAGAACCTATATTGTAAATAGAAACTGTTGCGATTATATATAGTCATATGTACATAGGAACTATTTTCTTCGTTTCCTTTATAATTATAAGTTTTTCTTAAAAATGTATTGTTTTTTACTAGTTAATTTTACTTTTAGCTGTATGTTATTCACAAACTTAATTGTATAATTAGATTGATACACACAATAATGTAATTGGATTTGTAATTATGTAATATTGTAACTATTTTGTTGTTGTTGTGTATTTCTATTTTATATGTGTACCTGGGCGAAACGCTGTCAATGCGGGGTGCTCATAAATAAATTATATAAAAAAAAAAAAAAAAAAAGAAGTGACTAACTATCCATGAGGATGTTGGTTTCTTGAGATATCTCGCAAAATAGCCTGATTTCTTTGGTAAATCTCTATTAATGAGGTCCTCGGAAAGAGAGGAGATTTTCAACTTAATAATTTATCCCCTTGATACAATCAAAGATATGATAGGCGAAACGTCGTCGGTGCCAACAATGGTTGGCTTCCATCAATTTTTTTATTGTTTTTATTTTATTTTACTTTCCTCGTTATTGTCAATTTGTTCATTGCATATCTGTATCAACAGACTTGATAATTGTACTTTTACATATGTACACATTTCAAATAAAGAAATAAAAAAAAAATTACTCTGAGTTATGACGGACTTTTATTAATTCTCATCCAACTAATACAGGTAACTCTACGACGTTCATTATTAAATATATTTAATTTTTAAATGCTATTTAGGGACATTTTTAGCATAAATATGCTTTAGCGGTGACTAAACTGGAAAATAAAAAGTTACAAAAAAGTGTCCGATGGCGTTCGCGCATGCGCAGTGACCATGCACGAAAAAGATGACAGTATGTTATAGAGTACATTGCAATGTATTGTACTCTATAACATACAGTAACCTATGTCATGGACCTAGCGTTACAAAAAAGTGTCACAAGAAGGTGTCTGCTGGCGTTCGCGCATGCGCGGTGGCCAAGTACGAAAAAATTGATGATTTTTTCAGCAAGGGAATTCGAACGGGGAAGGACAAAGATATATTGAGAGAAAGCTCAACGCCATATAATAATCATATTTATGAACAATTAGGCAGAAAAAGATCAGAATACAGAACCATGCCGTTATTTTGGCTTCAATTATAACCCAATAATTTCCAACAAAATAAGACATATATGTAAAGATGTAGGCAGGATATCTTGGAAATATGACAACAGAATAAAAAATAGCTTTAGTCATATTAAAGATAAATTAAAATTAAAAGAAACTAAATACAATATCTACAAAATGAACTGCAATAGTTGCAATAAATCATATATAGGGGAATCGGAACAGTTACTTAGAAAACGAATTAAACAGCATGCGCAAAGTATTGATAAAGGAGAGAATAAAACAGCGTTGGCTTATCATGCTATAAAATATAAACATAGTTTTGATTTTGAAAATATTAGCACATTAGGTAAAGAAAGAAATAGATTGAAAAGAAGGATAAAGGAAAATATCCATATCATAAAAAATAGGAAAAAAGTGGTAAATAAAAAAACGGAAATACTACATTTAAATACTATTTTTATTAACTTATTTGACAAAAAGTAAAATTATGGTTTTATTTTGCAGGTGGGAAGATGTTTTTAATTGTTAGGACTATATTTCTTCTGGAAATTCATTTTTAAATATTTTTAAAGGTATGACATATCGATTATCGATCAGCTGTTTATTTTTCGCCATATTGAATTCTTTCAGACCATGATCATTCTAGACGTGGCCGTACTGGTGGAAGGTTATCCTCCTCAGGTGTAGGCTGTAAGTTTTATTTTTGTATTTTTTTCCCCTGAAGAGGCACCAATAAAGGTGTGAAACATGTAGGGATGAAATAAAGTTGGTGATACTGAGTGTTGAAGATTTTATTCGTTGACCTTCCGCCGTCCACGAAGATAAGTATAAAGCATATTATGTTTCTGAATATGAGCAGAAGGCTCTAAACGAAATCGGTCCACTTAATAATTTTTGTTATCTAAACTCTCCGTCATAAAGATTACACTGTTCTGCGCGAAAATCCTCCTTCAAACCAAAACATGCTTTCTTACTGTTTTCAAATGTGCTGAACACGAATTTGAAGTCAGATTCTGTCTATCACGCACAGTTTCTTGAGAAATTCTAGTTTTTTATCCAAAAATGTGAGTTTTTTGTAAATTTGACGACTTTTTTTTGGCATCAAAACATAGTGAAAAAAATTCAAAAGCCCGATGATTTTGAGCGCAATGAAGTATATTTCATTCGGAAAAAAAATTTATGGGAATATTATAAGTGGTTGAAGAAATATGGCTAAAAGTGTCAAGGACCTCACTTTTGAAGCAAAGTTAAATACTACTGAGAAAAAGGCTTGGATTGCTTTTCGAGAGGTATGTGCTAAGTTTTTGGGAAACGAAAAATCTAGAGACTACCGAAAAATAGTCCAAGAACTGCTTACTTCATATAAAACATTGGGATGCAATATGTCCTTAAAAATACATTTCCTGCATAGTCACCTAGACTTTTTCGCCCCAAATTTGGGTGCAGTTTCGGACGAACATGGAGAACGATTCCACCAAGACATATCCAGAATGGAAAAAAGATATACTGGCAAATGGAATGAGAAGATGCTGGCGGATTACTGCTGGACACTGCAGCGACGAGTGCTGGACAGACAGAGGAGGACGAGTACAAAAGACAAAAAAAAATACTCACTGACGATGTGTGTATATTTTTTGAGTTGTGTCATATCTAGTATTATACCTGATAGCATGCAGGATTCAATTAATTATATTTTACCGTTGAAAAAGAAAAAAAAATCTGTTATAATAAAGACAATAATTTTCAAATACAATTTTTCATTTTTTCCAAGTTTCTCCTCTTTTCTCTCAAAATCAGAGGGTGATAGAATTTTTCTGAGTTCAGATTCGGACTCAGCACACCTGAAAACATGAGAAACAGGCAAAATTGTTCAAGGGAGGGGAGAAAAGTTTTTTTTTTTTGCAGAACAGTGTTATACGTATTTTATTTTAAAGTAAACCACTTCTAAATAAAATTGTTCCGTTATTCGGTAGATTAGAAGGCGGCCATGACGATTTGTATGTCGATGAATTGTGTTAAAACCATATTTCCGGTCGATTGAAAACTTATAGACTCCAATCGAATTTTCACAGTCCATTTCTCTTCTGCCTGTTTGGTTCAGGGATCAGAGGCAAAAGAAAATTTGTGTTATACAAAAGTATATTCTACAAATGGAAATAAAATTTTGTTAGTGGTATATTTGACAAATTTCATTGTTAATATCATTCACAACAATTGATTGTACTTAGTATTATTCTCAGATATTATAAAGTCATTTAAAAAAAATCGAGTCTGACTTATGAGCGAGGAGATACTGTGGTCAGTACTGTTATGATACCTGAGTTAACCTTGTTGGTACCCGTTGAGAAAGCAATTTCCGCTACTATAAGTAAGTAGCGCCTAAAATATAACTTTTCTTCATTAGACAGGTGTTTTAATTTTTCTTAAAACAAGCTTCGGGAGAAAAAGCCATTCATAAAACAATGGAACTCCAGCTATAGAAGCTGCCGGAGAGAAGAAGTAGTCCTTACAAGACTTAGAATAGGACATACACTACTAACTCACTCTTACTTAATGACAAAACAAGACATACCACTATGTACAGAATGCAATAAGACATTAACAGTAAAACGCTTACTAACAGACTGCAGGAAACGTGAAAACATCAACATGCCACATGATATGTACGAACTTTTGACAGATGGTAGCCCGCACATATCTATTATTTTAGACTTTTTAAAACACATACAAATTTACAAAGGAATATAGCAAAAACGTAAATTTTGAAGTATTTTAAAATTAATTTTATAATTCAATTTTGTTTGTACAAAATAAAGGGAAAAGATTTAGTTTATTAAAAATAATTTATTACTTATCTGTTTTTTATTTTATAGTTGACCTTTCTGTTTGGTATTTTTATTATTCTATTTTTTTTTTTTTTTTTTTTTTTTTTTTTTTTTGTCTTGTATAGTTGATAGATTCAGTTGTTTAATTTTTTATTTAAATGTTTTATTTTTGATGTGCTAGACCTTTTATTTTGTTTGCACTCAACGTGTTTATAGAGCTAATCGCCTAGTTGCTAGCTCTTAAATCATATAAATAAAAATAATTTTTCTTAAAATATTAATTATATGTATTCAAGGCTTTCCAAATTACGCCAGGCATAAAAACGTTATGGAAAATCGCTAAAATGACGCAGTTCCTGCGAATCGGAGTTTATTTTATTTTGTAGGAAATTTATCTGGCTCTTATCCCTTTCTCTTCTAGTTTCCCCCAATTTTCCATTCGTCCTCAAGATAATAACAAGAAATTTCGAAAGGCTTACAGCTGCTATTTTCAGTAAATATAGTAATTATTTATAATACTACCAATTTAACATGAAACGTAACAAAAAGTTCTGGTAATTTCGCATGAATTTCGAATATGGGATATCATTTTTGTGCATCCAAAACCAAAATTCTGGTTCTTTTTCTCAAGTTTTATCAAAAACGGATAAAAATATCCATTCGTAAATTAAGGCTCGGGAACACAAAACGCGATCTGTACCGCGGCGGGGAGCGATCCAAGGATCGTCGTGAAGGTATTATTTGTGACGCGGTATCTTTGTGAGTAATACAGTAATCTGGTTCCCTTCTAGAGAACTGATCGCACGGTAAATCTGTATTTTTTTACAACCGTACCGCGCGGTAAAGCGATAAATACTAGCTCGCATTGACAAATCGCCTTTGTTTGCGGAGCTAATGAAATACTGTTTAATACAAGTAGATCGCCTCCAACCCTCGGTCAGATATCGCTGCTCGCCGCGATACGGATCGCGTTCTGTGGGCCCGAGCCTATAACGTTAAATCTTGAGAGCTTCTATTTTGTTCATACGAAAAAAACAACATTGTCTCATTTTTCGTATGTAATAAAACGGACCAATTTAAAGATATTTTTACAAAATTGTTTCCATAATGCCACCTCAATAAATTTCTGAAAAACTATATCCCCCCCCCCCCCCATTAAAGGTTTGATTGCTAAGTTTCTACAAATATATTTCATTGTTCCAGGTTCGGACAAGCCCAGGTGTACCTGCTCACCTACAGCTTCCCTGCACTGTCTCTTCTGACTGGTTCCGCTTGCGGCTTGATCAGATCCAGGGTATCGCTCGAATACAGGCTCAGAATGGAAGCAGACATCAAATCTAGAACAAAGTAAGTACACATGAATATTTATTTTGTTGAATAATGAACTAATTTGGCTGACCCAGAAAATGCCAATATCAATTAGGCTACCGGACTTCATATCGCAGCGTGAGAAGTTACTTTATCTCTTAAAATGTAATGAAATTGTTATATTCTTATTCCGGCGCACATGCTGTAGAATATCTTTCCCCTTAGAAAGAAAGATACTCGACCTGAGAATTGTGTCTCTGTTGAACTGTTGGATTACCTAAAGTATCTCTGCATCCTTGACAAACAATCTGATCTTCTGTAGTATAACCTCAAATTTTGCCCCAGGTTCCGTTATATCCACAGAGCCAAAATATAAGGGTTCCCATACAATGGGAGAAATATCTCGGACTGCGCAGACCGAATCTCGAGATATTCCTCACCGCGTTTGGGACATACTTGAGGCCAGAGTTGTACTGCTAAGTCCATCGAAGTAGAATGACATATCCAATAGATTAACTATACAGACCAATGAGGCCAGGCCTGACGTGTGAAGACAAGAGGATATTTGTGCAACCTTTTTTGTCTTCGATGAACGGAAATTCATTATGTGCTTTTTAAAATGTTTAAATCACAGGAAAAAAATTACATAACGACCAAAAAAAAAAAAGGCTTTAAATCTTAAAATAGGCAACGGAAGCCAAAATAGGCTCTTCTTCTTCTTCTTCTTTATCATCCTCCTTTGTGCCTTTCAGCATGGAGGTGCCTCGATCCAACACCGCCAAACATCGCGATCCCGAGCCAGCGCTTTCATGGAGGTCAGACTCTTTCCCTTTTCCTGTCCAAGCCTGGAAATGTGGTCCATCCAAAGTAATCTCGGCCTACCTCGTGGACGACGTCCAGTGGGCCGAGCCTCAAAGAACTTTCGCGGATCCTCGGTCTTCGCTCATCCTGCATACATGCCCAAACCACCTTATTAGCTGCCTCTTCTCCACTGTTTCCTTCAAGGAAGTTACTCCCACATCACTCCGTATCCTATCGTTACTGACTTGGTCTCTCCTTGTCAGACCTGCCACTCTACGGAGATACTTCATTTCTGCGGCTGTAGCCCTACTCCAGTGTTTCTTCAGTGCCAAAATAGGCAAAAAAGTCAAAATAAAAATTGTCTCTACACTTCCTAAATGCATGTAAACATATTTATTTCTATCTGATTCTTCAATATATCCATTCAGATAAAAAAGGCATTTTGCCTAACTTCCGAGCTCTAGTCATTATAAACTATGAGGAATTCTGACAATATTGTGTTCTTTCCTTCTGAAATATTAATGACTATAGTTTGCAAAGAATGGATAATTTACAGCGGATTAAGATTGGAAAATTAAACTATCACACGAATAATTAAATTCCAATTTCTCAAAAAGTCTGAAATTAAACTCTCCCTCACGCCAGCGCCTTCGAAGGCAATACTCCCCCCCCCCCGTAAATTCCTCCTAAATTTCTTATTAATACTTAATAGCTTTCAACGCCATTCTTCAGCATCCTGTTTATCCCTAAATCTTTAAGCCTTTTTGACAGAAAGCTATTTCCCTAATAGGACGTTTCGATTAAAATTGAAAGTTTGATATTTTCGTATCATGGTCCTGTAACACTGAAATTGGTTAGTTGCTTCTTTTAGGTTTTTTGTGCAAACAAATCCAACGTTATAATTAACCGATTTCGATGTGTTCTGTATGTTTCGTTTATTTTGCAGGAAGGCACTTTTCCACTCATTATTTATTGGTTTTAGCGCAGTTACTCTCTATCTCCATAGGGAGAACCCGCTTATGAGGTTGACCTCATGACTTAATCCGGAAGTGCCGACTGGAAACTTTCACGTTTCAGACCCTATAGATCACGAAAATATAGGTGGCCCAAATTTGTGTGTATATATATATATATATATATATATATATATATATATATATATATATATCTGTAACCGTTTTTGAGAAAAGTGGATTCAATGGTTTTGTAAGTCATTCTTTTTTTGTGGGTACTTAGAATCGCGGGATTCAATTGAAATATTTTCTACATATTGGAAATTAATCCCAACTAAGATTTTTAATTTTTGGTTATATTTGGAGTTAACGAATCCAAATATAACCAAAAATTAAAAAATTTCATGTCTATTAATAAAAAGATTTTATTAATAGACATGAAAAGTTTTCGAATCTTCATACATTTTTCGTAAATATCTCGATAACGGTGGGGAATTCGTGGTAAGTGGAAGGTGACCATAGTTTGTTTTGAATTCTCCTATCTATATAAACTTCCTCATAGCCTCCAACTGAAGTTATCGCTATTTCTTATTTAATAAAAATTAAATAGATATAGATAATTTATGTTAGTTATAAAATCCATAGTTTGGATACTTGTATTACTTTGATTGTAAAAATTTGTTTTATTTGTTTATATTTTTGGACAATAAAATTCATTATTTCTTTAAAGTTCTTTCTATTAAACAAATTAGATTTCTAATGACTGTTTCTCACTATTTTTTTTATTTTTTTTTTCTTACCGCGCATCTACGTCTAGGTCATTAGCGCCGACATCCAGGGTGCAGCGAGGAATTTTCCCAGTGAGCCCTGAGATGAGAAATTCCTGCCGGAGGTGTAAATCGAACCCACCATCTCCTGCTTATGAATCCAAGGCGCTAACCACTAGACCACGGAAGACCCCTTTCTCACTATTTACATCGACTTACACTTTTTTACACTATATTAATAATGTAGCAAGTTTAATCGCCTCGGTTGCTATAAACTATTAATAATTAAGAAAAGCCATCGCCCCTATCCTGGCTAGAAAAGAGTGGTAACCTATATATAACCCGTCCTGAAATTCGTAGTTAATAATAAATGGACGCTCAAATTTAAATAAATAAATTTTAATTTGTTTATTTAAATTTTAACATCCATTTATTATTAACGACGAATTTTAGGACGGGTTATCTGTAGGTTACCACCCTTTTCTAGCCAGGATAGGGTTGATGTCTTTTCATTTTCGAAAGAAAAGCCACCACCCCTAGAGGGAATCGAACCCACGACCGAACTATTAATAAAATAAAATAAATAAATAAATCATTTTTTATAATTCACGTACTTTATTTGCCAACCATCCGCCTGATAAGTGAACATTTTCCTTTAATAAGTCACAGTTCAATAATTATAAAATATTATGGATCAGATAAGAAATAAAAATCTCAACGAAAATCACCATTAATTCTCTATCCGGATCCTCGAAGCGAACATGAAAGCAGATAACGGTCCTTGGACGAATGGAATTGCTTCCATTGTGGCAGGGGGGGGGGCGTGATGGCGATAGCGCACATGAATGTAGATGGACCCATTTTCCACAACAGAAATTTATTTTCCGGAGAACGAACGGTCCCAGAATACGCGGGCTATTTCGGAGCAATAAAAAACTCATTCGGAAAATATTTCTAATCCCTTAGGCGAAAATCAATTTCAGTCCGTCTGGAAAATAAATCATGGATTTTCGTTCTTCGCGGATGACAAAGGGTGTTTAAGATTTATTGAAAAACTGTATTGGAATGCTAGAAATATGTCAACTGGATTTGGATGGACTAGAATCGTTTTATCCGCAAAACGTTTTTTGTAGCACATTTTGAAATATACTTAGGATAGGATAAATAAAAAGTCTAAATCGCAGGAAATGCTTCACCTAAGCGCATTTCCGTTCATACCCATAGTACATCATTCGTCAAAATATAAAATAAAATCTCAAAGAGAAGGAAGTTTTAAGGCGCCACAACAGGAAACTGGCTGTATCATAAGCGGAAATTGTGTAGAGGTCCGGAGAGTACAAGTGTCATGAACCCACATGAAGTGTTCCACACGAAAGTGTTAAGGAAAGATTAGAATAAAATCTATATATATAAAAATCACTTGTCTGTCTGTTTTTCTGTTTGTTTGTTCCTTATAAAAATCTACACCGTTTGACCGGTCTTGATACGAAAAATCTCCTAGGCTAGGTCAAAATAGTCAAATTTCAAAATTTGGCCAAAAGGTCAAAAGTTTTGTTCAAGAAAAATTGGCTACACTGAACCATTTAGATTCACGGCCATTTTGAATCGACTACTACTGGCCTCTGTCGGCTGTTAGATGAAGTGCTGTTGTGTTGGCCTCTGCCGGTATCATTATGAACTAGGCAAATTCACATCGTTTGACCGATTTTCGTAACTGGGTATAGACAACTAGGTATCAAGTAGATCTTGATACGGGGAGAGTCATAGACAGAAAGTAGGTGTAGCATGGCACACTGGGTAACAGCTAGTATTTTATAAATAGACATGAAAAGTTTTGGGAACTTCGTATATTTTCCTTAATATCTCGAAAACGGTTGGAAATCTTGATAAGCGGAAGGCTGCCATTCGAAAGCTTACTAAATGTTCTACAAAAAAGATTCTGAAGCAATTTTCGATTAGGCGATGTCAATCGGGGAAATAAGTTCTAAAAAATTCAAATGTGTTTGTTTTGTTCTTTTGAACGGGTTTTTGTCTTTGTTTGAATCATTTTTTAATTGTTTGTTTTTTAAATTGCATTTATCTGTAAAATAAGGAATTATAGTAAAAGAAAACAGTAAGTAGTGTGTTTCTTGAGCGAACCTTGACAAGACCTGACTTGGGAGTCAGGTATGAGGAGGTATGGAACCTTGCAACCGTGACCTATTTGGGATAGAGTATTTCATGAAAGGTATAACCAAAATTAAATTGGCGTATATAAGGGGGGGGGCTGCAACCCTTTAAAATAAATTAAATAAGATCATTTAGTTCATAATAAATATTCCATTTTGGGTGTAATAGCGTTTTAGTTGGCTAAAACTCTTCCAAGATCTAATTAGTTAGTATCCCATACACCGCAAAGTGTCTCAGCCCCCCCCCCCCCGAAATTTTCCCAGCCCCCTCAGAAATTTGTTCTTTATATACACCCATGGAAAATTATAACTGTTTCTATTTCAACCTTTCCAAATGACATAAGGAACCGCGCTAAGATGATGCAGTTCCGGCGAGTCAAACTTTTTATATATATTTATACATAAATTTGAGCACTGGACTAAGCTTACTAAATGCTCTACAAAAAAGATTCTAAAGCAATTCTCGATTAGGCGATGTCAATCGGGGAAATAAGTTCTAAAAACTTCAAATGTGTTCGTATTGTTTCTTTGAACGGGTTTTTGTCTTTGTTTAAATCATTTTTTAATTGTGGTTTTTGTTTTATATTGCATTTATCTGTAAAATTAGTATTATAGTAAGAGAAAATAAGAAACAGTACCTAAGTAGTGTGTTTCTTGAGCGAACCTTGACAAGGCTAAGGAGTCAGGTATGAGGAGGTATGGAACCTTGCAATCGTGACCTACTTGGGATCATAAATTACGAGTATTCCATGAAAGGTCTAACCAAAATTATATTATATGTTTCTATTTCAACCTTTCCAAATGACATAAAGGATAAGAACGGAACCGCGCTAAGATGATGTACTTCCTGCGAGCGGGACTTTTTAAATATATTTATACATAAATTTGAATCAAAATTATATTCGTGATCTATGAGTACTGAAACGTGAATATTTCTTGTTGGACTTTCCGGAATTCGTCATAAGCGTACTTCCTTACTGTACAGGGAGGGTGGAAGAAAATTACGATACTTGTTTTATGAACTCGTTGGATACTATCAGTTCAACTTGCTCTGAATGATCTGGGCAGGCGTAACAGGGTTACACTTGTGTGGGTGCCGGATCATGAGGGCATTGATGGCAATGAGAAGGCTGATGAGCTGGCTAGGAAGGGATCGCAGGAGATACTCCATGGTCCTGAGCCGTTCTTCGGTATATCAAAAAGCTTTGTCTGAAGGATAGAAAATGCCTGGGAACAAGAAGAAATACAAAGATATCACTGAACAAGAAGAAATACAAAGATATCACTGAAAAATAAGAGCATCGCTGAATAGCCCAAGTCCCTTTGTATTGTATTGTATCAGTTCAACTCTGAATTTCATTCGATTGTGCAATAAGACACCGGCATTTCTCATATATCAAATATGTTCAAGAATATGTTCTTGTGTCAAATATAGCCAAATATCAAATTATAGACAAAGAAGATATTGGGAAATGTTTGACAAAAGTGACGTGCGGTCATCCTTTGGCCGTTCCAAAAAATTGAACCAACAGGACCCATAGCAACGCGGGCTACATTCCACGGTGCTAATAAAGCATACTAACTCACTCCTGTAAATTTATTCGAAAGATAACACACATCATCCTCCTTGAAAAATGATAAGAATATATTCCCGGGACTCCTGGGGAAGAGTCTGATAAAACATGACATTAAGGTAGGAGGTAAGCTGGTGGAAATCCTTTAAAAATAGCTGAATCAACATAAACGAGATATAAATGAGCGAAAGTCTTCTTATCCCTAATGAGAATTACTTTAAGAAAGTAACTATCGTTAAACATTTAAACTTTCGTCAGTCATCAGGATTTCATTTATGCCATGTTGTGGGATATTATTAAGAAAGAAAAAAACCGGTTGCCCTGGTGAGGTCGGATAGAACCAAAGGACAAAATATGATAAAACATGGGTACAACCCGAACCTATTGTAAAAATAATAATAATTAGCCTTACCTTCAGTGGATCCACCTCCAGGTATTCGGCATTAAAAGGTGAGAAGAAAGGAAACAGGGTTTAGGAAGAGAATTGAGGGAATTAAGGGGTAGGTAGGCGTCCAGAAAGGTTTAATATAACAAACTTGGGCCGGCTATAGGAATAATAATGCCAGGAACAACTTGTAACGCCAAGGGAAGCGCAAAATAAACCATTAAAAACCACTGGCATACACGGCGTGTATTACACGCACATAACAAGAGTTGCTTGCCCACGTGCCGGATATACGTGGTAGAATGAATGGCGGATAATTATGCAATTCGTATAATATGTGTTGCGAAACATAAAAATATTTGAATACCTCTCACAATTCATTGTAATTCTAACAATAATTAAACTTAATAATAATAAATTTTAATAATAATGAAACCTTACAATGATTAATCCTAATTATCATTAAATACCATCAAAAATAACGCACACATATACATGTCTAGGATGGAATTTCCAGAGGAATGGAGCTAAGATTACACTCATTAATGAATTAAGAAAGAAGATGACAATGAATACTGTAATTTGTTTTAATTCTATTCTTTCTTTTTTTAGATATTGCCCATTAAACATGAAAATAATAGTGATTCAAACTTTTATATATATATATATATTATAGGGTGTCCCCAAAATAAACGGCCTAACTTCGGGAATCGATGCAAGATGAAAAAAAGTCCTTTGGTATATATCTCGTTTTTGCTTCGTTTCCGAGAAAAACGCAAAAACCTAAAACACATTTGTGAAAATTTATTGTTTCATAATACCTATATAAAAATCATTAAAAGTACGTTTTATCTTCTACCCCCACTACCCATCCACCCCCCTGCCCCCCAAAAAACAACAAAAAATCTTCTTGGTCGAAATAATTAACTGAAGCCGTGTAAAGCTGCAAGTTCAACATAATTTAAAATGGCTACTTTTCTTCCGAGAAAAGCGATAAAACATAAAACAAAAAAACTATAAATTCTTAATAAAATTAAGTTTTCAATTCTTAAAACAGTTTAACATTTATCAATGTATACATAATTATAAAATAATATATATATATATATATATATATATATATATATATATATAAACATAATTATGTTCACTGTCTATATACCCCAAAATGATCCTATTTTCATGAATTTTAAAACAAAAATACAGTGTGATTTGAATGATCAAGTTCGTCAAACAGTAAAATCCGCTAACCGGAACACCATGTTTTTGAAAAAATTACGATTTTGACTTCAAAGGCTTCTAGGTATACTTTATATTGATACTATAACGTGGGTAATGAAATGCGACCATTTTAAAGGTCATAATTATTACCATTTCATAAAAACTGGGAAAAATCTGGACTTTTCTTGGTGATTTTCGGATATGTTCATATATATCTCGAAACCGAATTCAAAATCTTAGTATCTGTAAGGCATTCATTCTGTAGTTTATTAAACCGAAAAAAAAAACATTCTTATGCAATTATTGACAGAGCAATTTCGCGAAATCTCTGCCTTAATACGAAAATTTCAGTTTTACTCTTTTGAACGTTTGCCTTAGTTGTAGCGCCTTAGTTGTAGTTGACCTCATGACGCGATCCGGACGTGCCGACTAGAAATTTTCTCGTTTCAGACCCTATAGATCACGAAAATATAGGTGGCTAAAATTTGTATATATATATATATATATATATATATATATATATATATATATATATGTACATATTTATATATATGCTTGTCTGTTCGCGCTCTGGCAAGCTCAAAAATGGCCCGATTTTGATGAAATTTGGTACAAAAATCTGTCGTCTGATTTGAAAGGTCAAGTTCGTTAGCCAGCAGAATCCGCCTATTGGAAGATATTGTTTATGGTGAAATTCGCGCAAAAAAATCGTAACGCTTACGTTTTTGAGTTTATATGCTTGCAGGTACTTGTTTTATATGTTTCTTAACATAGGAAAACGAATGAAACCATTTTCAAGGCGATATCTCTAACCGTTCCTGAGAAAAGGGGAATCAATGTTTTTGTAAGTCGTTATTTTTTTGTGGGTACTTAGAATCGCGGGATTCAGTTGAAATATTTTCTACATCTTGGAAATGAATTCCACACGATATATTTAAATGTTGGTTATATTTGGAGTAAAGGAAGTATGCGAAAACATTTTTTTTATTAATAGACAGGAAAAGTTTTCGGATCTTCATACATTTTTCGTAAATATCTCCATAACGGTTGGGAAATCGTGGTAAGTGGAAGGTGACCATTCGAATGCTTACTAAATTCTCTACAAAAAATGTTCTGAAGCAATATTCGATGGGGCAACGTCAATCAGAGATATAAGCGCTTAAAGCTTAAAAAGTGTTAAAAAAGTCTATTGAAACGGGTTTTCTCTTTGTTTATCTCACTTTGTAGTTGGTTGTTTCTTGTTTTAAATTGCATTTATCAGTAAAATTAGTATTGTAGTATAATTAGCTAAGAAGCGGTGAAAGGTTTTGGTAATAATAAGTTTGGAGTGGCTGTGGTAATCAAGATGGCTGTGGCTAATCATGATGACGTAGTTTGTTTTGAACTCTGTCTATATAACCTTCCTCATAGCCTCCAACTGAAGTTATTGTTATTTCTTATTTTATAGAAAGATTTAACTCACGACAGAATTGAATTTTATTCGCCATAAAGCACACATTTACAGTTGATTATAACAATAAAACGAATTTGCTAGTAAATCAAGATACTTAAAATGACAATTAATTTTTGGTTGTTTAGAATAGAGCCTTCTGTGCAGTAGTCGAAGAGTAAGTACGTTTTCAGTACATAATTGTATTGACTTATTCAGCCTTCCTCAAGAATGTGGATAAGGAATTATCTTAAGGTGTAAGTTGGCTACTGTCAGTTTCCTGTGATTTGTGATGCTAATCTATTCCATTTATTCGAGATGTACGTAACCGCGCTAAGATTACGCAGTTCCTGCGAGTCGGTCTTTTTAATTGGATGGTTACGTTTTTCATTGCATTTAACAGTAAATTAGTATTTTAGAAGAAAAAGGTGTTTCATTCTGTTGCGGTGCCATAAATCTTGCTTCTCAGATGTCAATTTACATCTTTACACGTGCTTTCATTTTTCACTAAACATCAAAATAAAACATTAACTGTTAAGACCAAATGAAGAAAAGGAACTAAAATTCCAGATCATAAAGGCTATAAAAAACTTTTTTGAACTTAAATTGCTTTAATACAATTTATAAAAGAAAATGTGAACCAAAGGAAGAATCAATGATAGGTCTAACTTTCCGACGTCGATAAAATCTTGATTGGGAATCAGGTCATCAGCCGAACCTTGCCTTTATTCGCTGATGGCGGAATATTAAAGAAGAAATTTCTCAAATCAATCTGGGGCTCGTTTAGTTCAGATCATCCTCATCATTCGTCAATCGAAACTCCTTTTTAGTCAGCAAAAAAGAATTTTTTTCTTAGGTCATCTCCTCATAATATTTCTGAAAAAGAAGATGATAAAGTGAATCTCATTAAATACTTCTATACGTAGTTGGCTTGGATTTGAATTTAGGAAGTACATTATCATTGCTTGAGAATTTTTTACTTTGCTTCCCGAAGCCAAAGCTTTTTAGTCTAATTTTGCTTCTTAGTCTATTTTTTTCTGTTTCGTCTGCTGGGGCGTTCAAAACATACTCTTCAATCTTATGCTGCAAATCCTTTTTATTATTTATGGATTTTTAGCGTATTAGTTTATTTATCAGGCATTTCCTTATCATAAACCCTGTACCAAAAATCTTGCGCCTCTTGAGAACTATTGATTAGTGTACATGATGTCAGAAAAATAATGTTCATCCTTTGGCCAGATGATTCTCATATGCCAGATCGGAAAAATAACCCTCATATTGACCCTCGCAAAATTGACCTTATAATGTTTTTTATTGTCGATTTTTTTTATTGCATATTTCGAATAAACGATTCATGCGGAAGGGAATAGACAACGGCAACATAGGTCGGAAATTACTCCTTATTATCAAAATGACCATTAACAAAATAAACGTGGGCTATTCCATTTCAATTGATAAATTTTTCAATATACTTACATTTTTTTCTACTTAAAGATGATTTTTTCCAAAAATTCAAACGAGGTAATTTTGCGTAAAGCAATGTTAGTAGAACATGTAAAAAATAATATCAAAATGGGCAACTTTTTGTCAATTGGAATAGAATGGCCGACGTAAACGTTGTTAATTGTCTTTTTGACTGCAAGGATACATTTCCGACCTATGGTGCCGTTGACTTTTTGTAATTGGAATAGAATGGCCGACGTAAACGTTGTAAATTGTCTTTTTGACTGCAAGGATACATTTCCGACCTATGGTGCCATTGAATTTTTGTAATTGGAATAGAATGGCCGACGTAAACGTTGTTAATTGTCTTTTTGACTACAAGGATACATTTCCGACCTATGGTGCCGTTGAATTTTTGTAATTGGAATAGAATGGCCGACGTAAACGTTGTTAATTGTCTTTTTGACTACAAGGATACCTTTCCGACCTATGGTGCCGTTGACTTTTTGTCAATTGGAATAGAATGGCCGACGTAAACGTTGTTAATTGTCTTTTTGACTGCAAGGATACATTTCCGACCTATGGTGCCGTTGACTTTTTGTAATTGGAATAGAATGGCCGACGTAAACGTTGTAAATTGTCTTTTTGACTGCAAGGATACATTTCCGACCTATGGTGCCATTGAATTTTTGTAATTGGAATAGAATGGCCGACGTAAACGTTGTTAATTGTCTTTTTGACTACAAGGATACATTTCCGACCTATGGTGCCGTTGAATTTTTGTAATTGGAATAGAATGGCCGACGTAAACGTTGTTAATTGTCTTTTTGACTACAAGGATACCTTTCCGACCTATGGTGCCGTTGACTTTTTGTCAATTGGAATAGAATGGCCGACGTAAACGTTGTTAATTGTCTTTTTGACTGCAAGGATACATTTCCGACCTATGGTGCCGTTGACTTTTTGTCAATTGGAATAGAATGGCCGACGTAAACGTTGTTAATTGTCTTTTTGACTGCAAGGATACATTTCCGACCTATGGTGCCGTTGACTTTTTGTCAATTGGAATAGAATGGCCGACGTAAACGTTGTTAATTGTCTTTTTGACTGCAAGGATACATTTCCGACCTATGGTGCCATTGACTTTTTGTCAATTGGAATAGAATGGCCGACGTAAACGTTGTTAATTGTCTTTTTGACTACAAGGATACATTTCCGACCTATGGTGCCGTTGACTTTTTGTCAATTGGAATAGAATGGCCGACGTAAACGTTGTTAATTGTCTTTTTGACTACAAGGATACATTTCCGACCTATGGTGCCGTTGACTTTTTGTAATTGGATTAGAATGGCCGACGTAAACGTTGTTAATTGTCTTTTTGACTACAAGGATACATTTCCGACCTATGGTGCCGTTGACTTTTTGTCAATTGGAATAGAATGGCCGACGTTATAAGTTATAGTAACTTAAAGGATTCGGCACTCCTTTGGGACTGCCTACTCTAGGCGTTGGTTGGGAGACACCCAACTGTCCCGCGGGGGGGGGGGGGGGGGGGGGTAATTACTATCCGGTTTCATGGGACTGTTATAGCTTCTTAAGATACAAGGAAAAGAATCCGCATGCACGAAGTTTTGAGGGAAATATTTCCGTAGGTTCCACCATTTGCAAACTCCCTTTCAAGGAAATACACGTTACGTGAAACACTAAAAAAATTGATTATGTCTCGTTTAAGACAAGGGGAGGCTTTTAACTAGACAAAGGAAGTAGTGTGTAATATTTATCAATGCTTAGCCAAAGCTATGGCTAAAAACGTTTTAAACGTTTTAAAATGGAGAGCTTGATAGAAGCCCAAAGCCAAAAAATCCAAGAACTATCCCTAGACAATTTTTGTCTTAAAAAAAAGATAAAATCCCTGGAAGAAAGAGTTAAGGATGCCGAACAGAATCATCTGAGGAACTCAGTAGAAATCAGGGGAATTCCTTCAAAACCTGGTGAAGTGCTCCCGGCTGTGGTACAGAATGTTTGTGCTGGCCTCGGTCTCAAGATAGTCCCCGAAGACCTGGACCATGTATTTAGACTCAGATCGAGACAAGAAGAAACACCAGGCCCAATCATAGCCCGATTTGTCCGCCAATCCCTGACTGAGGAGGTTATCCGCCTGAGAAAAGTAAAGAGAGACTTTTCTACCCGACACTTAGGTTCGACGGACATCGACTCCAACAGAATCTACATCGGCGAAGCGATGACTCCTACAAATCAACACCTTTATTGGTTGGCCAGACAGAAGAAATCTGCAGACAAGATCAAGTACCTCTGGTTTAGCGGTGGTCGAGTCAAGTGCCGTCGAAGTGATGGTCATCCGGTTGTTATTGTTAACAGTTCCGAAGATCTTGATGTATTTCCTTGACGCAATTTTATCAGTCTCCTCATCTCTTCCCCTAACAGAGCCTTTTATTTTATTTTATTTTTCATTAAAACAAATTTAATATTTATATTTTGATTAAGGACTTTTATATGCTTTATAATTAGAAATTATATTTATTCATCTGCCAGAGGTAATTTTCACTTAGTATCCAGATATTTTTGTTACTTATTTTATACTGGTCAGTATTATTATTTTGATTTTAATTATTGCTATTTTGGTAAATATTTAGTTTTTGGTTTTTATAATTATTCGAATGTAATTAGTATTTGTATATTGTATGTTCCATCCACTTCCTTTTTTTCTTCCATCAGTTCCACACCCAACAACTTCTTCCTGAGTTTAGTTTTCCATAAATCCCCGTCATGACTAATGTCCTGATATCCTGTCACGTTAACGCCCAATCCCTTCTTGCACACTATGATGAATTCCTCCTGTATTTTAACGAAAATTTTCATCATATTATAGCTGTTACGGAAACCTGGCTCAAACCTTTTATCCCTTCCTCTCGAGTTTCCCTTCCCAACTATACCCTCTTACGTCATGACAGAGAAGACAGAACAGGAGGAGGTGTGGGCCTCTTTGTTCATGATAGTTTAAAGTCTAGAATCCTTTTTCTTTCACCTCCGTCTGATCTTCCTCACCTGGAGTATATTTTTGCCGAGATATCAACGTCTTCTTCACCTCTCCTCTTTTCCGTTGTATATCGTCCTCCCCGTGTGCCATATGACCAATCTTTTGAAACCTTCCTTTATCAGTTAGTCCCCTGTTATTCCCATGTAATTCTTGCTGGTGACTTCAATACCAGCTATTCTGAACTATTCTTTTCACTTAATCTTTTTGTGGTTCCCTATTCACCTACCCATCACTCCCAGTCCTCTGATACTTGGCTTGATCTCTTTATCCTCGACTCCCAGGATAAACTCCTCGCCTCATCTCAACACCCTGTGCCCTTCCTTTCTTCTCATGATCTTATTCAAATAACTTTTGATTTACCTATCCATACTATCACAAACAAATTCTTTACGTTTCGTAACCTTAATTCTCTGTCCTTTGAACAATTAGAACCTGATTTAGAAAACTTTCCTTACGATTCCATTTATTTCTCTGACTCCATAGATGACATGGTTAACTCCTTAACTCATCACCTCCACTCCCTTTTAGATTCCCATGCTCCTCTTCAAACCCGCCGGTTCAACCGTCCTCCTGCTCCCTGGCTTACACCCGAGCTCAAATCATTAATAAAAAGAAGAGAAGCAGCGAGAAGAAAATTTAGACGGACCCGTCTTCCTCAAGATTACTCCTCCTACAAATACTTGCGTAACCTCACCCAATCCTCCATCCGTCGAGCTAAGTCCCTCTACGTCCACCAATCCCTATCCAATGCTCCTGACTCTAAAACAAAATGGTCAATCCTTCGTAAACTTTCCCTTTGCAAAACTAACCGTCCTTGCTCTATCTCATTATCCCCTGATGTTCTTAATGCTCACTTTGTATCTTCTCCCTCAGTCCTATCCAGTCCTCCTATACCTTCCACACTACCTTTTAATTCCAACAACTTCTACTTCTTCTATATTACCCCAGAAGATCTTCTAACCGCGGTCCTTCAATCCCGAACCAATGACTACGGTCCAGACTCTGTTCCCGTTAAACTGATTAAGGCCTGCTTACCCGCAATCCTTCCTATCCTTCTTCACATATACAACTATTCCCTTCAAAACTCGACTTTTCCTTCTCAATGGAAAACAGCGTTGGTTCGCCCTCTTAACAAAATATCAAACCCCTGCTCTCCGAAGGATTTCCGTCCTATCTCCCTTCTATCCAATCTTTCCAAACCTTTAGAGCGCCTGGTCCAATCTCAAGTATCCAACCACCTTGAACAAAATAATCTCCTTAACCCTCTCCAGTCTGGCTTCCGTCCGTCATACTCCACTCAATCAGTGCTCATAAAAATCACCCATGACATTCAAACTGCCATAGATAACCAACAGCTCACTATTCTAGTTCTCCTAGATTTTTCAAAAGCATTTGATACCGTAGACCATCAAATCCTCCTCACCAAACTCCAATCTCTTTCCTTTTCCAACAGTGCCATTAGCTGGTTCCAATCCTTTCTATCCAATCGATCCCAATACGTGGTCATCCCCGTCAGCAATCCTTCTAGCCCTCTTCCTCTTTCCCGTGGTGTACCGCAGGGCTCCTCGTTATCCCCAACTCTATTTTCTGTTTACATCAATGATCTTCCTCTTTCCATAGTTCATTCCAAGTTTCATCTTTACGCTGACGATACCCAAATCTACCTATCCTTTAAGCCCTCTTTGCTACGAGATGCTGTAGACAAGCTGCAAGTAGATCTTAACATCAATGCTTGGGCTGCAGCTAATAAGCTTTCCCTGAATCCAGACAAATCCAAAGCCATTGTTATAGGCTCCCAATCCCTCATAAGTTCTACTTCCCCTTTTCCAGCCCTTTACCTTAACAGCATCCCTATAAAATATTGTAAATCAGTTAAAAATCTTGGGATCATATTTGATCAGAACCTTTCCTGGAAAAATCATATTTCCCAAATTTCCCGTCGGTCCATATTTATCCTGAGACAGCTCAACCTCTCCCGCCATCTCCTGCCAACAAAGACCCGTCAACTCCTCGTAACTTCCCTATTATTCCCCCAGTTTGACTATGGTTGTTTGGTGTACGGTGGACTTTCTGGCGATCTCGAGGCAAAACTCAAACGCCTCATGAACTGTTTCATTCGTTTTATCCTCGGGATCCCCAGAGACTCCCACATATCACATTTCTACCAGGAGCTAAATTGGCTATTCCCTCTTTATCGTCGTCAGTACTTCCTCGGCTCAGTCCTTTACCAAGTAATTCAATCCCGTAGACCTTCTTATATTTTTCAAATTCTTAAATTTAAATCCTCGGTTCACTCCCGTAACACCCGATCTCGTCCTTCCGATCTTTATATTCCTTCCCACCGAACAGCAATATTCGAAAAATCATTCGTCACCCGTGCCACCTCGCTATGGAATTCCTTACCTCTGTCTGTCCGCCATTCTATCAACCTTGAAACCTTTAAATCCCGACTCTTCCACCACCTTCTATCCCTCCAAGTTTTACCCAACCCCTAGTCTATATTGAAGCTGTACACTATATACTGATACTGATAGCATTTATAAGTTTTTAAGTTTATACGTAAAATTCAAAATTATTTTGTAATTTCAAAATTATTCCTATGGGACTTCTGTCCCGGAATAAGAATAAAACTTTTCATTCATTCATTCATTCAAACCTCCTAGTGATAAGGTTATAACAGAGAGAATTTTTACCGCCTATTTCTTGCACAGGATTATATGCCACGCCCTTTTCCCTTCAACTAAATCATCTATTTGAACAGCCTTAGCATAAATTGTTTTGTGCCTTAGCTTTAGCTAAGTATTGATAAATAATGAACAATATCTTCCTTGCCTGACCTCAAAGCCTTCCCTGGTCCTAAACGAGACATAATCAGTTTTTATTGAGTTTAAAGCAGTGTGTCGGTCGTTATAATGGAAATGCAAATGGTGAAACCATTCGCGCTACAGCTGGTTTCTAGGCAGGTGTTTTCTTGAGCGGTTCAAACCTCCTTTCTCAACCAGAGCTTGGGACCGGATTAAGGCGGAGTTTCTTCATATTGCTATAATTATAAGTTATAGTTATAGTTATCTGTAAGTTAGCACAAGAGGATCGGAATGACTTCAGCACTCACGGCCATTGCCTCAAAATGATCATGAATAAGAAAATCTAAGCAATAGATATTTCCCATTGAATACGAATTAATTTATGCTTAAATGGTTAATGGCTCGGTCGAACAGGAAGCGATCTGTATCGCGGCGGGCAGCGATCTAACGATCGTCACGGTGGTCTGCGATAAGGAGACATCACACGGGACATGATATCTTTGTGAGCAATACTGTCGTTAATTTAAATAAAGCATATTCATTCATCTAATGAATACAATGAACTATGAATACAATGAACTATATAGATAGAATTCATGTATTTCTTTATGAAAACAACATAACTCAAAACATATGATTTTGAATAAACAATTCAGTTTCTTCACCCAAACTGATCGCGCGACAAATCTGTAATTTTTAGCACTTTCCTCCGAAGAAAAGTAGCTATTGAGGTTGCACTCATGACGGAATTTTTGAAAAATTTCTTCAAATCTTTATCGATCCTACCTAATAGACACCGAAAATGACCCCGTTAAAGTTTATATATATCTGTTGCGGATAGAGTAGAGAGAGACAATTCACCTGCTTTCTACAAGTCTCGTAAGGGAGTGGCGAGAGCGCATATATATAAGCCGGGCAGGTATATAAGCCCGCTCCCAGCAGCTAGCGTCAGTGGTCTCCCAGCAGTTGGAAGTTGCTCTCTCTCTCCTCTCCTCTCTCCGCTACATCGCTCTCTACCTTATTCCAATAAACCTACTTTTTCTCTACACCTGTTTCTTATTTACCCTAACTTCCTCCTGTCCCACAGCTGTGTTAAGCGGCCTCCTTCTCCTTGTTCCCCTCGCTGTGCTAAGCGAGTATTTCCCCCGATGTGTTAAGCGGTCTCCTACTTCTCCTTGCTCCCCTCACCGCTGTGTTAAGCGGCCGTCTTCCTCTCATCTTTCTTGCCTCTCTTTTACCTACAGCAACCCTATTCACACTCGCTGTGATAAGCGAGGTGAATCCCAATATATGAACACGCACTTTATCGCGACCTTCTGATACCATTCACACGGACCCGACTAACTAAAACTTACGTACAAACAACTGACTACGCGATATATATATATATATATATATATATATATATATATATATATATATATGGAGACACGGTAGCCGTGAGGATTAAGGCGTGAGCTCTTAACATTCCGTGCCAAAGGTCGTGGGTTCGATTCCCACTAGGGGTGGCGGCTTTTCTTTCGAAAAAAGAATCACCCCTATCCTGGCTAGAAAAGGGTGGTAAACTATAGATAACCCGTCATAAAATTCGTAGTTAATAACACAGGTCCACAAAAAAAAAGTGGTTTGTGCTGGGTATCGGACACATATTTTCTGACCTATTTTTTACCGCTGAACACGAATCTGAAGTCATAATTGGGGGTTAATCAGCAAAAAACTGAGAAAAGTAAAAAAATCGATAAAACACAGGTCCACAAAAAAAAGTGGTTTGTGCTGGGTATCGGACACATTTTTTCTGACGTATTTTTTACCGCTGAACACGAATCTGAAGTTATAATTGGGGGTGAAAAGTGAAAAAAAAATCGATAAAAATTTTTATCGATTTTTTTTTTCACTTTTCTCCGTTCTTTTTTTTCATAAGAAAGAAGTGTTGTAAAAATGAAGTAAATCGGTCTATTGGAAATCGGTTATTAGAATTAGCCCGCCAGACGTAGGTTCCCAAAGCCGCCGCGAGGAGCGCTATCTCCATTAGGGGGACTGTATCCTGTTCCTGCGTCAGATCAAAAGACGGAATATGAAGTTTTTGTGTATTTATTAAGTAGTGTTCTACCATGTATAAACATAACTCTGGAAGTAAATTATTTACAAAATTAATAATTGAACAGTTCACATAAGAAATGTAAATGAGCAGAACTATTCATGTTTTTATTTTATTTATATAGGTTATTTACAGCAAATTATTCAGTAATGTAGTCTACGCTACAAAAATTCTGAGGAAAGTGCTTAGTTATCCAGCTCTGCATGAACTGTATCACCCTGCAAAGCGATAAAGACTAGCTCGCTGCGAAGGATGACTGGACTGATGCTATACTGTGTAATACAAGAAGATCTCCCGCGATCCTTGGACAGATATCGCTACTCGCCGCGATACAGATCGCGTCCTGCGTCCGAACTTTTAAATGGAATGTCTTATATCTGACGTTTTACTCAAAGCAATTTGAGCCTAACTCGTAGGGAGTATTTGACGAAACAACCAAGAACGGTTGTGTTTATGGAGTTTGTACTGGGAATGAAACAGCTGTTTGCTTTCGGTTGGTGACCTCTCAAAACCACCCTTGGATTATCTCAACACATTTACAGATTCACATGGTCTCGTTCTGCTGATGACTTTTGTAATATTATCTTCTCTGGAAGCGACATGATTCTAACATGGATAAATCGGACAGTGGAGATTGCGGAACAACTATTAAACAAATAGGGAAGCTCCTTAAAAATCGAGGACTTTTAATATGGATTGTAACACATATTTTTATATCTCGGAGTAAAGGTTTAAATCTATCATGAAATAAAATATTAAGGGCTACCTTGTATCTTTTTTTTCTAAACTTTTTTTATGGGCTAAAATTCTTCCTTAGCTAACCAAAAATTATATCCAAGAGTGTTTATGTGAAGAATAATCTTTAAAATGGGCCCGATGCCGAGTGAACGCGATGCTGATTTGATTGGTCCCTTTTTAATTGCTTAGTTTTTTTGTGTCGTCCTTCAATACATTTCAAAATTAAAACCATTTTTTTTTTATCTTTATTACAAGAAACTATGGGAAAAAGACCGTCTCACAGGACTGCATCATCTTAGCGCGGTTCCGTTCATATCCCTAGTCTAATTTGGAAAGATTAAAATAGAAGCAGTTATTATTTTGGTTCCACCAGTCTTTTTTTTTAATTAATTATTATAATGGCGTGTCAACCCTTAAGGTCACTAACGCCATTCCTGTGAGTAGTAAAGTCTTCAAAGGTCATGATTTACAATCTTACCTGGAAGGGTCGGTTACACTAGAAACGGACCCGCTAGTGACAAGGTCTTGGAATCTTGGAAATCTACATTTCTAACAATAAATTGTTTTTGTTATTTTACTTAACCAGTTTTATTGTCAAATGCATTATCCAACTATAAGCAATTAAAAAATAACAAGAAATAAAACTGACAAAAAGAACCATTGGAATAAACGAAATCAATTAATTTAAAGCTTTGAGCACTTTTTTCTCTGATTGACATCGCCTAATCAAAACTTTCATTAGAACCTTTTTTTTAGAGCATTTAATAAGCTTTCTGATGGAATTCTTCCGTTTACCAAGATTCTCAACCTTTTTCGAGATATTAAGGAAAGTAAACAAAGTTACTAAAACTTTTTATGTCTGCTAATAAAATATTTTATTCTAACCCTTCCTTAACTCCAAACGTAACCAAAATTTCAACATATTAGTTTTAATGAAAGTAGAACATGCAGAAAATGTTTCAACTGAATCCCATGATTCTAAGTACCCAAACCAAAAACGGTATTCAAAAACTATTTTTCCAATTTTCTCAAAAACGGTTAAAGCTATCGCCTTGAAAATGGTTTCATTCGTTTTCCTAGCCAAAGAAGCCTATAAAACGAGTACTTACAAGGTTATGAACTCATAAACGTAAGCGTTACGATTTTTTTGCGCGAATTTCGCCCCAAACGCCATCTTCCAGTGGGCGGATTTTGCTGGTTAACGAACTTGACCTTTCAAATCGGGCGACAGATTTTTGTACCAAATTTCATCAAAATCGGACCATCAGGGAGGCCAGAAATCCGCGAACAGACAAATATATATATATATATATATATATATACATATATATATATATATATATATATATATATATATATATATATATATATATATACAAATTTGAACCACCGTTATTTTCGGTCTCTAGGGGTTCTGAAACGCGAAATTTTCTAGTCGGCACTTTCGGATTGTTTCATTGTATCAACCTTATAAGCGGGGTTCCTCCCTATGGGGGAGGGAGGAACCGCGCTAAAATTAAATAGGAAAAGTGAACAATTCAGACCATTAAACTTTAAGGCCTTTTTCTCAAAACTATGTTTTTCAAATCGGACGATACTCCGATATATTTTTTGCCCGATCAGCTTCAAATTTTAATGAAATTTTCTAGAAAAGTACGTAGGAAATGATATTTCTAGAATAATTTTTTCGATTCATAGAATTATAACGATTTTATGACCGATTTTCGATGGATTTATTAATAGAAAAGAAATAATTGTTCGTCATATTCGAAAAAATTAATATTTCTTAAAAATCCTACGTTCTTTACTTTTTATTTTTTCGTTCTAGCTTAAAAATTGCTGCCTGCAGAGTATCGCACGTGAAAAAAGAGGGTTTCCGTTCGTCAGACAGAGCGGCGCATTTTTTTCGAAAAAATGAAACTTTTTTTTTTTGGGATACTTTAACATCCCAAATAAGACGTTTGATATAAAGAATTGAAAAATATTGATTTATTTGTTACTTATAAATTCAAGACTTTGATTTTGATCAACAAGGTAGTTTATCCCTTAACTGTTTATATTCCAAGCTTTCTACGTGACACTTCGAGATAAGAGCGGAAACGCGCTAAGATGACGCAGTTCCTGAGGGTAAAACTTTTAAGGGATTTAGCTTGAGCCTGGCAAGATAGCTAAGCATAAAAAATGGGAATGACATTGCTTAATTTATGTATTTTACACCTGACAGAAGCGCAAAGTCTAAATTTAGCTGGACAAAAATACAAAATGAAGTTTTATATATCTGGATGGGAATATGCCACACAATTGAAAATAAAATAATATTTCATTTAACTCAATATCAGCACTGATATCCTTGAAATTAAACATTCAAATTCTGTTTTGACTTAAAAGAACAAAATGTATCCTCAAATTATTCAAAAATCATATTATTTCAATTAATCTTGTTCAATTAAGATACATTTACGTTTTGAAGATGTCAGACTGATTTTTTCCAAGTGTAATCAGGATTTGATTGCTTAATGTCAACGTTATCAGTGCTGCTATTAAGTTAGATGAAAAATAAAATATTGTTTTATGTTCAATTGTAAAGGATCCTGAATTATTTACACGTAATATAATAAACAGGGGAATCAAAAACCAAAAATCTGACAAAGTTGCTCTAAATTTTATTAGCTTTCATTTAAAAAAATTGCATTGAAATCGGTTAAGATTTAGAGGCTCTAGCCTTTTTTGAAACACGAAATATCGTTTGGCCCCACTGTGCACATAAGTCCCACATAATTGGAAGTATTTCACATTCTTAAGGGTGGGTTTACACTTGCTAGTTATTGCAGGATATTTATATCAGAGAGAAATTGCGACTACTGAAAACCCATGTAAAATGTATGTCTGCAATAAATTCTACCATGAGCAATTTATTGCCGACATACATTTTACATGGAGTGGGTTTCAATAGTCGCAATTTCTCTCTGATATAAATATCCTGCAATAACTAGCAAGTGTAAACCCACCCTAAGGGGAAGATAAAGGATTTTAACTGAGAATGAAAGTATATTCAATTTTATTTTTAATTAATATTTTCATGATATTTAAAAGGTTCCAAATATAAAAATACATTAAATTTATACTGATAATCGTATAATTCACTTAACTCTTATTGCCTCCTTTCTCACTTACCAAATTATTCCCTGTGCGCATCGGCAGAGATGGGCATAATTTTATTTATAAATAAAAATACGAATTTATTCGTACTTCATATATTTGTGAATACGAATATAAATAAATTCGTATTCATAAGTGTGAATACGAATTTATTTTTATTCACATATATTAAATATAAAAATACAAATAAAATTTTATTCGCAAATTTTTCTGCGAATAAAAATAAATTCAAAGAAAAAATTGTAAATAACCACAAAAAATGTGAATATATACAAAAAATCAAGTGATTACAAAAAAAATTATATTAAAATATACGAATAAAAATTTATTCACATTATAATTTGTGAATACAAATTTATTCACAATAAAATTCGCAAATAAATTATGAATTTATTCGTATTAAGATGATATTACGAAAGTTATTGAAGGTGATTTTTTTTTTCTCTTTTTTATGGAGGTACAGATGACAAACTGTATACCTGCAGCATGGCTGGTGGTCTCGCGGCGGACTCGGGGTAAACAAAAAATCTAGGCGCTAATAACCTAGACGTTAAACGCCTTAAAAAAAAAACAAAAAAAAAAACACCTTCAATAACTCTCGTAATATCACCTTAATACGAATAAATTCATGATTTATTTGCGAATTTTATTGTGAATAAATTTTTATTCACAAATTATAATGTGAATAAATTTGTATTCGTATATTTTAATGTGATTTTTTTTGTAATCACTTGATTTTTTCGAAATATTCACATTTTTTGTGATTATTTACAATTTTTTCTGTGAATTTATTTGTATTCGCAGAAAAATTTGCGAATAAAATTTTATTTGTATTTTTATATTTAATATATGTGAATAAAAATAAATTCTTATTCTCACTTATGAATACGAATTTATTTATATTCGTATTCACAAATATATGAAGTACGAATTTATTTATATTCGTATTCACAAATATATGAAGTACGAATTTATTTATATTCGTATTCACAAATATGTGAAGTACGAATAAATTCGTATTTTTATTTATAAATAAAATTATGCCCATCTCTGCCCATCGGTATATTTTTGTACATTTAATTATATAAATTTGTCAATTCAATTCATTCATAAAGCACAATTTCGGAAATTTGCATGAAAGCTCTTAAATAAATACAATTTGGGCGAATCGTAATTTCAATTGAACTTCCTCGTTTCAAGAAGTAATTTTCCTGTGAGTTTTAGAGAAAATGAAGGTTGAAATTAGGTTGTGAGAAATTCCAAGATATTTCCCAGGTGGGCTGTGACCATTCCCTCGCTACAAGGAGAATATTCCTGGTTGGAGTAAACTTTTATAGTTAGAAAACGGCACCGGGCTCATAATTCGAGCAATAAGAAACAGCTGGAACAGAAGATAAGGCTAAATCGGCGGTTTGATGGTAATTAAAAGGGAAATTACAGTGAATTTCATTTTAAGTTCGTTTTGGGCGTGTTTCCTCCCTTCCTCTATGGGGAGAAAATCTGCTTACGACGTCGACCTTATGAAGCAATCCGGAAGTGCCGACAAGAAAATTTTACGCCAACAGCCATTACCACGTTCAATAAACCTGTTCTCGTAGAAAGTCGAAGTTAAGTAATTTCGGGCTTGGACAGTACCTGAATGGTTGACCGACCAAGTGCTGTTGGCATTACACAAGGAGTGTCAGATTGTAGGCAGCCCAGTGCTAATAGGCCAAAGCCGTAAAAAGTAAATAAAAAATAAAAAAAATAATTTCGTTTAGAGCCTTCTGGTCAAATTCTGGAACATAAATATGCTTTAGGTCCACCCGACAAACCTATGTAATTTACTGTATAACATACAGTCAGTCTTCTTTTTCGTACATGGCCAGCGATGATTAAACTGAAAAAAAAAAATGTTACAAAAAAGAGTCCGCTGGCGTTCGCGCATGCATGGTGGCCATGTACGAAAAAAAGAATGCATGTCATGCAGTAAATTACATAGGTTTGTCGTGTGGAGGACCTAAAGCATATTTATGTTCCTGAATTTGAGCAGCAGGCTCTAATTTTGTGACACTTATTTACTGTTTTTGTTTTTAGTTTAGTCTTCGCTAAAGCATATTTATACTAAAGAAGAAAAAAATATATCAGACGCAGATTCGGCTAACAATGGGAGTATACATATTGGTGGAGTATACATTTTTTTTTGTGATTCTGCACCAACAAATAGTCGACCCATGTCCGAGCGTTCCGTCCAATGCGCCTTAGGAGCTGAGAAATAAAATAAAATAGGTTGAAAATGCTTTACTTTATTTCTTGAGTTTGGAAAATTATATCGACATGAGTCTTTCGCCAATTTATCTTTTTAGAGAATAGATTAAAAACTCCCTAAAACAAATGAATTTGTGAAAGAATCATGTCGATATCGTTTTTCAAAATCGATATATAAAATAAAGCATTTTCAATCTATTTTATTTTATTCCTGAGCTCCTAAGGCCCATTGGACGGAAAGTTTGGACACGTGTTGACTATTTTTCGATGCAGAATCATCAGAAAAAAAAATGGACCTGATCGGTGACCCCACCACTGTATAATCCCCTTGTAATAGCAAACGTCAGATTTTCGCATGCTCTTTGGTAACCTTCTTGAGCTAAAAAAATAATTTTACATCATTAAAAACACGATGAATAATCACAACAGTAAGCAACATTTTATATGACAACAGATTATAAAACAATTTGTTATATGTGCATATTAGGTAAAAAAAGGTTTTAACGCGGTTCCTCCCTCCCCCATAGGGTCCTTCCTAGGGAGTGTTCTTTGTCTTTGATTTTGGTACTTAGAATTATGGGATACAGTTGAAACATTTTCTGCATGTTCGAGTTTCATCAACACTAATATGTTGAAATTTTTGTTACGTTTACAGTAAAGGAAGGGTTAGAATAAAATATTTTATTAACAGACAAAATAAGTTTTGGTAACTTTGTATAATTTCGTTAGTATCTCGAAAACCGTTGACAATCTTGTGAAACGGAAGATTACCATTCGGAAGCTTCCTAAATGCTCTACAAAAAAGGTTCTGAAGAAAGTTTTAATTAGGCGATGTCAATCGGAGAAAAAAGAGCTTAAAGCTTTAAATTAATTGATTTCGTTTATTCCAATGGTTCTTTTTGTCTGTTTTATTTCTTGTTATTTTTTAATTGCTTATAGTTGGATAATGTATTTGACAATATAACTGGTTAAGTAAAATAACAAAAACAATTTATTGTTAGAAATATAGATTTCCAAGATTCCAAGACCTTGTCACTAGCGGGTCCGTTTCTAGTGTAGCAGACCCTTCCAGGTAAGTTTGTAAATCATGACCTTTCAAGACTTTACTACTCACAGGAATGGCGTTAGTGACCTTAAGAGTTGACACGCCATTATAATAATTAATTTAAAAAAAAAGACTGGTGGAACCAAAATAATAACTGCTTCTATTTTAATCTTTCCAAATTAGACTAGGGATATGAACGGAACCGCGCTAAGATGATGCAGTCCTGCGAGACGGACTTTTTGTCTTTGATTTTTATGAGCACGTTGATCAGTAGTTTTTTACAGAACTTAGATAAAAGTAAAAAAAAATGGCTGGGGTCTCTGCTAATATTTTTTAATTACTCATAAGTAAGTACCTTTGTACTAAAACCTACGAAATAAAACGATGAATAATATGAAGAAGCTTCTAGAGTCTGTAATTTTTATTGTTTAAAACGTTTTTGAATTGTGTCCTATAAACTTGAAAGCTTCTTGAAAGCTTCTTTGTGCACAACAGACAGACCAAAATGCAGACATTGTAACGAGAACCTTACAGTAAAACACATACTTATAGACTGTAGACAGAGAGACAACTTACAAATACCACACGACTTAGTTGAAATATTATTACCAGGTAGCCCTCACATGAACACAATACTCAAACATTTAAAAACACTTAACATATACTCAACAATTTAATAAAATCTGTAAAATTTATAGTAAAGTATAGTTGAGCCTTTGTGTTTTGTTTTTTTGTTTTTGTTTTTTTTTCTAAATGAAATTTCCAATTGCCCTCCATCTGCATTAAAAGTAAAAAAATCGAAATGAGATCATTTTAATTTAAAGTACTTATACATATTCCTTATAATATATATACCTATGTATATTTATTTATTTTCTATTCCTTTATTTAGTATTATTTTGTTGTTTTCAGTTTCATTTATTTTGTTATACTTTATAATTATTTATTTCATTTTTTTTATTTATTTATCTTTTTCTTTTGGACTGAGACAGATTTTCATAGTGATAAACTGTAAGGAGACCATCGCCAAACGTTACGGGTCTCTGAAAACAAATAAATAAATAAATTCTTTGTGCACAAGTTAATGTTCACAACATTCCTTTATGGAAATTTCTTTAATCTATTGAAATGACTTAAAGAAAAGGAAAGAAAAGAATTGATTGAAAATGAAATGTTATTATCTCTTGTCTGATAAAAAGGATCAGATAGATTATCCAGTAAAGAATGAATTTACCCCATTTTCCATTTTTAATCTTTTCATTTGATCCCATTCACCCCCTTTATGCATTTATCTTCCTCACCTGTCTAGCCTTAAATAATTCATTCTTATTAGCAAACAATATTTTACAATTTATCCTTTATTTATTACTTTCCTACGTAAATATTCAGCCTTTACGATTTCGGTAAAATAGAATTTATAAACATATGAAATCTATAACAGTCCGTCACGCGGGAGCTGCATAACTAAGCACTTTCCTCAGAATTGGGTAGTGTCGAGTGCATTCCTGAATAATTTGCTTAAAATAACCTATATAGATAAGTAAAATAAAAACATTAATAGTTCTTCTCTTTTGCATTAGTTGTGAGCAGCTATTTGTAATTAATTTCCTTCCAGAGTTTTGTGTATGCGGGGTACTACACAACGTAATAAGTACACAAAGCTTCACGTTTTCATCTATTGATCTTGAAAAGTAGGTTTTTTACTTTTGGCGGGAGAATTCAAGCTTAGTACGAAGTAACCCCCCCCCCCCTTCGATATACCGATTTAGTTCATTTTCACAACACTTCTTTCTTATTAGATAGCCGGGATGTATAAAGAGTTTCGTAACAATACAACAGAAATTACGACCGGTATGATCAAATTAGTAATTTGGGTCCGGACCCTCCCCCCCCCCTCTAATGAACCAATTTAGTTTATTTTAAAACACATTTTTCTCTTCGGTTGACCACAATGAATACCGAGTTTCGTTGAAATGTAATAAAAATTACGACTGGTTTTGGCAAATAACTACTTTGGCTCCGGAGTACACCCCCCCCCCCTCCCAGATTGTCAGATTTTGTTGGTTAACGAACTCAATCGTTTGATGGGGGAATACTAGGATTAGGATGTTTGTTTATGGGCAATAAACAGCGATATTATTACGCCCACTATTATTGAGGAATACTATTTACCAAGTTTCGAGGCGAAAAAACAAAAACTCTGGCCTGTATCGTGTTAACCGACTCATATATATATATAACTATATATATATATATATATATATATATATAAATTTTAACTGGGATCATTTTCGGTGTCTACAAGGTAGGATCGATAAAGATTGGAAGAAATTTTTCAAAAATTCCGTCATGAGTGCAACCTCAATAGCTACTTTCCTTCGGAGGAAAGTTCTAAAACTCCGACTCGCAGGAACTGCGTCATCTTTCCGCATATCCGTTCATATTCATATTGACATTTGCAAAGGAATAAAAACAGATATTTGTATGTTTTGATCTTTCGTGAAACATTACAAATATGATTCTTATTGTCTTACCTAGGTAGACTATAATACGCATTTTACTGTTCAATGCAAATAATAAAAAAACAAAAAATAATGTTTTTGATCTTTCGTGAAACATTACAAATATGATTCTTATTGTCCTACCTAGGTAGACTATAATACGCATTTTACTGTTCAATGCAAATAATAAAAAAAAACAAAAAATAATTAAAAATTTAGGTATATAGAGAAAAAAAAACGTTCTAATGAATGAATCCAACGGCAGTAAAGGAGTATACAATATATATGCTTCATCTTGGATTTCCGCTTGGAATGCCTAGTTCAAACAACAAAACAATTGTTTCTCATTTGCGTATCCTGATTTATTGACAAATACATTTTCCCACTATAAGCAAATACAAAAATAACAAGCAAAAAAACTAACAGAAAGAGACAAAAAGAACCGTTCACATAAATGAAAACGACAACTTGAAAGTTTTAAGAAATATTTAAGCTTTCAAACGGTTACGCTCCACTTACCAGGATTTCTTAATTTTTTCCGAGATATTTAAGAAAATATAAGAAGATTTCAAAATCATTTATGTCTGTTCATAAAGTATTTTTTCGAATTTTTCCTTAACTCCGAATGTAACCAAAATTTAAATATCTTGGTTTGGATGAATTTCAAACATAGAATGATATTTCGACTGAATTCAACGATTCTAAATACACAAATCAAAATTAGTTAGAAAAACTAGTTAGTTTAACTCATAAACTAATTAGAAGGCTACAAACGTTTATGAGTTAAACTAGTTAGTTTAACTCGTAAACTAACTAGAAGGCTACAAAAGGGGGTAACCTTTAGATAACCCATCCTAAAATTCGGAGTTAATTATAATGAACGTGTAAATTTTAATTTAAATATATATATATATATATATATATATATATATATATATATATATATATATATATATATATATAACGAGTACTTGCAAGCATATGATAAGATTTGCTTAGCGCGATTTTCGCTTCAAAAACCATGTTCCGGCGGACGGATTCTGCTGGTTAACGAACTTGACCTTTCAGATTAGTCGAAAGGTCAAGTTCGTTAACCAGCAGAATCCGTCCGCCGGAACATGGTTTTTGAAGCGAAAATCGCGCTAAGCAAATCTTATCATATGCTTGCAAGTACTCGTTTTAAAGGCTTCTTGGCCTAGGAAGACGATTGTAACCATTTTTAAGGCGATAGCTTCAACCGTTTTCGAGAAAAGTGGAAAAATAATTGTTGAATCAAGTTTTTGGTTTGGGTACATAGAATCGTGGGATTCAGTTAAAATATTTTCTGCTTGTTTGAAATGAACAAAGATTTTAAAATTTTGCTTACGTTTGGAGTTAAGGAAGGATTAGATTAAAATATTTTATTTATAAACATGAAAAGTTTTGGGAACTTCGTATATTTTCCTTAATATTTCAAAAACGGTTGGGAATCTTGTGAAGTAAAACGAGTCCATTCAAAAGCTTACTGAGTTCTCTACAAAAAAGATTCCGAAGCAATTTTCGATTAGGCGATGTCAATCGGAGAAATAAGTGCTTGAAACTTCAAATGTGTTTGTTTTGTTCTTTTGAACGGGTTTTTGTCTTTTTTATCACTTTTTAATTGATTTTGTTTTTGTTTAAAATTTCATTGATCTGTAAAATTATAGTAAAAGAAAATATGAAACAGTAAGCAGTGTGCTTCTAGAGCGAACCATGACAAGGCCAGGGAGTAGCAAGGGTACATACCTCACTACCTGGCATAGAAAAAGGACCCCTTGGCCTTCTCATAGTTCGCTATGACAAGGCCAGGGAGTAGCAAGGGTACATACCTCACTACCTGGCATAGAAAAAGGACCCCTTGGCCTTCTCATAGTTCGCTATGACAAGGCCAGGGAGTAGCAAGGGTACATACCTCACTACCTGGCATAGAAAAAGGACCCCTTGGCCTTCTCATAGTTCGCTCTAGAAACACACTACTTACTGTTTCATATTTTCATTTTACAAGGTTCGTTAGACCATATAGGTGTCTACCATATAGGAATCACTTATAAAGAAATTAAATACATAAAGAAGAATTTTGATTGTGTTTCATATCTACTTGTTGCAGAATGTCCACCTCTGGTCGACTGGAGTTGTCTCTTTATGGAAGATTGGTTGCACTGATGATAGCCCTTGATATCTGCGGTGCATTGCAGACAGCTACCAAAGCCTATGTATTCTGGGTTGCATACAACGTCCTACACGCAGTACAAGGTGTTCTCATGGCTCTCTCTGTTACATGCAACTCACAGGTAATCAAATATTCTTTATTTATTTATTTTTTATATTTTACAATCCTATTTTTTTATTTTTTACACATTTCAGTATTCTGAAATGTGTGATTTTAAATTTCTAGTTGTTCCCTTATACAGATATTACATGTTATTTGACGTTGAATTAACAAATAATAGACCAGATAATACCATTGTTAAAAGTAAATTAAAAAAGGATAATGTACATAAGTATGTCCATAATATATTTGTCAAATACCGCTCACTCACCTGTCATCGCCCAATCCAAACCATTGATAGAATAATTTCAAATTTTGCATGGACACTCCCTTTAGAATGTTTTAACACTCGCTAAGAAAGGCTTTTGATATTCTAATCTTTAATTATTTTTAGAGGGGTTTAAAATTTTAGTTGGTTAGAGAGCAGGCAAGACTAGGCAGCATGCATTGCTTGGACGATAACAGAACAGCTGTTACCGTTCTGTATCTATATCATAGTATTATTTTATTTGTGGTTCATTTCAAATATGAGGGCAGACCTTGAATTACTAGAAATAAACTGTGATTTTGTCCCTCATAGAGTTTACGCTATAACTGGTGATGGTCCATCCGAGGTAATAATATCCAGACCCCTTGCACAGCCTCCTCACCCAGCAGCATCCCCAGTCAGAACACTTCTTGGTAATGCTTGCAAATATAATAGGCGTTTCCAAATGACATCTTGGAAACATACATTTTTAAATTTTAACGTCCATTTATTATTGACAACCTCTACTGATTAAACTGCTGTTACTGCTAACCTATAGATAACGGGTTATCTCTAGGTTATCTGTCTGTTGACACTGGTCCGGAGCGCCCAAGTTTCAAGAAACATTATACTGTGATTATTTACCAATTGATGAGTAACTTACAGTATGACGGGAACCATGCTATAATAAACTACACAAAATTATTTAGCAGCGTTAATTTTGATGATACATTATTTGACACAATAAAATAATTACTTATCTGCCGTGAAAAAGCACGGGTAGTCAGCTAGTCATAGAATAAAGTAGTAATTCAACCTAATTTTTTAATGTAAAGATAAAGTCCATACAATTTTAAAATAATAAATAATAAAAAATGCACAAAAAAAAATGTCACTAACTCACAGCCTTGGTTGTTTGCGACTTATAAACATGTAGGTTTCTTGGCATATCGTAAAATGGCGCGTTTTCTCTGTTAAATAGCTGCCCTGAAAAGTTGAAATTTTGAACGTATTAAGTTATTCCCTGTGACCATCGAAATATTCATCACAGCCGGAAGTACTTTTGTGTCCGTTATATTTAAAAATTTAATTAATTTTTATGTTATTGCGTGAAATATAAAAAAACATTCTTCTCACATAAATACTATACTTATGTGGATTCCAGGTCAAGTTGAGTGGCAGGCAATGAAAAGGTTAACGAATAGTGGAGAACGGATGAAAAGAAGTTCTCGAGAGCCCAACGCACACTCCATAACCCTTTGTGTTGCTACCATAACCAGTTCAGATAGACAGAAATGCACTGGTTATTTGAATATAAAAAAAAAAGTCCGACTCGCAGGAACTGCGTCATCTTAGCGCGGTTTCGTTCTTATCTCTAGACTCATTTAAAATGATTAAAATAGAAGCTGTTATTATTTTGGGTCCACATTTCTAGAAAGCATTAAGATTAGATAGTTAGCCGCCGAGGTGATAAGTAAAGATGGAATGGTTGGGATTCGGCTAAAGAAACCTCAATACGATTTTTGTTAAAAAAATCTATATTTAGGACGTTTTGGCTACTCATTGGTAGCCTTCGTCAGCAATGAAAGTGCCAGAGGAGGACCAAAGTTGACAGTTCCAACTTTACTTTCAAGAAAGGTCATATTTACGATCTTACCTGGATGGGTCCCCGCCCTAGGAAGGATTCCGCTAGGCATTTGAAAAGCTATTTGGAAATCCACATCTCTAAGATTAAATTGTTTTTCTTATTTTTCTTAACTTGATTTATTATCAAATACATTATCCAACTATAAGCAGTTAAAAAATAACAAGGAAAACAGACAAAAAGAAAAGTTCGAATAAGCGAAATCAATTACTTTAAAGTTTTAAGCACTTATTTCTCCGATTGACATCGTCTAATCAAAACTTTCATCAGAACCTTTTTTGTAGAGCATTTAGTAAGCTTTCTAATGGTATTCTTTTGTTTACCAAGATTCTCAACCTTTTTCGAGATATTAAGGAAAGTATACAAAGTTACCAAAACTTTTTATGTCTGTTAATAAAAGATTTTATTCTAACCCTTCCTTAACTCCAAACGTAACAAAAATTTCAGCATATTAGTTTTAATGAAAGTAGAACATGCAGAAAATGTTTCAACTGAATCCCATGATTCTAAGTACCCAAACCAAAAACGGTATTCGAAAACTATTTTTCCAATTTTCTCGAAAACGGTTAAAGCTATCGCCTTGAAAATGGTTTCATTCGTTTTCCTAGTCCAAGAAGCCTATAAAACGAGTGCTTACAAGCTTATGAACTCAAAAACGTAAGCGTTACGATTTTTTTTTTGCGCGAATTTCGCCCCAAACGCCATCTTCCAGTGGACGGATTTTGCTAATTAACGAACTTGACCTTTCAAATTGGACGACGGATTTTTGTACTAAATTTCATCAAAATCGGACCTTTCGTCTTCTACCTAGAGAGCGGACAGACAAGTATATATATATATACACAAATTTGAACCACCATCATTTTCGGTCTCTAGGGGTTCTGAAACGCAAAATTTTCTAGTCGGCACTTCTGGATTGCGTCATGAGATCAACCTTATAAGCGGGGTTCCTCCCTATGGGGGAGGGAGGAACCGCGCTAACATCAATAATTCTTCACGAATGATATAATCACTTCTACAATAGAAAGAATAACCGTGTGCTTCAATCTAGAAAGAGTCTAGTATGCATTTTAGCGCGGTTCCTCCCTCCCCCATAGGGAGTTTTGGATTTGTCGATTTCCTTCAAATGTCTTGAAACTGTCGAGGCTCCTACTCCGAGTTCTTTGGCATATTCCCTAGTGTTTTTAATTGCTTATAGTAGTCAAATGTATTTGTCAATAAAACAGGATACGTATAATTAGAATCAATATTTTGTTTGTTAGAATTCGAAGATGCCGTATGAATATCTAGATTACAGTACTGGTGTTGATTTCGTTCTTTAGAATTATTCTTGGTATTCCCTATTTTCATGTGTTACCCATAGTTTTTTATTGTTAGTAGGTTTTTCTTATTGATTATAGAATATAAATCTATTTGGCTATAAAAGAGGATACGTAAAATTAGTGACAATATTTCGGAGATTTCTGAGCGAAATACTTTTAAGATTTTCTACCACCACGAACGGCTTTTTTCCTCTATTTTTATCCACTAGATAGGCTTTATTTTGCATATTATTCTATACAAGTTTTATTCAGCAGGGGATTCTGATGAAATGTCGTGTTTTTGCTGTGGATTTTAAATACGATGTATCTAAGATTGGATAACATTAGCGAGTCTACATAGTTAAGAACCGAAGACGGGGGTTGACTTCTTGCTATGATTTAGTCTACATATGTATATTAGGTCCTAAATCCAAAAAATAAACTTCACAACGGTTAGATACTATGAGCGAATATGGCGGTTCAATGCCCCTAGAACAAGGGGGCCGCAGGAAATTTACCTACTAAGAGTTAATCCTCAAGAGCTGTAAATATACCCCAGGTATCTGCCGACACAAATACAAAGCCTAGGCGGAGAGCACCCCAAAAACTCAGATCCAAACATAAGGTTATATACTAAATATTCATAAAGACTACTTAGTTGTAAACCGATTCATCAATTAGCAATCAATAGTTTTCAACAAAGGTTATATACTAAATATTGATAAAAAGTATTTAATTAGAAAAAAAAACAATATTCCACAAGACTTGTTTTTGGTCCTTTTGTGTCTACTCCATAGACTTAATTAGGTATATTATTCTATTGTAGTTGGGCAACTAAACTTTGTTTTATTTTGTTAAATAAAGTTTTTTTTCTTGACTTGTTATTCGTCAAGACTTTTATTTGTCCTTGTGTATTTACTAGATAGGTTTTATTCGGCATATTATTCTATATAGGCTATATTAGGCAGGGTATTCTACTCAATCTTGTGTACTTCTTCTTGATCCTTCTGTACATGGGCGTATATAAAAACAATTTCGGGGGGGGCTGAGACCATTTCCAGGGTATGGAATACTAAATATTTAGAGCTTGGAACAGTTTTAGGCAACTAAAACGCTATTACACGTAAAATAAAATATGTTTTATGAACTAAGTGATCTTATTTAATTTATTTTTAAGGGTTTTACGAGAAGTTTTTATCATCAATTCAAAATTTCGGGAAGGGCTGCTGCCCCCTCAGCCCCCCCCCTCATATACACCCATGCTTCTGTACCCTCTAGAAAGGCTTTATTAGGCATATTTTGTATTGATTTATAGAGCTTTGCTTTAGAATGAGAGCCAGATTCTGTAATTTCCGCTTCTGTGTAAAAGTTAGCTACTGTCGGTGTCCCTCACGCCTTAATATCACTTTTATTCGATATGTTCGAGAGGATTTTGACAATTTTCACGAGATCTATAAAAAAAAAAAGTTTATTTCTTTTCTAAGCTTATCAAATGGCACTAGGGACATGAACGGAACCGCGCTAAGATGCTGCAGTTCCTGCGAGTCGGACTTTAATCTTTGGCTATTACTATAGTCCGGACATTCCGATTTGTAGTCTGACTTGTGGTCCAACCGCCGAAGTTGGATCCGATATCGGAACGTGAAGAGACTTGTTGGATTGCTGGTAGTATAGTTGGACATCTAGAGGGACGATACGAAGGTCCAACTTCCGACTGGCGACGGAGTTGGAGCGTGAGTTGGGAAGTCGGATCAAAGTCGTCCAACTTACATAGCTCGGAGAACTGGCTGGTTCATGAATATCATACATGACCAGTGGAATCCCTAATGAGTAATTTCAGCGATTGGTTGAAAGCTAATGGCGAAGAGCTCTTGATAAGCTTCGAGAATAACCTCGATATATTATTGTAAATTGTACATTTTTTTACAATTATACTATATGCTTTTTTAAAAAATTCACACGAGGTATTTTTGCGTAAGGCAGTGTTAGGAGAACATTTAAAAAAAAATTATGTAATGGAATGGCCCACGTAGTATACGCTGTTAATGGTCATTTTGACCATAAGGAGTCATTTCTGACCTATGGTGCCGTTGGCGTTTTTCTTAGATTGGAAATATGCAATAAAAATATTTGACCTTGAATAACTTTTTAAGGTCAATTTTGCGGGGGTTAATATGGGGGTTATTTTTTCCGATCTCGCATTGGAGAATCATCTGGCCAATGGATGACCATTATTTTTGTGACACCCTGTACATAGTCATGAAAACAGACTAGGACAAACGTTCGACCGCAAGTTGGATAGAAAATCGGAGCTCGAGTGGAGTCGGCTATCAAAATAGTAGTCCTACTAGTTTTAAAAAAATAAATATACTGCTTTAAATGGTAGAACCATAGAAACATAGCTCACTTTTAAAAACTTTTTATCTCAAAAAAGTAATTTTTAAGGAGAGGGTTTCTAAAGCCTAAATGAATTGTGTGTATAAAATATAAATGTTAATCCACAAATTTCAAACAATACAGCAGATCGTTTAAGACAATACCTCATTTTTTTCGGCTATAGGAACGAGATTTATAGCCTGTTGAACGTTTAACCGATTCCAATAAAATATTCATTAAATGTGCTATCAAATTAATTAATTATTGATCTGGATTATTGTTATTTTGTTTAAGGTCTTAAGCGTCTACACGAGGAAGAACAGAAGGCGACGTTCAGCAAGCAGACTTCTATCTCAGACTTCCAGCGTGGACAGCTTGGATTGGCGTCCGATGCCCAACACGGTCTAAGAAGACAACATCTCAGCTACTTAGAAAGGCCCAATCCACTTAAAGATGACAGCCTTCAAAACAAACATCCTCTCCTATCAGATAACACAACAAAAATAATAAAAAAAATGATAAGACCCCTTAATAAAATTAACTCCTAAAAATATAACTCTGTAGGTTTACATAAACCTTAGGTTAACATTCCATAAGAACCCTCTAGATGGTATTGTCTCAAACTCGAAGCTCTTCAAGTTCTCTTGAACAGTTTTTTTTTAATTTAAACGCGAAATAAAGATATCTAAGAATTTAAATACACTAATAAAATAGTATTTAGATTATCACAATATTTTAATAAATGGCTGTCATATTTTTCCGGTCCCGAGTATGAGACGATTACATTTTTTATGTACAACAGCGGTTGAAAAAGACCAAAGGAATGCTGTGAAATGAAAAGTTGAAGGATCCCCTTTGAAATGTGTGGGAAATACGTCGAGAAAATAGCACATTAATAGCACTCAAAAATATATATCACACAATGTGCGTTGAATCACTTAAATATAGTTTAAATACTAATTATATATTATTTAACAAATTTTATTAGAATATTAGTTAAATATAGGATAATATGTGTATTCCAAGAGTTATTACAATTGTACAAAGCAAGAAAAAAAAAACTGAATTTTCTCTCATCAAATTAATTAATTAATGTCATATCATAAAAAAATGTACGAATTAAATCAAGCCATTTTAGCCAGTAAGGTAATTTTAATTTTTAAATGGGTGTTTCACTCATTTATTACTGTGTGTTACATTTAATTCGTCGCGGTGATTCTTATTTGCCTTTATGAAATTATTTGATACTTTTTTTAGATAGTAAAGTTATTTTTATGGTTAAAAATATTTGTATTCAATTATAACATGTACAATTGTGAGTACTTTGTGAGTTGTTCACAAGCACTTACTCAGCTGAACTGGAAGCCATAAAACTAGAACTGAACAGCCAAATAAGCAAGAATATGCACTGACTCACTCAGTTTTTTACAATCCCTACAAGACTACTACAGTACACACCCCACAGCATACGACAGTCACAAATTATTGGTTGCCCACACTAAGTAAGGCTGCACCTACATTAGACCCTTATTTCTCCCGGTCCGATCCGATTTCGTTTGATCTACAGCGGCCGACGTGAGTGCATACATTGGTCTCGACCCGATCCGATCCGATTTAGTCACAGCTCGTCAGTAACCTCGTAGTGAAGTGAAAATGAGTGATTAATTTAAGAAATAACATCTAATAAGCATAGAAACCTTTGATTAGGTTGAATGTTGGAGGTAAGGGTGGGTTTACACTTGCTAGTTATTGCAGGATATTTATATCAGAGAGAAATTACGACTATTGAAAACCCATGTAAAATGTATGTCTGCAATAAATTCTACCATGAGCAATTTATTGCAGACATACATTTTACATGGGGTTTCAATAGTCGCAATTTCTCTAAGATATAAATATCCTGCAATAACTAGCAAGTGTAAACCCACCCTAAGAGAAGTATTGGTATTCATATTTTAAAATTATTTGTAAGAAAGGGGTCTCCTGTGGTCTAGTGGCTTCGATTCCCACCTCCGGCAGGAATTTTCTCATCTCAGGGCTCGCTGGGAAAATTCCTCACTGCACCCTGGATGTCGGCGCTAATGACGTAGATGTAGATGCGCCGTAAAAAAAATAAGGGAAAAAAAAAAAATAAATAAAAAAAAAAAAAAAAGGTTATAAGCATTGGAACATTGGAAGGTTATAAACATTAGAAGATTATAAACATTGGAAGGTTATAGACGTTGGATGGTTAAAAACATCTTTCCACGCAATTTAATAAACAAGGGAAAGTAAAAACAATAATGTGAATTGACAAAGTTGTTCTAAATTTTATTTCCTTTGATTTAAAAAAAATATTGCATTGAAATCGGATAAGATTTAGAACCTGTAGACCTTTTTGAAACACAATATGTGGGGTGGCAATATTTTGCTTGGTCGGTCCGAAATCGGTCTAGAAACAAACAAGTTTGAATCGGTGGCCGTTGGATTCGACCGTATTGGATCGGGTCGGGACCAATGTAGGCACCTCCTAATGCAGTCGACGAAAAAGCTAAACTAGCAACTCGACGACCAGATAAATTACAAGAATCCATTCTTCTGTATATCAACCTTTTCTAGCCATGATAGGGCTGATGTATATTTTTTTCGAAAGAACTCCAATCTAATCTTGGGGTTGGGGTGGATCTTTGAAAATAGAAAACTTTAATAATTCTTCACCAATGATATCATAATTTCTAAACAAGAAAGAATAGCTGTATTATTCAATTTAGTAAGAGTCTAGTATGTATTCTAATCGGTGTCCATAGCCGAAATTTGTTAAACAATAGAGAAATCGCTGAATTTTCTTAACAACTTTATATCTAAAAAAAAAAAATTTAAGGAGACCGATTTTAATGTTTAAAAGTTTGTATTTATAGAAAAGCCCGCCAGACGTAGGTTAACAAAGCCGCCGCAGGGAGCGCTTTCTACCTCTAGAGTGACTGTATCCTGTTCTTGCGTTAGATCAAAATACGATAATATGAGGTTTTTTGTATTTATTACGTAGTGTAATAGGTACCATGTGTAAACATAACTCTGGAAGAAAATTAATAATTGATCAGTTACTCATTACAAATTTAAAAGAGAACTATTCATGTTTTTATTTTATTTATGTAGGATATTTTAAGCAAATTGTTCTGGAAAGCAGTTTACACTACACAAATTCTGAAGAAAGTGCTTAGTTATGCAGCTCCTGCGTGACGGACTTTTTATACTCTTTAACGTATAGTGTTGTCCCTTTAAATGGGAATTTGTAAATGTCTGGAATATTTCCCTAAACATGTCGCGCATGCGGAAATTTACTTCTTTCATCTATCTGAACATGCTGTAATATACGATTTTTTAATCTTAAAACGTTCGTCCGGATTTATGGAGTTAGTCAAAATGTGTTGTTATTTTCACTGGACTGCCTAAATAAAAGTAATATTCAATCCAAAGTCCTACGTACCATAGTCAATGCTCCTTATTATGTTACAAATAGCACCCTCCATAATGAACTAAATATCCCTTTTGTCCAAGATATAATCCCTAGCCGCTTCTCATCCTTCCATAGTAATTTATCAATCATCCTAATCCTTCAGCCCAATCCTTATCCTGCACCAATCATCCTTCCTCTCCACCAAGACGTATTAATAGAAAATGGCCCCGAGATCTACATAGGTAGTGAAGTGTTGTAGAGAGATGAAATAAATCAGTTTAATTATAATAATTGAGAGTGGTATCGATGGATATTTTCTCTCCTCATGATAGCCTGGGGGCGAGGTTAGCTCAGTGGTAGAGCACTCGACTAATGAACTGGAGGACCAAGTTCAAAACCCGAGCGCGCAATAAAGATTTTTTTCTTCTAGTTCCGTCGTTTGAGGGTTGGATTTGGGGTCCCAGATCGTCCCTAGGCCAACCCAGCCTTTAATTAATTTATCGATGGGTACGTCGGTTATAATGACTAGCAGTCGAAGCATCAAGGGAAAAGCAGGCGGCCGGAGCATAGTATTGACCACACAATCTCCCTAGTGTGCCGTATGGTCAGATACCTCTGCAGTATCTGCCCCTCTGGGCCCTCGTGGCCTGTTACGGGACTGATTTTTTTTTTTTTTTCATGATATCTCTGCTCAGGCCACATTCGCCTCCAATCCTCCCTGCTAGTCGTAGGGTTTGGTTGGACAACGTAAGGTAATCCTATGAAGAGGGTATTCGGCTGACAACTGGGAACACATAAGGCGTGGGAAAGCTACTAGAATCAAATGGCATAATAAATTAAATTGTAGAGTGCAATATTCTGTAAATAAAATAAAATATATTTACAAGGTAAAAAAGAAAATATCTGATTTCTTATATGTAACGCCGTTGAAAAAAGTGAGCGACACGTGGTAATATAATGTTGATAAAACGATGAGCTGCTCACAAATGATTTGAATGATAATAGATTTTGGATTAGTGGTTATCTGAAGTGGCAGAAACTTGAAGTAGGAGCAAACTTAAATAGAGGGCTTAATCATAATAGGCTCAGATGAGCTTGAGGTCAAACTAAGCACTCTCAACTTGGCAAACTTCAAAATGACGCAGTCATTCTAACATCTATGGATGATTTAGAAATCTGTTTTCCCGCTTGACTGAGTTTTTTGTAGAAGAATCAAGTCTTCGGACTTTGTATGAGTAAAGTAAACTCAAAACTATTTTATTTTTAAAATGGCGGAAGGACATGCACATACATATTTAAAACACTTCAACTTCCCATCAGTCCCCGTCATAACAGGCCACAACGGCCCAGAGGGGCAGATACTGTAGAGGTATCTGATTCTTGACCGTTTGAAACACCATATGTGGGTTGGCGCCATTTGGCTTCGTCGGTCCGAAATCGGTCTAGAAACAAACATGTTTGAATGGCCAAGAATAGGTGGCCACCGGATTGGTTCGAATCGGGTAGGGTCGAGACCAATTTAGGCACCTCCATTGAGATGCGTGTGTTTGTTTTTCTTCCGATAGTGGGTGACTATTGGATCGGATCGGAACGGGTCCAGAGTAGGTGCACCCTAAAGCTCACTAGGAAGGTAGTGTGGCCAATACTAAGCTCCTCAACTTCTATTAATATCCTTTATTTAGAGCTCTACATGTTTCATATCTCTTCAGGAGCAACTTACCTAAATAAATAATTGTTAACTAAGAACAATCCCCCATGCATTTATTGCTGAAGGTTTATGATAACGTCCAAAATATAGATTTTTCAAAAAACAATTTTTCTTAGCCGGAACGCAACTCTATTCTTTAACTTCTTTTCACCTCGACAGCTAACTATTTACGTCTCATTAAAAGCCTAAAATAGAACCAAAGATTAAGATCTTTGGAAGGAAACTATTTTGGTAATTCCATAAAGATCTCATAACTTCTCTTACCAGTGGCATATTGGAACGGGAAAACTTTCATCATTACAACCAACTTCTGTTTCCTAGTTAGCGTTGAATATGTTCTGTCGTTAGTAGTGCCGAAAGGGGCGTGCCTTTGAAAGCAAGAATGCCTCACAGCTTTTCCGCGTTGATTACCTGACTTTAGGTGAAGGGGAAGTAAAGGAAGCTTTAAGAGAGCATTAAGGAAATCCTCGCTGAGTTATTGGCCTTTGAGTTATAGTCCAATTCAAAGGCTGCATTTACTTACAGCTCTTGTCAAGGACTTCAAACTTTTCTAATATCAAAGTTTGAATGAATATGAACTAAGCAAAAAGTGAGGAGCTCTTAGAAAAGTACTTTCTCAGGGGACTTTACATCTATAATAAAACTTACTCTCGTGCTATAAACGTAAGCTTCGACGTGCGGTAAAGCTTAGATTTCTTTATTTAAAGCAACCTATTTTTAAGAAAATGTCATACCATGTCGAGCTTAATTTTCTAATAATGGGGTGAGTAAAAAAAGATGACCGTTTTATAGGTAAAAAACAAAGGTAATTTTTCTTCTACTTACCAGGTTTTTAATAATCAAAATATATACCATTCTGATCTATGTTTTGTGGCCTTCTGGAAGCCTGCTGTAGAGTTCCTTGATGGTACCACTCTTTGGGTATAGAATCGAAGAACTCACGAACACCATTTTCAACTTCATTCAAGTTGTTGAATGTTTTTCCTTGAAGGAAATGAGTCATTGTTCTGAACAGGAGCTAGTCTGATTGAGCTAGGCCTGGACTACGTGCTGGGTGAGGGAGAAGCTCGATTCCATCCAAATCGGGTAGTTTTTGGCATGTAAGGCGAGAGGTGTGGGGTCTGGCATTATCTTGTTGGAACAAGACATGCTCTCTGTTGACTAAACCTGGATACCGCTGAACCAAAAAATCGTAAATTCACAGCAGTTGTACTGAATATAATCTCTTAGAATTGCTTTTTGTAGAACCGGCTTCAATAGCAGTGCGCAGGGCGTTCTGGTTGACTACTGAAACACAGCATGATACAGATTTCTTTTCAAGGCTCAAATCACCTTTATTAAAGTTTTGGAACCAACTTCTCATTGTCCTTTCATTCAAAGTGACTTCATCCTCAAATTCAACCACGCCTTCAGTTGCTGAAAACTTCCGTTTCCAAAAATAAAGCAAAATTATGATAATTCCGTACTGTAGTGCCATTGTGAACAAAGAGGAGCTATAGATGGACTGAACCCGGATAGAGGGCATGCTGGTTACCAAATGATTCAGAAGGGATCAAACATGAACTTCTTATCACACTTCTTAGCTCCCAAATGTAAATAAGAGAGGAATTACGATGCAAAGTTCAAACACAAATAAAACAGTCATTTTTTCTGACTCAACCCATTACTTCGCGATCTTATGATACCCTAAAGCCAGTTTTTCGGAATAAAGATTTGAAAATACCTGTAGCACGCTTGTCTTTATAGTTATTGTCTGTGTCAAGAAGCCAATTCTTCACACGCTGCTGGATAAATTTCCTGCACTATTTGGCAACCCACCCTCTAGCCCTTCCCCCAATAAACTTACAAAAATCAAGCTGATTGCTATAAACAGATTGCCAGTGTCTGAGCGAACCATTTGATGTTCGTCTGAGAAAAACGCTCGATCCATTTTGTTTTTTTTTTGTTTTTTTTTTGTGTTTAACAGCGTATCAAGATTAGGGCTATTAACGCCGGGCTGTCTACAGGTTGCCACCCTTTTCTATAATGCCAACAGTACGTGGTCGGTCACCCATTCAGGTACTGGCTCGCCCGACGTTGCTTAACTTCGGTGATCTACGGGAACCGGTGCATTCAACGCGGCTATGGCCGTTGGCGCTCGACCCAATTATCTGCTAAATTGTTTTCAATTGCAATTAATTGGTAGGGTAATTATTTTTTTTTTGAAGACTGTTGTGTTTGTAATCACTTGTTGTTATCCCTTATATCCTGTTCAGATAGACGGACAATTCGAGGGAAATAAATCCGTCGATGTCGCCATTTGAAAATTCTCTTTTCAAGGAAGAACACGATAGGTGAAAAACTATAAAACTGACCTTGTCGTCTTTAAGACTAGGGACGGCTTTGAGAGGTTAGGCGAGAGGGATAGTGTTTAATATTTATCATTGCTTAGATAAAGCTCAAGCAAAAAACGTTTTAAACTTCCTAGTAATAAGGTTATAACAGAGAGAATTTTTACAACCAATTTCCTGCACCGGGAATATAGGCCACGCCCTTTTACCTCCAACTAAACCATCGATTTGAACAGATAGTTTAAATTGTTTTCAGCCTTAGCTTTGGCTGAGTATTGATCAACATTGAAAACAATTTCCTTGCCTGACCTCTCAAAGCCTTTCCTGCTTTCAATTAGCAAACGATTGAACGAGTTCGTTAACCACCAAAGTCGGTCCATCAGAAGGGGGGGTTTACCCCGAACCTAAAACACTAATTTGACTATGTCAGCCGTAATATTTGTTATATTTCAACGAAACTTGGTATTCGTAGTGCTAATATAGAGAGAAAAATGAGATATAGAAACGCGGTATACGTCGTGGGTAACTCATGAGAAAGAAGTGTTGTAAAAATGAGCTGAATCGGTCAATCGGAAAGCGGGGGTTCAATTTGTAATATATTTCAATAGAAAAGCCCGTCAGACGTAGGTTCACAAAGCCGCCGCAAGGAGCGCTTTCTACCACTAGAGTGACTGTATCCTGTTCCTGCGTTAGATCAAAATACGATAATATGAGGTTTTTTGTATTGATTACGTAGTGTAGTAGGTACCATATGTAAACATAACTCTGGAAGCAAATTAATAATTGATCAGTTACTCATTACAAAATTAAAAGAGAACTATTCACGTTTTTATTTTATTTATGTAGGATATTTTAAGCAAATTGTTCTGGAAAGCAGTCTACACTACCCAAATTCTGAGGAAAGTGCTTAGTTATGCAGCTCCTGCGTGACGGCCTTTTTATTAAGTTCCAGATAGCGTGTTGTTCATTCAAATGTCTATGCAAATGGTGGAACCGTCGGGAAAACTCACCTTAGAATTTCGTGCATGCGGGGTTCGAACCTTTCCATCTAACAGGATACACCTGCACCTTTTACATTGACCAGTACGGACCACCCCAACATCAGTTTAACTGTTACCTATCTAATTTTCGACCTGTAATTCCTGTATATTTGAAGGTAACTGGCTTATTCTTTCTATCACAAACTGTTAAACAGTCAGAACGTCCCAAAAGGTCCTTAGACAGCCCGAAAGCAAACCACAATGCAATCAACTTAGGCCTTGGCCTGAATAACTTATATCAATTGAAATCTAAGTTATAACTTTGACGCATACAGTCAATAGCTGTTGTGTTCAAACGCGATTGTACAGGTCCGTGTTCTGCAAGTAAGAGAATGTTATGTTTATTTACTGCCAACTATCTTTCTACCAGTGTTGGGCATTATTCGAATAAATTATTATTCTAATGATCATTCGAATAAATTGTTAGTGAATGATGAATAATTCACTGAATTATCTTATTCGCACGGTACATCATGAATTATTCACTGAATTATTCGTTATTCATTATTCGTTATTCATCATTCATTATTCATCATTCATTATTATTTACTTCTAGTTGGTCTACTGAATAATCCTACTCAAACACACATATATATACATATTTCTGGCTGCCAACATTATAATAAAAATATCATTATTCACTAAAACATGTTTATTCTGATTGATCATTCGAATAATTTGTGAATAACCAATAATGAATAAAAGTAATTATTCTTCATTCATGAATGAAATAATAAATCTATTCATTAATCATTATTCATCATTCTGAATAATTTTTGCCCAACACTGCTTTCTACGACCCGTTCACGTTATGTAGAATTATAAATTAATTTCTTCTCAAATTGGTTTGTTACATCCTTTTAATAAAATCCGTGCATTAGGCCAGTGAGGCCAATTTTAACTCGCGAGAATACAAATTACAAATATACCAGTTTTTGTGGCATTCGTGAAATTGAATGATAGACATCATAAACAGGTCCAAAAAAATGTTGAAGAGCTTGAATATCGTATTTTAATCCTACATAATACTTGTGTGTTCATATTTAATCTTTATAAAAACAATAAAACACACAGAAATAATTTTAAAAATCTAGACACATAGAAATAATAACCGTCAGTACAAACAAGCAACAACTTTTCTTACAAGAGTGAATATTTCAGTAGTTTTAGACCTAAAATTTAAAAAAATAATTTTTAAAAAGTTTATGTATAATCCATCATTTATCAATAGTAATAAACCCAAGCATGTATATACCGCGATGAAAAAAATATCACTGGAGTGTAGATAATGCAATTTTCAATAAATGTCAGCAAATATTGTAAACATAAATATAAATTATTGTACTATAACAAACATTAGAAATGAAATATGTGTTATTCGTTTTATAAATGTTCACGCCAACATGTAAATAACTTCCTTAATTGTAGGAATTTCTTCATCAAATTAACTAATATTAATAAATGTTGTTAAGTAAATATATGTTAATGTCATATATATAGTATTTAGTGGATGTATTGTAGATGCCCTTTAAAATTGACACAATATTCAATAATTTACATGTTATTTTTGTAAAACTTTCATTACCCTAGAAAGCATATCATCAATACTTTTTACCCTACTAAAATTATAGAATGTATATTTAAATAAACGTTAATTGTGTAAATTTATTTTCTATTTTTTCTTTCCGGTTATTATAAACAATTATCTGACATATCGAAAGGATCCATGGGGGGCAAAGGTGCAGCTGAAGCGGAAAAGGTGCCTCAAGGCAGGAATTTTATGGCCAGCAATTAGCAGTTCAGCCACAATCGATTCTAAACAGCTGATTAAAAGCGGCCATATTTATTTAGTTAGTCAAGACGTGTCCCTATAACAGTGGAAGGTCAAGGCTCAAATTCTGCGTAAATATAAAAATTTCTGTTATTAAGATCATCAAAATATGAATATTTCCCTTAATGAGATCATATTAACATATCGCCGTTCCGGAAGAGCAATGACGTAACTGCAAAAATGTGTCAAATGGAAATAAGTCCATAGATAATATCAGACGTATCCTGCACACGGGGCAACATGGATGTAACTTTAGTTCCAATCAGGAGTGCCAAAGGGTATTTGCGTCTTGTTCAAAATATAAGCCGTTGTTACCATTGAGTTAGTAGGGAGTGGAGGGAGAGTAAACGAAATAGGTTGACACCTAAAATCGGCCATTTTAGTGTGACCAGTGACGCGCGAAAATTTGAATTTTTAAATATGATTGTAAACAAACAAGGATCTTAAACAAAGTTTCCTTCGTTCAATGGAACAACGCAGATTAGGGTAATTAAATCCTAATCTCTGGAAAATGAAGGTAAAATATATATTCTACAAACACTCAATATACCATTATTTTCTGTCACTTCAATAATACAACTGCTTTATACAACTGAAAATCATTTATTTACTCTCTTGTAAAATTGAAGTTTTTGTATTTACGTCGCTGTTCTTTCGGAACGGAGGTATAGTCATGCGAAATTTATAAAAATAAATTGATCTTTCTAAGGAAGAGAATTAAACAACACGTTAAAAATGTCGTTAAAGAAGATAATAAAATGGCTCTTGTGAACCATAGTGTACAAATGATGCATATGTTTGACTTTGCAAATGTGAAGAGCATAAAAAAAAGAAATAAATTTGGTGGAACGAAATATAAAAGGAAACATACACATAAAAAAATAGAAAAAAAGTGATGAATAAGAGAAATGAAATAAAATATTTGACTAAAAATATTTATATTTTTTAATTTATTGGACAATGAATCAATCTTTTCATATACAATTAATAAAAATAGTTCTAAATTACCAAACTTCCTCTGAGTAATAGAATTTTAGCGCGGTTACTCCCTATCTCCATAGGGAGAACCCGCTTATGAGGTTGCCCTCATGACGCAATCCGGAAGTGCCGACTAGAAACTTTTACGTTTCAGACCCTATAGATCACGAAAATATAGGTGGCTAAAATTTATATAAATATATGTATATATTTATATATATGCTTGTCTGTTCGCTCTCTAGCAAGCTCAAAAGTGGTCCGATTTTGACGAAATTTGGTGCAAAAATCTGTCGTCTAATTTGAAAGGTCAAGTTCGTTGTTTGGGGCGAAATTCGCGCAAAAAAATTTGTAACGCTTACGTTTTTGAATTTATATACTTGCAGGTACTTTTTTTATGTCTCTTAACATAAGAAAACGAATGAAACCATTTTTAAGGCGATATCTGCAACCGTTCCTGAGAAAAGTGGAATCAATATTTTTGTAAGTCATTATATTTTTGTGAATACTTAGAATCGCGGGATTCAATTGAAATATTTTCCACAACTTGGAAATTAATCCCAACTAAGATGTTTAAATTTTGGTTATATTTGGAGTTAAGGAAGTATCCGAAAAAAATTATTTTATTAATACACATGAAAAGTTTTCAAATCTTCATATATTTTTAGTAAATATCTCGATAACGGTTGGGAAATCGTGCTCAGTGGAAGGTGACCATTCGAATGCTTACTAAATTCTCTACAAAAAAAGGTCCTGAAGCAATATTCGATGGGGCAACGTCAATCAGAGATATAAACGCTTAAAACGTAAAAAGTGTTTGTTTTGTTGTTTTGAAAGGGTTTTCTCTTTGCTTAACTCACTTTTTAATTGGTTGTTTCTTGTTTTAAATTGCATTTATCAGTAAAATTAGTATTGTAGTAAAATAAGCTAAGAAACGGTGAAAGGTATTGGTAAGTTTGGAGTGGCTGTGGTAATCAAGATGGCAGTGGCTAATCATGATGACGTAGTTTGTTTTGAATTCTCCGTTCTATATAACCTTCCTCATAGCCTCTAACTGTAGTTATCGTTATTTCTTATTTTATAGAAAGATTTAACCAACGTCAGAATGGAATTTTATTCGCCATGAAGCACATATTTACAGTTGATTATAACAGTAAAACGAATTTGCTAGTAAAACAAGATACTTAAAATGACAACGAATTTTTAGTTGTTTAGAATAGAGCCTTCTCAGCAATAGTCGAAGAGTAAGTACGTTTTTAGTACATAATTGTATTTACTTATACAGATTAAGAATTATCCGCTTCTGTGTAAGTTGGCTACTGTCAGTTTCCTGTGATTTTTAATGCTAATCTATTCCATTTCTTCAAGATGTAAGTAACCGCGCTAAGATGACGCAGTTCCCGCGAGTCGGACTTTTATGGTTTGGACGCTATCGATTTTAAACAGTCGACTAAAACACATTTTATGTAGATGGTCTTCAGTTGAGACGTGGCCATTTTAGCGGATGGTTCGCCTAAGTCTATTAGGCTGTATTTACTTTTTAGGGTCCTGAAGGGACATCAGATGATGCAAAACATGTAGAGCTATTTTAATAAATTGACAATTAACTTAATTTAGTATTTTATTCGTTTACCTCCTGCTTACATTTGAAAATAAATTAATCATAAAAAATGGTCAGAATTTTTTGTGTTCCGAGAGTTTGTCGTTCTTTTTACTATACAAGATTTTATACAAAAGCAACTTTATCACGATTAAGATACCAGCTCTGATGAATGCCTTCAGGAACCCTTGCCATCGACATCTTAAACACTAAGTTCTAGAATTACTACAAAAAAGGGAAGGAAAGACTTCATCATGCCTAAATTAGTTGCAGCTTTAGATAGATGTCAATTAATCATAAGGGATTCTACCTATATACTTCAGGCTGTAGTAGAAGCACTATGATGATTTACAAATAAATAAATCGTCTATTACGCGCTTCGCACATAGTAGGGAAGATAGAGCGGAATTTATAAAATCAGATTTTCAGAATAATATACCCGAAACGGTGACCGTTCACTGGGATGGAAAATTATTACCTGGATTCAACGTGAGAAGTTGTAAAGATTGTTATTTCATTTGGAGAAAGGAACAACTTTTGGCTGTGCCCAAACTGGAGAGCAAATGCTATGTAAAACGTACTTTATGAGTGCAACCTCGATGACAAAGTACAATTAATTGTTTTCACATCTTGCTGAAGAATAGGCTTATTTTAAGGAGCTCTTGCGGGGCGTTCTTTTTTTTTCTAAGCCAAAGTTTATAAATTATTTGTTTTATTTATTTACTTGCCGAATAGCCGAACTTAGCCATATGGTTCATTTATTTACTTGCTGAAAAGCCGAATTTAGCCACATGGCAAACAAATATATGTCAATGCTTATAATGAAGACAATATGCCAAAATGTTTGGTTCATCTTTTATAGATTACATTTTTTATTAAAAACGGAGTATTTGAAGATTAATTGAATTTATTGGCCAAGTGTAATAAGTACAAGCTTTAGCACCATAATGAATATATTTATTTATCATATGCAATTCTATTAACCTTTAGAACCACCTGTTAACCAGGTTAGTTCTATCTGATTTATGTAAGACAAGCCAACCATTACACCCTTTCTTCTCTCAAAGATTGAGACGGCTTGGCTGTCTGATTCTCCTTCCACTCCTAGTCCTAACTCCTTCTTCTCTTCCTTCATTATCTTGTCTTCTATTCCCTTCTTCCTGGCTCTCCTTCTCTTCTGATCTTCTTTGTACCTCTTTAGATCCACTATTTACATCAATTTTTTCACTCCTTTTCTTTGCATCTTCCTGTCTCGGACAATCCAAAGGCGAAAATCGTGATTCACAGGGTACTATAAACACCCGGTTTCTCCGATTTTCGCCTTTGGATTGTTCAGGAGCAGATGAAATACCAAATGGTAAACGTTTAAAATAATATCTGCCGAATGGTGTAATAAATGTAGTCAACTTTTGACTTCTTTCGTCCAAAGGGATCTGCCAGAAACCGCTATTGGCATCTAATTTAGAAAGAAATTTTGCAGAATTAAGCTTACAAAGTAACTCATCAACAGAGGGTAATATAACCTTTTCTCTTACAACGAATTTGTTTAATTCAGTAAAGTCTACACAGAGCCGTATCGTGCCGTTTTTCTTAGGCACAACTACTATTGGCGAGCACCATTCTGTTGCTGCCGAAATAGGAACGATGATGTTTGACTTGACCATTCGGTCTAATTCAATTTGTAGTTTCCTCTTGAGAGGAATCGGAACTCGCCGATCCTTTTACAACATACACAGTTTCTGTATGGTCTATTCCATTTTTAGACATCACAACTTTAACTTTACCAAGCACTTTTAGTTGGCTACTGCCTGCCCCATGAAGCTTTCTAGACGTTTTATGCATCTCCAAACGCAGTTGTTCGATCATATTTGGACCACAGATGCATACGTCAGCTCCTGAATCGATTTTGAATCTGATGTCTTTCCCATTGACTTTTATATTTGTATAAAATAAATCATCTACCTGAGATGTTGCTGTAAAATGTACAACCCCAAGACTGCCGCAGCTGGAACTGGAACTCCTTCTGTCCACCTCGTCGACCTTCTTGGCAAAACGACAGGCTGACTTCCAATGGCCCCTCATCTTGCATGAAAAACAAATAGAGTCCTTAGCTGGACATTTCTGACGATGCTCATCACTGTAAGCTGCTCCGCATCTGTAACAAGATCTATTAAAATCTTTTCTTTGGCTCTTTACTCGTTCTGGTCCCTTAGAAAGACGGCGATCTTTATTAGGATATTTCCTAGAAACAGCATCACACTCTACGATTCCAGGATTGTTATTTGATTGGCCACGGATCATGTCTTGTTGCGCCTCTATGACAGAAGCTAAACGGATGCGTTCAACAGCCTCATCTATCTTCAACTCTTGACGTAACTGTAGTTCAGTAGAAAGATGTCTATCGGCTAGGCCAGTAACTAATTTCAGCAATAACAAGTCTTTTCCGAAATTACAATGTTCACAAGCCCAGTCACATTTGGCTGCTAATTTGTACAAGTCCTGTATATAATTGTCTATCTGTTCAGTCGGTGCCTGTGTTCTCAAAAGAAATTTTGAACGTTCGTAAAATAAGTTTTTTTCTTAGCCTGAAATGATCGTCAATATGTTTCTTCACCTGGGCATAAGTGTTTCTTTTATCCGGAGATAAACCAATAGAGGTTAGAAATTCATCTCCCTCCAAACCCAAAGAATAAATAAAAAAATTAATTTGTTGGCATTCACCTTTGTTGCTGAGACCGCTTGCTGACCTGTAAATTTCAAACCTTCGTATCCATTGCGGCCATTTGGAACAATCTTGGAAGTTAAATTCTTCAGGAGGCTTAACTTCAAAGCCAGTAGTTCCTTCCTCTCTTGAAGACTTCAAAGCTTCCAAAAAAGCTTTTGTAATTTCTCCAATTGAAGATATTTATTTTATTTTTTTAATTTACCGCTGCCACCATGTAATAAGTACAAGCTTTAGCACCATAATGAATATATTTATTTATCATATGCAATTCTATTAACCTTTAGAACCACCTGTTAACCAGGTTAGTTCTATCTGATTTATGTAAGACAAGCCAACCATTACACCCTTTCTTCTCTCAAAGATTGAGACGGCTTGGCTGTCTGATTCTCCTTCCACTCCTAGTCCTAACTCCTTCTTCTCTTCCTTCATTATCTTGTCTTCTATTCCCTTCTTCCTGGCTCTCCTTCTCTTCTGATCTTCTTTGTACCTCTTTAGATCCACTATTTACATCAATTTTTTCACTCCTTTTCTTTGCATCTTCCTGTCTCGGACAATCCAAAGGCGAAAATCGTGATTCACAGGGTACTATAAACACCCGGTTTCTCCGATTTTCGCCTTTGGATTGTTCAGGAGCAGATGAAATACCAAATGGTAAACGTTTAAAATAATATCTGCCGAATGGTGTAATAAATGTAGTCAACTTTTGACTTCTTTCGTCCAAAGGGATCTGCCAGAAACCGCTATTGGCATCTAATTTAGAAAGAAATTTTGCAGAATTAAGCTTACACAGTAACTCATCAACAGAGGGTAATATAACCTTTTCTCTTACAACGAATTTGTTTAATTCAGTAAAGTCTACACAGAGCCGTATCGTGCCGTTTTTCTTAGGCACAACTACTATTGGCGAGCACCATTCTGTTGCTTAACTTCAAAGCCAGTAGTTCCTTCCTCTCTTGAAGACTTCAAAGCTTCCAAAAAAGCTTTTGTAATTTCTCCAATTGAAGACATTTATTTTATTTTTTTAATTTACCGCTGCCACCATGTAATAAGTACAAGCTTTAGCACCATAATGAATATATTTATTTATCATATGCAATTCTATTAACCTTTAGAACCACCTGTTAACCAGGTTAGTTCTATCTGATTTATGTAAGACAAGCCAACCATTACACCAAGAAAGTGTTCAGTTGAGGAAATCCTTTACGAAAATGGAGAGAGGAGCTTTGCTTACAAAACTAAATATATGGTGGTGGTAAAGGCAGGAGAGGCACACCAAGGCAAATCCTTATTCGAAATAGGCCCTTATAAATTCAAAAGAATGCATGAATTCACTTATTTCGGATCTTTCGTAACATCCACCACATGAAGGCCAGGGGAGTTAGCAGGAGGATAAGGTCAGTCAACCATTGCTATTTTGGCCTAATGAAGCAAATTAGGACCCAAATATTTACGATGCAGGCAAAGGTCAGATTGTACAAGACCTTGATTAGACTTTTGCTGACCCATACGGAAGGGAAAACGTTGAGAAGACGCCAAAACCGAGAGTCTATATTGTCAACTTGATAAAGCTCGGATGGTTAAATTGGGCCGGACATGTCATTTGAATGGGGGAAGGATAAATAGCAAGGACTGGATTTATAGAACCAGGAAGAGAGTGAGACAGACTAAGATGAGTAAACAGTGCAGAAGCTGACACAAGGGCCCATCTCAACACACTGGAGCTGGAAGGCGGTGGCAGTCGATAGAGCAGGCCAGTGGTAGCACTTAGAGGAGCCTAAGACCCACCAATAAAAAAAAATAGGCAAAGAATGTTAAATATTTTCCAATTTGGAAGATTAACAACATATCAGTGACGTCACAGATCCTTGGCAGCCCACATTACATCTATTCACCTTGCTCCAAAATGGTTTTCCTTCCTCTTTGTTTTTTCTAATTTCTTGTAACCTACCAGTGTGCAGATTATAGAAGGTTCAATGTGTCAAATGTGAACTTCATAAAGACTTTTAGTCAAAACTTGCTGTTCTTACAAGATGATTTCCACTAATAGACTGAGACCTAGGAAACTGTTAAGATTCGTACTTAGAAAATATAGCACACAACACTTAAAAGAAGAACGATTTACTGTTGTGAACAAATCAAGATATCCAGTTGATGATTATACTAATGTCACTCCAAAAATTCTTTCCCTTCTGGGGAAAAGTTTACACAATAAGCAATTTCATCCGCTAAATCTCATGAAACAGAGGATTGTAAATTATTTTTATTCCGCCTACAAAGGAAGGACTGGAAATCCTATCTTCTCTGTATTTGATGACTTGAATCCAGTAGTTAGTGTAGAGCAAAACTTTGATTCTCTCCTTATACCGAAAGATCATGTAAGCAGAAAGAAAAGCGACTGCTTCTATCTTAACAGGTTAGTTAATAGTTATAAAGTTAAATATACTTTTGTATGAATGCATTAACTTGTACCTCCTCCATCAAGAAAATTAAATAATCTCCAATTGTTTTTATTTTTGTTCTTACAGTACTAATGTATTTGTCATTTTGCCGAATACGGGGCATCAAAACCTTATAATCTTAAATCTTATTCTAAGAAATAAGATTAAAAATTTTTCTCGTTATCTTGATAGAGACATAGCATTTCGAAACCTATTATAGGCTGTCTTGAAACATTTTCAGAATCCAAAACAGTTCCTAAGGCCTTTTTCAGATGTATTTTTAAAAGAGATAAAGGGAGTTTTGGAATGAAAACAAGTTGTAGTTTTGCTAAAAATAATATTCACATCAAAATGTATTTAATAACTAGCAGTACCCAGCATGCCATGCTACACCTACTTTCTGCATCTAAAATAGCAAAAGTAAATTAGAAACCAAATAAGTAATATTAACATCTAATAACGCAAATCTGTAACTGTCTGGGTTCACAGTTTCATTGACCTCCAAACTGTAAGTCCTAGACCATTTTAACCTAGCTTATGACACTCCCCGTATACGTATCAAACCGTGTGGAATAGTATAAGGAACAAACATACAGACAGACAGCTGGTAGACGTTTATGACTTAGCATATGACGCTCCCCACATTAAGACCTACCAGTGTGCCAAGTTTAGTCAAATGGTGTGGATTTGTATAACGAACAAACATACAGATAGACAGCAAGTAGACATTTTTGATTTAGTCTACATCACTCCCCGGATCAAGATCTGTGTGCCAAGTTTAGTCAAAATCAGAGGAACTGTGTGGATTTGTATAAGGAACAAACAGACACGTGATATAGAGATAAAATACAATTTCACAAAGCCGTTCCATCAGCCATCCAAGAGTATTATCTATTAAAAATACTTCTTAAATATTTGTTTTAGAACGTACCAAAAAAATGTAGCTAATGCAGTTGCACTCATGAAATCATTTTGAAAAATGTTTTCAAAACAATACCAATCCTACTCATAACTTACTAGTTACTATAGTTGAGTAAACTCTAATAACAATAGCATACGCAGCAATTGTTCTACCTAAGGCTTTATTTATACAAACAGCAATTGTAAAAATATATGTATATTTTTTCCATCCTAGGGATTACCTCTTGCGAGCACATATGACAGCACATCAAACTGAGCTAATCAGAATGGGTTTGGATAACTTTGTGATGTTCGGTGACGTTTATAGAAGAGACGAAATAGATTCCACGCATTATCCAGTTTTTCACCAATGTGACGCTGTTCGCCTCTTTCATAAAGAACAGGTAATGATATAATTTTTTAAACATTCCTCAATTCTGCATCTTCCTTTCATACTGTTCTAATAATTGATATATACGGACAGTTTTCTTTTGATTGCCGTTAGCTTGCCGAAGATATTCAGACGGAGATATTCGAGAAAGATAAATCTGATGAAAACGAAGACAAACAAAAAGAGCACACCCTTATTGCAAGTCGAGAGGTTGAGCAACAATTGAAATCCACCTTGGAAGGACTCGCAAGACACATTTTTGGAAAAGGTTTATAATTTTATTTTAGTAACTTTACTTAATAAAATTTCTTTACTGAGACAGTCATTCTGTATTAGCTACCAGACTATGAAGGCAATGGACTTTGTACTACCAAGTAAAACTTGCTGGTCGAAAAGAACAACTGGACATTGACAACATTACATACCAAAACTTACAGGATGAAACTGGCGTAAGAATAATGAAAATATGGCAAGAAACAGGGATTCAGAATAAAGTTGAAGAATTGCCTTCTAGCAGCAGATGTAACAGATGGGAATAAATCGTCCTGTACTGCCAGAGGATAGGTAATTTCTGACTGAGTCACTCATACCTTATGACGGGACAAGATAGACTTTTTAAATAATTGTATTCTTCTGAAAAGGCGTCAGTCAATGTGAAACTGATTTTAATTTTAAGTTTCCGTCTAATAGAAAAGTATATAATACAAAAAAGTAGTAGATAGCATATAATAGAAAAAATTCATGAAACTGTATACTTTCAGATTGTGAATGCCGTTGGGTTGGAGCTTACTTCCCCTTCACGCACCCATCATGGGAACTGGAAGTTAAAATGGGAGAGGAATGGATTGAAGTACTAGGCTGTGGAATCATAAGGCACTCCATTCTTGAACAGGGTAATGGCTTGTTATTGAAAGAGCCGAATAACGTCGTAACGTCTGGCCTCAGATAAATATAATGCTGTAGCCTTCACCTCATTAGACAAATTAAATTCTCCAATGATAAAGTTGCTTATTTTTGTCAAATTCTATTTCTATTTTGACTTAACCATGTTTTACTCATTTATGTTATAAAAAATATTCTTAATTTGAGTCACCCGATTGTATTTTTGCTTATTGGACAGAGACTGATCCAGAACAAGTAGCCTGTTCTAGCATATCCGTGTGAGGGGAGAATTGTTCATAAGTAGTATTTTCCTGAGCCTGTTATTGATTTTTATAATATCATTGTAATCATCATTGCCATTTCTATTTTTTTTTAAAAAAGAAAATCAATTTTGGATAGGTTTGGACTTGAGGAAGTATTAGAAAAATTATAATTTCCCTTAATGGGAAATGATTAGGATCATGGGTATGTCCTAATTAACAGGATGTGAGCAGGAATTGGACCAAACGTGAAAAGTATGTAATTGGAAAGTGAGCAGTTACTGGCCCCGAAGTCAGTACTACTCTGGAGTCAAATTTTCGTTACACTCGCGTGTAACAGTTTTTGGGCAATTGGTTCATGGCTAAAGCATGTTTCAAGCTAAAAAAAGTCCGACTCGCAGGAACTGCAGCATCTTAGTGCGGTTCCGTTCATGTCCCTAGTGCCATTTGATAAGCTTAGAAAAGAAATAAACTTATTTTTTTTTATATATCTCGTGAAAATTGTCAAAATCCTCTCGAACATCTCGAATAAAAGTGATATTAAGGCGTCAGGGACACCGACAGTAGCTAACTTTTACACAGAAGCGGAAATTACAGAATCTGGCTCTCATTCTAAAGCAAAGCTCTGTAAATCAATACAATATATGCCTAATAAAGCCTTTCTAGAGGATACAGAAGCATGGGCGTATGTGAGGGGGGGGGCTGAGGGGGCTGCAGCCCCTCCCGAAATTTTGAATTGATGATAAAAACTTCTCGTAAAACCCTTAAAAATAAATTAAATAAGATCACTTAGTTCATAAAACATATTTTATTTTATTTTATTTTATTTTACATATTTTATTTTATTTTATTTTATTTTACATGTAATAGCGTTTTAGTTGCCTAAAACTATTCCAAGCTCTAAATATTTAGTATTCCATACCCTGGAAATGGTTTCAGCCCCCCCCCCCCCCCAAATTGTTTTTATATACGCCCATGTACAGAAGGATCAAGAAGAAGTACACAAGATTGAGTAGAATACCCTGCCTAATATAGCCTATATAGAATAATATGCCGAATAAAACCTATCTAGTAAATACACAAGGACAAATAAAAGTCTTGACAAATAACAAGTCAAGAAAAAAAACTTTATTTAACAAAATAAAACAAAGTTTAGTTGCCCAACTACAATAGAATAATATACCTAATTAAGTCTATGGAGTAGACACAAATGGGCCAAAAACAAGTCTTGTGGAATATTGTTTTTTTTCTAATTAAATACTTTTTATCAATATTTAGTATATAACCTTTGTTGAAAACTATTGATTGCTAATTGATGAATCGGTTTACAACTAAGTAGTCTTTATGAATATTTAGTATATAACCTATGTTTGGATCTGTGTTTTTGGGGTGCTCTCCGCCTAGGCTTTGTATTTGTGTCGACAGATACCTGGGGTATATTTACAGCTCTTGAGGATTAACTCTTAGCAGGTAAATTTCCTGCGGCCCCCTTGTTTCTACGGGCATTGAGCCGCCATATTCGCTCATAGTATCTAACCGTTGTGAAAAACTGACATTTCATAGTTTTGGATTTGTCGATTTCCTTCAAATGTCTTGAAACTGTCGAGGCTCCTACTCCGAGTTCTTTGGCATATTCCCTAGTGTTTTTAATTGCTTATAGTAGTCAAATGTATTTGTCAATAAAACAGGATACGTATAATTAGAATCAATATTTTGTTTGTTAGAATTCGAAGATGCCGTATGAATATCTAGATTACAGTACTGGTGTTGATTTCGTTCTTTAGAATTATTCTTGGTATTCCCTATTTTCATCTGTTACCCATAGTTTTTTATTGTTAGTAGGTTTTTCTTATTGATTATAGAATATAAATCTATTTGGCTATAAAACAGGATACGTAAAATTAGTGACAATATTTCGGAGATTTCTGAGCGAAATACTTTTAAGATTTTCTACCACCACGAACGGCTTTTTTCCTCTATTTTTATCCACTAGATAGGCTTTATTTTGCATATTATTCTATATAAGTTTTATTCAGCAGGGGATTCTGATGAAATGTCGTGTTTTTGCTGTGGATTTTAAATACGATGTATCTAAGATTGGATAACATTAGCGAGTCTACATAGTTAAGAACCGACGACGGAGGATTACTTCTTGCTATGATTTAGTCTACATATGTATATTAAGTCCTAAATCCAAAAAATAAACTTCACAACGGTTAGATAACCGCGAATATGGCGGTTCAATGCCCGTAGAAACAAGGGGGCCGCAGGAAATTTACCTGCTAAGAGTTAATCCTCAAGAGCTGTAAATATACCCCAGGTATCTGTCGACACAAATACAAAGCCTAGGCGGAGAGCACCCCAAAAACACAGATCCAAACATAGGTTATATACTAAATATTCATAAAGACTACTTAGTTGTAAACCGATTCATCAATTAACAATCATCACCAGTACTGTAATCTAGATATTCATACGGCATCTTCGAATTCTAACAAACAAAATATTGATTCTAATTATACGTATCCTGTTTTATTGACAAATACATTTGACTACTATAAGCAATTAAAAACACTAGGGAATATGCCAAAGAACTCGGAGTAGGAGCCTCGACAGTTTCAAGACATTTGAAGGAAATCGACAAATCCAAAACTGACATTTCATACGGTACAACCTGATATATTTTTAACAATGAATTGTTTTTCTTATTTTAATTAATCTGTTTTATTGTCAAATACATTATCCAACTTTAAGCAATTAAAAAATAACAAGGAATAAAAACGAACAAAAAGAACCCGTTCGAATAAACGAAATCAATTACTTCAAAGTTTAAGCACTTATTTCTCCGATTGACATAGCCTAATCAAAAATTGTTTCAGAATCTTTTTTGTAGAACATTTAGTAAGCTTTCGCATGGTAACCCTCCGTTTACCAATATTCCTAACCGTCTTCGAGATATTAGAGAATGTATACGAAGTTCCCAAAACATTTCATGTCTGTTAATAAAATATTTTATTCTAATCCTTCCTTAGCTCCAAACGTAAACAAAATTTTAACATATTAGTGTTGATGAAATTCAAACATGCAGAAAATGTTTCAACTGAATCCCATAATTTTAAGTATCAAAATCAAAGACAAAAAGAACAGTTCGAATAAGCGAAATCAATTACTTTAAAGTTTTAAGCACTTATTTCTCCGATTGACATCGCCTAATCAAAACTTTCATTAGAACCTTTTTTGTAGATCATTTAGTAAGCTTTCTAATGGTATTCTTCCGTTTCCCAAATTCTCAACCTTTTTCGAGATATTAAGGAAAGTATACAAAGTTACCAAAACTTTTTTATGTCTGTTAATAAAATATTTTATTCTAACCCTTCCTTAACTCCAAACGCAACCAAAATTTCAACATATTAGTTTTAATGAAAGTAGAAGATGCAGTAAATGTTTCAACTGAATCCCATGATTCCAAGTACCCAAACCAAAAACGGCATTCAAAAATTATTTTTTCAGTTTTCTCGAAAACGGTTAAAGCTATCGCCTTGAAAATGGTTCCATTCGTTTTCCTAGCCCAAGAAGCCTATAAAAAGAGTACTTACAAGCTTATGAACTCAAAAACGTAAGCGTTACGATTTTTTTTGCGCGAATTTCGCCCCAAACGCCATCTTACAGTGGGCGGATTTTGCTGGTTAACGAACTTGACCTTTCAAATTGGACGACAGATTTTTGTACCAAATTTCATCAAAATCGGACCATCAGGGAAGCCAGAAATGAGCGAACAGACAAATATATATATATATATATATATATATATATATATATATATAAATATATACATATATATATATATATATATATACAAATTTGAACCACCGTTATTTTCGGTCTCTAGGGGTTCTGAAAAGCGAAATTTTCTTGTCGGCACTTCCGGATTGTTTCATTGTATCAATCTTATAAGCGGGGTTCCTCCCTATGGGGGAGGGAGGAACCGCGCTAAAAGATAAGCTATAGTTCATTGCAATCGTATAGTGGGAGTTACAATTTAACCCTTACAAGATGGCAACCCGCAAGATCTTAGATACCTGAGGAGTGGATTCCGTTTCACCCTTCTGGTTCTACAGGACGGCATTAAAATAGCTGAGCCTCCACCACCGATTTCTTCTCATTTCTCCTAAAACGCTTCTGTTATTTCTTTCTTTAAAACGTTTTCCTAAATTTCTTATTCTGGGCTTTGTAACAGTCAACAGAACCCTTAAAAACTTTCTTTTTTTTTATTCTTAAAAAGAACTTTGAATATTTTTTTAAATAACATCAAATGAAATACCTCGGCATTGGTATAATATCTACATAACATGATCTATATGTACACATCAACTGTTATAACACAAATAAGACCCTCAAGAGGGACCATAACTTTGTAAAGCAGGAGAAACCGCATTCAATAGGCTCAAACTGCATTTTTAATGAACTGTAGAGGATACAAGAGCTTACACAACATAACACAAGGTATTGCAAAAACCTGCCATAGCTGTGGCTTTTAGTCTCAAAACGAAAGAAATAGCCTAGAATGGGTTAAAGAGCTGTTAGCAAACTTATTAGTTCTTTTTTTATACGATTATAACTTTTTTTTTTTACTTACACATTGCATGTAAAATAATTAAGGAAAATGTTCATATCTAGCTGGAACAAGAGATCGGCTTGGATGGGCATTTGGTCTCGGCTTAGACAGGCTTGTGATGATTCTTCACTCGATCCCTGACATTCGTTTCCTGTGGTCTGAAGATCCTGGATTCTTGTTGCAATTTCAAAACAAAACAACTCAAGACAAAATCATTTTTAAGGTATTCTCAACTTTTTTGTTGTTGTAATCTTTACTCTTCAGTTGCCATAAATATAATCTTTTAGATATGGGGTGTTTTAAAGTATTGGATGGGCTGCTTAATTTTTAGATATTTACTTAAGATAGATATTAAATCATATCCAACAATTTTATAACTATATTCATGTTAATGTGTCATCAATTCTCTCTAAAAATTAGTTTGTTTCATTTTGCTGAAGTGTAAAAAAGTGTCTTTTGTTTGGCTTTCTTTGTACTGTCAAAATAAAATTTGTGGGAAGCACTTCTTTTTCGTTTTAATTTGAATAAAAGTGCAGCTGCTGTGCATTGATTGCTGTGTGAAGCATCAATAAAAACATGTGAATACTGGTTCCGGTGTATCAAAAAATGGATATTTTGACACAAGAGGCAAAGAACGCGAAGCCCAGTCTTATGGATGAAGCCAAACGGCCAGTAACGTCCAGCCATATATAACCAACTCTAGGAAACGTTGGAAGCAACAGTTGATGCCATTAAGTCAATCATTTAAACTTTAAGCCCCGAATATACCAAAATATGACACAGTGAATCTTCAGCACAACGTATTATCACCCACATGCTGCAAATGTGGTCAAGGAAACTTCGGGGCCGGTTCATTGGGATGGCCTAACCCACCGGCCATATTCATCAGGCATTGCTCCTTCCAAATTTCGCTTGTTTTAGGTGGTGACTCATGGCTTGGCCCAGCATCACTTCACTTCAAATGAGGAAGCAAAAAATTGGGTCGGGTATGGAAACACCACAAAAGTTGAGACATTTTTTAAATATTGAATCCGTTCGCTTCCTGAAACATGTAGAAAAGTCATAGCTAACTATGGAAAATACTTCGCATAAAATATGTTTTTCCAATTACTCTGAATAAAGCCTTAAAGTTACAAAAAATCTCTCAACCCTTACTTTTACACCCAATAGTTCGTTTTATTTAACTACTCCATTAATATTTTTGTATATAGTACATGAAATATTAATTGGGGGGAATCCGCACTGCATTTCTAAGAGTACATAGCAAAAGATTTTTGACCAAGAACACCAATGGAATTCAAACCCAATATGCAGTGGATTCACCTTTTACAAAAATTGTTTCTTGAAAGAGGTTTCTATTTCCCCATGGATGTTGTTACCAATAGATAGCCTAATTTTAATGGTCATAAAATTTGATGCAAACAAGAAATATCAAACGAGAAGAGTATTTTATTTATTATTATTACTATTATTAAGAGTATATTATGTTTTTTGTGTGATAACGTTATCGTACTAAGTATCTTTTACGTCCAAGTCTATGAGGCACTAGTGTAATGATCGCTAAAGTGATGGAATTATAATATAAATTTGCTTTATTTTTTCAGGCATTTAGTGCATACCCACCTTGCAAAGCAGATATAAGTTTTTGGATCCCTAATAATTTTGAGGAAAATGATTTTTATTCGTTGGTCAGAGAAATTGGCGGGGATTTAATTGAACAGGTAATAGCTTCTCTATATAAGAAAGGACTTTCTTGTTACATTTCTCTTTAAATGTCAAAATTATTTCCACAGGTTAAAAAAAAGAAAAAGTCTTTCATATTTGTGTTTGTTCATATATGTATAACCAAATGCTCATAGTCCACCCACCGGAACACCATTTTTAATTAGAAAAATCGTTAAGCGAAAGATTTTGTATTTTTTAGCCTTCCTTAGTAATTTTTTATAGCTAGTATGATGTCGGGAACGGAATGAAACAATTTTCAAGAGATTAGCTTTAACTAATTTTTGAAAAAAATAAGAAAAACCTATAATTTTATATGAGAATAACCTCTTAATTGATGGAAGACTGACTTCAAATATTTCATTATTCAAACTTAGGTTTACAAAGGTTGTTTCCATTTGGAGAGGAGGAAGTTCAAAAAAACATCCTCACATTCTTTTTTGTTTTAAATTATTGTATTAGTTTCTTTTAAATTTAATTAGCTTTATTTAGGCACGAGATTAGCTCAGTGATGGAGCATTCGACTATGATGCTGGAAGACCTGAGTTCAAAACTTGAGAGCACTGAAGATTTTGTCTTCTAGTGTCTTCATTTGTGGCCCCCACAGCCTTCAATTAATTTATTAATGGGTACCTGCAAAGGGGAAAATCAGGTGGCCGGAGCATAGTGCCGAACATACTATCTCCCTAGTGTGCCATATGGTCAAGAATCTGAGAATCAGATACCCTATGGGCCCTTTTGGCCTGTTATGGAAATGTTTTATTTTTTTTGTTTTTAAGTTTTGTTTTTTTGCACTAATTAAAGGCACATTTTTTTTACAGGTGAATCTAGTTGACAAGTTTACCCATCCCAAAACTGGCCGTACGAGCCTTTGTTACAGGATAGTATACAGGGATTTAGAAAAAACTCTTACACAAGAGGAAGTAAATCAAATCCACAGTCAAATTGGAAGTTCGGCAGAAAAAAATCTTGGAATTAAAATTCGATGAGTTTGCTTAGGTTGGTATTAACAATTTTTCGTTTTAACTTTTTAAACATTAATAATGCTTCTAGCCATTGAGTAATTCTATATCTAGGCTCTAATGGTCAGCCATTTGAACATAGACTACAGGTATATTTCACCTTAGGTCGGAAATTCTTTCCTGGGAAGGTGACTCTCGTCAAAAACTGACCTAAGTCGAATGACGTTATGTGTTTCCAAATTTACTTGTTACTAAGATGAATCAAAAATAACCATTCCCAACGTGAATGGGAACATTTTTCACGAAATATCAAAACGAAGTATAAACTGTTTCTATTCCAAGTTTTACAAATGACACTAAGGACAAGAATGGTAAAAGCCCTCAAAATTGGTTTGAATTGGTTAAATCTTCTTTGAAATATGGTCGGATTTTTGAATCTTCAAAAACTTTTAAGGGTCTAGCATGAGCAAAATTTTAATACAATTTTTTTATCAGTTTATTATTTTAAAATAAAGCATCTAAAAAGATGGTTCAATAGTAGTAATATACTATTTTTTCTGTTTGCGTAATCTGTTGATTTCCCTTTAATCAGAGGGTGTTTCAAAATAAATATCAGGATTTTAACTCTTAATAATATTTATTAAATTAAAATTACAATTATAAACTAAACATAAAACAAAAGAGAAACCCTTTCCTTCTTACCTGCTTGAACCCTTTTTAATTTTAAAACATTTTTTTTTTTTTAATTTTTAGAATCTTCCCAAAATTTGAATGCATGGTTTCCTTAATGTACTAAAAACAAATCTGACATCCGTTTTGAAAAACATTTATTACATACTACTCTATAGAAGTCATTAGTTTGCCAAAATATTTCATTTACCTAACTTTAAAAAGTTGTTCATTATCGCCGTCAAAAATAGTTGTAAGCCTAATTAATGCAGCTTCTTCTTACAGAAAATAAATTGACACTTTGAACGAACTGATTTTTTTTTTCGTCCTCATTATTTTTCTAAACTTTTCCAAAAATACCCAAATGACACTATGGACAAGAATGGAAACATGGCTCAGTTCCTGTGAGTTTCATTTTTTTTAATTTCTGACCTTCCACATTTTAAATTGGTAAATATTTCACATTAATTCTAAAATGAGCTAATTAAGACTTTAATGACTAGAGTATACATGCTCTCGATGGTAGTTCGATCAAGTTCTTAGCCGGCTGATAAGCATGTGTTATTACGTAGCCAAGGCAGTCAACTGTCCTCCACGAAGCTATAGCTCCCAGCAGATGTACTTTCCCTCGAACAATCACTTCCATTCCTACAACATAAAATAATCTTTACGGCCGAAAACCTGCTTCAAAATGGTTATATTTTGTCCTTTAACAGCGATCCCATTAAGGAAATATCAAAACTGTTTTGAATAATGAAATAAATAAGTAGTGTAGGGAAGTTACATTGAAGGTGATCAAAGTATATATATGTGTGTATATATATATATATATATATATATATATATATATATATATATATATGTTAATAGTAATTATTTATTTTTATTTATTAATTATTTAAAATGAGTATTTTTATTCAAAATTTAATAAAATGACGCCCCGCATTGATTGGGCCATATATGTATTGATTAATTTTAATTAATCACTACATATATACAATAATAATTATTATTGAAATTTAATAAAATAATGAATTTTGCTCGGAAAACTCTATTTCTAACAACAACAAAAATTTTCTAATTTCACATAGCCTGTTTTATTGACATACTATAAATTTCCCTACAAGCTATTACAAAAATAACAAGCAATAAAAAAAACTTAAGGAAACAGACAAAAAGAACCTTTCAAATAAACTAAACCAATCATTTCAAAGTTTTAAGCACTTATTTCTCCAAATGTGACCAACCCATCGGAAATTGCTTCATGATGAGATACAAAAACTTATGTTTCCACTTTTCTCGAAAACGGTTACAGGTATTGCCTTAAAAATGGTTTCATTCGTTTTCCTAAGTTAAAAAACCTATAACAAATGTACCTGCAAGCCTTCAAATTAAAAGCGCAAAACAGTGTTCCTGTAGGCGCAATCTGCTGGTTAACAAAGTTGACCTTTAAAATTAGACAAAGTATTTTTGTACCAAATTTAATCAAAATCGGTCCATTTTTGAGCTTGTGAGAGTGAACAAACAAATGTACATTTTTCATGAAAGATCAAAACTGTTTTTATTCTAAGTTTCTAGGGATTAGAAGGGAAACACACTAAGATGATGCAGTTCCTACGAGTCAGACTTTTTTATTTATTTATTTAAATTTTAATGTCCATTATTATTAGAAGAAAAGGCACCACCCCTTAGCGGGAATCAAACCCACGTCCTTTGGCACAGAGTGTTAAGTGCTCATGCCTTAACACTCACGGCCACCGGGCCTCCTGAGACTTTTTTAGACTGAGATAATCTTCCATAGAACGAATTACTGATATAAAGAGTACATGGTATTTAATTATTTTATTATTTTTTTATTTTTTTTCAGGGAGACCAATGTCTGCAGCAAAAGAAGATTTGAGAACCTTGAAATCAATTTGTTAGTAATGATTGTTGAAAATTCATCGTTTTAAGTGATTCAAAAACAAGATGTTTAAGAGTTTATTATTTTAAAATATAGCATCTGAAAAGATGGTTCAATAGTAGTAATATACTGTTTTTTCTGTTTGTCTAATCTGTTGATTTCCCTTTAATCAGAGGGTGTTTCAAAATAAATATCAGGGTTTTAACTCTTAATAATATTTATTCAATTAAAATTACAATTATAAACTAAATGTAAAACAAAAGAGAAACTCACATTGAACTCCTTTAGTCACACAACATACACAGAGTCTATTGCTGAGTTCTTTCTAAACCTTTACCAAACGGCGGATGGTGGGGGCTGACCGACCCTGCAATACGGGTACCGACCCTCTCTACCTGTCTGGGCCCCTGTTACCATGCTATTCTCGTTTTCCCCTCTACCTGTGTGAACCCTATCATATAATTTCCTATTTTAAAATTTCAAAAATAGTAGAAAAGCTTTATTGTATTATTTACTCTTTATTATTACTTTTTCTTTTTAGCTCTGAATATTTAGGTTAGGACTATATTTTTTGGTATGAAGAATTAATTTTTATTATGATATAGGTACTAATCAATGAAGCTAAATAAATAACCTCTTTTTCATTCATTTATTTTTAAAATATTGAAAAAAAACACACACATACTAAAACCAGATACAAATGAAAACATGTACGTTCTCGCACTAGCACAGTCGAGAGCCAACTGGTCATTTCTCTCAATTTTTCTCCTATTAGGGAGAGTAGCAAATATATTTATCAAAGCTGTAGGAACATCCAGTGTGCCCGAATCAGGCCTCCCTCCTTAGCTCCCTCGTCTCAAAGAGTTAATCCCCTCCTCTCAACTAGTGGTGAAAGAAATAGCTAAAGCGCCCCTCAGTCGTTGCTTAATAGCCCCAAGGTCGACCTTCTGCAAAAAAAACAGCCGTAGGGAGCTGTTACACGAAAGAAGAGGGTCGGGCTGCTGTACAAGTGTACTGAACTGGGAGCCCGGTCTAACGTAATCCCGGTACTTCAGCGCATTCGTGATTGTCACCGTTTTTGTATGCATTTACAAATCACTTATTATTCACTTATTCATTTTTTAAATATATGCAGTCTTAAATTTTGAAATTCTATATACAGGGCCGCCACATCTCAGAGCCGGCATATATATTTCTAAAATCCATTCTTTTTTCAAGCTCATAACCTATATTTGTTTTACAATTAGCGAGGCCCGGGACAACTGGACCCAACAGTCCCCCTCTACGTGGCGGCCATGTCTGTACACATTAATTAACTAAATTATGTACTTTGACAATAAATGTTTAGTTAGTAATATTTTTAGAAATTTTGAATTCTGCTACCATTGTTCAATATTTTTGAGGATGCTAACTCCATAGTCATTCTAAAATTTTTAGTATAATCATTTTTTAACTTTTAAAATTAATGTAACTATCCTCTCTAACATATGATGTACATTTTATACAGTCTTATTAATTGTTTAAATATATGTATGTAAAAATTGCCTATAGATATTATGGTAATGCGAGTTTCCTTTTTTATGAGCATGAAATGTGCCTTTCAAATCATGAAAATGTCACAAAATTCCCGAAATTGGTTTTCACAAAAGTAGTAGACACCCTGATCCTGTTAATTTGGTAAAAGCAGCTGCGGGCAGAGACACGTACACATGATCCTTCATGGACCCACCAAGGCAGAAATCACGTGGCTTAAGATTGTGGAAACGACTCCTTCAACACTCACTTCCCTTACTCGACCCATTCGAAATGATGCCAGTATCTTTTTCAGCTGATGATATCATCTATGGACGTTATTATCTCTTGGACGATCGCAACCAAACTTAATACGGAACATATGTTGCTTAGTAACTATAGATTCAGTCTTTACAAACTGTTAAACATGAAAAGCTTTCTGTTCAACAGTCTTCTTCTTTGCTACTGGCACTTTCTAATAGATGGCGTTGGAAAGATTGTGTGCACACGTGCCAACAGACAAAACTGTTAAGTTTGCTTTTTCATTTGACTTCTAATTTATAACTGCAAGTTTAATGTAATAAATATAATAATGTGTTATAACTCTGATACTCATTTTGATACATCCAGTACATTAAACTATAAAATTTATAGTTTAAAAAATAAGTTTATACTGTAGTCACAAAGTAAAGAGTGAGTAAAGACCTCCCAGTGATAAGGTTAATACAGAGGTAATTTTTCCTTTGAATAAATGTTCTTTTCTCTGACTATAGCATCTATTTGAACAGGCTATAGTTTAAATTGTTTTCTGCCTTTGTTTTGGCTAAGTAAACTACTTATGTCATCACAATCGTCAACTAAATGAACAAAAACATCTGAAGAAAAATCCTGAAAGACTGAACCACTACCCCATCTGTCTTTTTATAAAGGAAGTGTTGGGAATTAAGTGGACTGTAATTTAAAAAGGTGAGATTGGAGTATAATTTTTTTACGGCTGCTGGTTCATGCGAGCGGGTGAAGTTACGTTATCCATTAAACATCTTAAATAAAATATTCTGTTCGTCTTACCTTTCGTCTGCGTATGTCATACCTGCAGCTATATAGAAGTCAGTGGAGGGTAAAAAAAACGGTAAGGAAATGGGCGAGGTTTGAGATAAGAAAACTTAGCTATTTGAGCGAAGTGAACGGTTAGGAATTTCGAGCGAAAGCGAGCTCGGGCTGGAGCCTATTTCCATCGAGAAAGGGTAAGGGTGGGGACAGGTGCGCCACTTTAGTGACATTTTGATTAAAAATCGAACAGGAAGCGTTTATAAAAATGTAAGGGTATTATAAAGACACAGAAAATCCAATTTTATTATTATTATTATTTTGTTCTTTTCATGATTAAATTATCACAGGAAAAAAAATGTCTCAGATCATAAAATTTGATTAGAGATAATATTTAAAAAAAGATCTTTAAGAACTAAAACCTAAATAGACCTTAAAAAAAAAATGAATGAAATCATAAACATTCATGGATAATGGTCATAACAAGCACATATTTTACATGAATGGTAGGCTCCATTTGTTGAAATCACATTTACTTCATAAGCTTACAATCTGAAGAATAACAGTCAGAAGATCGATAAATTAATGTCAAATTAACACAATGGTCACTTTATTAAACATCAATAAATTAAATTTATTGATCTTCAAATTAATCATTTATAGATCTTCTGCCTACACGATAAAAAATTGTTGAGATTTTGGGTCATTATTTATATTAAACAAAAGAATGGGATGTCTAAGTAATTTAATTTTTAACCTACATTTTTACAAAATACAATGACTTCATTTAAAAACAAAAGAATACCAAATAAATTATTTATTTGAAATTTTTCTAAAAAATCAGTTAAGTAATTGGACTATTCTTTAACCCATTAGTGCCGGAGTTTCTTTTTTTCTTTTTTTTTAAATTCTTAAAACAAAAAAATCAATTTTATGAACCTAGTATATAATATAATTTTTCTATCATCGTTACCATATGGCAACGCACAGCGCTAATGGGTTAAATAAAAAATACACCTTTGCACCTATGAATCAAACATTTTAACAGAAAATAGTTCTAAACATTGAAGAATTTATGAAATATATAGTTATTATAGTTTTTGCAGCTCGTCAAAAAAGTAGTACAACAACTCTCATTTTATTACATTCAAATTTCTTCAGTAAATTATTTAGAGAATAATTCAGAATTTCAGTAGACACACGTAAATTATTGGGGGATCTCAAGAGCAAGAATTCCCTATTGGCAAGGTCCAATTTCGTTTAGAAAAGAAGAAAATTTAAGCTTTCGTGTATTTAATGTCACATTCTTCGATGAATAATTAGCCATTTCATAAAAATTATTCACAATAATTGAATTCTAACTGCACCATTTTAAAATGCAAAAAGTTTCTATTAATCAAGCGCAGAAATAATATAAAATAAATTCACATAAAGGGGCCTTTTTATAAAGTAAGAAAAGAGAACAAGATTGTACAACTTTTTTGAGTTTTGACAAAAATAATATTTCTGCTTAATAAATGTATTCGGACTATTTGATGAAGAAATTTTCTACAAATAAACAGTCAATATTAAATAATTATAATTTAACAAAAGAAACAATATAACATTACTTTAAACTACAAATTACATTACAGGAATTTTAATCTTCTGTTTATAATAAATAACTTAAGCTGTTTAATATCACAAAAACATATTATTTTTTAAAGTGAGTACAAGAAATAATTATTATATAATAATAGCATTATATTTAATGTTCAAAAGAAGAAAAATTACACATAAATGTGTACATTTTTAATTTAAAAAAAAAGGTGTAGTTGACTAGAAAATAAACTGAAATATTTTCGAGAGATGTAATCCTGATAATAATTATTATTATTAAAAGCACTGTAATAAAAACACAGGTCTTAGACAAAAAAATAATACATTTTTTATTGTAGTCGAGAGAGTAATTCTGTACGGTCTATTTCAAGTTTCGCACAGAGGATTATACAAAATTTGTGGAGGATTGCACATTAAGAGATGTTTTGGAAAACGTTTTGACTTTTTGAAATTCATTCATGCAATGTTTGCACATAGAATAAGTATGCATATTCAAAATGGAGCATGTATTAAAGTAAACAAAACACAGTGAGAAGAAAGCAGTCCTTCCATTTTTTTTTAATTACATTGAGCATATCGCCATTCAAGAAGAATAGTGACGTTAATGTAAAAACTTCAATTTTACAGGAGAGTTAAAAAAACGATTTGCAGTTGTATAAAACGTGTAATTTAAAATAATGGTATATTGAGTGTATGTAGAATAAATACTTTATTTTCATTTACCAGGGATTAGTATCACCCTATTTCAACCCTCAAGTGCAGTTACGTAATTTTTTCTCAAAAAATTGTTCATTGTTTTATAAGACAAATTTTCTATCTGTTGTTCTGTTGAATTTTCTCTGGCGGTCCTGAGTGGAACTACAGTTACATCCATGTTCACCAGCGTTGACTATGGACTTATTTGCAGTTGCATCATTGTTCTTCCGGAATGGCGATATGCTATTTCTAATAATTTGAAGACAACTAGAAAAATTAATAAGAATAAGTACTTTTTTCCATATTTGCGTTCTAATAATGTTCTTGCCCCAATTAATTATATTACTTTCTTATTTGTATATGGCTTGGGTCATTAAAAAAGTAGCATTAATATATAAAAAGTAATATTTATTTTTTAAATTTTTATACCAAATACTTGTTTATGACGTCAACCTTATGATGCAATCCGGAAGTGTCTATGAGAAATGTCAAAATTTCAGAACCCACACGTAATGTCGTATATTATAGCATTAAATAAACTTCTATTTATCATGTTTTGGTTGGAGGAACGTATTTATTCTGAGGTGAAATTTCATTTGAAATGGATCTCCCAAGACACCACTTACGCCATGTTATGCTTTAGGGATTCGATAAAGGAGAAAATGCTGCTTCAACTTATCAAAAACTTGTAGAAATATATGGCGAAAATGTCATTAGTGAGCGACAAGTAGTGATTTTCATTTAATAACGCACTTTTTAAAGGATGTTTGTAAAGAATGTCACGACACTAATTGTTTTTTTACTTTATTGTGCAGTCGTTTGTTGTTGAACAATTGTTAATTAATATATGGGTTAATTGAAACATACATATGTTCGGCTACTAATTTGCTTCAATAACTCTTGATCATTAGAACAAAGAGCCAATTCATTTTTTTATTTCATTTTATTTATTTATTTTGTTTCGCTTCAGCACTAATTTATTTTGCCAATCATAAAATGGGTTTTTTTGTGGGTCCAAATGGAAGAACCAAGGAGAAAAGTCCAATCCGCATTAACTCTGTCATCCTAGCATGTCTCCATATTGCCCTTATATCTAGTCTGATACGAAAAGCTTGGAAAAGAAACACATAATATTTTCTCCCAAACTTCTTGCTAATTTTGAAAAGCCCCCAATCTGCTAACTTTGAGCCCCCAATTGAAAAACCAGTTAATTTCCTCTCCCTAATAATGTGTATTAGTCAAAATCAAACATTAAAGTCATGCTCATTGTTTTTTTCTGAAATGAGGCCATAGTGCAATCAAGGTTTGTTCCAAGGGAACAAGTGTCAATTCCAAATTCTACAAAGGTGTATTACAATATCTTCAAAAAATATGTTATTCTGTCATCTTCCACCCTTGATTCCAAACCTTAATCAGAGCAATTCATTTCGTTTAGAGCCTTCAGCTCAAATTCAGGAACATAAATATGCTTTAGGTCCACCCAACAAACCTATGTAATGCACTGTATAACATATGTCTTCTTTTTTGTACATGGACACCACACGCATGTGCGAACACCAGCAGACAAGTTTTTGTAACACTTTTTTGTAACGTTTTTTTTTTTTTTTTTTTTCAGTTTAGACATGCCAATGGCTTCCTTCTTCAAAGCTTGTTTCCAGGTAGCTATTGTATCTAGTGTGATAAAAAAGGCTTGGGAAAAAACTTTTAATATTTTTCTCCTAAATTTTTTGCTAATTTTGCTGGAATATTATTTTTATAATGAGATGGAGATAGTTAGCCATCTCATTAAAAATATAATATTCCATTATCGCATGAGATGATGAGAAGTCAAGGGTTTATCCCTTAATTCAAGGAAAAAGTGCCAATATAGATTTGTTCCAGAAAATCTGACGTTTTTTTCTCCAAGCCGAATCCCAACTATCCCTTCAAAAAATTGAGATACCAGCTGGAACGAAATATCAAAGAAAAGCGACACTATAGATGACAAAATGGATCTACTGTATACATCAGAGTCTATTGAAAGTAGATATAACCCAATCTCTCTCTCTTTCTGTTCCAATGGTCGATTCACCCACACCCGTGCCGTAATCAGCACATGATTCAATGTCCGTGATCTCATGCTGATTTCTGCTCATGCTGATTAGTGTTTCATTCTTCCTCTGGCAGTGCACTTGAGTGGCCAAAATGTACATGTATTTTTCAGGTGATGATCGCAATGATTCTGAATGAAGAAAATGAAAGGGAACAGGAAAAACAACGGAAGTGGGTCCATCAATCATGTAAAACAGAGTGACAGAAAGGAGTTTTCAACACTTTACAAAGAATTGGTAGATAAAGCAAAATTTTTTTAATAACTCAGGATGTCAGAAAATTCGAAAAATTCATTTTTACCATCTGTTTTCATTTGCGCTTGTATTTTTCTCCAAAGAATATTCTTGAAATCCAAATCCTTGTATTTTCAATTTGTTTGATCATACCACACGGGATATACTCAAATGAAGCCATTTTCTGCAACAGCATTTGAGAAAAAAAACTAGAGTTTTGGTTGCGGTTACTTAAAAGTGGCGGATTGAGTTGGAAACTTGACATTCATCCAAACTAAGACATTAACATTTTAGTTTCGTTTGGAGAAAGTACTTCAAAAAAATGTTATATGCAAACAAGAAAAGTTTTCAGATTTTCCTACATTTTCTTAACCCCCCCCCCCCCCCCGGGCGCATCGAATTTCTTAAATATCTCGAAAGCAGTTCTGAAATGGAGGTATGTGAAATGCAACCATTCGAAATCGTATTCAATTTCTACAAATATAATTCTTTAGAAATTTTCGATTGAGCAAGTTTTTTTTCGTTTATGTTTTCCTCAGTTTTACTTTGGTTATGGTCTTTTTAACACTATTTTAACCTGAGAATGAGTATTTTTGTTCTTGTCATTTAAGTCTTAAATCTCCTGCAGGTTAATTTGAATGACTGTTTTCTTTCTTGTGGCCGAAAGAGTATGAAATCTTGAAGAAAATGGCCGGATTTGCTCTACAAAATTGTTTAAAACATGCTGATGAACCTGAATAGGTTTGAAACGTCGCCAATTAAATTAGTGTTTCAAAAAGCAATTTTGGGGAGCAGCTACTGACATTTTCATAAAAGAATCCATTGATCCTTCCCTACCCCCACCTTCAACTTAAAGAGTACGAAATTTTGACATTCTCATTTACACTTCTTGATTCCTCAAGTTTACATCATAAGCATGTTTTCTCTCTTAGCGTAAGTTTGTAGCAGATCTAGAACTTTTGTGTAAGTTGAAATATAGTGGCAGAAGAAAAATAGCGTTGATGTGATAGACAATTTAATTTTACTTCTCCCAATAAACAGATTTATGATTTTCTATTTATTTTTCTTCCTTTTTGTGCTAATATTACAAGCACAGATAATATTAAATGCATAAGAAGATCTTGTTAAAACATTACTTTCTGCTTTCTATCACACTGTACTTCGTTTCTTCAATAAAAACCATTCGAAAGGAATGAAAAGAAATATTCAGGAACACAAACAGGCATAATTGAGCATAAATTCATTTTAAAAAATATAACTATAATATAGCATAATGATGACTAGATAATACACTAAATCTCGTTGAACATCAAATAATACAGCTATGTAACATTAAATAACGTTAAACAGGGAAAGTTTACAGGGTTAATATAGGATATATCAAAATATATACATTCATTTGTATTATACTATTTACAATTTGTACTTGACACCGTTCAAAAAAGGACGCGGTTATATTTACTTTGCACAAAAATACAGTGCGATAACATTATTATTTATTAACAATGGAATGACAATTTCAGATCAAATTTGGACAAGAGGTCCTTTCCACAGATCCCCCTTAAGCTAATTAAGTATTGCTATAAGTAACTCTTGGGACACAAAACTAATCCCTAACAGTTATGGCCTTAAAAATAAATAATAATAATTAAAAAAAAAAATAAAAAAAGTGCAATTATAGGAAGGGGCATTTATTTAACGAAGAATTCATAAAATATTAACGAGAAGGAATAAATAATTTTTATGTACAATAAAAAAAAAAATCAGTGAATACTCTTTTTACAATAATTCAAAGGGAATTGTGCATACAATTAAGTACGCAATTTATAAACAATGGTGACTAGATAAAAAAAAATAGCTTAAATTGGAAGACAATAACTTCCAATAAATCACAAATGCAAATATCATTGGTTGCTACTAAATCTTCGTACAAATAAGTAAAAAAATAATAAGGGTACCCAAAATTAATCATTAATTTGATAGTATGTAATTTGGTCTTAATACATTACTAATGCTTGTGTAAATAAACAATCATGTCATTACATTTATCAGTGGATCAGTCTCTTTGCTTAAAATTTAATTTAGTATTAAGTTGTTCAGTGGCTTGATAGAGTATGGATCCCATTTCTTGGGAGAATTGTGACCGGAGAAGAAAAATATATCATTTATGACAACATGAAGCGGTCAAAACAATGGTTGTCACATGGCCATCAGGAAGGTGTTGCTGTGTGTGTGGTGGGACGTCCGTGGCGTTATCCACAATTGCAATGGTTGCTATCCGATCTTATGGAAAAAATGCGAGATGCAGGAGGAAATGCGAGAACAACTTGAGACATACTTTAGCTCCCAGAACGAGTTCTTCAAGAGGGAATCGAAAATTTGCCAGAAAAGTGGCAGTGAGTTGTCAGGGTGTCTACAACATTTGTGAAAGCCAATTTCATGGCATTTTCATGACTTGAAATGCAAATTTCAGGCCCATTAACAAGCAAATGAGTTCACTAAAAAAAAGGCCTTACCTTTTAGATTAAAATTATTTGTAACCTTACAAGGATAACCGTGATATCAAAAAATTTACAATTTTACATGCATTAAAAACCTATAAAATGTACATCATAATATAAACTATATTCTTTAACATATTATGTTAAAGAATATAGTTACATTAATTTTAAAATTGAAGAAACGATGGTACTAAAAATTTTAGAATGACTACGGAATTAGCAGCCTCTAAAATATTGGAGAATGGTAGCACAACTCAACATTTCTAAAAATATTTAGAAACTAGCTCTGCATGAAAAACTCTGAATATAAATAAAGAAAAAGAAAGATATATGTAAATAACGAATAATTGATGCCTAAATACAAGAAAGGAATCTAACAGGGTAAGGGGCAGGGGGGCGCAGGTAGAATTGTGTTTTGTACAAAAACAGTGACAATTACTAATGCGCGGAAATTCTGGGATTACGTTAGACTCTGGTAAAACTGAAATTTCGTCACATGGTTTCAAAATTCATGACTTATTCGTGCGCTCTTTTCAATTTTGTGACATTTTCCTGATGTTCGTGACTTTTTCCTGCAACCCTGGTTGTTGATAATTTTGGTGAATATATAGTAGATTAATAATTAAAGTTTCTTTTTTAGCAAAATAAAATTAATTCCAAAGTCAAAATGTTGATTACTTTTGGGTACCCCAAATAATAAACAAAGTACCTAGTTAAATGAAGATTTGCACCCTCGAGGCTAAAGTGAGTTTTTTATTAAATTAACATTCATGTATTTATTAAAAATCCCTATAAGGGATGATTTGTATAATTTCAGGAAATGTATTAATAATGAAACAGAATTAATTATAATCATAGGGTTTTTTGATAACATGTTAAAATTAATATTAGAAATTGTTCTTAATTTCGTCCATTGTTTTTTCCATGAATAAGTCAACGGGCAGATCTAGCAGTTATTCTGGAGTTTTCAGAAAGAGTAAATTCAATAAATTTGAGGGTAACCACCTGGCCCAGCGTTTAGTAAAAGTTCAACAAATTAAATCACTACCACTGATACCACAAAAAACTAAATAAGGAATGTACTAATTTATTGCAAAACATAAGAATCAGAATCTTTAAAGAAATAAAAAAAATCACTAATTGCCTAAAATTCACTAATTAAACAAAATAAATACAAATATTTTTTGATAAAGAAATATTTCTTTATTTGGGGTATTAATAATAAAAAAAATTATATTTGTGCCGTTTTGGGAGTTGCTTAAGAAATGTATTTATAGGAAATTTAATAAATGTTTGAATAGATGCTTTACATTTGCTTCGATTTTCAGATTTATAGAAGAATATATCCGAAAATCTCAAAAAAAAAATCTAGTTTTTTTTCCATTTTTCTCGACAACGGTTATAGAGATGGCGTTGGAAATGCTTACATTGGATTCCCCAAAATACTTATAAAACGTTTACTACTATCGAGGGAGGGAGGGAACACACTAAAATGTTTATTCTACTATCAAGAATCCTGACTATGCCATCTTGATAATTTCCGTGGTCAAAAACCATTTCTGAGTTAATTCAATTATAAATTAACAGATAATTGAAATTACTTCTATATTATAACAAAAAATCAATATTTCATACTCAAATTATATGCATGCAGTTGGAAGGTATATAAAAGTACTGGTTGTTTCATGCACTTCCCCCTGCACACATATGTAAAAAAATTAATACAAGGCCACATATAGAACATATAGATTTTTTAATTAAATCTAGTACTTGTAAATAAATGTTGAATATGGTAACTGGAATAACATTCAACAGATCTCTCTACTAAACTTTTGCATACAATAATTTAAAAAAAAAGGCATTACTATCGCCTTAACCGTCTTCTGAACCGTGATCACCAAGTAAAAAGAGTATTCACTCTACCTCGATTTACATCAGTCCATTTCTAAAAACATTAAATAGCTCCCACTGAAACGCTTGTGGGCCGCCACAACAAAGAGGTAAAAACAATTACCCAAGTGTCTGTGGATTAACATTAGACCCTCGTTTTACACAATGTTCTTAACACTAGCCGCAAATATATTAAGTGTTACCCATCTAACGGAGGGCCTAAGTATACCATAGATACTTCCGTGTTCCCGTAAACTGCAGACACTGATGGGTATAATTTACGGTCAGGTAGACCTGTAAAAAATAAAATATAATAATTATTATTCAGCTGACCCTTTACTAAATCTCCGAATTTTCATACTAGGCGGATGTTCAAATAATAAAAACTTTCCTACACCGTTACACCAACTTTATTTCGTCCCTACATGTTTCTCACCTTTCTGGTACCTCTTCAGGTGAACAAGTTACAAATATGAAACGTGCAGCATCGTCCAAAGGAAAAGAACCTTCAACTAGGGCCACCTCTATTTGGTGTAACGGTGTAGTGTTTTTATTAATTGACCTTCCGCCTAGTACAAAAATTAAAAAATAATATTTATTACAACCAGATTGGTGAATTGCTTATATAAAAAAAAAAAAAAAAGTGGTTTCAATCAAAGATTATATATATATATATATATATATATATATATATATATATATATATATATATATATATATATATATATATATATTGTAATGATATATTTCATTCTCAAAAATATTTTTAAATTCAAATAACCATCGATATTTTGAAAAGCCCGCGCAAATCACAAACCATATATACAAATAACATCGTATTATATACGATCAAAATTAATAATGTTTTTGGACAATACTGGTATACAATATATCCATATTAAATGTACATCCAGATAACAATAAATTAATTATTTGGTATTGCAAAAAACATGATTGTTATCTTTATATACAATCCGGCAAATGCGGAAGTTAAGAAGCAAGGACGCTAAACTTTTCCGCTTGCTCGAATGGCGTCACTCGAGTCCCAGCAGCGATAGAGAGAAGGCGTCCGTCGATTCCCAACATTCATGGAATGAGGAGCTGGGGTCTGTCCTCATTAAATTACAGCAGCTTTGTATTGAAGAAGAAATCTGTTGCTTCTCAGCGTTGGTGGAATGCAGAGCTCTCCTCCAAGGAATACCGAGTGTATTGAGGTTTTGTTGGAAGCGGATTGAGTTAGAGGTAAGAATTGTTTTTTTTGTAGTTGTCGGTTATTTTATTATTGTTTGTGTGTAGTTTAATATTGTTTGTATCTCAGAATTGTCTGGAGATAAATGTTATATCGTTCATTCACTCGGAACTTTAATCCCTGAGGTTAAGTCAAACTCATATAATAAATCTTATTAAAATAATTAAAATATTTTTATTTCTTTTTAAAAAAATTAATCATTACAATATATATATCAACATTTCTTCCAGAATGTTGTACTACTCAACTTAAGGGGTAATACTACCTTGTAACTTTTATTTTTACCATTTTTTTTTTTTTTTTTAATGGGCTAAAATTCTTTCTTAACTAATCAAAAATGACATCCCAGAGTGTTTGTGTGAAGAAAAAGTTTCTAAATGGGCAACAAATTTCCAAGTGAAGTCCTGATTTTTCGAGTGAATGCGATGCTGATTTTAAGATAATTTTTTGAGCGAGCTTCGATTGGTCCCTTTTTAATTGTTAGGTTTTCTCTTGGCCCTCCTTCAATAAATTTCGAAATTGAAACCGAGTTTTTGTCTTTATTGCAAGAAAGTAACAAAAAAAAAAATTAAATAGCCATTTTTTTTTCGAAGAAATGAAACTTTTTTGGGATCCTTAATCACCTCATATAAAACGTTTGATAAAAACATTTGCAAAATATTGATTTTTTTTTTTTTTTTTTACGGCACATCGACAAATCGTGGCCATTAGCGCCGACGTCCAGGGTGCAGCCAGGAATTTTCTCAGCGAGCCCTGAGATGAGAAAATTCCTGCCGCCGGTGGGGATCGAACCCATCATCTCCCGCTTATGAATCTAGCGCGCTAGCCACTAGGCCACGGGAGACCCCTGATTTATTTGATATTTATAAATTTAAGAAAATAACTCTGATTTTGATCGCACAAGGTAGTGTTACCCCTAATAAATACCCAAAAACTTGAGTTAAGTGCATATATATTTATTCATTTTCTTGTGATCTTTTTATTTTAGGCAAGAAGATCATAAGAATTTAATCTTTCCATCCAAAAATTAATAATTAAACCAACTTATATAATTGAATTAACTTAAAGGACGGATGTGTGTGCATACACTTTATGTGAACATACTAATATATGTGTACGCCTGTACTTACATACAACCATGCATGCATGTATAGAAACACAAGCATGTATGTATATATATACGTGTGTGTGTATGTATGTATATGTATATATATACTAGCTGACCCGGCGAACTTCGTAACGCCTAACAGTCGATTCTCTAATTTTTTTTTCTTTTAATACTTATTCTATAAGTCAACAATTACATTTGGTCAAAAAATAAAAATTATAAAACACTTAAAATTCTTTTAATAGTCACTAAAAAACACAATGAAAATTACAATATCATATATCTTATTATGATACCTACTTATTATATTTCATTTTATTTTTACTTACCTATTCTAAATTAAGTTTCACTTTTATTGTAGTACTTTATGGTACACGATATTTTTTTTTTTCATTACCTGACGCGTAAACAAACAGAGCAGATGGTTTTCCAACACGGAAACAGGCAACATACAATTGACCATGCGAGAAACATGGGTTTTCTAGATTAATACCACAAACACCTAATGACTGCCCCTGGGATTTGTTTACAGTCCAACTGAGTTCATAGGTCCAATAGAAACACAGCTGCAGGCACTGTAATGAATTCACAGCAGCTCGATTCCAACTTGCACCATTATTAGTCGAATGTCGTGCCTCACGGGTCTGTCTTAACCGAATTCTTTCATGTTCATTGCGATTTTCACGTTCCTCAGCAGTACCATTAGATTGATAATTAATTTCTTTTTCTTTTTTTTTTTTTTTTTTTTGATTCTTTGAATTTCGGGTTGTTCTGCCTAAATTTGTCTGCCGCCTTATAGGAGGCACATTTAGTAAGTCACAAACACACAAAACTTTAGTAATTTTATAGAAATTTGTGGCTTTTAGATTTAGTAATATTATAGATGCCCAGCAAAGAGATGTTTAAATTTCAAGTGACATTTTACCACAGACAATTTACATTTTACCAAAGACAATTTGTTTTTGAGTAATGTTACCTTCGTATAAAATTTGACAAATATTGACATTAATATTTACCTATACGATACTAATGTCACTTAATTGTTTTACCTTCCCAGAACCCCTCCACTAACACTTAAACTTTTTGGTATGGTATTAAAGTTCTAATTGACCTTTAAGTATTATTACGAATCTTTTGTATGGGAATATAGAAAAGTGGGGTCTTTTTTACTTCGTTAACGCAAATATAAATTAATTTAAATTGCATTATTAACATGTGATTCTATTGTCACCTAGTGATTACTTGTTCTTATTTATTTAATTTTTTTGCTTATTCACAAATAACCTAATACGTTAACTGTTAAAAATATTATAATTGAGAACATATGCTTTTAATTAAAAATGAATTTGCGTTAACGAAGTAAAAAAGACCTGAAAAGGGGTGTTTTTAGACTTTTTCAGGCAATTTTTTTAATTTTTCTCTCCGTAAGAACCATCCTCGTACTTCAAGGAATAATATTAAAAAAGAATTAGCGAAATCGGCTCAGTTGTTCTCGAGATTTGCGCTTACCAACACATTTAGCGATTCATTTTTATATAATAGATATACAAATATATTAAATGTTAAAAATATTATAATTGACAACATATGTTTTTATTTAAAAATGAATTTGCGTTAAGGAAGTGAAAAAGACCCCAAAAGTGTTGTTTTTAGACTTTTTGAGGCATTTTTTTAAATTTTTTTCTCCGTAAGAACCATCCTCGTAGTTCAAGGAATATTATAAAAAAAAAGAATTAGCGAAATCGGTTCAGTTGTTCTCGAGATTTGCGCTTACCAACACATTTAGCGATTCATTTTTATATAATAGATATATATACATATAATGCATACCTTGTAGATGTATTGAAATATCATACCATGTAGATGTATTGAAATTTGCATTACATATATATAAATATATAATGCAAATTTAAATACAGTGAAATTTATAAAAAAAAGTTATAAATTATGTTTATTTTTTGTAATATATTTATTTGAACACACTTTGGCAGTACATTGACTAATAATATATATGTATATGTGTGTGTATGTATTTTATTTACCTATATATATAACAAGATTTTTTAAATAATTTTTTAACATTCAAGGGAGCTACACTAGGTCTTTCATTAGGAACTTGTACAAAATAATAGTAGAAAATATTTACAGCTGCACATATTATTAGAATCGATATCATTTAAAGTTTACCTCTAAAAGCAACTCCTAGAAATTCGTAGTTTTTTTCAAATGACAATGTGTTATCATCACAGTCTAATATCACACGAATTCTCTCGCCAACCTGAAAAAATAAAACATATATATAATACAAACTCAAAAACCTTTAGATTTATGCCATTTTGCCGAGAACAGAATAACATTCAAGGCGGTAATTGAGGTATGTATAATTTTGATGTTAGAAGCTTATAGATGATATTTTGCAAGAATTTTAGATAGGTCAAAGGTAGAGATGTATGTTTCGCATCATATCTATATCACTTTCCCGTGGTCTAGTGGCAAACGCTTTAGATTCATATGCAGGAGATGGCGGGTTTGATTCCCACCGGCTGCAGGAATTTTCTCATCTCACGGCTTGTTGGGAAAATTCCTTGCTGCCCTCTGGATGTCGGCGCTAATGGCCTAGATGTCGATGCGCCGAAAAAAAAAAAAAAAAAAAAAAAATCACTTCCCCTATTCTAAAAGGGTAGGTTATAATAATCTTGTTCTTCGACTCATTTGTTTTATTTTACACTGCTGTGTCCTTGACCTAGAAAGAGCTCATAAATATATTGTATTTCTAGTAATTAATTCACTTATGATTTTTCATATCTATTCCACAAAGAGTGTGGAGATGCCCCTCCACTATAAGGAGTGGGGAGGTGCCTCATCACCATAAGGGGTGAGGAGGTGCCCCAGGCCCCAGCACCTCACCACCATAAGGGGTGTCCCAGGCCCCAGCACCTCAAGGAGTGGAACCCCATTGCTGCAAGGAGTGAGGAGGCCCCACCTGCACCAAGAAATGGGGAGACGCCCACCAGAGAACGGAAAAACCCCAAAAAAGGTACACCATCACAAACCAGGCTTTCCAAATATCAAGCAAGGAGAAAGAGAGAAAGAGCTGAACAAACAGAAGAAATCTGCTGAAATGCAGGAGAAAATTAATCAAACATCACCACACCTGGCGATAAAAATCTCAAAACACCATATTGAAAAAAATATAATATGTAAGAAATTATTAATATTATTTTATTAAAACAAAATTAATAATTCATCCTGATTATGATGATGACACTTTCTTTGTATAAAGCAGTAGTCTTTAAAGTAAATATTGAGAAGAGATAGTTCAGTTGAGATTTAGAAGGTGTAGATAATCAGGGTTCGGTCATATGTTGAATAAAACTACATTTTATAACTAAAATGAGTTGTATTTCTGCCAAAATTTCAGCATGACATTCTCTACAATGAAGGAGAGAGAGAAATGTTCTGTTTCTCGGAGGCTGCATTTCTGAGTGATTCAGAAATGCAGCATCCAAGAACTTGAAACCACAGAAATACAACTCATTTTAGATATAAAATGTAATTTTATTTAATAAAAAAATCGAAACTTGAACCTCGATTATGTACACCTTTTTAAGGTGAATAAATTGATAGATTGATGACGTTGGTACTGTAGGACTGCAAAGCATTTTAATAAGTAATGTTTAATAACTGAAAAAATATATCTTTAATAATATACAGCAAAAAGTAATATTTTGAGATGGTACTACGAAGAATGCTGAATGAAGGAAAAATATGATTAAAAATTAGAAACTAAAAACCAAAACAAAAACATCAGACTTAATAATTAATATGACTGATTTTATAGCACATTGCATTAAGAATGCATCAGATTGAATTAATTCCGAAAAATGTGAAATCTAACGATATTAGTTACACAGAGAGGTAAGTTCTACAAGCACCTGAATTTCAGACCTTAGAGCAGATTACATAATGTCAACAAGAAATTATCTTAACATGCACAAAAATTAATTTTATAGTGAAAATACTCTTAATACCAAAATAAAATATCAACAGAAATTATAGAAATAACAATTTTAAAAAACAAATAACTTTGGTGTTAATGACCCTGGCAGTCAGAGCACCTATAATTTTAAAAAAAAAAACTATATGTTCTTATGACCATACAATGCTAAAGATTAGAGTATAGATCTAATTAATTTAATGAAATCCGATTCAAATTGATTTTTCAAAGTCTCATTTTACTTCGTCCAACTAAATTTTCCCAAACCTACAGGTGTGCCACAAGGAGGTAGTCTTAGCCCAGTCCTCTTCCACCCATCCCAAATCAAAGAGACTCATCCCTTTATGCGTTTGCTGATGATACAGCTGTATAATTCCTCTCATCCAGATCCTTTTAGGTACACCTTAACCTAATTGATCCCCAGGTAGTCATCTAGAAAATTAAATCTCAAAAATACTTGCACTTAATCTTCTCTCTCAGGTACTTGTCCTCATTCACAGTACTTCAATTCCTCGAGAATTTCAAATCTACTATGTAGGATTGTCCATTAACAAATGACTAGCTTGGAAGCCTTATATTACTTACTTGGAAACTATCCCAGGCATTTATCAGTGATTTTTTTTTTGTGATATGTTGCAGTACTTAAAAAAACTATAAGACACATATTTTTTTTAATTCCTAATTTGTCGATTTAAGGATTAAAAATCACCCTTAAAATTTACCACCAAAACAGAGGGGTTTTTTTTCATATCCCAAAAAGTTTTAGGATTTCTTGAATTAAATAAATGGCAATTCTTTTCTTATAAAAGGCGCTTCTATTGACATAACTTTTATGACAAAGGGTTGAAACCCCTATTTTTATAGGGGTAAAACTGTAATTTTTTTGTGAGTAAAATTGATTAAATTAGCTGGATTAGGTTATAAATTACAGTAACGTGTATTTATTTATTTTAGAGATCCACAACTACGGCGATTAGCTCCAATCTAATCAAACGAAAAAAGGAACAAATTTAAATGTTAGTTATCAAAACGAAGGATACTGCAATCCATTTTGGGGAATTTGTGATGGCCAGACATGGAGAAGGAAAATCAATCTGGAGTTTTATGAGGCGTATAAGGAAAGAAATGTTGTCCATTTCATCCGTGTGGGAAGACTCGGTTGCACTGAACACGTGGCCCATATGGATCCTGCAGAATTGCCAAGAAAAACGAAGGAAGATGTACTCCATGGAGCCGAAGGTCCACTGAAAGTATGGAGTTGCGTGTGACGCTAGGCGTATTTGGCGTACAGTACTGGTTGGTTGCTGCACAAGATCAGCACAGCTGTTGGAGGCTGATTCAAGAGGGACAGACCTAGGAATGGGCTGTGCGCCAGTTAATAATAATAATAAACATGTCAAAAATTAAAAAACTGAGTTGATGCATTTTGGTGTTTTGGGGGGGGGGAATGTTTCCCGGGGGTGTTAAGTAAATATTTCTTAAATATACAAATGTTCTGCAAAAAAAACGTAGAGAAATATTTTTTGAAAGTATTACAGAAACATTACTTGATACAGAAATATTTGTTGTTGATTTCATTAAAAAAAGCCTAAAACTTTTCAAGATATAAAAAAGAACTGTTTTGGTGGTGAAGTTTCTGAATGACTTTAAAAAAATAGGCGTCTAATATTGTTTTAAGTACTACAAAATATCACAAAAATAAAAAAATCTGCGAGATTCACTTGGGCAGTTTTCTTATCAGAAGATTGACAGTTAAATCTCAAAACTTATTAATAAACAACTCCATTATAAAGATCGATGTGGTCTTACTGTATACAACTCTCGGAAGCCACTCAGCCTAGAAAATGATAAACTTAAAATTAAAATATCATGCATTAAACAAGTAAGACAAAAGTGGTTCAGAGTTTATTAACTTAGAAAAACATTTTTTTTTAATGAAAAAAAAAGTAACGTCACAGTCAATGTTTGTAAAAGAAAGAAATTATCTTATGCAAATCACACATTCATTTTAAATTTAATTTCCATGAAGACAATAGTTCATAATTCAGAACACCAACACAATTAAAGGAAAGTGGGTTGTAAGCCACAACCCACCTACTTGTTAAAAACCTCCTCACTACATCCACTCCAAAAATTCATCCTAGGGACCCAAACAGTAGATAATTTCGAACCTCTTTAACAATGAATTAAATAAAAGAATAATGAATTAAATATAGAATAAATAGAAATGAAACCACTAAACGCAAGTGGGATTTTTGGACAGTCATCCCTAGTATTTAATTCTTAATTTTGTTCCAGAAAATAAACAGCTAAAAATATCTCAATTGTAGGAACTGCATTATCTTAAAATGTTTACAAACGATTTTTATTCCAGGTTCAATAAGAGAACTCATAATATAAATCGATCTTGAGTACAGTCTGAAGAAGGCACCTCGCTGAGCTCTAGAAGGACACCGAGGATGAGGTTTTGACCTCGCTGAGCTCTAGTAGGACACCGAGGATGAGGTTGTGACCTCGCTGAGCTCTAGGAGGACACCGAGGATGAGGTTGTGACCTCGCTGAGCTCTAGTAGGACACCGAGGATGAGGTTGTGACCTCGCTCAGCTCTAGTAGGACACCAAGGATGAGGTTGTGACCTCGCTCAGCTCTAGTAGGACACCGAGGATGAGGTTGTGACCTCGCTGAGCTTTAGCAGGACTCCGAGGATGAGGTTGTGACCTCGCTGAGCTCTAGGAGGACACCGAGGATGAGGTAGTGACCTCGCTGAGCTCTAGTAGGACACCGAGGATGAGGTTGTGACCTCGAAAAGGTTTTGTCACATAAATGAATATAAAGTGTAGGTGTTTGATCTGTTCTTCATTGTAGTTACTATAATGAACCTTCACCAGCCAAATAACTACAACTATCAGAATATAGACTCTTCTAATTCGCCATCATTGTAGCAAAACAAAACTTCTGCAATTCAAAGCACTGTTTTCTCTAAAGTGAAGGACCTATCAAAATATGTGTGCCACCTTTTTTAGTAGAAGATGTATCAGGCTTTCCAATGGTTGCCCTACATTTACCAAAATTTCCCAACCATTTTTGAGATAGTTCACAAATCAAACAAAAATACCAAAAATGCTGATGTTTGTTAAAACCATATCGTCCCTACCATGTCAACCTATCGAATGTGAAAATCGGCACTTTCCAAGAGAGCAAGATAAAGCTTTAATAGTGATTCCAAAATCAGCGCCTTTACAAAAGGACAATTTTACATATTTTTTTTCTGAGTATATTGTTAATCTTTTTAAGATGAAATTATGAACATACTATTTAATGTTTTTTAATTACCAAAAAATTATATTCGTGAGTTAACGTCTTGGTGCTAGTGATTTTTCTTGGATTGCCATTCCAAATTGTCGAATGTAGTATTTTCGATAGTTTGCCGATTCCGGTAGACTAACTTTATAAATATTTACACTTTCAAACTAACAAATGTGACACATTTGACATTATGCATTGTACTAATTGTATTGTATTAGTGATGTCTATAAATCAAAGTAAAGAATATACCATATTCCTAGGAATATCGTCCCTGCCATGTCAAACTATTGAATATGAAAATCCGAGCAAATTAGCGAACGAACATATTCAACACATTGGCGAAGTAATATATTGAAAAATGGTCTTATTCGATACTTGATTTAATGGATTTTCGGCAATTCTAAAGGGGTTAGAGTTTCGACAACGGCCACAAGCTGTATCATCCACAATGCAAGAGTTAAGTATCAAATCTGAAAAACTAGTAATATGAATATGAATTTTTCATGTTCGATAGTTTGACATGGTAGGGACGATATGATGAGTTTTGGCTTTCACTCCCCTTTACTCCCCACTCCTGACTGGCTTGTTTAGATTCATAAGTTCTGGATATATTTTTTGAAGTAAGTGTCGAAAAGACTCAGAAGTTAACCACCTCCTTTTGCAAATTCCCCCAACACAAACATACTACAGCCTGTTTAGATAGACGGACAATAGTTCAACTTCTTAGGGGAATATTCCCTTTCACTCTCCACCCTGTTTGCAAAACCGTTTAATGAACTACACTTTACGTGAAACACTAAAAAAAAACAACTGAGTATTACTTGTTTAGGACCAGAGAAGGCTTTGGGTGTTCAGACAATGAAGATAGTGTCATTAATTCATCATTACTGATGTGGCCATTCTAGCGGAAGGTTCACCTTCATACCGTTTGTTTGTATAGCGCAGGGATAACACGCTAATATGACAAAGTACCAGCAGACATTTTCCTGTCATGTTGAATAAATTACAAACAGTCATTGTTCTCACAGAATGAATAACAAACAATCTCTATGAACTTGAAGCAAGTGCCAAGACGTTGTCGTAAAGTAAGAATATAACTAAATATGCCTATACAAGTTAGGCAAGATTATAATAACATGGACATTATGCTGTAAATAATAAATATGTTCCATTATACAGTGCATACAACAAAATAACTACGCTCACTGTTCGCATGCAAAGACAACTGGCTAATTCTATCGTCTAAACAACAATAGCCATTTCTTAAAACCCACTTACCTTGGGTCCAAACATTTTCTTAACAGTCAAGAAAAGTAGAGAATGATTACTTTTTTATCACTTAAAACTTCAATATTGCTCTTTCTTTTAACTTCTGACTGTTTAAAGATCAAAACTAACTATGGAACGTCTGAGTTCAGAAACCTTCCAATCATTATTTATGTACATTTCGTTGCTTCATGACTTTTATTATGCCATGTGACAATAAAGAATAAATCTATTATTGTAGGGGCAGAAATACAACAAGTCTAAAGAATATGACACATTTGTGTTCTCCATAAGAAAATCGACACATTATGGGCATTTCAAACTCAAACGTTCCAAAATACTATTCAAATAACAATTTTTTTAACATTAATTTTTAGTTTTGCACACAATTCGCAAGGATTAATGTTAACATTGAATGAATAAAAACAACGTTGATAAACGTCAGCCAGAAGAAGAGCAACATTGAAGGGAGAAATTATTAAAATAGATTTTAACAATTCTGATAAAAATTTGTATTTTATTGTGGGCAGTACAATATACAGGGGGGATCAAAGCATACAGGCCGCTAGGATTGCTAAAATGTGACAGAGCCGAGTGCGAAAAACAGCTGATAACTTGTTTATTTATGAACCGATTGACATGAAACAAAAACTAAATGTTAAGTGAAGCTTACCACAATATAATAGTGAAAACTCCATCTAAATCGGATAAGCCATTTTTGAGTTTAGTGTCCACAAATGCACAGACAAAGCTTCAAACAATCATTGTTTTGGGTACTATTGTGTTGATAAAGGCCCCTAATCTTATTTGTTCTCATATATTTTCCATGTACAGACAGCGATCCATTATATTTTCTGTCAGTAATTTCTTTACCATGAGTTATTTGAGCGCAATTATTCTCAAGAAGTTTCGAGTTTTTAGGACCAGAAAAAAACAAATGCAAGTTTGACAGCAAATCCTCCTGAACAAGAGTTCAACTGATGTGCTTAAAGGTTGATGAAAACAGAAAAATAGCGAATAAATTATGGTCTGTAGATTAAACCATGAGCAGCAAATGTCATATTAAAAGAAATTTGTAGCATAATATTGTAATAATTAGAACCAATAGCATTATTGGTACTAATTTGTATCTATTAAATTTTTGTTATCAGAATTGAAGTATGATCCCACGCACAATAGATCTTTTAGGTAGAGATCCTTTCCACTTAGGGGGCCCGGATTCAATCTACCTATCAGAATTGAACTCCTGACTTTCATTTGATACCATTACTACTAGTAGTTCCGCTTGAAATTATCCATTATACATTAATAATTGCTTAGAGATTGTTGACCATGGAGATTACGAAAATACAGTCGAGTTTCGGTCCCAAAGATTGAATAAAAAAGTGTATTTAAGAAAAATTAGATTTTACTCCAGATTTTACATCATCATCAGTGCTATTAGAAAAGGAAGAACTGATGGAAGTGTTACATCACTAAAATAAAAAAATTGTTTAAACAAATAAAAGTGTGTGACTGAAACACATGTAAGTCCTAGCAATGTATTTTCACTACTTTTATTAACCCTTGGTATGTATAAAGTGTCTGACAGACAGGAGGAAAATTTCAGTAAAGTATGTTGGCAGCAGTGGGCATCTAGAGTCTAGATGCTCACTGCTGCCAACATATTTCACTGAAATTTCCCTCGTGTCTGGCAGACACTTTATACACACCAGAGGTTAAAATAAGAAAACTAATTATAAGGTTTTACTATATCAATACACCCACTGCCTAAAACAAATAATATATATAGCTTCGAAAATTACGTAAGAACATTTCTAAGAAAGAAAAATTCATTGTGATGTGTTTGTTAACCATTGGGTTTGGTCTTGGTATGAATATTAAACACAAATTTTTATAAGAAAATCGGTTTTATTTTTTGCCAGCGTTTCGGCTTGAAATTCAGGCCTTCGCCAGACTTGTAAAACAAGGGCAGAGTTAATACTAGTTTATGACTAACAGATGAAATTAATGAAAAACATTCTACATAGAATAAGATGAATGATATATATTGTAAAGGTGTATTAAAGCTAGAGCTTAAATTAAAGAAAGATTAATAAAGATTTAAAATTTATAAGGGTAACATACTTAATTCTAGTCTATATAAAATGCTTGGGCCATTCCATGACAATTCAACCAATGAAAGTACTGTTTACAACCTGACCCTCTTAGATTTTTTTGAAATTTTGAATCCTAATAGCTCTAACAACTCCTTGAATGGTACAATTTTTTTAAAAAAATTATCTCTTTCCGTTTTTTTTAGTATTAATTTTCAAAGTATTAAAAAACCGCCTTTTTTTGGTCAACTGGAAAATGTTAATTCCTTGATAGATTGAGTTCTATTTTAGCTAGAACAGTCATCATAGTCTCATTGTTTAGCTTATTAAATGGACTTTAATTTGATATACAACAAGACCAACTTATTACAAATTTTACATTTAAAAAAAAATTCAAAAACTTGTACGTAATGGTTTTTGAAAAACTGTACTTTTAAAATTCTGAAAAAAATATATTTGAATCTTCAGTTCATTGACTACATATGCTGTTAGTTTCATTATGGGATGGGAGCGGGATCATTTTATAACATAATTTTGACTTTACAATTGTCACTGCGTAGTTGGTAAAAATATGGTGAGTGATGGATATTTGAATTGTAAATTCAGAAATAAGCATCCCTGATCAAAATTTGATTTTTTTCCAGACAGAACTAAAATTAAAGGGGAGATTTGAAAAAAAAAAAAAAAAAAAAAAAAAAAAAAAAAAATTACTGGAACCCAGAAATTGCACCCTTTCATTCCTTTAACTAAGAAAAAAATTAAGACTCAACTTTACTCGAACTTCAATAAAAGTGAAGTTGAACTGGTAACTGATTTAGACACAGATACAGTAGCCTTTAATGAAAAAATATGTGGTAGTTTTATTGCCTCAACAAAAATGAGGAGATGGATGAAATAAAATTTAATATCCAACATGTCTCAATTATTACAAATTTCATTTTTCAAAAAATGTTTTACATAATTTTAGACTAGAAATGATGCTGGTTTTATTATGGGATGACAATGGAAAAAAAAAAAAAAAAAAAAAAGACCATTTATAACATTAAATAAACGGTCATATCCATTTTGTGCTATTGTGTGTAACTGTGTAATTTGTTGAGTACACATGCCAGCTACCACTGGTTGTCATATTCGCAGGCAATAAAACCACCACATATTTTTTCATTGAAGACTACTGGATCAGAGTCTAAATCAGTTAAAATTATGTTGTAAAATGTTCCCATAATGAAACTAACAGCATATGTAGTCAATGAACTGAAGATTGAAATATATTCAGAATTTTAAAAGTACGAAATTTCATCAGAAAAATGAAATTTGTAATAATTGAGACATGTTGGATATTAAATTTTATTTCATCCATCTCCTCATTTTTGTTGAGGCAATAAAACTACCACATATTTTTTCATTAAAGGCTACTGTATCTGTGTCTAAATCAGTTACCAGTTCAACTTCACTTTTATTGAAGTTCGAGTAAAGTTGAGTCTTAATTTTTTTCTTAGTTAAAGGAATGAAAGGGTGCAATTTCTGGGTTCCAGTAATTTTTTTTTTTTTTTTTTTTTTTTTTCAAATCTCCCCTACAATTTTAGTTCTGTCTGGAAAAAATTCAAATTTTGATCAGGGATGCTTATTGCTGAATTTACAATTCAAATATCCATCACTCACCATATTTTTACCAACTACGCAGTGACAATTGTAAAGTCAAAATTATGTTATAAAATGATCCCGCTCCCATCCCATAATGAAACTAACAGCATATGTAGTCAATGAACTGAAGATTCAAATATATTTTTTTCAGAATTTTAAAAGTACAGTTTTTCAAAAACCATTACGTACAAGTTTTCGAATTTTTTTTTAAATGTAAAATTTGTAATAAGTTGGTCTTGTTGTATATCAAATTAAAGTCCATTTAATAAGCTAAACAATGAGACTATGATGACTGTTCTAGCTAAAATAGAACTCAATCTATCAAGGAATTAACATTTTCCAGTTGACCAAAAAAAGGCGGTTTTTTAATACTTTGAAAATTAATACTAAAAAAACGGAAAGAGATAAAAATGTTTAAAAAATTGTTTTTGGTTATTTTTTGTTAGAGTAACCAACCTACCAAATTTTATTAAAATCCAAGAAGGTCAGGTTGTGACCCTTGTTGATTTGACATGGAATGACCCGCTTTCCTTTCTTGTATTTTGTATATACAGGGTGTCCCACATTGAGATGTCATATCTTTAAGGGTTTATTCTGCACCTCATTTGTAGTTCAGGGACGCAGAAATGAGCGTCCTATCTCAACATGTAGCAGAGCTATTCAAACTTTTGTCTATTTTCAAAACTATTGGGTTTTCTTATGAAAAACTGTGTTTTCCGGATTTCTGATTTCTAAGTCAAAACCAATACATTTCCTTTAGTGTGAAGAAGCCATTACGAACACATTATTTAATTTTCCTCATTATTTAAAACAAGACCCACAAAGCATAAAAATATATCATCTGTATTTATTATGTTAACAATAATTGTGATTATTTCAAATATGTTCTTCTGTCGTCTTTCACTCTTTCCAAGGTGTCCCCTAATACTTAATCTGAGTAAAAAGTGTGTGTACCGAGTGTGGAAGGATGGGACGTCACTATATTCGCGGGAAATTAAATAATGTGTTCGTAATGGCTTCTTCACACTAAAGGAAATGTATTGGTTTTGACTTAGAAATCAGAAAAAAATAGACTTAAATAATTTTTGTTTTTAAAACAACAGGGTACCATTTTAAAGCTTATTAAATAAGGCAACTTTTGAGGTGGAGGCAAACCGCTAAGTCTACAAATAGCTGATTAATAAAATATTGAAGGAATTAAGAAAACCCTAATAACAATAGTTCACATCTAAATGGCTCTTAGTGTAGCTCCTAATTTACATGGATGTTTCTTATTGGAAATTTAATGTAGATTCTAAAAATGTGGTTGTCATTTACGATAAATAGACCAGAAATCCGGAAACACAGTTTTTCATAAGAAAACCCAATAGTTTTGAAAATAGACAAAAGTTTGAATAGATCTGCTACATGTTGAGATAGGACGCTCATTTCTGTGTCCCTGAACTACAAATGAGGTGCAGAATAAACCCTTAAAGATATGACATCTCAATGTGGGACACCCTGTATAAGTAGTATTGACTCCGTCCTTGTTTTAGAGCCCTGATAAAGGAAGGAGTCCTTGTTTTCAATCCGAAACGTTGGCAAAAAATAAAACACATTATTTTATGAAAAATGTAATTTTAAAAAGAAAAGTTATTAAACAAAATTCCGTCATGCAGGAGCGGCATAACTGAGCACATTCCTAAGCATAGTAGTTTAGTTGATAAAAGATTTCTCATGAATCTGGTGGTACTTACCCTTATAAATACAATATAAACATTAATAGTTTTGCTCTTCTAAATTTATAATAAACAGCTGGCTAAGAAAAAAAAAAAAAAAAAAAAAAAAAAAAAAAAAAAAAAAAAAAAAAAAAAATCACACCAAAAATTAAACCTCCAGTCTTAATAGACAAATTTTGCCTACACACACATCTACATCATTAGATGAGCATGATGTATACTGAGTATTGCTGAAAAGAACCGAAAATTGCGGCTGTCAGGAGGAGATTAATAATTTTGTTCATAAGTAAGCCCTCGCTTCTATTGCACAGATATCGCATATTACTACAACATATATTTCTCATTTACGAGACACAATGTATACACAGTTTTGCTAAAATATAACAAACATTTTGACTGTTGTTTCAAAAGTCATATCAACAATTTTTCCACTAGTTCGATCGTTTTTTTTTTCTGATTAACAAACTCGTCCACTCATTTGTTATAGAAATCTATAAGAACAACTTTTTGTGGTCCCTTTCGTGTTATACAGACATAGTCGCACATAAAATGCAACTTTTAGGTACATTCCTTCAAAAAGTGCTATTAAATTAAGATCTTTACAGGCTTCATTTAGTTTCCTCGATCAAAATGTATCAAAAACTAGGCAGATCTACACCGAAAATAAAACTCAGGACTCAATTTTTTAAAGGAAGCAACATTTAGTAACTACATTTTTAAATTGTATTAATCAAAATGTTTAAACCATTTGGAATAACAGACAAAGTAAATTTTCTGAATCTTTATTAATATACCTTTCTATATGTCAAATATTTTATTCTTGATACTAATGCCTTTACAGGCAGTTGATATATTTGAAGACGATAGTTCACTGTATCTGATGAAGTCAATAACTGTCAAAAATGTATTTTACTCAGTAAATATAGGATATAACATGAGAAGGAATTAAGAATCTAGTGACACCGCACATCTTTCATAGACATCAAAAAGACATCACAAAACCCCTCATAATTGGGCACGATACCATCTGTGAATATTACAAAGATTTGAACAACAGCAACACAAAGAGTTAATAAATGAAATATGGAATTCTGTCAGAGGAGTCCATAATTAATGTAAATGCAAAATTTGACTAATATGCATAAAATGTAAACATGGCAAGCGGATAATAGTTACATTTTATTCTAAAAACTCACAATACATACCTGATATTTAGGAGCATTGTTGAGTAAAGGATAGTTTCCTTGAGAATCGCCATTATGAAGTAAATGATTGTCCACAAGATTCCAACCCCAACTTTGGTCATCTGAACCTAATAATGCAACATAACCATGGCACTGCAAAGGGGCTTCTTTAGTGGCAATCCCAATCACTGCTACTGTCCCAAGAGGTCCTTCCCATATCACTTCCCAAGCATGTCTCCCATGCCTGAATCCTATTTTACCCCTGGAAGCATCAGTACTTTGAGCTACAGGGTTTCTATGCAATGTAAACCCATTCGGTTTGATATAAACATTTCTAGAACAGTCATTAGGATTCCAAGCATGGTAAAAAGCACGTAATTTCGCTTTATAAGTTGGAACAGAAGAAAGAAGGTCCGATTTGAGCGCTTCCTCCGCTAATTTCCTTATGCAATGAAGTCTCCACACATCATTATTTTCGTCATTCAAAAAACTATACCACTTTTTACACACTAACGAGCAATTTCTAAGGTCGTGAAGGTCTAAATATGAAAAAATAACTTCAAGAGCTGAATCTGGGAGTGTAGCAGCTATTTCTTCCACCATTTTGCCGGTATACCAGTCTCCTGTCCGAAGAATTACGGACTTTTTGCACTTATTCCTAGAACGAATAAACAATCCGAACTGTTCCTCCTTCCTAAAACCTACTTTAACCACAAACAAACACATTCTACATAATCAAATATAAAATTAAGTCCACCACTTCGACGCCATCACAGGTTCATTACAGGTTATCATGTTTAAGGACCAAAATACTCGATCTTGGACAAGGAACAAAACTGAACCACGTGATGAGCCAATCCAATCAGCTGTTTACAGACTCCAGTCGCGCCAAGGGCCCAGGCGTTTGGATTCTCCTTGTAAAGTTGTCCTGTCATATTCTTTCCGTCTACACTTATTTATTTGGTGTAATTCGTGATCTCTGTTTGGTTTCTATGAGCTAAGGAGCTCTAGAATCCTATGCGATGGCCCATTAGCCGTGAAAGTAGCCATGAATTTTAAGTTTTAGCCTTCGTTTCGACTCCGTGTTTTGTCGCCATTTTGCCTAAATGCTTAAAGGGCTCCTAGACGGTTTTAAGATTAATGACTTACTTTATTCGGATCAGATTACGCTTATGATGGTATTATCTTAAACAGTAACCTTTGTTTTACCAAATATGGCCCATCAAGCGGGTACAATGAATTTAGTGATCCAGGATACCAATGGTAAGATTGCTTTTATATTTTATCGTCAAATCGAAAAATTATTTTTTTAATCCAGGTTTATTTGTATTTTTGACCTTGGGGAAAATGCAACACGTCTAATTAAACTTGAGGATTCATGTCAAAATATTTTTTCTTCCGTAATTTTGAACTTTAACATGCACATGGGCAACTTATGTACCCTCACTTTTTGGGGCCATTCATTTCATAAAATGTTGTTCCCTTCATGTTTTTTATCATTAAATGTCATGACTATATCACTTTATGTCATCCAAACAATTGGTGCATTCCTTTCTAACCCCATAAGTTATTAATTATGCTTGCCTCCAATTTTTAATAAATTACTAACATTTTTGTTGTTACATATATTTACTTTCCTTAATTGATTTTTTCTGTAACTTTATACAACTATTACCAGTTAAGGGGAAATTATGTTACTTAGGTCATTTATATTTGTAAAAAATTAACTAAAATATTATTGTAATTTCATTTTAATTCAGTAATTCAACTTACTTAATTTAATTTAATTATTTTAGCTTCTGGTGTGTAGCAAACTAGACTTTATTATTGTTACAGAGTTTGTTTTTTTTTAATTTTAACATTGCTTGAAATTAAAATTATATATTTTAGGCTTTGCTGTGGGTTTAAAGTTATAACCATTTCTTTTCTTTTTTTGATGCACAGATTATTATTATTGTATCCACATAGAATAAATTTTATTTGTTCTCTTAGTTAATAAATGAAAGTTTTGTGTGCTCCAGGTAGTAAATAGAGCATTGTTACATTGAATGTTTACTACTTAGTTCCCATACTAAGAGCAAAATATTTTATTTTTAAGATAGGTATATTTATTTTTGTGTTAACATTGAAGGGTCCCAAGATCAGAGGTTGTGTAAACAAGGCATTATTCAGTCAGTCCCTTTGCTACTAATGTTCTTCCATCCTATCACTGAATACATTATCATTAACTCTGCTCCCAAGGTGTATCTATTCAATTGCTGATGCTTTATAAAACTCAAAAAATAATCCTGAATCATTAATCAAAATTAATTTTATATTTTATCAATACTTCAATTTTCAGTAAATTTAACATGACAGTGTTGACATACTAGGCCATAAAAGAAAAAAAAATCAACTTTTTATTTTGTATCTAAAAACTTTTGAACTTATATTTTCTTTGGAAGTTGCTTTTAATAATTCAAATTAAAAAAAATATACTTCAACCTTAATATTTTTTTTTTTAAATTATTATTCTTTAAAATTTATTAATAATGCAGATTACAGATAATATTATTTTTAATTCTTGATAAAACACATAGTTCTTTTAATATTATTATTATTATTATAAATATATGAATTAATAATATAATCAAATTTAAAAAAGAAAATGCTGACCCACCTAAATAAATTGAACCAAACTTTATTCAATAAATGTGTTTTTTTTTGTTTTTTTTAATATTTGTCTAAAGCCATTAAGAAATTTCTGCCTGTTTATATACTCCATGGATGCCACCCTTTCTGAACATCCTTGGTAAATTAAGTGATGTGGCTCTTTCAACGGATACATCTAGGAGGTGTGGTTGGATTTAACTAACACATCTAAGAACCAACCTGACACGTCTGTCCAAATCATGGGCGTATATAGAAAATAATTTCGGGAGGGGGGCTGAGACAATTTCCGGGGTACGGAATTCTAAAAATTTAGAGCCTGGAATAGTTTTAGGCAACTAAAACGCTATTACAAGTAAAATAAAATACTTTTTATGAACCAAGTGATCTTATTTAATTTATTTTTAAGGGTTTTACTACAAGTTTTTACTATCAAGTCAAAATTTCGGGGGGGCTGCAGCCACCCCCCCCCCCCTTATATACGCCCCTGGTCCAAATCTTGAAATATCTGTCATGAAAAACTTATTCTAAAAAAAAAAAAAAAAAAAAAAAAATGGATAGCAGAAGAAATGCTTAATTTTATCTGGGTCTATTCAGAGTCCTCAAATGTTTTTGCTATGAACAAGAATTAGGTTTTGGTTTTAGGTGTTGCCTACAACATTGTTTGGAACTGATAAACACTTTCTTGTTTTCTTCTTTGAACATATGGGTTGCTTGTCTCTCAGTCCTACTTGCCAAAGATGCCGCCTTATGCCGCCTTGTAAAAAATACTTGTGAACATCATTTAAAAATACTATGGAACTCCACCTAAAGATACCATAGAACAAATTGCAAGGATACCATGGAACATCATCTAAAGATGATTTATTCGTAGTTAATAATAAATGGGCGTTTAAATTTAAATAGATAAATAAAGGCACTATGGAATTTCAACTCCTTATATTTTTATGTTTATATATAGGAGAGGTTGTTTTGTAATTAAAGGTTTATAAAAACAAGATACAAAAGCTATTAAACATATTTTTTTCTGGCTAGGAAAGTGATTAAACTAAACTACATCCACTTTGGCCAGTTTTATTTTCTTTAAACAAATTATTTTCCAAGTCTCTGCATCAACTTCGATGGTTTTCAATTTGAGTTGATTGGCATGGGGCCAATCTTATGTCTCAATATCCAAATATTTTATTAGAAAATAAAATTAAACTTATTGACATTTATTACGATTACTAAATGAAGGGTATTAATTAATAATACCAAACAGGTGAAGAATAACCCTTCAAAAATTTTTCAAACTTTACATTTATTCCTCCATCACAACGTTTCGGACACACAGGTCCATCCTCAGGCAATCATGTCCTGTTCATTACTATAGTTACACTAAAACAGTCATGCAATAAATAAATATGATTCCTGTAAGGAACCAAGTCAAATTACACCTACATCAATTAAACACTCATTATCACAGCCATATTAGACTTTATCATAAAGGATAAAGTCTAATATGGCTGTGATAATGAGTGTTTAATTGATGTAGGTGTAATTTGATTTGGTTCCTTACAGGAATCATATTTATTTATTGCATGACTGTTTTAGTGTAACTATAGTAATGAACAGGACATGATTGCCTGAGGATGGACCTGTGTGTCCGAAACGTTGTGATGGAGGAATAAATGTAAAGTTTGAAAAATTTTTGAAGGGTTATTCTTCACCTGTTTGGTATTATTATTGACATTTATTTATATGTAATGCTTTTATCTCATAGTCCAAGAGGTGGTAACACATGTTCCATGAAATGTTTTATGCACCTTGAAATTTTGCTCGAGTGCATCTCTTGGGCAGAAAAGAAGGTAAATATATGTTGGTCTGACGTAGGGGAAAGGTGCAAAAAAATATTGCCCAAAAATAATGTTTTATTCAGAAGCCAACAATCTTTAATGTAAAATTAAGGATATTTTACTATGAATATTAAATAAAATACACACTTTTAAGGGGAAAGGAAGTAAAAAATACTCTAAAGTAGTTTTTTTTTTAAATATTAAATGAAGTGCTTTATTTACGCTGCGATTTAAACAGCGTCTTTAATAAACACGATTGAAAATAATATCAAAAGGGCAGACTCTTTTTGTGGGGTTTAATAATCGGAAACATGAAAATAAATGTTGCCTATGATAGACTGCAATACACTGCTGTAAGAGTGAGTGAGAGCACCGATCATCTGGGCAGTTGTGTGGTTGTTTTCTGCGCTCTCATTGGCTCTTGCTCACATGATCTTGTACAGCATTTCTGGTTTAAATCGCATTGTAAATAAAACACTTCATTTAATTTACACGTTATTCCCCTTAAAAGGGTCTGCCTTATTTAGTATACATTTTAAAATATCCTTAAATTTACATTAAAGATTGTTGGCTTCTGAATAAAACACTATTTTTGGGCAATATTTATTTTCGCGTTTTTCTCTATTCATGTTTAATGCCTGATGTTCCACGGTAACTCTAGCCAACACATATTAACTTCTTATCTATCCCAGAGATGCACTATAGCAAAATTTAAAGGTGCATGAAATGTGTGTTACCAGCACTCAGACTGTCATGGGTTATTGAAGTCTTGTTGCTTCTCTGTTAGTAAAATTGAATTTTTCACAGCAATGATCATTCATGAAAATTTCTTTTATCTTAAAGTATTTTGTTTAAATAATGTGTTTTGAAGTAATTTTTTCATTTTCTGTTTTTAGGTAATCCGCAGGTGATAAAAGTACAAAAATCTCAAATGAAGTCGAATAAACAAGAAGGGATTAAAATTCTTGCTCAGAAGCCCGGCCAAGTAACTCAGGTTAGGAGCTACTTGGTGTCCAATTTATTCTTGAATCGTGCCATTTCTATTTCCTTTATCAATCAAAGTTAACATAATATCTCTTTTTGTGTAGGTTGTCAATGCTGCCACCGGAGCCATTATACCTTCCGGATCTCTTAGAGCTTTGACCATTCAAGGAAAACAAAGTAAATTATTTTATATCATTAGTGTCTTTATATTTGTACTAGAGATAGGCGATCTGAATCTATCTTTTTAACATTGATATATCGATTTTTTGAATCGATCTCCAATGGCCGATCTTTTTAAAGAATTGATCTCTAAGGGCCGATCTTTTAAAGAATTTGTCTAGAATACTGAAAATTAAGGTGTTTTTTTTTATTTCAAATATTTAAATACTTAAGCTCAAATCTTGTTACTCAATCTCATTTCTGAAGAATTCTCATTGAATTAACTGAGAAGAAATTTACATAACAGTGTCCTGTGTCCAGTAACAGACTTGTAATACAACAATAACATTATACAACGACTCAATACCTTCCATTTCTCCAACTAGATGGTAATATAATAAAAATAAAGCTTCAAACTGTGCTCTTAATTTGTATAACCATTTTATCAATCTATTATTATTATTTTATTCCAGTTTTTACTCATTTGATAAACATATACGTATATGTAATTATATTCTTACGATCTATTCAGACAAATCAGTATCCTGTCCACTTTCACTGCATTTAATGCAAATGTTTTCAAGTTTTACATGTAAATTTATTACATGTAAGGCATGTTATTGTGGTGTGTATATTCTTTTGTGGTCCACATGACACCATCCTTTCTTTTTCTTCGGAGGTGGTTCTTCCATTGTTGCTTCTTGATTCCCTTGGCGTACCTGAGCTCTGTAGGGTTTCCTGGCAATTACTTATTAGACGAAATTCTGGCTATGGCACTTTATTTCTCTGCAAAATCTTTGTTAATGTTAACATAGCATAAAGACCATTTCCTCCACGTCAATAATATATTGAGTTAATGTGCAAATTATAAATGGTATTCCTCTTTCTTATTTTAATGAATATATTTATTTTTTTAGGACAATACGTTATTCCAGTTTCAACTCAAATACAAAGTCTCATAAAGCCAGATCGTGGAGCAATAACAACGAACCCGCCTAAAACAATACAGTTACCTTCTCAGTCGATGGTAAAAATTTTCTAATCACATTTTAAGTCTACCTATCTACTCTGTCGTTCTTATTGTGTGTTTCCATTTTACAGGTTGTCCAACCGCAGCAAAAAAATTATGTTGCCCCGATATTAGACTCTAGCAACAGGAAAAGAAAAGAAAGTGAGAACGGGGACTATTTATCTGACTTGTAAGTTTTTTTTTATAATATGATTTATGTTTTATCTTTTTTCTGAAATTCACTTCTAAAACCACTCTATCTGCTCAATAGATCTTTCTGTCAAAAATACTAACAATGAGATGCAGATTGTTAGAGTACACCTACATTGGTCTCAATCAATTACATTTTAAATTTTCCTGATGCCAATTTTAAATAGAAACTACGTAATTTTTGCATGACAGCAATAAAAATGAATATTATGACATTGTTTGATTATTTGAGAGGAGTTATGTTTTTTCCCTCTTAAATTTATATTTTGAAATTCTTGACTTACATGGTTTCTGCACTGACCTTTGCATTCAATTATAAATATTAATACATTTTCTTTAATTATTATTATTTCCACAAGAAAGAAAGAATTGCCTATTATATCTGCCCACGTCCCAAATCTCAGAATGCAGAACTTAAAACATTTTTTTCCCGTGTGTTATAAAAAGTTTGTTTCTTCTAGGAACAGTTTTTCTATATTTACACATGTGTTTGTAATTTATATACATTTTAACAAAACAACCAACCCTGTCAAAAGTAGTTATGCCTTTCCTTTTTGGAAATAGAATATGTATATGTATTGATTAGTTTACCTTTTTCAGCCCGTCCGGAGTGAAGCGAAGAAAATCTGATAAGGGCGGGAAGGGGCTTAGGCACTTTTCTATGAAAGTATGCGAAAAAGTGCGGAAAAAAGGGACGACGTCTTACAATGAAGTGGCAGATGAATTAGTTTCAGAATTTACTAATCCTCATCTCATCCCAAATAGTGTTGATCAGGTAGTATTATAAAAATACTTTAAATATGAATTTATTAAGGATATAGAAACATTTGTTTGTTTGAAAATTTTAGAAGAAAAAACCTCATGGTTGTCAACGTCCTATAAGTAAGAAATATAGGAAGATTTTTTATTGGCACAAATGATCTCCCATGTTTTTTCCAAGCAGGGCGTGTTAGTGGAGGCTGAACTTAGTAAGAGGGTGTCTACTGCACAAAAAGTCATGGAAATGTCACGAAATTGAAAATAGGGCACGAAAAGTCAGTTTTTACCAGAGTGTAATGTTATTCCGGCACTTGGCGCATTCATAATTGTCGCTGTTTTTTATGTATTTACAAATCAGTCATTCATTTTTTAAATATATGCAGACTTTAATATTGAAATACTATACACGGTGTCAGTAGACACCCTGATTAATGTCCACATCTCAAACAATCAAACAATTTCTAAAAATTGTAAATAAAAATACATGAATTAAATTTCCATTCTCCTCACTACTAGATGGTACATTTTTTTATTTCTTTTCTTTTCTTTTAATATTTTACCCTCTTTTCTGTTTTTTTGGCATCTTTTAGAGTCTCACACATATACACAAAATTGAACACAAACCATACACATTTATATGGAATCATGAGTTTCAAACTTAACAATTATTATTTGAGAGGAGGTTGTTGTCCGTTGGGACACACCATCACAGACATAGCTTTGATTTTGATCATTTCTCCGTCCTCTCGACTGAATCCAAACTTTAGAAATACTTCCTTTCTGGATCCATATTTATCTGTTTAGAAGATAATCCCATTAATGATAAAATTAACAACATGTAATCTTCTCCACCTATTCGAACATTTTCCACAACTTAAAAACATCCCATTTGAAATCCCCACCTTTTTACTAAAATGAAACTTCCATACCTGCCATTGTAGCTCTCCGGGTTTTATGATACTGCTTTCCAGCCCTCTTTCATCTTCGGTTGCATACCCCTTGTAGGTATTATAAATATCCTCACCCCCCACTCCTTTTTGTCCCCATGCTTTACCACATTCCAGATCCAGAAAAGATTGAACTTCTGTAGGGAACAGTTCTCCCTTTTCTTATCCGTAGGTTACCTATCATTTTGTATTTATTCACTCAGTACCTATTTCTATGTAACCGATACTCTATATTTAAATCTGTATCCATCTACCTTTAATTTAATCACCAATTATAACACGCATTTACCATATAATGTATAATTTTTGTTATTTATTTTTCCTTCTGTGTAGAAAATTATTATTAGTATTAACTCTGTCCTTTCTTCATTACTACTTGACTGAACCTCGACATAGATCATTCAGAGTCTCCTTGTAGGATATCTGTTTTGTGTTTTTCTGTTCGGTGTTGGGAGTCTCCCAGCTCCTTATGGTGATGGATGTCTTCAGTTTTTGTGTTGAGTCTTTCATTCCTTTGACTTTTCCCCCTCCAATTAGTATGTTGGTGCCATCACAGTTCATATTGTTTGGCCTTTTGTGATTTCGATAGATTTCCTGGATATTCTGCGGCTGAGGGCATTTTCCTTTTGAAAATGTTGCAATGAAAATAAGGCTTAACACTTATAGAACAAGGAGGAAGAAGAGCTGAGTGATCTTCCAAAATATGTTTTAAAACTTTCTCATTGGATATCCTTCCAGAAGGGCACTACCGATCCTACCCGCTTACGAGTGTCCCTTTGGAAGGACGCTCCTCCATTACTTTTCCAATTAGATTCAAAAGGCTTGTAAATGGAGGGGATTCACTTTTATAGCTGCCGCAGCAAAAGTGTTAATGTAGAACAAAATTCATCATAACCACATCTGGCAGGAGAAGGAGAACAAACATTGACAGATATAATTGTTAAAAATATAATATATCTCACTGTCTGGAGAATTGCTCTTTTAGACCCTTTACACATCAAATCAAACACAATTTGAAACTGTTTTTTAGTTAAAATTATTTAAAAGTGTACACTTAATTCTGTTTGTTGATATTATTAATTTATCTTATGTTTTCACAGCAATATGACCAAAAAAATATCAGGAGAAGAGTATACGATGCCTTAAATGTCTTAATGGCCATGAATATAATAGCTAAAGAAAAGAAAGAAATTCGTTGGCTTGGCCTTCCGACGACATCGGCTCAAGAATGCGGAAGCCTCATTAACGAGAAGAAGCAAATAACCGAAAGAATACAAACAAAAACTCAGCAACTTTATGAGCTTCTTCTCCAGGTACAGTACTTATTACAAACAATTTGTAGGATTCGAATAATTTCCCAATAACTAGTTTTCTAAATATGCGGCTGAAAAACTGTTAGATTATCACTGTAGTTCTAGTAACTAATAAAGTCATAGGACATGCCCTGTAGTGTTTGTTCTACTGGTGACTTGATATTAGTGTTAAAAGTGGTTCAAGAAGAGAAGAAGTAAATACATATAAAATAGAAAACATGTCAGTCCGACTTTCTTTTTATCCCACTACTCCGGGCCTTGTTCTATATGCTTCTTATTTGATTTGGGACCTCATTACGAATTCCCGGTTAGGTTTGTGGGTCTGGTATCGTATGATACTGAATCCACCCGAAAAATTCCATCAGCGGACCAGCTGTTGTGGCGTATTTGACATTTTACTAAATTTTAATTAATCTACTAAAAGTACATAATTTTAAAAGTTCCTTCGCTGATTTTTTTATTTTATTTTTATTTTTATATGTTTGCCGAAATAACTATACAAAAGGAAGACTTGGGCCCTCATGAAAATTTTGTTCGAAGCCATCGGTCCTGAAAGTGTTAAGGTACTCTGCTTGGATTTACAATTTCTGAGCAAGTACTCCTCAAAAACTCTTCATGAAACTTTGTATACTGTTTATAGATATCAGTCCTATAAAAGGTCACAAGGGCCAGGACGGGACAGATGCTGTAGAGGTATCCAATTATTGGATTCATGGCACACTAGGGAGATAGCGTGGTAAGTACTATGCTGATTTTCCCTGTTGTGGGTACCCATTAAAGGCTGGGAGAGCCTAGGAACGATTAAGGATCCCAACTTCTGATCTTTGAATGACAAGGCTACAAGACAAAATGTTTAAGGTCACATCCCAGTTTTGAACTCAGGTCCTCCAGAATATGCCACTGAGCTAAACTTACCCCCTGTTTAAGTATATAGTTCATAATTAGTAAACCAATTTATATTATTTTCAGGACGTGTCTAATAATTTTGGTGAGTGAGTCGTAAAAATTCCGCATTTTTCAATGTCTATATCTGGAAAACGCTTCAATATAAAATTATGAAACTTTCCAATTTTACTCACATCTAATATTATAATACCTGTGTAAAATTTCATAAGTTTATCTTTAACTGGTTCAAAGCTATGAGAGGGTAAAAATCGGCTCTAATACCTTGTGTAATACACACAGCGGAAGTATCCCGTGGTCTAGTGGCTAGCGCCTTAGATTCATAAGCAGGAGATGGTGGGTTCAATCCCCACTGGTGGGAGGAATTTTCTCATCACACAGCTCGCTGGGAAAATTCCTCGCTGTACCCTGGATGTCGGCGCTAATGGCCTAGATTTGTCGAAGTGCCGTAAAAAAAAAAATATACACACAGCGTGCGTTGGCCGGAACTTGGCCTGGGCCACTATCATGCGCCTAGATAGAAGAACTTTAAATTTAAAAAAAAAAAAATTGAATCCATTAGTATTTGTGAGTTATTGAAGTATATGCCTTGGACTTGCAGAATTTGGTTCTTCTTTTTAATACAATAATTTTTATTTTTAACTAATGGTTTTGCAATTAATGCAAAAAATTTGCCTTTAAGCAACAAAATTATTATATTTTGTTTTTAGTAATGTAGAATTCCTATTAGATGAAAAGTTTTTAGATTGATCTTCACTTATTGTAATTCTTTTTTTTTTTTTTTTTTTTTTTTTTTTTTAATTTTGTTTAAGAAAGAATTGAGATATATAAAATATGAAGAATTCAAGAAAGAAGATATAATTTAATCATTTAAAATGTTGAACTATATTTTAGTATTAGGGATACTCTGAGAACTTACTTTTTTTCAAGAAAGAATGTATTATGAATTGGCATTATGGACAAAGTATGAGGAATTCAAGAAAGAAGTTCAAATTTAATCTTTTAAAATATTGGCTTATATTTAGAAATTAGCTCTAGTTATTTTAGCGCGGTTCCTCCCTCCCCCATAGGGAAGAACCCCGCTTATAGGGTTGATACAATGAAACAATCCGGAAGTGCCGACTAGAAAATTTCGCGTTTCAGAACCCCTAGAGACCGAAAATAACGGTGGTTCAAATTTGTATATATATATATATATATATATATATATATATATATATATATATATGTATGTATATATTTATTTATATATATATATATATATATATATATATATATATATATATATATATATATATATTTGTCTGTTCGCTCTCTAGATAGAAGACGAATGGTCCGATTTTGATGAAATTTGGTACAAAAATCCTTCGTCCAATTTGAAAGGTCAAGTTCGTTAACCAGCAAAATCCGTCTACTGGAAGATGGCGTTTGGGGCGAAATTCGCGCAAAAAAAATCGTAACGCTTACGTTTTTGAGTTCATAAGCTTCTAAGTACTCCTTTTATATGATTCCTGGGCTAGGAAAACGAATGAAACCATTTTCAAGGCGATAGCTTTAACTGTTTTCGAGAAAATTGGAAAAATATTTTTTGAATACCGTTTTTGGTTTGGGTACTTAGAATCATGGGATTCAGTTGAAACATTTTCTGCATGTTCTACTTTCATCAAAACTAATATGTTGAAATTTTGGTTACGTTTGGAGTTAAGGAAGGGTTAGAATAAAATATTTTATTAACAAACATAAAAAGTTTTAGTAACTTTGTTTACTTTCATTAATATCTCGAAAAAGGTTGAGAATCTTGGTAAACAAGAGAATACCATTAGAAAGCTTATTAAATGCTCTAAAAAAAAGGTTCTAATGAAAGTTTTGATTAGGCGATGTCAATCGGAGAAATAAGAGCATAAAACTTTAAAGTAATTGATTTCGCTTATTCGAACTGTTCTTTTTGTCTGTTTTTATTCCTTGTTATTTTTTAATTGCTTATTGTTGGATAATGTATTTGAAAATAAAACAGGTTAAGAAAAATAAGAAAAACAATTTAATGTTAGAGATATGGATTTCCAAGATATATAGCTTTTCAACTGCCTAGCGTCCTTCCTAGGGAGGGTTCTTTGTCTTTGATTTTGGTACTTAGAATTATGGGATACAGTTGAAACATTTTCTGCATGTTGGAGTTTCATCAACACTAATATGTTGAAATTTTTGTTACGTTTAGAGTAAAGGAAGGGTTAGAATAAAATATTTTATTAACAGACAAAAAAAGTTTTGGTAACTTTGTATAATTTCGTTAGTATCTCGAAAACCGTTGACAATCTTGTGAAGCGGAAGATTACCATTCGGAAGCTTACTAAATGCTCTACAAAAAAGGTTCTGAAGAAAGTTTTAATTAGGCGATGTCAATCGGAGAAAAAAGTGCTTAAAGCTTTAAATTAATTGATTTCGTTTATTCCAATGGTTCTTTTTGTCTGTTTTATTTCTTGTTATTTTTTAATTGCTTATAGTTGGATAATGTATTTGACAATAAAACTGGTTAAGTAAAATAACAAAAACAATTTATTGTTAGAAATATAGATTTCCAAGATTCCAAGACCTTGTCACTAGCGGGTCTGTTTCTAGTGTAGCGGACCCTTCCAGGTAAGATTGTAAATCATGACCTTTCAAGACTTTACTACTCACAGGAATGGCGTTAGTGACCTTAAGGGTTGACACTCCATCATAATAATTAATTTAAAAAAAAAGACTGGTGGAACCAAAATAATAACTGCTTCTATTTTAATCTTTCCAAATTAGACTAGGGATATGAACGGAACCGCGCTAAGATGATGCAGTCCTGCGAGACGGACTTTTTTTTTTATGTTTATGAGATTTTGGTTTTTGGTAAGTAAGCATAGTTTCTGTTTTCTAACATTCATTGTTGCTTTTTTAATTTTGCTCTTACAATGGGCGTTTAAATTTAAATAATTTGGCCCTTGTTGGCTGAAAGTATATTTTTTGTGGAATAGTGCATATCTAATATTATTCTTTATAAATATCAAAATCAGTTCTTTTTCTTTTATCTATCCTGAATATTAGTAATTTTAACAAAATAAAAGCGTTAATAGAAATCATAAGCATTATTGTGAAAACCATTTTGAATTTTATTATTATCGATAGGCTTTTTAAATTTATGTGCATAAACATTTACTCATGGTTAGAAAAATGATTCAAATATGCAAATAAAAAAAAAACACCAGTTTTTTTTTTAAATCAGAAAGTGTTTTAACTTGGTTATTAATTTCTGTTTGTAATGGTTCATCTTTTGTAGAGTTGGGAATAATCGTAATTATGATTATAATTATAATCACAGGCTTTCAAGATATGATTACAATTACAAGAGTAATTACTATTACACTTGTAATCACATCTTTGGTTATAATTACATTCGTAATCACAACATTTTTCTCTGATTACAACTGTAATCACAATTTGTTTTCTGTAATTACAGCTGTAACAATAACCATTCTGTGATTACGAACGCAATTACAGAAAATTGTTGTGATTACTTGTGTAATTATAACCAAATATATGATTATGTAATCGTAATCATTCTTGTTATTACGATTATAATTGTAATCATAATTATGCCCAACTCTGAACTAATGACAGTCATTAATTTAAAAGAAAAAATTGTTCTTGTCTTTAATTATAATCAATGCTAATATGTTTGTTTACAGCAAATATCATACAAAAACTTAGTACAAAGAAATTTTGAAATGGAGAAGACAAGAGGGCCCCCTCCGCCCAATTCTGCAATCCACCTGCCATTCATAGTAGTTAACAGTGATAGAAAAACTGTTATCGACTGCTCTATAACTAATGACAGGTATTCAAGTTAGTTCTTTTTATCGGATTTTTGTGCGTTTATTCATATTATTAATTTGCAACTTTTATTTCAGAACGGAGTACCTGTTTGTATTCAATGACAAATTTCAAATACACGATGACTTCGAGATTTTGAAACAAATTGGTTTGACTGATGGTATGTTCTAAGATTTTTTTTATTTTGGTCGACTCCTTTTCAGTAATTTAGTCAAGATGTGTTTTGATTTTTTGTTTCTTACGTATAGGAATGTTATTACTTAAACAGATATTTGTACCATTCTACAGTCCCTTGAGGTTGAAAAAATAAAGGTCAATTCCCCTCCACTAAAAGATTTGTACATTCCCAAAGATCTTTTGACTAAGTCCAAGTCGAAGCTGAGGCAGTTTGAGAATTTTTTAGATCTAAAATGAGACTTTCGGTCTCGAAATATCTTTGCAAATAAACAAATTTTTAGTAGATAACTAGCTGCCCGTGCTTCATCACAGCAGATAAGTAGTTATTTTATTGCGTCAAAATTAACGCTACTACATAATTTTGTGCAGTTTATTTTAGCACGGTTCCCGTCATACTATAAGTTATTCATCAATTGATAAGTAATCCAAGTATAATGTTTCTTGACAATGGGGCACTCCGGACCTGTGTCCACAAACAGATAACCTAGAGATAACTCGTTATCTATAGGTTACCAGTAACAGGAGTTTAATCAGTACAGGTTAAAATTTTGTGTCAATAATAAATGGAGGTTAAAATTTAAAAAATTATGTTTCCAAGATGTCATTTGGAAACACCCATTATATTTGCGAGCATTACCAAGAAGTGTTCTGACTGGGGATGCTGATGGGTAAGGAGGCTGTGGAAGGGTTTGGGATATTATTACCTCTGATGGACCATCACCAGGTATACCGTAAACTCTATGAGGGACAAAATCACAGTTTATTTCTAGTAATTCAAGGTCTGCCATCATAGTTGAAATGAACCGCAAATAAAAATAATATTATGAAATAGATACAGTACGGTAACAGCTGACCTGTTATCCTAGCAACACAAGCTGCCTAGGTGTGCATGCTCTAACCAACTAAAATTTTAAACCCCTCTAAAAATTCTTAAAAATTTGAATATCAAAAGCCTTTCTTGGCGAGTGTTTACGTACAAAAGGGAGTGTCCATGCAAAATTTTCTGTCAATTGGTTTGGGCTGGGCGATGATAGGTAAGTGAGTGAGTGGTATTTGACAAATATATAGTAGATTTGACCTATTTTTTTAACCTTGAGAGCTGAAGTTGAAACTAGATGCTAATTTCACGTTTGTTTTTGAATTTTTGGGTATTTTTTTTTTTTTTGTATTGTTAATATTTTTATAAACTTTTCCTTCAAAATAGGAATATGTTTAATTTTTTTTCTCTCTCTTTGCAGGTCTTGAGAGTGGAGAGATTTCAGAAGCAAACTTGGCAAAAATCAAGTCTATGCTGCCGAGGCCTATGGAAAAATATATCAACAGTAAGATGAATTTTTGCTTCAACTTGAATGATAGGATCTATGACTTACTGATGAATTAGTGTTTAATTGCCCGAATTCCTTACAAATTGTTTACAACATTTGGGTATTTTATTATGGGCTACTATATAATTTATTAGTGCATTTGCTGCCTTCCTTTCAGTTTATGACATAATCTGGAGGTGTTGATGAGGAATATCCACGTTTCAGACCCCAAAGGTCGGGAAAATATCGGTGGTTCAAATTAATTAATACTATGATGACAAATTACTTTTATTAAAACTAGGAACAAGACAAATTTGCCATTACTTTAATAAAATATTTTTAAGTATAAATTCAACTTCATAAAAATAATTTTAAATCAAAATTTACATTGTGGAGTATTTTTACATATACACACAACTTTTTCATACAAAAATTATTATCAATGAAAACAATTCTGTCATTAAAAATATTTCTTTATGTTCAACAAATTGATTGAACCGTGTCTAATAGTGTAATTTTAACGTTATTTCTAAAGAAAAGGGTGTTTCTTGATTTAACCCTTACACTGCTACGGACTGATATATCAGTCCGGCGGTTGTAGTGCCGGGAGGCCTACGAGCTGATATTTCAGTCTGGAGGGAGCAGTGCCCCGAACACTATGGACTGATATATCAGTTGGGCTTCAACTCCGATTGGGGGCATATGACTTCACTTTAGTCATTTTTAGCTTCCAACTACTCAGCCTACCTGTACGTATACCTGCTCCCTCCCTTTTTTACTGCCGAAAACGGCTGTTTCTCTTTATCTGGAATTTACCCTGCATATTTTTCTAATATATTTTGTGCTATGGGGACGAGGTTAGCTCAGTGGTAGAGCACTCGACTAATGAACTGGAGGACCAGTTCTGGGATTTGGGGTCCCTAGGCTCACCCAGCCTTTAATTAATAATGGGTACCTTGGGTGCTAATGACTCTAGCAGTCGAAGCAGCCAAGGGGAAAATCAGGCGGCCGGAGCATAGTGTTGACCACACTATCTCCCTAGTGTGCCATATGGTCAAGAATCAGATACCTCTACAGGATCTGCCCCTCTGGGCCCTTGTGGCCTGTTACGGGACTGATTTTTTATTTTTTTTTTTATTTGGTGTTATTCAAGTGCACAAATGTGTATGTAAATATTTTTTTTAAATTTATTCTGAAAAAGAATTGTTAGAACTTTTGATGGTTGTAAGCGAAAGGGAAGCAGAGTGTTCTTCGGATGACAATGAGAGTTCTGATTATGTATCCCAAAATGTTTCTATTAGAGAAACGCCTGGAACTAGTGGTATGCAAAGTACAAGAGAATTATCTTCCGACAAAACATCGTGTGACGAAAGTATTCAGCACACGGGGCACTCCTGCCACTAGGCTATTACACACTACCGCATCATCTAGCCATAAGAGTATTACACAGCCTAAAGGGTAAAACAATGGCCTTAACTGTTTCCTTGAGACGTGTGGCAGGGGCCGGCCCTGCAGTTGGGCAACCTGACAACCTACCCTATAAGATGTTTTGTTGTGCTTTTTAATTAAAAAGGAATAAATGGAGCATCATCAACTTTATTTTATACTAATCAATTCATATTACTATATTTATACTTTTAGGCTGCCTCTTTACTATGAACTCACTTAAGATTTTTTTTATTTATAGAAATGGCACTTGAGAGTACTCCTTCATTAAATGGATTTAAAGAGGAGCCTCCATTCTCCGTAGATGGTTTTATTGACTGTGCTGGCACATCGACGAGTGAATTCCTTCAAGAGGACCTCGATTCTACGGTAGATGAGACGAGCGATGATGAGTCGAACATATCAACTGATGTTGAAACTTGTATGAACTGAAAGATGTTCCCTCCAGTTTTTATGATCTTGAAATTTAATATTATTTTTAGCCACTTTATTCAGATAGATCGTGACGATTACTCCAGGAGATAAAACGTTTTTGCAAATGTTTCCGAGAAAAGGCCTTTGAAATTCGTATATATGTATAGTTTGTATACAATTTTTATTGTGTTTTAAATTTTGTTGAGAAACTGTCATTACTGTACTGCTATTTACCTTCATCATCGTCATTACTGATTATCAATTTTTTTTTAAGCTTTCAAGGTTCAACGCTAAAATAGGTAAAAAAACAGCTCAACTACCTACCACAATTTAATGTTAAAAAAGCTAAAGATTTATTTGTTACTACTTCCCCCCTCCATAAGTTACATAAGAGGAAAAATATTTTTCATATCAATTTCAATATTTTTTGACTTATTTATAAGCTAGGAGAAGGTGAATAATGTATTTAATTTAGTTTTTTAAAAAGATCTTCATTTTTCACCCGGTTTTATGTGCCTGAAGCTAAAACATTCACTCTACCACTAATACAAGTAGAACAAAAAGAACCTTCCTCTTGAGTCTTGGTGGGGCTGTTTTAGGAGAAGGTTTGCCTTTGTTAGTAGTTTATTGAGTTTTGAGCTCCTGAATAAGGGCATAAAAGGGTATGAAACTTGTAGAGCTATTTTAAATAAATGAATTATGGTGTGAGAGTTATAACTTGTCACTTCGGGAAAGCATAGAGAGGGCTCGATGTTGCCAATTCGACAACGTTTTGTACGGCAATGCACTTCTATCTGCCACCCCCACCCTCTTCCCCTGTTAGATTCCTTCGTTGTAGCATTTGCACATAAATTATCCATTATTTACATATATTTTTATTTGTCTTTCAGAGTTTTTCATGCAGAGTTAAATATTGAGATTGTGCACACTTTAATTTACTAAAAAAAATTCATTGATAATGAATATTTAATTAGTAATATTTTTAGAAATTTAGAATTCGGCTACCATTGTTCATATTTATTAGGGGAACTACCCTCTTTAACATATGATCTACATTTTATACAGTTTTATTAATTGTCTTAAATGTATGTTTATAGATTTCACTGCAATCCGGAGGCTCTTTCTTATTTAGTGAAATTATTTTCTTTTCAATGGGCATCAAATTTGCATTGCAAGTCATGAAAAATTCATGAAATTGCCTTTGACAAAAGTATTAGACACACTGTGTATATAGAATTAAACCACTGTATAATATTATACTATTGTTCTATTAAATATTCTAAATTAATATCTAAAAGCACACATCAACTTTCTAAACCGGTAAAGAGAACCAGATCGTTTGAAAGCCGAGATTTAAATGGCATGGCACTGGACCAGGAGACGGAGGAGTGGCAACCCAGGAAGGCCGTCATTGGCTAGAGGCACCCCCACCTTCCCCTACCCGTCCATAGCCAAGTGACGAGTTATATTTCTCACACTATAACAGTGTTAACTCTTTTTATCTTCGGCATTGCCTACACAGAAATATATCCTCCTATAATCTGGGTCACTATAAGATATTAATATTGTTTTCCTTAGCCAAGCAGTTGCCTTAAGTTAGTGTCGAGACGAGTTGATTCATTGCATCCGCTCTCATGAAGAGATCCTTAATATGAAAAAAAAAAAAAAAAAAAATCCAATAGCGTTGGATTAGAAATTCTTTTTAATTTTAGGGCCCATGGATTTTTTTTTTAATGTTAGTACATTTTTTCCTTGCCGTTTCTGGGGATCCGTTAGTGCCCAAATTTCTCGGATTGTTTGGACCAAAATATCTCCCCTTCTCGCCACTTTGAACGCTGCTATTCATCAGTGCTTTGATCACTCTTAGCTTTCAATTCTGGATACCAGATTGCTGGAAGATTCAAACAATCTTCTCTATTGGTGTTTCTGTATTTCAGTAGCCTCCCCGACTAGTCTTCTTCATGAAGAGGAGTACCTCTGAAGATAAAAGCCAGGTTTTTAACCAAATACAGCCACTCGCCGGCTAAGAGATCTTAAGTAAAAAATAATTGTGATATAATTAATTATCGTAATTGAAAATAATGATTTTAAGTTCTTGCCAGGTTCAAGGAAATTGTGAGAACTATTCAGTCCAAAAAATGAGGGTAGTCCCTTCTTTAAAATCTGAGAAAACATATTTGTTCATGCTGCATGCAATTTATATATTTTATTGTTGAACCTCAGCTCTGATTTTTTTTCTATTTTATTGGCCTAGGTTTTTGTGTTTTCTTTATATTTTAGTACAAAGAATATCTGTTTTGAAAATAGAATTTTTTAAAAATATTATTACTATTTGTTGATCTAGTTATCTCTAAAATAGCAGTATAGTGTGCTTAATTTTTTTTTTTATTTAAATATTTTAATTTAATGAATAAGTAATACCTCTGTTTTTAAGTGTTACCAGATTTCATTTTAGTTATAACATTTCTTTATTATTTTCTTCAGATCTGGTTAAAAATGTTTGATATATTTGTTATAAAATTATATTAATCAAAATAGATAATAATATCGAAAATGTGAAAATATTTTTATTTCTGAGACTTATGAACCTTTTTTGTAGAACAAAAAGTTGAACTGATTCACCTTGTTACTTCTGCAAAGCTTCATACCTGCATTACTAGTCTATGTTTTTATCGATCCAGATAAATAATTATTATTTTAAAAGTACTTGCCTGCCTCTCAAATGAATGTACATAAATAAGTTTACCATAATGATTATTATTAGGTTATTGTAAGACTAACTGTTATTTATTTTCATTTATTAGAAACAGTTATAGTTGTTATGTACGATTAAGTTGTTATTTTAGGTATCATGTTTTGTTTTAGTTATTTTTTAAAGTAAGTTTTAAGTATGATTTTGCCATATTGCAGTACCACTTTGTTAAATCAGGAATCAGTTATTTACATCTCTTCATAACGAAATATTGTTTGTTCTTTTTATTTTCTTTTTATAATAGTTATCTAAATGCCATTTAGATGTATTTGCCATGTACATTCCCATCTAATGTCCTAAAACTCATTTTTATAGTAAGGGTTTGATAATATTTATATAAGAAATGTGTAAATATTTCTTGAAGTTTTGTTTATGGACATATATTTTTCATGCATTTCTGAACATATTTTATAAGAAGAAAAGTATATTTCTTTTTTTAAATGCCTTTCATTTATTATTCCTCTCTTGAAACTTTTGAATTTTAAGAAAATATTTGTAGCACTTTCTGAAGTAATGTAGCTGTAGCTATTGCGGTGGTACTCATGAATGAATTTTGAAAAGTTTCTAATTTTTTTAGTAATTCTAAATACTAGATATAAAAAATGGCATACATTAAAATTTAAATATTGTTTGTGTGTGCGCGTGTCTGTCTGTTAACAAAAATCTGCTACATTTTTTGTTTTACCAAGTTGCTATATAGCATTCTCATAACAAATGATTGAACAAGTTCATTAACCAGCAAAATTATTTCGTGTAAAGCGAAGTTTTACTCCGGACACAAATTAGTAATATGCCCCTAATGGTAGATTTTTTTTTTTTTTTTTTTTTTTGCATTGGAATTCAGCACACATTTTCCCAATACTGGGAACAAACTTTATAATTTTTTAGGAGGTTCTTTATTTTTTGAGTAGTTTTCAAAGATGCATTAAAATATGGAGTAAAGGGGAAATGCCGAATTTTAATTGTAACACCTTAATTGAAATTAGCAATCAAAATATCTTGTTTTATACAATATCAAATATTGAATTTGCTCAGAATATGGATTTTATGATTTGCATAAGACACATTCTTTCTGTTCACAAAGCATTCGGAACTTTTTTATATATGAACTGATTGACATGAAACAAACACTAAATGTTAAGTGAAGCTTACCACAATATATTAGTGAAAACTGCATCTAAATCGGATAAGCCATTTCTGAGATTAGCACAAACAAAAATTCTTACTATCATTGTTTTGGGTACTCTTTTTTTTATGGCGCATCTACATCTAGGTCATTAGCGCCGACATCCAGGGTGCAGCGAGGAATTTTACCAGCGAGCCGTGGGATGATAAAATTCCTGCCGGAGGTTGGGAATCGAACCCACCATCTCCCGCTTATGAATCCAAGGCGCTAGCCATTAGACCACGGGAGACCCCTGTTTTGGGTACTATTGCATTAATGAAGGCTCCCAATAATATTTTTTACCATATATCTTCTATGTAGATATTTAAATGAGGTAAATATGTTTTTATAAAATTCAATGACGAACAAAAAAATGAGATCAAAAATTTAAACTGTGATATTAATATAGCTTTCCTGATGATGGCATTAAGCCAAAATATTGTGTTCAATTAATTAAATATAAATTTTTGGTACTGGGTGACCTGATTGGCCTTTTTTTTTCATTTTTTATGAAACCTAGATAACTTAGTCGAGGTCTCAAAAAAGTGGTAGCACTTATCAACTCAACATTTATTAACATTTAACCCCTAATATTTAATAAAGGATTCTTTAATAAAAGGTACTAGAAATTACAGAATTAGAAGAAGACTGATAAAGTCATGCGTACTGAACAAAGAGGACCCTGGGTCTCATAGATCCGATGCAACCACTAAAAGGGTTAATGTCAACAAAATATGACGCTGAGCAGTAAATAGGAAAATAAGCAAAAAAAAAAAAAAAAAAAAAAAAAACTCTTAGTATTTCATTTTTCTATTAAAGCAAAACATTGTAATATTTTCTTAAAATAAACTGTAATATTTATTATAACAAGGAAAATCAAAAAAAAGTTTTTTTTAACTTAAAAAAAATATACAAAATATTTACAAAAATTATATCTTTTAATTACTTAGTATCACATGTTCTAACGGAGCATATTATTCCAAGTCCTCATCATCGTAAAGGTCTTCAAAATCTGTAAAATAGAAAAGTAATTGATGATTCCACAACAACAGACAGGATTGTTTAGCATAGGAAATTCCAACAGAATGTATTTTATAACTAAAATGAGTAATATTTATTTACTAACGTTTCGGCTTGAATTACAAACCAACAAAATCTTCAGAGCTATGGAGGAGAGAAAGAACAACTCCCCACCATGGAGGCTACATTTCAAAGCGGAATGTAGCCTCCACAATAGGGATATGTTCTCTCTCTCCTCTATAGCTCGAAATGAAGCCGAAACGTTGGCAAATAAATATTACTTATTTCAACTACAAAATGTAGTTTTATTTAACAAATGATTGAACCCCAATCATCTTCACCTACTGAAGAAGAAGTAATCACAAAAGAATCTCCTAGAATTAGAGAAGCCACAAATGTGATTAATACACTTTGGACCTTCTTGGAAACCAGTGATAACATTGATCATCACATGTTTACACATTGAAGTAAAATTTCAAAAATGATTAAGTAAAAGGAGTAAATAATGTCCAAGAAAAGATAGGAGTATGTACCACCTCAATATGAGTTCAATTAGCCATTTCTTCTATCTATTAGAAATCTTTAAAAGTTCTGCCACGGGTGCAACCTCAATAGCTATCAGGTCATCCCATAAGTAATGTCTGTTTTCAATATTCTGTCTATTTCTGTTCCCTCGTTTTCAATTTATTTTTGTTTATTATATCATTAAAAACACTTCTGCTTATCATGTTTTGCTTAATGAAATTTATTTATTCTGTGCTGAAATTTCATTTGAAATGGATCTCCCAAGACAACACATACGCCATATTAAAGCTTTGGGAATTCGATACAGGAGAAAATGCTACATCAACTTATCGAAAACTTGCAGAAATATATGGCAAAAATGTCATTTCTGAGCGTCAAGTGCGGTGGTTTGAACAATTTCGAGCGGGAAACCACAAGCTTGAAGACGAGCCTCATACCAACAGAGCTAGACGACAAACTCCTGCAGGCTACTGTAGAAGAAAATTCTGTTGTAACAGTTGAAGAGCTAGAAGATAAACATATTCTGCAGTCCACAAAAATTATTTATGAGATGACCAGATACATCCCTTCAATTGTTCTAAAACTTAGAGTTCAAATATAAATAAGGAAAAAAAGCTATTAAAGTAAATACCATTGAAAAAATCTGGATGCACAGCCTTTTCATTAGCAGCTAGGTCCATCAGAAGGCCACTTGAACCACCAGCCTACAAACAAAATTTAAAATTAAATTAGTAAAATCAATGAATATTTTGTAAATTGGAATTATATCTTACAACTTCTTTATAAAACTAAATGATAATGATAGACACAAGTTTCATTTTAAAATTAATTAAACAATTAAGACAATTAATTAGAAAGTCGACTTCAAGAGGATTTTGAACTACATATAAATAATGTACACCACACATATTTGAACATGTAGTTAAAAATAAACTCCCACTATGGATAGGCTTGCCATATTTTTGGTGAGTGAAACTGGAGCACATATGGGATCGGCATTAGGGGGAGGGGGCTTGGAGTACATTTGGTACAAATTAGAAGCAAAATGGTGAGTTTTAAGCCTTTTTTTAATCCCAGTAAGTAACGGGAATCTGGAACTCTAAATTGTTAGTCAACCCACATTTTAAAAATAAAAAAGGAATTTTTGCTACTTAATTTACGCTTGGCAGCGCTGTGCAAGTAGTTCCAGCGTTTGCTCACCGATTACAGTTCGAATACTTCTCACTTCATTGGAACTGTGCACACTAGTCAAAAAGGTTGACTGTAGAAAAGTAACCAATTCATAAAAGATTCTTATATACAGAAATTCTTTACTTTTTACATCCTACAGCCGTTTCTGGGATATTGATAAAACCAGGCGGGACACCAGGACAAGAGAAAAATACTGGGACTGTCCTGTCAAACCGAGACGTATGGCAAGCCTAACTATGCAGACTTACTACAATGTGGAGATCAAGAGAGACATCACTGTTGACCAAAATACCATGACAACATAAGAAATAATACATTAACATAATTTAAATAAACAAATAAGGAGAAATTGGGGATTAGTAAATAAATCATGGATCAACCTTTGGAGATATTTTAATTAAAGAATTTATTTTGGCTAATAATCAAATATTTTTATTAAATAGAATAATGATATATTTTAATGGAAAGCCAACTTAAAAAGTATTTTATTAATTTAACAGTAAATTGATGATATTTATATTCAAGGTTTTCATTGCTAAAATAAAAGCAAAATTTTGTTATTCAGTAATGTCATAAAATATCTACAAGTTTTCAGAATTTCAAGAAATGTATACTCTCTGGAATGAAAATTAATTAAAGAAAACTCTAGACCAATTTAAATTTACATTTCACCGCAGATAGAGCAGACAGCAGTTCAAACTGAATTAATTTTGGGTTTTGTTTACGTGTTAATAGTTTTACAAATATAAGACACGCATCAAACTTACCTCCTCCAATTCCATGTAAGGACCAGCACCTTCGGGAAACATTTCATCGGCAACCACCGTAGGCTTCATGTTCAGTTTAGTGTTCTGAAGCAGACGAATCAAACAATCAAAACGAGCTATCTTGGATTCAAATAGTGAACAAACAAATCCAATTAGTGCCTCGCATTTGATAAGGAGATTCACAAAACATCTGATAGATAGCGCCTTAAGCGGGGTTAGTGCTTTTCGTTTATAGAGCGCGCCACCTGAGGTGCTTAGAGATAACATCCAAGGAAAACCCATTTGCTATAAAATGTATATTATAAAAAAAGTCTGCTCGCTGGATGTACATAACTAAGTATATTCCTTAGATGTCGAATGAAAAGAAAAAAACTTTCTTTCGATACATTGGTCCCTTAAGAATAACGATTAAATTTAAATAGATGGTGGGAAATGTACGCTGCGTTTCTGAATAATTCCTTTAAAACAAGCTTTATAAAAACAAAACAAAAAAGATTAATAGTTTGGAGCTTTTGTGATTGTAATGAACAGCTACGCATATTTTTTTAAATATCTTCGAACGGTTGCGAAATCGTCGTGAGTGGATCAGGGACGTATCTAGGAAATAATTTGAGGGGGGGGGGGGCTGGGAACATTTAGGGGGTATGAAATACTAAGAATCTAGGACATGGAATAGTTAGCCAACTAAAGCGTCATTACACCCAAACAAAAATATCTTGTATGAACTAAGTGATCTTATTTAATTTATATTTAAGGTTTATACGACAAATTTTTATTGATTAAATCAAAATTTTGGGGGGGGGGCAGCATTCCCCCTTATATATACACTCATGGAGTGGATGGTAACCATTCGAAATTTTCAATACAGCAATCTCAGATCACTGGAGAAATCGATACTCAACGGTTGTTTGTCTAAGCTTTCCTTAGTATTGTGTTTGGTATTTTTTTTTTTCTTAGTTAAATTTAGCAATAAAATTGATATTTCAAAAAATCAAGGTTAAAGTTAAATAAATGAGAAACGTTTTGTAATTGAGTTCCTTCAAAACGAGGTGGAGTGAAAAATCCCCACATAGAGTTGTGTACTGTCAGTTACCTGTACATATTGGCGCCTGAAATCCTGCTTTTCATCCTGATGAAACTGCAGTAGGTGCTTAAATTGTTGACGAAACGTCAAAACAATATATAAACTGTGAGGAGGAGTACCACCGCTGGAGAAAAATGCCGCTCCATCCAAAAATATGATCCCAGCGAAGAAAAATAAACATCATATATATTAACTGTTTATATTCCAAGCATTAAGAATGAAATTAGGGATTAGAACGGAAATTCACTAAGACGTCGCAGCTCATGTAAATCGGATTTAAAAAATAAATAAATAAAAATTAAAAAAAAGTAAAAAACTGTAAGCTGGTTATAACCAGAAAGCAAAATAGTTGCCCTCCAGAAGAAAGTGCGCAGTTTAGATTAGTCCTGCGGGACTTATTTTTATTCAATTGTATTTGTTTCGATAATTTTAAAAAAAGTCCGCAGGAGCTGCCTAACTAAGCACAATCAATCAATATTCAAATTTGGGTTTTAGATGGAATTAATGAAGTATTAGGACAAAATATTTTATTATCAGACACGAGCAATTTTATAATTTTCGTATATTTTCGTGTGTATCTCCCCAAAAAGGTTGGTAAATCATGGTAAGGCGACGGTAACCATTCGAAAGCATACTAAATGTCCTACAAAAATGAATCTGAAGTAATTATTGATGGGAAGGCCTCAGGTCCTCTCAAATAAGTGCTTAAAACCACCCGTGTTGGTTTCTTTGCTTTGAAAGGGTTTTCACTTTCCGATTGTTTTCCTCAGAGTTGTATAGCTTGTTGGTTTTGTAATTGATTTTAACAGTAAAATTAATTCTCTAGTAAAACAAGATACTTAAAATGAGAACAAATTTCCTGTTGTTTGTAGTAGAACTTTCCGAGCATAAGTCGAAGAGGCGGAGTGAGTAATTCCCACTACTGTAAGTTTCAATTACATAATGGCGCCTAAATCGTAATTATCAAGATTTCATGAGAGAAGGTGTTTAACAATTTTACAAAATACATACTAATTAAACATATTCCAAGGTTTCCAAATGACACCAGGGAAGAAGTTATGAAAACACGCTAAGACGACGCAGTTTTTTTACATACATGTAACGGACTTTTCTTTACATGTACATACATATCAAACTTGGTGAATTGAAAACATTTTAGCGAATAGGAGGTTTTTTTTTGTTTTGTTAGTGCTCTGGAAGAATCCACATTTACTATCTGCATAGGAACAAGGTTGTAATTATGTTGTTTCCTGTAAATATAAAGCAGAACAATAAATGACGCATTTATCATCCGTGAGAATCTATTTGATTGCCGTTCTACGCATGTATGTACAGTGAAATGTGTAATCAATACTCTACCCGGAAATTACGAGGAAATATTCGTCATAAAATGACTAAATTGGCTCACAGTAAGATTATTCAAAAGACAAAAATGAAATACCTCTATATTGGGAAAATTATAAGCTTGAAAAAACGTACTAGGCATTCATTAGTTTGACTAAGCATAAATTGTGAAATAACCAGTCATTTATGTCTTTGTGAGATTATATTATCTGACATAATTATGAATCACAAACCCTTTTAATATCTATTTCGACTCATCAAATTGTAAATTACTTACAATATCTTTATCTCCAAACCAATGAGACATTCGTGTGTAGCCAATTCGGAGTTGAGAAAGTACAATTTCTTCTTGTCTGTTATCACGTCAGCTGGATGTCTATTCCTGAGTTGTATTTTTGTTTATTGACAGTTGGTCGAGTCCAGCTGTCTCGTCAATTATTTATATTTTGTTTATTTCCATTGGTCAAGTTTTTGGGAGCTTTTTCCCAAAACTTCATGACACGGCAGCCAGACAGGACTTGACAAACCAATTTATGATACACGCAATGCAGACTTTACTGTAAAACGGATTGCAGAAGACGACAAAAACTGAATATTCCTCATGACATGAACTAATTGTTAAGGGACTGCAGCCAGTAATTAAACACAATAATATCTTGCTTACAGAACACCAAACTATACAATATCATTTGAAAATATCTGCTGAATAGCCGTTGGCTTTTAGGCATATTTAAGACATTTCCAAATCTCTGTTTATGGGAATAAGTGAATCAAATTTTTATCACAATGCTGGTCCATTGTACCATACAGGTACCATCTCGAAAGAATGAAATCGCCATAGAAGCGAATCACTTATAAATAAATAAAAAAATTATCTCCAAAGTCATTAGAGACGAAATACCAAGTACCTACAAACGTTTCTAATCATTCATGAAGAACTCTTAAGAGCTCTTTCATTGAGTCCATCCTTGTAAACAACTCAGCCCTGATTCGAATCTGCGCACAGTCCTCCTGTTTCATGGCAAAAATAGAAAAGCAAGACTTTTTTTTCCGGAAAGCTGAACCCATTTCTATTTTCTCTTCCGTACTGAAACAAGTTTAATTTTTGGACAAACCTATCAATCGCTTTGACTATTCAAATATGGTTGTTCACAACATCTGTAAGCTTGGCGTTTTTCACACTTTCTATTCACAAATAAATAAATCCCATCAAGAATAATTACTTGTTCAACCCTAAATATAAAAAAGTGGAGCTAAACAAAGAGCCCTTTAGACTGCTGTTCTCCCTCTCGGACAGTTGGCTGAGGAGGCACAGGAGTCGAAAAATAAAGATATAACAAATTACAGACAGGTTTTTTTTTGTTTTTTTTTCAGAAAAGCCAGCAGGCGGAAAGCATTGATGGCCTATTCGCCTTCTTCTGTCTTCAGACTAGAGATGGGCGATCTGAATAGATTTTTTAAAAGATAGCTCTTTTTACACTATATATCGATTTTTAAAATCGATCTCCAAGGGCCGACCTTTTCAAAGAATCGATCTCCAAGGGGGGTATTCAAATTGACATACTTAAGCCGATTCGTTGTAGTGATGATCGATCTGCGAATGGAATACAAATTTCGTAGGTAATTTTGGTACTTACGTATTAGCGTCAAAGCAGGTTAAAGAGTCAGGTCTCAGAGAACTGGATCAAGGAGTCGAATAACTTTTTGCCAATATGGCGACGGGATTATCAACGTTTTGGGTTAACTAGAGTTTTTTTGTAACCTTTATCGAGCGAAAAGGCGTAGAACTTATATTAATAGCATAATTGCCATGCGTTTCCGCTCGCTACGCTCGCTCAAGGTTATATCTAAACTCTAGTCAATCCAACTCGTTGATAATATAGATCAAGGATGGTTTTTCGCTGGATAATGGACTGATATTCAATTTAGCATCGCTTCAAAAGTCTCTTTTCATCCTTGTTATTCTGTTGTCGCCATATAAACTCTGCTAAACACGAATCTAAATAATAAACAACAATTCCGTGGGTAAATAAAACACAAATGAATTGCATTATAAAGACAAAGGGAACAAGATGGTTACTATAAACACAATAGCCAATGAACCTATGCTGGTCTGATAGTGATTGACCAATAGAAATGCGTTATCCATGATCCAGCTCTCTGAACGAGACCCGCACCTTTAACCTGCTTTGACGCTAATACGTAAGTACCGTAATTTTAAATAATCGTGGAATCGACTCATATCGAAGATCGATTCATGTCGTAGATCGATCTTCTGAGCCTAGAAGATCGATCATTTGAATCGATCTGAACTCACCTATCTTTATAGTGAATCGATCTTTTCTTTTAGATTCTAATCGATTTTAGATTCAAAAGATCAATTCATAAGCCCACTCCCAAAAAAAAAGTGTTAGAAACTTAAGACGAAGATGCCCTAGCGGATATTAAAATTTTGATGATTGAAAAAGAATATGAAACCGAAGAGAGAATCCACACAATTTTTTATAACATATATTTTCCGTGTTATCAATTACATTAAAAGTAATTCGTTTTTAGTTGGAAATCTTGATGGATTCAGTTTGTGTTCGTCGAAAAGTAGATACTTTACGTTCCAAACCCTCTCCCTCCTCCACCCTTCCCTTCTTTATGATTAAAATGTATGAATCCAGCACAAAACAGCTCTCAAATTAGTAAATTAACTTAAAACAAGATTTGAACGAATCTCCCATCATCCCCCCCTCCCAATTCGTGATCTAATTTAATAAAACTAACCAAAAACAAGTTTGCACTCTTTCCACTGAAACTATTTTTTTGCACAATGATTATTGAATCGGGACAACTGTACTGCGTAACTGAGGATATCTAGCGTCAGATTCCATCAATAGGTGTTCCTTCATTTGTTTACTTTTTAACATATCATTCCTTACGCTTTTAAACAAATCACAAGCCCGTAACACGAAAATAACTCCTTATCAGCATAGCCACAGCGCACTATCAAACAGGTTGTCTGAGGAGGGCGTTGGGTCATACCTACCTACTGAAAGAGACATGACGTCACTCTCATATCGATTCCCTTCGTTCATGTTCGCCAGCTCGACTGTTTCCCATTCTCGGACAAGTGGATTCACTTTCTGTGTACTCAATTCATAAGCTGGACTTCTCCTTTCAGTTGTGCTCTCAGTTTCGCTTTTAAATTTTCTGCAGTTTTCTTTTAGTTAAATTTTGTTAATACTGATAATGAAGTGGGATATACCAACGCGATAGTCGAAGTCCTTTGAGGTTTAGCTTATCCCTGAACCCTAATAGTCAGTTGCTGCTTGCTTACCATGGACCACATGGACGATCTGAAATCGTACGCAAGGAGCGCTTCCCAATTATAGAGCATGATAAGCATTATGTCATTGACTATCTACTGAAAAAAATAGTACTTTCGGATGAGGACCATGTACGTGAACTGCCGGTTAGGGAATCTTATAAGACCAACGCCATTTTAAGGTATGCCACAAAAATGTTAAAGAAGAGCTCAAAAATAAGGTTTTAATACGGCTATGATTATTACTAAAACGTGATTTGCATGTCAGGAACAAAGCAAAATATTAAAACCTGGGCTTTACTTTCAATAATAACTAGTTTCAGAGTCCTAAAATAATCTGATACGTAAATTGGTAAATTTTGGAAATGAATCTGACATCTAACCTCTTGGCTGTATTTGCCTAAAAGATGAAATTGGACTCACCAATATCGAAAACGTATTTCGATCTGAGGAAAGTAACCTTAGAGCCAACGGCATGCCGTATATGCCGCGGCATGGGCGTATAAGGGGGGGGGGCTGTAGGGACTCCCCCCTCCCTGAAATCGGTAAAAATGTGTCATAAAAACCTTAAAAATAAATAAAATAAGATCACTTAGTTACGAAAAAATAATTTATTTTGGGTGTAATAGCGTTTTAATTGGCTAACTATTCTAAGTTCTAGATTTTTAGAATTCGATACCCCTCAAATGCTCTCAGAAATTCTCGCTGCACCTCCCGAAATTATTTTGTATATACGCCCATGGCCAACGTTAAATGCACCGGTTCCTGTCTATCACCGATGTTAAGCAGCGTCGGGCGTGGCCAGTACCTGAATGGGTGACCGACCACGTGCTGTTGATATTATAAACGGGTGGAAAACTGTAGATAGCCCGGCGTTAATAGTCCAATTGTTGATACGTCCCGTAAAAAAAAAAAGTAACCTTAGAGTCTTGTTGAAGGGAAATCCTTGAATTGGACGAACATTATACAGCCTTTAAATTAAAGATAATTAACGACCCGGCTCTAAGGACAGATTCTAATCGCTATTCTTAATGGCAAACGAAAGAATTGCTCGAGCGATATTGCATTCCTATATTTGATCCGGAGGTTCAGACGTCGTTGTCGGTAGCATAGTTTACTTCTGGTCCGGTATCTTCGGAAATTGAAGGTTTCGCAATAGCTATATAACACGACGCACGTCCAGTAATTCCGACGGCACTTTTTAAATTATATAAATATTTAAAAAACATATGAATACAATTCCAGCTAGATCCAGTTTCGTTTAAGCTTCATATCGTTAAAGCTTGACAAGCCAGCTTTAACGATATGATGTTAATCTCAACGGTCGACTATCTCTTCTCAATTAAATGTATAAGATTGGGACATATTAATTAATTTGTGCTAAATCAATTGAGTAATTTTGTTTTGTTAATTATCATACAATAGTTTGACAGTAAAAAAACGTTAATATGACGATCTTTTGACAAATAATATTTATTTCCCTCCAAAATGAAGGTCATTGTGCATCTGCTTATTTTAGGATGTAAAAATCAATGGTAATTATTTTTGTGTATTTTCATAATGGTTAATCTCTTATTAATGGGATTTCTTGTGCGTTATCTTTATTACATAATTGTATTTTTATAATTCATCTTCGTACACAAATGATTTTTTATATTTTTTTCCTACGGCTCAATGGCTCCTTTGTGCCCTTTCTTGAGGACGTTTTTTTGCACAAGTGCGTAATCCTGACATTGTTGCTGAAACATTAGAAAAGAAAAAAAAAATGAAAATTAGTTTTACATTCTGTTTAGGGATTAAATACAATTCCGTATAAAACAATCAAAGGTTTTTTGATGATATGTTTGTTGATGATGTGTTTGTTGATTATTACCTCTTTGGGGGGAATTGTGACGTCACTCTGGTTTTGGTTAAGTAAAACACGTGTTCATTTTAATATTTAATTTTTTTTTTTTTTTTTTTCGGCGCATCTACATCTAGGTCATTAGCGCCGACATCCAGGGTGCAGCGAGGAATTTTACCAGCGAGCCGTGGGATGATAAAATTCCTGCCGGAGGTTGGGAATCGAACCCACCATCTCCCGCTTATGAATCCAAGGCGCTAGCCATTAGACCACGGGAGACCCCTTTAATATTTAATATATTAATAATTGAATCAAATAATTAAATAAAACAACTAATAACATTAAAATAACTAATAACATTAAAATAACTAATTAAATGTTAAAATTACACGCTAACCTAGGAACTACTTTGTACATACTATAATCTTATCTTACATATATATACAATTAATACAAATGCTACTTGAGGATATCCATCGCAACTCTTCATTACACCTAAGTATGGCCATACTGATACGTTATTATAACATAACACAACCAAGCGTAAGTACTCACAAAAACACAGATGAGCGTCCTATATTGGGACCGACTGGTTAACCTCCTAGGCAGGAACCTTCCAGCTATATAGTCTACCATAGAGGTAGGATCTATAGGCGCAGTTATTAGCCTATGACGAACCGCCACATTGATGATATGTTTGTTGATGATATGTTTAAATGAATCGTATCGATGAAAAAGATATTGTGTTACGGTTGAGATAAATTATTTGAAAGATGACGGCCGATAAACGAAGATGTACATACGATCTCAATAAGAAACTTTGTAAAAAAAAAAAAATGAAAATAATTTTAACAGGAAACCCATCCTCTCAATTGTAATATTTCATCAGCTGATTCACCCATTGACAGTCATCCCTGAAGAAAAATGTCAATTTGAAACAATAAACGTTGAAAATTCTCTTATCATATCCTTGATAAGCATACGCAACCTTTTCCTCATCCATCAAACATACACCAATGTTTAATTGGTGATGAGTATATTTAATAACGCTTCTTCTAGGAAATATTCAAGATTGGGAGAAAAAAATATTGGATAATCCGAAAAATTATGAGAAAATTCAGACATTAAGGTAGATAAAAATAACTATATTTTCCTAAAACAATCATTGTAAGCATCTTCTTCTACAATCATGACAACCATTTTCTTCAATTTCAAAGAATTTCAACAATCGAAATAATAACTTTTTTCATCATTCAAAATATTATTTTTCTACAGCACTGAAGATATTACTCTTCAGAAAAGTTTTTACTTTTTTCTGCAAACCAAATTATTACATTTCTTCAGCAATCAGACATCTCTTTATTCTCAGCAACGGAAATATTATTTTTCTTCACATATCAATGTATTATTTATTTTTTTTAGCAATGACAGTATTTTTCCCTTCTCTTTTTCTTCTAATTAATGTATTATTTTTCTTCAGCAATCAAGGTATTCATCTTATCTATCGAAGTTTCTTTTAGCACTTTCCTCCGAAGGAAAGTAGCTATTGAGGTTGCTCTCATGACGGAATTTTTGAAAAATTTCTTCAAATCTTTATCGATCCTAACTAGTAGACACCGAAAATGACCCGCGTTAAAAGTTATATATATATATATATATATATATATATATATATATATATATATATATATATACACATATATATATATATATATATATATATATATATATATATTTTTATTTTTTATTTTTATTTATTAGGAGATACAATACATACACTCAATTGTTACTATTATTCTAGAATGCAATAAGTCAATTAACAATTGGGTGTCTCCTTCACCCTCGTTATTTAGGCTTGAACACAACACAAGCCTAGTTGCTGGAAGACCTAAATCAATAATATGTCCTCATCAGTCTTCAGAGTACCTAATAACGAATATAAGAAGGCACAAAAATAATTAAATAAATAAAGTAAAATAAAATACAAAAAAATAGCACTAAAAAAAAAAACCTTACAAATCAGTATATCTGATAATATAACAATATATAATAGTATAAATTAATATAATTATTACAAATATAACCAAATAGATAAAAAAACAATAAATAAAATAAAACTAAATATAATAAAGCAAAAAAAACCGATATTAATAAATAAAAAAAAAAAAAAGACTAACAATAACCAGGTCAATATAATAATAATAAGATAATACCACGTTTTGAACCCAAACACTTCACCCGCTAGACCAGAGCACTCGATAAAGACTTAACGTGGTGCAGTCACATCTAACAACCACAAACATACCCACACCCCAAATTAAAATATAAACAAGTAAAACACATAAATAAATTAAAAAAAAAAAAAAAAAAAAAACGGGCGATTCTCAACGGCCCGCACCAGCGAGGAGTGTCCTCCATCGACTGAAGATGATGCAGGAGCCCTTTAATACCCGCAATGTAATGCTTCTCAGCACCCCCATCGGGACACCAAGCTGCCTTAAACTCTTGGCAGAAGCACCGCTCCACACACCCCTCCAGCTCAATGTACAGGACGTTACCTCCACGTCGGTGACAGCCACGCCAAACATTCGTCCCACTGCCAAACGCACACCAAGTCTCCCATACTTCCCATTTACAATCTGTGCGTCCAGAATCATCACCTTACCCTCTTTAGCCACAATTATGTCGGGTTTCCAACGTCGGCCATCAGCTCTCAGGACTGTCTCGAGGTGTACCTCGTACCCCCTCCCGTCTAAGGCTTCACCCAGTACATCCACCACAGTATCGTGCCTCAAACAACGACCTCCCCGTGAAACATAGCACAGCTGAACAGCATGAGTGCCGGTCTCATCCTCAAGGCAACCCGCCCTGCAAGTAAGAATCCGGCCCTCACGCCGGCCTCTTGTCGTTCTCACGGTGGTCGGCAGAGCATTTATGTGGGTACGAACATACTGGATGAAGTCCCACCCAGAAGAGGTTCCAGCTCCATTATTGAGCCAATGTGTCGAGGCCTTACTAGCAGAGGATTCCTTTAATCCTGCTCCGTCGTTGGACGAATGGAGCCTACCTGCCCACCAGCGCTTCCTAACTTCAGGGCACCAAGCGTCTTCATCTATTAAGCCCTGCCTGGCCAGGGCCTCCCTCGCTCTCCGCAGCCTTTTGGTCACGTCTGCCGAACCATAAGCCGCCCTTGCCGCGGCTAGACCAGACCATTCCATTCTAGACAGACGGCCTATAGTCAGAGCCGGCACCAGGACCCCCATGCAAGGCACACCCAAGCCTCCGTCCGTGCACGAAGCATGGAAATACCCAACTGGTATATCCTTAGGCAATCTCAGCCATCTCCTCACCGCGGCTCTAACCTTTATATCAAACTTTCTTAATGCTTCGCGGGAGGAGCCACCAAGTACCAGCTTGTGCACGTAACTCGGAAGGAGGTGATACCTAAGAGCGGTCAACCTCTGCTGCGGCTTGAGGGGTGCATTCCCAATTCTTAAAAGGGCCCTTCCAATTTCCTCATCAGGCCTCTCGGATCCATGGTTCCTATAGGTGACTCCGAGGTACTTAACGGAGTCATGGAACTGCATCTGCCTCACCGGGGCTCCACCAACGGTAAACAGTGCGTCCTCAACTACCTTGACCCTGGCCACACGCCCAGCCGGTACCAGCGAAAGGGCACAGCACTTACCAGGACTAAGCTCCATCCCCAGTTTGGCGATGGCTGCCCCAACCGCTGCAAGTGCACCCCGCATGCCAGCCACCGAGGACGCCACCAGGACCAAGTCATCGGCAAAGGCTAGATAGTTAATCCTCACTCCATCCAGAGTATATCCTACCTGGCTTGGAACCGCCTGGAGGACCCAATCCATCGCAAGGTTGAAGAGGCACGGAGACAAAGGATCTCCCTGCCTAATCCCCCTTCCGCTTACAACTGGGTCCGTCCACCTCCGACCATCGGTAATCCGGGTAAACCCTTCACCGTACACCCCCATCACGTATTCAACGAATCCTGATGGTAGGCCTTTGCGGATCATGGCGGCCCGTAGAGCTGAGTGACTAATACTATCGAAAGCCTTAGCAATGTCCAGAAAGGTCAAGTGTACCTCACGGCGACAACGCCGAGCCTCCCTGAGCACCGCATCCAAGACTACACTGTTCTCCGCAGTTCCGTCGGCTGCTATGAACGCCCTCTGGCCTGTCTCCTGGAGATCCAACGCTCTCAGACGTGCAGCCAATGTCTTGTGAAGTTGTCTGAGAGCTACAGACGCCACAGTGATAGGTCTGTAATCGCTAGGCGTCTCAGGGAACTTATTCTTAGGGATAAAGACAGTCCTTGCACCTATGATTTCAGGGATAAACCTGCCCCCTAGTAAATATAAGTTATAGAACACCGCACGAGCCTTAGGGGGAACAGACTCCCAATCAGAGGCTCGCAGCCCATCCGGACCTGGTGCAGAGGACCTATCTATCTTATTTGTTTGGATCTCCTCCACTTCGACAGGCGTCCATATTGTGGTGATCTCTATAGCTCCCGGTGGCAAATTTTCCTGATCAAATGGCCGAGAGGGACTCTCCATAACCGGGCGCCAGTAATTCTCCATTTCGTCCAACGAATGCCTGCGCTCTAGAGGACCTCCTTCCAATATCTCCTTTACCGCCCTACTCCTATTAGCCTTCCAAAGTTTCTGAATGCGCTGGTACTCCAACGGACGGCGATGTCTAGCATTAAATGGAAGGGGTCGTGGGCCCCCAGACTGTCCACTCCTCTCGAACGAGGTATTACCCCATTCAGGAAAGCGCGCCTGGAGCCACTCACACAGTCGGTCCCCCCCCCCCCTCGTGTCGGTCGGAGCCCTTCTCTGGCTTCCTCGACTAGTGACGCAAGATTTCTATCAAGGCCACGAAGGCCGCTCGCCTGCTCTGTAGCCACGTCACAAAAAAAGCTCTCTACCACTAGGACCGACCACCTCCACCACTTGCGCAGGCTGTCGAAGCTCCTCTCTATTCCACTCATTCATTGCCTCACGAAGAAATCCCCGATAACGCGGAGTAAGCCTTATTCGTTGCGTTGCCCCAGCTGTTCTATCGAGCAGGCCATGTACAAGGCTATCATTAGTAATAATGAGCCCCCTTGATCTATACTCAGCCTCACGCTGTGCCAGAAGACGCAACTCTTCCTCACTCCATCGGGGCATTGTGGGAATACGGATTGCTCTATTGTGGATCTCCGGGTGGGCACGAGTTACGTGCTGACCTAGACTTCTATGATTCCTGAACCCCCGACCACAGGTTCTACACATTCGTATCTCGAAGTTAAAATCCATAATCAGTCCTTTCACGAATGCGTCCGAGGGCAGCTTGGTACGTGGGTCAGACCCTACTACTAGCTATATGCATGGTGTCCCTAACACCTGCTCTCTTACAGTTTGGACAACAAGGAGGGTCACTATTCTTGGTGCACTCTATCTAGCAATGACCACTCGCTCCACAGTGGCCACAAGTGTGAACTTTCTGCGCACACGTTCTTGAAATATGCCCAAACCTTTGACACTTGTAGCATCTGCTAGTTTCAACATGGTCGCCAACCACGCAAAAGTTGCTGCCGAGGTATACCCCAATATATATATATATATATATATATATATATATATATATATATATATATATATATATATATATATATATGTGTGTGTGTGTGTGTGTGTGTCTGTTAACACGATAGCGGCCAGAGTTTTTGTTTTTTCGTCACGAAACTTGGTATATAGCATTCAATTAGCAAACGATTAAACGAGTTCGTTAACCACCAAAGTCGGTCCACCGGAAGGGGGGTTTACCCCGAACCCAAAATACTAATTTGACTATGTCAGCCGTAATATTTGTTATATTTCAACGAAACTTGGTATTCGTAGTGGTAATATAGAGAGAAAAGTGAGATATAAAAATGAACTAAATCGGTTCATTAGAAGGGGGGGGGGGGGTTTACTCCGGGCCCACAATACCAATTCGCCACTACCAGCCGTGATTTTTGGTATATTTCGACGAAACTCGGTATTCGTAGTGGTAATCCACAGGTAAATATGTGTTGTAAAAATAAACTAAATCGGTTCATTAGGAGGGGGGGGGGTTTACTCCGGACCCACAATGCCAATTCGCCACTACCAGCCGTGATTTTTGGTATATTTCGACGAAACTCGGTATTCGTAGGGGTAATCTACAGGTAAATATGTGTTGTAAAAATAAACTAAATCGGTTCATTAGGAGGGGGGGGGGGTTTACTCCGGACCCACAATGCCAATTCGCCACTACCAGCCGTGATTTTTGGTATATTTCGACAAAACTCGGTATTCGTAGGGGTAATCTACAGGTAAATATGTGTTGTAAAAATAAACTAAATCGGTTCATTAGAAGGGGGGGCTTACTCCGGACCCAAATTCCTAAATATACTCATACCGGTCGTAATTTCTGCTGTATTGTAACGAAACGCGGTATACGTCGTGGGTAACTCATGAGAAAGAAGTGTTGTAAAAATGAGCTGAATCGGTCAATCGGAAAGCGGGGGTTTAATTTGTAATATATTTCAATAGAAAAGCCCGCCAGACGTAGATTCACAAAGCCGCCGCAAGGAGCGCTTTCTACCACTAGAGTGACTGTATCCTGTTCCTGCGTTAGATCAAAATACGATAATATGAGGTTTTTTGAATTTATTACGTAGTGTAATAGGTACCATGTGTAAACATAACTCTGGAAGCAAATTAATAATTGGTCAGTTACTCATTACAAATTTAAAAGAGAACTATTCATGTTTTTATTTTATTTATGTAGGATATTTTAAGCAAATTGTTCTGGAAAGCAGTCTACACTACCCAAATTCTGAGGAAAGTGCTTAGTTATGCAGCTCCTGCGTGACGGACTTTTTTGTTCATCAAGAGGCAATTTGTTCGACAAAAAAACTTTAATAATAACGATCTTTTAACAAATAAAATTTATTTTCTCTATAATCTTCGGGCAATTACGATAATTAGGAATTCTTTTCCCCTTCGTTTTTGTTCTTTTTTGGTTTTTTGGTCTTGGGTGTTTTTTTAGGCTTTTTTGTGGGTTTGGGCTTTTTCTTCTGTTTAGCACATGTGCGTAATCCCGGCATAGTAGCTGAAACATCAGAAAAAGAGCAATTAGTTTTTTATTCTTTTTAAGAATCAAATTAAAGTCCGGAAAAAGCAACAAAAAAAGGCTGCACGCATTAAGATACCCATTGAGGCAAGTCCATACTGTGTTCAATTTCTTTCTTTTTTCCCAGTTTTGTTTATTCCATTAGCATTAAGTTTTACGTTTGTATTGAATAATTGTTAATAATATCTGTTTTCATAAATTACAGTAAGTTCTATTCAATTTTGTATGTAATTCATTTTAAATCTACATCAGTTTGTGCAATCGAGATTGTGATGGAATAAAATACGATTGATGGTAACGCGCCATAAAATAAAAATAAAGCTGTTATGCCCATAAAAGGACAATAGGGTCCAGAGAGAATGATACTGCAGGTTCTATTTTTGACTATACTAGGGCATGTGTACATACGTCTCACTAGGAAGACAGTGTGGTCAGTACTACGCTGAAGCCTCCTGATTTTCCAACCCTAGAGACGACAATCCAGAACCCCGCATTCCACAGTCGCAGAAAGCATATTGACTTGCGCATGAAATTTGTCAGGGTAAAAGTGAAGTCTGGAATGGTTTCATCTGAGCAACTAGCGGATATCCTTTCGAGGCCTCTACCCAGACAGCGTTTTGAATCAGTTCAAGATCAAATCGGAGTGTCCACTTCAGTTCGGGGGTAATTGTGAATGGTCATCCTTAGTGCATTGTTGTGACTGTGGAGGAATTCAGAGCGTATCAATGTTTGGGGGTGTTAAATGTAAATGGCATGACAACACTGCATCTGTGATCCCCTTCCCCCTGCTTATATCATGCCACTCTTGATGCTTTTGGTTCTAAACAACATTTATGTCTTCAATGAGGGAGTATTTTTGGGGAAGTGTTAAATGTAAATGGCATGACAACACTGCATCTGTGATCCCCTTCCCCCTGCTTATATCATGCCACTCTTGATGCTTTTGGTTCTAAACAACATTTATGTCTTCAATGAGGGAGTATTTTTGGGGAAGTGTTAAATGTAAATGGCATGACAACACTGCATATGTGATCCCCTTCCCCCTGCTTATATCATGTCACTCTTGATGCTTTTGGTTCTAAACAACATTTATGTCTTCAATGAGGGAGTATTTTTGGGGAAGTGATAAATGTAAATGGCATGACAACACTGCATCTGTGATCCCCTTCCCCCTGCTTATATCATGTCACTCTTGATGCTTTTGGTTCTAAACAACATTTATGTCTTCAATGAGGGAGTATTTTTTTTTGACAAGCCACTTGTGCTTAGATTCTACAACTACGGTGCAATTCAGCTCTCAAGAACCCCGCATTCCACAGCCGCACAAAGCATTTTGACGTAAGCCTGGTTTCAGGAATGGTTTAGGTGGAAACAGCGACTTCTAGGTCTTATCGGAATGTCTAATTCAGTTCGGGAGTGATGCGTTTTGGTGTCCCACCTGATTTGGAATGATCATTCGTTGTGCATTGTTGTGAGTGTGGAGACATTCAGTGTGTATCAGTTCTTGGAAATTTTATATTTTTGGGGAAGTATTAAAGGTAAAAATAAAACGTGGCAACACTGTTTCTGTGATTCCCATCCATCTGTTTCAATCATGTTGCTCTTGATGTTTTTGGTTCTAATCAACACGTGTTTTATTAGGTACTCCATTAAATATGCTCTATAATAATCAGTTAGTTTATACAGCCCTTTGATGGTCCAATTTGGAAGAAATTAGTACAAAATATATTCTCTTCAAATGTGTTGACAACTATGTTTAGCAACAGAATCTACACACTGGAACAGAACGGAATAACTGTGAGAGGCACATTGCTTATTAGTAAGGCCGAGCACAAGAGGCAAAGTGTTTGATAGAAAAACCTTTAATAATAACGATATTTTGACAAATACAATTTATTTTCTCTAAAAGCTATAAAAAGAAGGCATACGCTGACATGAGCCCACATGTTATTTCACTTTCTGTTTAGTGTTTATGTGTTTTTTTTGGATTTTGTGGTTTGTTTGGCTTTTGCTTTTTCTTATTGCTCGTGTCCTTTGCACAAGTTCTTAATCCTGGCATGGTAGCTGAAACATTAAAAAATAAATTAGAGGAAGCGAAGAAACTGCAAAATCGAAGAAAAAAATGCAGAAGGTTGTGAAGGGTTTGCAGTATGAAGAGGGTCACTAAGATGGAATGTTCAAAGACAAAATTGTAGTCAAAGGTTTCAGGGATATTTTGTTAAGACTTTTACACCACATTTCCACAGTTAGATACAATATCGAGTGGTTCCTGTAAACAGGCAATATCTACATAAAATCGAGGGGTCGTCTAGCGTTTTTTGCAGCAGAGTCGTAAAAAAATTGCCGCTCATTCGAAGTGCGAGACACAAGAAAATTCTGGACAGCTTTGGGTAATATTTGATAAGGCGGACGTTTTACAAGAATACTGAATATTGTTCCGACATCCGAGTATTTTCCACCTGCCAGAAAACACTGCGCACCTGTCAACCTCGTGATCAGACATGCTGAAAAGGTTTCTCCTCTTTAAATTTGATTCCTCATTTCTCAGTCATTCTGATACAAAGCTGGACGAATTATTCGAAACCACTTGGTATGAAACAGGTAATGTTCCGGAAACCCATGGAGTCTTGTAATTTCAGTGTCAAAAAAGGTCAGGCCTTGAACAAAGATTCCTCTTCCGTTTATTTTTCACTATCCAAAATTATAGCAGTTTTTTCAGTGAACCCAAAAAGGTCAGTTATATTTAGCAACTAATGAAGAACAAGGCATGTCAAGTGTTTGTAGGGATGTCAAGTGTGTACACGTGACATCCCTACACTACGAGTACAATCTGTCAGAATTCAAGTCAATGGTCAGACCCCATACAAGTACACAATCACTAGAATTTGTTTTGTTGTAAGAAACGACTTATTTGTCATATCTGCTTGTTAGACAAATATTCTTTAATGAATTTTCAATGGGAGAACCCATTGGTATTGGTATCCGAAACCTTCAAAGTCGTCACGTTCTCAAAAATAATATTTTTTCTGACACAAATCAATTCAAGTTCCAATGTGCCAAATCTCTATTCTTAATATCACTTATTTTTACAAAGAACGAACAACAAAACGACGACGACTATACCGTTCATCTTCACTAAGATAGAGCAACCGCTTGTGGAGAACAGAGACATAAATGTACGTTTATATAAACGTACATAGGTTCGAGAAGTTTTATTTTTCGTGCATCTTCAAGAGCCAACTTTTTTGGAAGGTGCTCTAATATTAAGGAATATTATCAACAAGACAACCAACATAAACCCAGTCATAGTCCGATCCGATGCAAGGAAAAGTTCAATTGCACATAAATGAACTTCTGAGGGAAATTGCCCTTTCAGTCTTCCTTCAGGTAGGCCATTCGTATTTATTTAAATTTTAACGTCCATTTATTATTAACTACGAATTTTAGGACGGGTTATCTATAGGTTACCACCCTTTTCTAGCCAGGATAGGGGTGATGCCTTTCCTTTTTTCGAAAGAAAAGCCACCGCCCCTAATGGGAATCGAACCCACGACCTTTGGCACGGAGTGTTAAGAGCTCACGCCTTAACCCTCACGGCTACCGGGTCTCCCGGCCATTAGTAAAACTTTATTGTACTACACTATAGATGAAACAATATAAAAACTGTTTATTTCTTAAATAAGAAATCCTTGGGAAGAGGTCAAACAACGGAGTTAGTATTTAATGTTTATCAAAACTTAGGCAAAGCAAAGGCTGAAAACAATTTACTCTCTTGCCTATTCAAATAGATATGAAGTGCGATGGAAAGGGGCGTGGCCCCTGTTGTAACCATTGAATTAGAAGGGATCTACTACTAACTCAATGGTTGTAACCCTATCACTAGGAGTTTATACATTATAAACTTATTTATCATTATGTTTTAATATAAAGTGTCATTTATATTTTAGTATGTGAATAATAGGCTTTTAAATTTGTCTCTTTAAACTTGTGCACCCACATTTCTTTATCAGCAGCCACATAACTGAAAATATTAATGAATTTAAACCACCATCATTACGGAACAGGTCTATAAGATATCTTCGCCGACTACAGCAGAGCAAGCATAAGAATCTCTTGAAGAAAGAAGCAGAATTTTGGCTTTAGGTGTAGCGTAATATATGTAATCTATGGATTTTAACTGATAATGTTGAATTTTTTCTATCTCTGTTGTTTCTTGTATGCAAGAAGAACATTGAATGGATCTAAATTGATAGCCTTGGCTTTCATTGAAGAAGGAGAAAGAAGAGGCCTGCCAGCGAGATATGAGCAAGCCTGGAGCCTTCCTACCTCCCTACTCTCTCTGTGGAATAATGAATGGTGTGACGTCACCGGAGCCGTGCCCTCTCCTCAGATACCTTATCGCCTCAATCAGCTGATCTTACGTCATGTCTCAAACGTTCATTCATTCAGTGGAACTCTCCTTGGCTAAAGAACTAGGCAACTACTAGAAACAAATAATGGGAGAGCAGCACTTCCTTGTGTAATAAAGACAAAAGTCGGAACTGCATGGTCTTAACACATTTCCAGAATATATTTGGTATAATTTCAAAGCATTAGAAACTCATAATATTTCACCTTCGACAGAACCAAATCAGTACTTGTTAAACTTCATACGCCATTTTCTCCGTCTGACGAGAGCCCATTGCGCAGTAACTCTATTAAACTCTCGACTCAGCACCTTCCATTTACCATTTTTCGACATTTTTAAGAAGAAAAAAGCTATTTCTAACTTAACTAAGATTGAGGTATCATAGTTTGGATAAATGGCAAACGTGTCTAACATATTGAATTCAATAAGTCCTTTTGGAGTTCCCTAAACCAAAAACGTTCGGCTAACGTTTAGCTAGTTTACACGAGCTTAGTACTTGTCATTAGGGCTTATCTCTCTCACTAAGCTGGTTTTGTGACAAGTGACAAGTATTCGTTCACACGTAGTGGTCATTTAGCGTTCAGTACGGTCTGTCCAGTGACTAAGCCTGTCACTAAATAATTGTTGGGTTTTCTACACGATGTGTCAAGGCACAACTGCGTAGTAGAATGGTGATGAAAGAGCTTACTTGCCGCTTAGTAAATAGCTCACTTGTACTTTCGGCTTATACTAATACTTGCCACTTGTCACTAAAAACACATTACACTCAGGTATACGTGCTTAGGTGACATGTATTAATGACAAATACTAAGACCATGTAAACAAGGCATAACACAAAGACGAGTATGACAATTTTCTCGCCCCAATTTTGCCGAAAACTGTGTCTCTGTGTGGGGTAGTTTTGCTAAGTTGTATTAAAATCGGTTCTTTCTTTTAGACTGTTGAGCGGGAACAGTCTTTTTTTTTTTTTTTACGACGCATCTACTTCTAGGTCATTAGCGCCATTTTAAATATTAAAATGATCAAGGAGTCCTGAAGCGTCAAAACATCTATACTACTCTGGTTTCGTCGTTTGGTGGTTGGAATAACCGGATTTACTCAATAAAAGAAGCGAGGGAAAACGCGAATAAAGGCAGTGGCTGGGAACAAACAAATGCTGTCTGATGCACCTAATGAATCCACGTTTGATATAACTGGGGCTTCCTCGATATTTAATTCTTTGTAATTGTATTGCAGTTAATTAGGAATGCATTTCACGTCTATATTTGACAACAATTAATAATAAATGAAATACCTTGACTTATTCAATTAAGATCACTGCTGCTAAGTGTCAGCTTTTTGGGAACATATAGAAGCGATAATCTTGACAGATGTGACAGCTGTTGATAAGAGTGTCCCTATTTAAAGGTTTTATAATCTTCAAGGGGTCTATCAGCTGGTGCAATGCTCTGAGGAGATAACGTACCTCCTTGTATTATACTACCGGGGGCAATACCCGAGGACTGATAACGTTTATATATATATATATATATATATATATATATATATATATATATATATATATATATATATATATATCGGGTAATTCAAAATGAATATTAGGGATTCAAGGCTGCGTACATAGAGTTGTAAATTGTGCGTCAAGAGAATGAGCAACTCTGACAGTTTTCTTTGTCTGCAGTAGAGCACAAATGCAAGCAATCTTTCCGCCACAAGTCGTTGAAAAGTGTTAACAGCACAGATGGCAACTGGTGAACATAACTATTTTTGATCGGTGGTGACGACGAACAAATATGTTTGAGTTGCTCTGGAAACAATTGTACGTTTACTGTAATAAATAATATAAACCGTTAAAACACCAGTATTCATTTCCCGAAACATGCATGTATGTATAAGGAAGATGCCCAATAACTTCAATAACGATGATGGATGGACATTACCTAGGGAATGGATAGTAACCGTCCCTTAGGTAATGTCCATTAGATATTGACCTTGGGTGAAACAGTTAGAGGTGGTCAGGACTTTAGCTCACAACGGGTGGGCGGTCAGCTGGCTAGAACATGTAAGAATAATCAGGATGTTGATCAGAGTTTGAACGTAGGTAATGTTAACTATGAGTAATGATTAACTTTCAAATTACTTTCCCTTTTGTAATGGAAATTCGCCATGGGCTGACACCAGCTATTGTCCAAAATCGGAATGCAGACTTTCGTTCTAAAAATCAAATCGAGAGTAGTTGCAATTATCATCCCAATTCCTGCCATGGTAATAGAAACTGCAATTGGATTACAAGAGTTGGAGACTGCGGGTTAGAGAACTGGGACTTTTATGTAGTGTTGGACAAAATCTTAATCAATTATTCATAATAGTGTATTTCAGATATGCACTATTATAAATAATTATTTTTTCACTGTGACTTCATCAGACTTGACCAAAGCATTACGAACTAACTTACTGTACGAATGGGAAAGAGATTGGTTGAGAAGTAGTTCGAAGTTAAGGGAAATCAAAAACACAACCAAAGCCTGGATAAAAGAACAATTCTCCCGAAGAGAGGAAGTCATCCTATCCAGGCTTCGGATAGGACACACCCGACTTACCTATTCGTACTTAATAGACAGAAAAGAAAGACCGACTTGCAGACAGTGTAACAGAACTCTAACTGTTAAACATATACTGACCGATTGTAGACAACTCAGCAACTTGACAATTCCACACGACTTACATGACTTACTAACAGAGGGTAGAGGGTAATACATCGAAATACTTCTGACACATCTCAAAACCCTGAACTATTATTCGAAAATATAATTATATGTATTCTACTAATTTTTTTTTCTCTGTCTTTATTGTATAAAGTATGTTGCTTCATGTTTTGTCTTTTTCAATTTTTTTTCTAGTATTTTATTTAAGTTTAATCCTTTTTTTAGCGCGGTTCCTCCCTCCCCATAGGGAGGAACCCCGCTTATAGGGTTGATACAATGAAACAATCCGGAAGTGCCGACTAGAAAATTTCGCGTTTCAGAACCCCTAGAGACCGAAAATAACGGTGGTTCAAATTTGTATATATATATATATATATATATATATATATATATATATATATGTATATATTTATATATATATATATATATATATATATATATATATTTGTCTGTTCGCTCTCTAGCTAGAAGACGAATGGTCCGATTTTGATGAAATTTGGTACAAAAATCCTTCGTCCAATTTGAAAGGTCAAGTTCGTTAACCAGCAAAATCCGCCTACTGGAAGATGGCGTTTGGGGCGAAATTCGCGCAAAAAAAAAATCGTAACGCTTACGTTTTTGAGTTCATAAGCTTCTAAGTACTCGTTCTATATGATTCCTGGGCTAGGAAAACGAATGGAACCATTTTCAAGGCGATAGCTTAAACCGTTTTCGAAAAAATTGGAAAAATATTTTTTGAATACCGTTTTTGGTTTGGGTACTTAGAATCATGGGATTCAGTTGAAACATTTTCTGCATGTTCTACTTTCATCAAAACTAATATGTTGAAATTTTTGTTACGTTTGGAGTTAAGGAAGGGTTAGAATAAAATATTTTATTAACAGACATAAAAAGTTTTAGTAACTTTGTTTACTTTCCTTAATATCTCGAAAAAGGTTGAAAATCATGGGAATCGGAAGAATACCATTAGAAAGCTTATTAAATGCTCTAAAAAAAGGTTCTAATGAAAGTTTTGATTAGGCGATGTCAATCGGAGAAATAAGAGCTTAAAACTTTAAAGTAATTGATTTCGCTTATTCGAGCTGTTCTTTTTGTCTGTTTTTTATTCCTTGATATTTTTTAATTGCTTATTGTTGGATAATGTATTTGAAAATAGAACAGGTTAAGGAAAATAAGAAAAACAATTTTATGTTAGAGATATGGATTTCCAAGATATATAGCTTTTCAACTGCCTAGCGTCCTTCCTAGGGAGGGTTCTTTGTCTTTGATTTTGGTACTTAGAATTATGGGATACAGTTGAAACATTTTCTGTATGTTCGAATTTCATCAACACTAATATGTTGAAATTTTTGTTACGTTTAGAGTAGAGGAAGGGTTAGAATAAAATATTTTATTAACAGACAAAAAAAGTTTTAGTAACTTTGTTTACTTTCCTTAATATCTCGAAAAAGGTTGAAAATCATGGGAAACGGAAGAATACCATTAGAAAGCTTATTAAATGCTCTAAAAAAAAGGTTCTAATGAAAGTTTTGATTAGGCGATGTCAATCGGAGAAATAAGAGCTTAAAACTTTAAAGTAATTGATTTCGCTTATTCGAACTGTTCTTTTTGTCTGTTTTTCATTCCTTGTTATTTTTTAATTGCTTATTGTTGGATAATGTATTTGAAAATAGAACAGGTTAAGGAAAATAAGAAAAACAATTTAATGTTAGAGATATGGATTTCCAAGATATATAGCTTTTCAACTGCCTAGCGTCCTTCCTAGGGAGGGTTCTTTGTCTTTGATTTTGGTACTTAGAATTATGGGATACAGTTGAAACATTTTCTGTATGTTCGAATTTCATCAACACTAATATGTTGAAATTTTTGTTACGTTTAGAGTAGAGGAAGGGTTAGAATAAAATATTTTTTAATATTTCGACCTGACTACTACTTTAACGGACTTTGATTCTGCTGTTCTTATGAGTCAGTCGCCTCCGTCGCGAAACTCATAATAAATTAAATAAATAAATAAATAATTATTTATGAAGGTTTGGCCAACTCTGTATGAAATCTCCCTTTCCTTCGAAAAGTCTTATTTCTCTAACCTACAGTTTCTAACTCTTGTAATCCGATTGCAGGCGTGTGGTGGCCATTCTCATTACTCCATTCCAATTCCTGTAATGGTAAAGGAAATCGCATTTACTTTTTCCGATTACAAGAATTGGTAATAAAAAAAAACGTGGCCATTACTTGTAATTGGAAAATGTAACTGCAATTACAGGAATTAGAATGTTAATCGCAATTACATTTCTTCTAGAGGAATAGGAATTTGTAACCCAGAAAGGATTTACAGACATCAGCCCAGGTATAAAAAGTCCGTCACGCAGGAGCTGCATAACTAAGCACTTTCCTCAGAATTTGGGTAGTGTAGACTGCTTTCCAGAACAATTTGCTTAAAATATCCTACATAAATAAAATAAAAACGTGAATAGTTCTCATTTTGTAATGAGTAACTGATCAATTATTAATTTGCATCCAGAGTTATGTTTACACATGGTACCTACTACACTACGTAATAAATACAAAAATCCTCATATTATCGTATTTTGATCTAACGCAGGAACAGGATACAGTCACTCTAGTGGTAGAAAGCGCTCCTTGCGGCGGCTTTGTGAACCTACGTCTGCCGGCTTTTCTATTCAAATATATTACAAATTAAACCCCCGCTTTCCGATTGACCGATTCAGCTCATTTTTACAACACTTCTTTCTCATGAGTTACCCACGACGTATACAGCGTTTCGTTACAATACAGCAGAAATTACGACCGGTATGAGTATATTAGGAATTTGGGTCCGGAGTAAACCCCCCCTTCTAATGAACCGATTTAGTTTCTTTTTACAACACATATTTACCTGTAGATTACCACTACGAATTCCGAGTTTCGTCGAAATATACCAAAAATCACGGCTGGTAGTGGCGAATTGGTATTGTGGGTCCGGAGTAAACCCCCCCTCCTAATGAACCGATTTCGTTTATTTTTACAACACATATTTACCTGTGGATTAGCACTACGAATACCGAGTTTTGTCGAAATATACCAAAAATCACGGCTGGTAGTGGCGAATTGGTATTGTGGGTCCGGAGTAAACCCCCCCCCTTCTAATGAACCGATTTAGTTGATTTTTATATCTCACTTTTCTCTCTATATTAACACTACGAATACCAAGTTTCGTTGAAATATAAAAAATATTACGGCTGACATAGTCAAATAAGTGTTTTGGGTTCGGGGTAAACCCCCCCTTCCGGTGGACCGACTTTGGTGGTTAACGAACTCGTTCAATCGTTTGCTAATTGAATGCTATATACGAAGTTTCGTGACGAAAAAACAAAAACTCTGGCCGCTATCGTGTTAACAGACATATATATATATATATATATATATATATATATATATATATATATATATATATATATATGTATATATATATATATATATATATATGCATATATATATATATATATATGTATAGATATATATAAATTTTAACGGGGGTCATTTTCGGTGTCTACTAGGTAGGATCGATAAAGATTTGAAGAAATTTTTCAAAAATTCCGTCATGAGTCCAACCTCAATAGCTACTTTCCTTCGGAGGAAAGTGCTAAAAGGGCACGGATCCGAGCACTTTCAGTTACCGAACAAGCATCATGCCCACCAGAGGAAGATGGCTGTAATGCTGGAGAAAATGTGTGATTTAAAAAACCGCACCTATGTTAGATATATGCCGGGATGTAGGAGGAGATGAAATTACGTAGCGATGAAGTTCATAAGTGAATATAAGATACTTATGTAGCTAAAAATATAGAGGGATTAATCATCTTGACATTTTGAATAAAACAACGTATTTTTTTACACAAAATGGTGTCACAATCGGAGAAATTATGAAGACAGCAGAGTACGAACAAGCTCATCTGTAAAGACATTCTTATACTGGATTTATCTTGTTGACACCGGGTCGACACTAAAATCTTGCCCACAAAGCTTCAATTTCAAACTATTTCCATTGAATATCACTAAAAATAAAGTAATATCAATTTCTTCATCTTTTAATTCCAATTCCTCTTTCTTCTTACCTGCTACTTTGGCCTGGATCCACGGCAAGAAGTAAGCCAGATTGGTGTAAACACCTGGATCTTCTCCACAAATGGTTCCTTTTGAAACAACACCAACTTGCACCAGTCTATTAGTTTCTGGATCGTTCCATAGAAGTGGACCACCAGAGTCACCCTGGAATGTAATGGTTTCATTAGTTTTATTAGAACTTCTTTTTTGTTACACCAATCATATGAAAAAAACGAATATAATTAACAAATACAACATTATGTTGAAATGTAAATAAATATCTGTAAAAACTCATTTATGATTGCTTAAATTAAAACGAATCTGCATAACTGAAATTTATTTTATTTAAAATTGCTCAGGAAGCTGGTTATTTCTTATATCGTCGTTTAAGGCAAAACAACAATTAAAAAAAAATTAAATGAATCATACATCACAAGAATCTCTGTTTGGGAGTGTGGCACAAAGCTGTGTTTGCTTTTTCAAGTTTACGTCTGGATCGAATTCGACGCAAGTTTTGAGTGGAACTATCTTCAAGTTCGCCTTCTGGAGGGTAGGGGATTGCGTTCCTTCGTTCTGGGTGTAGCCCCATCCTGGAAATATGTGTGATTATTAGCCAAAATTATTGATGGGCGAGCAGCCGAATTAGTTACATCAGCAGCGTTAATTTTAGCGCGTTTGGTCGCTCCCTCCATTTAGAGAAAACCCGCTTATAACGTCGACCCAAAGTCACAATCCGGAGGTGCTGTTGAAAAATGTCCACATTTTACTCCCCAAGAGGTCTCAAAAATACGGGTACCTGAAATTAGTGAATGTATAAATATGTCTGTTCGCGCTCTAGCAGCCCAAAAAAGTGTTTTATTTTGACGAAATTTGGCAGAAAAATGCTTTGTCTGAATTGAAACATCAAGTTCGTTCACCAGCAGAGTCCATCTCCCGGTTTTACAGAAATTCGTGCCAACAAAAATAGCCTTGAAAGTATGTACTTTTTTTATGATTTCTAGCGTAAGGCACCGAATGAAACCATTGTTAAGACGATATTTGTAAGGGTGTCCATTCACGGTGAGGAATATCTCAACATTGGGAGATCCTCAACGTGTATAAGACAGCCATGAGGCCAGATTTCACTGTACAGCCCATAGAAGTAGAATTAAAACCCCAATAGATTAACAGTCCAATGAGGCCGGGACTGTGTAGGCCAGGCTAGATGTGTATTTTCTTCACATGCAGTGGGTCTACTATAACTGGACTATGCAGTCCCTGCCTTGAGGTTTATTAACTTATCGGGTGTGGTAGACCCGTACAGTCCAAACCTTGAGGCCAAAATGTGCAGTTCAGGCCTTGAGATTTTTAGGTGTATGCCCACCTTAACGGTTATTGGGAAACGTGGATAAAACTACTTATCCTAACTAATTTTCGGTTTGGGTTTTCAGAAACGCTTGAATCAGTTGAGAATCATTCCAAGTATTTGAACTTTACCCAAGCTAATATAGTAAAAGTTTGGTTACGTTTGGAGCTAAATATTAGGAAAAAAAATTTGATTTACAGTCATGAACAGTTTAGAGAATTTCGTATATTTCTAACATGCCGAAAACCTGCAAGGCAACCCCGTTCGAAACCTTACTAAAATATCTACAAAAAAGGCTGACAACTAATTCTGTTGGAGAAAATTTATAAAATTGATGGATGCATTGATGTTTTTACTAATTTTTTTTTAAACCAAAATGCGTCTTTCATTGACGTACTAATTTAAAATATGTTACATACCTATCACTTTGACGAACTCTCCAATTAAATTCATGTTTTTGACAGGAAGACAGGCGACTCCAACAAGTTTGTTGAATGTAATCTTGGATGCAGTCACCAACAAACCAATATCGTTTTCCATGGTGTCCATTCTGTAGTCCTCATGTTCTATGGCCAGCTTGATCGGAATCAGCTGGGAATGCTTTTCAACTGGGGAAAAATAGAAAAAGAATAAATAAACACAAAAGTCCGTCACGCAGGAGCTGCATAACTAAGAACTTTCCTCAGAATTGGGTAGGGTCGAGTACATTGCTGAATAATTTGCTTAAAATAACCTATATAGATAAATTAAATAAAAACATAAATTGTTCTGCTCTTTTGCTTTTATAAGCAGCTGTTTCAATTATTCATTTTGTAATTAATTTCCTTCCAGAGTTTTTTGTATGCGTGGTACTACACTACGTAATAAATACACAAAGCTTCCCATATTCATCTATTGATCTTGATGAGTTTCGCGAACCTTCGTTTGGCGGGAGAATTCAATTCAAACATAGTACAAAGTAACACCCCCCCCCCCTTTCCAATAGACCGATTTAGTTCATTTTCACAACACTTCTTCCTTATTAGATAGCCAGGACGTATACAGAGTTTCGTAACAATAAAACAGAAATTACGACCGGTATAAGGAAATTAGTAATTTCTGTCCGGAGTAAACCCCCTCTTCTAGTCAACCGATTTAGTTTATTTTTACAACAAAGTTTTCTCTTCAGTTGAACACAACAAATACCGATTTTTGTTGAAATATAACAAAAATTATGGCTGGTATTGAGAAATAACTGCTTTGGCTCCGGAGTAAACCCCCCCCCCCCCTCCGGATGGACCGATTTTGTTGGTTAACGAACTCGTTCAATCGTTTGATGGGAAAAAAAACTCTGGCCTGTATCGTGTTAACGGACACATATATAACTACTATATATATATATATATATATATATATATATATATATATATATATATATATATATATATATATAAATTTTAACTGGGGTAATTTTCGGTGTCTACTAGGTAGGATCGATAAAGATTTGAAGAAATTTGTCACAAATTCCATCATGAGTGTAACCTCAATAGCTACTTTCCTTTGGAGGAAGGTGCTAAAAGCGTTTATAAAAATATTTACATAACATTTTATTTTTAATTTATTGGATTAAAATTACTTTAGGAGTGATGGCTTTTTTTTTCAAAACTATTTATTTTCTTCTGGTGGGAAATAATTATGATCATGAAAATGTGATTAGGGAAGTAAATAAAAACCAGTTATCTTGTAATACATTATACTTTGTATCGCATATACTCATTCCCGGCGGTTCCACCATTTGCATACTCCCATTTCAGGGAACAACGCGATACGTGAAACATTATAAAAACTGATTATGTCTCGTTTAAGACTAGGGAAGGCTTTGAGAGGTCAGGCAAAGGAAATAGTGTCTAATATTTATCAATACTTAGCCAAAGCTAAGACTAAAAACGTTTTAAACCTTCTAGTGATAAGGTTATTACAGAAGGAATTTGGTGCTAATGACCATAGCAGTAGATGCACCGTTGAAAAAAAAAAAAAAAAAAAAAAAAAAAAAGAAAAAAAAAAAAAGGAATTTTTAGCGCCCATTTCTTGCACAGGTAGTATAGGCCTCCAACCATCGATTTTAATAGGCTAAAGCTTTAATTTTTTTTTAGCCTTAGCTTTAGCGAAGTATTGATAAATATTATTCTCTATCTCCCTTGCCTGATCTCTCAAAGCCTTCTCTGGTCCTAAACGAGACATAATCAGTTTGGGTCTTCTTGCGAAGACCACATGTAGTTACTTTTGAAGTAGCAGTAGTGATTTATAACAGTTACTCGTTACTGATAAACTTACTGATTAACTTATAGGTTCTTTGCTGGTTATCTATTACTACTTGACTCGTTATCTACTGTTATAATTCATATTAGATAATGGAAAGCAACATTTATTAATAAAAAGGTTAATATGATCAAAATCAATTCTTTCAACTATGAAAAAAGTTATTAAAGTTAACTGTTTTGCAGGTTATGAAGGATAACGTAAAGAATGATATTTGTAAACACACATATTTTATTCATTGAGAGGAGATCGTTGACCGTGGATGATTCAAGGTAGGAATTGTCGGGGTTCGGTCACTGCTACTTAATAAAACTACATTTTACCGTGAAAATGGTTTTATTGTTGCCGACGTTTTTGCTTGAACTTCAAGCCTTCATCAGGGCGATGAGAAAATTGAGAACTATACCTCACAGATGCGGGATCATTTCATCCCGCATCTGTGAGGTATAGTTCTCAATTTTCTCATCGCCCTGATGAAGGCTTGAATCTCAAGCCGAAACGTCGGCACAATAAAACCATTTTCACGATAAAATGTAGTTTTATTAAGTAGCAGTGACCGAACCCCGACAATTCCTACATATTTTATTCTTTCTCTCTCTCTCTCTCTCTTTTTGGATATTTTACATTTATTTATCATTATGGGCATACTTGCTATGCGTTTCCGCTCGCTACGCTCGCTCAAGAAGATATCAAAACTCTAGTCAATCCAACTCGCTAAAATTAATAGAATTCTATTAATTTTTCCGAGTAAGAAACCAATCGCTTTTTCTTTGTTATGAACATCGCGAACTAAATGTAAAAGACCATTTTTTTCTCACTAACGTAAGCAAAGCTTTTTCATAAACATAAGCTAATTCACTGTTGAAGGTTACTTTACTTCCAGCAAGAACCAATACAATTGGTCATCGGAATCATCCAATAGGAAGGCAAAGGAGTTATGCGCATGCGCTGAATCACTGATACAATAACTACTGCTACTTCAAAAGTAACTGGATGTGGTCTTCGCAAAATAACCCATCAGGTTTTATTGAGTTTAAAGTAGCGTGTTGTTCATTGTAATGGAAATGCAAATGGCGGAATCGACGGGAATATTTCCATCATAATCTTACGCATGCGGTATTAGAACTATTCCATCTACCTTAATGGGCTATAATCTATATTACATTAATACGTGATAATGATTTTTAAAAAAGAATATGCTAAATTAGGAATTGAATTTCATGCCACAATTTCCAGACAAATAACGAATGAAATTTTCCATAAATATTTCCTGCCAAAATCAATTTCCAGTCACGGGACCGATGACGTCACTTCCGTTACATTTTTTCTTCATACGTGACGCAAAATTTGGAAACTCCCCGCTATATGATGGGCCAAATAAAACGAACTTAGAGGATCGAACCATCCAAAATTAAGATTCGTAAAGTATTGCACTTAACCCTAGATTCCAAATTTTACACAAGATAAGATGATTAGGTTGTCGTCAACGGTTTTTTTGGTTTTATTCATTTATCTCGTAATAGGTTCTACTTTAGTTTTCTTTTGTGGGGATCAAGATAAATGAGTTTTGTTAATCTAGACCTACATAATTTAAAGTCTGTCAAACAGGAGCTGCATAGCTAAGCGCATCCCTCAGAAAGAGGGAAGAGTCGGACGTGTGCAGTACCTGAATGGGTGATCGTCCACGTGCTGTCGGCGTTATAAAGGGGAAGAATCCCTGTGTCTCCTATTGGCCATTTCCTTAAGCGCAAAACTCGATTCAACGAGTAAGTTCTTTGCTCGTTTTTTTTTTTTTTTTTTTTTTTTTTTTTTTTTTTTTTTTTTTTTCCACAATTGAGTACTACCAGAAACCCCATTAAATTATATGATACTAAATTATCACATATACTATGAGGGGAATATTTCTTACGCCACATATATTGATTGCAACAATGTATCAAAATTTGTAACAATTTTGGGCCACTTACCCTGAGTGATGTCGTGCTGACCGACCAGAAGTCCCAGCGGCGTACCTTCGAATGGTACAAGGCAGTGAGTTGCAGTGATGGCGTGGTACTCTGTGATGATTGTTGCACCGCAGAAGACCAGTTTCTGGGACAGGTTCACTATTCCTGCCATCAGCGGGAACTCGTGTTTCAAGGTCTCGCGGCCGCCGACGACACGCTCCTACGGAATTAAAACAATGTGGTTTTACGATTAGAGAACAAGAACAAAATTGCCCGACACGCAGGAACTGTGCCATGTTAGCGTAATTATATATCAGGAGTCAAGGAATGGTTGGGATTCTGCCATAAGAAAAACGTAGGATCTTGAGAAATATCTATATTGGGAACGATTCGGCATGCTCTTTGGTAGCCTTCTTCGGCACTAAATGCCATGTTAAGGGAGGAAGACCACGATAACATTTAGGTGACCATGGACAAGTGTCACAAATATATTTCTTTGAGAAAAAATATTAGTTTAGAGAGGTGATTAAAATTTGTTTTTCAATAGCCACTCTCCTAGTATAACATATCGTTGTATACGAAATCGTAATTCGTAATAAGTCACAGAGTCTGAACAGAAAGTTTACCATGTACTGGCTACCTGGCCATGAAGAGCTTAGGAAATGTTCCATGGCAGATTAGTACGCTAAAAATGCAGTACGGCAAATGACTTGTGACGTTCAACTAATAATAGGAAAAGACTTGACGAAAACTATAAAATCAACGATATTACAACAGTGGAACAAATCGTGGACGCAACTAACTGATAAAAAACTGCGAATAATTATAAATACAGTCGAGGAATGGCCATCCAGTCACAGAAAAAACAGACGTGAGGAAATAGTTTGTGCTCGACATCGAATTGGACATACACCACTAACACATGGATACTTAATGACTAGACATAACAGACCAATATGTTACTGCGAACTTACAGTCAGACAGACTGCCATAGAAGATATAATACTAATCTGCCATATGATACGCAAGATCTCTTAGGCAATGATAGCCAGTGTGAAACAGAGGACTATACGAACTTATTTGATGACCTTAAGCATGTTGTCTTAAATACATTAAGTTACCACGAATATAAAGTAATGTTTTCATTTAAGCCGTAAACACATACATTTAGACTTATGCAATCAAACAAGCTGGTTTCCTAGTGACACCAAGTTCAGAATATGCTGTACACTGTGTTATCGCCAAAGAATCAGAACAATAATAAAATAATTAAGCAATTTTTATTAAAGTTTTTAATATTGTCCTCGATACTTAACTCATTTAATCTGCTGCCTCAATAATCTAAAAATAAGTTGTTTTTTTTTCTGCTAAACACAAACATTTACATATTATCGAACGTCGTATAGCTATTTTCGTTGTACGAGAACAAAAATATCCCTCCACAGGTGCAGATTTACATTTTAGATTGGTGTATGGTACAAGTAAACATTTATCCCTAATCCAAAGATATTGCATAGTTTCATAACACTTCTTTCTCATGAGTTGGACATGATAAGTACAAGGTCACATTGTGACTAAGGTCACAATTTTAATGCGAGTAGGGTCTGGCTCGTTTAATATTTGTTTAAAATGTACTTAGTGGATTTTAACTTCTATTTTAAGTTCATTTTCCCCGTTTACATGTAGGTAAGTCGAATTATGACCTCGATATGTCGATGTTCTTTAAGTCGAACTGCAAATAAATCCATCAATTTTTCACGGCTTATCGAGAATTGATAAATACTATTGGAATACGCTCATATAAAAAATGGTTATATTCACCGTTCAAACCCATACTTAGGTTCTTTATTTGTACAGATGTTCTTATGGCGCCGTTTGACAGAGTTATATTTGAATTCCGTAAATATCTATATGAAATACTCACGCTTACGTAATTTTCTCTGAATATATTCATAATTACAGCATAAAAACATATTCAGAAGATATATATATATATATATATATATATATATATATATATATATATATATATATATATATATATAAATTGTGATCGGTTGTATACATATTGTATATATACATATTGTGATCGGTTGTACGACTTAGTTTCTATCATTAGTTTCGGATAGCAATACAATCTAACATTCGTCGGCTTGGTGTCACGATTTTTGTCAGGAGTAAGCTCCAACTCCTGAAAGATTTGTACTTCCCCCGTGTGCCTTCAGCGTGGGAAGTCTTTAGCCATTGGGTTCATCCATCTCGGATCCTAACGACCGCTCTTTTGCTTGGCAACTTTTTTTCACGGGTCAGTCCAAGTCTGGAGGTATAGTCGACCTTCGACAAAGGGGGTGTCTTCTTCGTGCTTTTCTTCTCCACAATACTTCTGGGTACTTGGACTCCCTCCATTCTGCAGACGTGGCCAAACCACTTCAGTATTTTTAATGGACACGAAATTCAAATGGTTTAAATTAAAATCACCAGATGGGCGGAAGGAGGAAAATGCCCGGAGGACCGCAGGTTTTGCATAGCTGGCCCATTCCAATATTTTCCATATCCCAAAAATATACCGTTAGAGAAATCAAAAACCCAATCTTTCCAACCCACCCCTTTAACTGAAATCTGCAAGCATCGGACCTTCCAATTCTCGAGCTATCATTTTCACGCACACCCGCGTCCATTCACCCGGTCCTTCCGCGTAACTTCCTAACTCCTCTCCAATCAAATCATTTGTTCCTCTCATCATATCAAACATCTCTTCCGAGTTAAACTAAATATGGCTTGATTTCATTACCTTGTTTGTTATACCGCAGGTGCAGTTCGTAGCCTTTTTGCCGGCGTTTACTCCATCTTCGGACGAATTATAAAGATTGTCGATCTCACTATACAAGTCCAGTGCGGCTGCTGTACTTGCCAAGGCCAGCCATATCAAAGCACGAAACTTCATTCTGAAATAATAAACATATATTTTTATGTTCTTAGAGTGTATATTTGTTTTATGTTATCATAAAGTAGGTGACCCAAGAAAAATTGATCTATTCTGCCAATCGTTGTAGAATGAAGACAGTTTCTAATTTCAAAAGATGAAAAAGCAAACAAGAAGAATGAGCGTCACAAAGAACCTCCGTAAACAAAGCAGATACTTCTGCAATGTTATTACTAAATGTCATATAAAATCTAATAATAATAATCTAAAAATAACTTTTGCCAGAGATGTACTTACATATGTATATTAGTTTAGATTAGTGACATTTAACTAACTGGTATCTTTTGCCAGAGATGTACTTACATATGTATATTAGTTTAGATTAGTGACATTTAACTAACTGGTATCTTTTGCCAGAGATGTACTTACATATGTATATTAGTTTAGATTAGTGACATTTAACTAACTGGTATCTTTTGTCTTTCTCCATCCCCTAGGCATTTATGGCTGAAGAAGGCTGCCAAAGAGCAAACCAAAATATCAATTTTTTCGAAAATCTGACTGTATTTTTTACCCGAATCCCAACTATTCATTCACTCCTTATTACCCCGACGGCTAGACATTTGAATATCATTATCTTTCTTATTAATTGGTTTCGCAAAACATACCCAGTTGTATTGGAAGGAAGCAAAAACTACGGCCAGTAAAGACCGATTTTGATTATATTCATGATACATCTGTGTCATAAAGTTGGAATATTATGTAGGGAGTTTTGGAGTAAGAAAAAAAATATTTTGTCCAGCAGAAAATACAGCAGAAATTACGGCAGAAATTAAATTAATATATATATATATATATATATATATATATATATATATATATATATATATATATTGAAATGTGAGTATGTTAGATCAATCATAAAGAGGATAGTTGTAGATGTTACCTGGCAGCTTCCTGGAGTTTAACTGAACCATCACCACTTCTGCTAATTGACTTATTAACTCAGGTGTTTATAATTAAGAGAAAAGCTAATTTGCTCATTTAAATTGACTTTATGTTTACAAATACACGCTTAGTCGTCATTTTCCCTCTATAGATGTGTTAACAGTTTGAAGAACAATATATGAACATTTATTGCATTAAAATAATGATATTCTGTGTTTAACCCTTTAGATGCTCAGCGGGTAAGAAGGCCAATGAGTGATATCTACTTGCAACCTAACCTAACATCCTGAGTGCGGGTATTTCCGGCGCTCGGCCGTTTCGATACTCATATTTGTTTTCGAAGTTTTTCTTAGATTAGCTTATGAATCATATCCTCCGCATCAAGGGGCTTACCTTGGCCTTTTGTACGAGTCCTAGACTGGTCAACCTTACCTTCTGCTATTGTCTTACTTCAGTTGACCTCTTTATTTCCTCTTCATTAAGCCTTCCAAAAGGTAGGAATCGTCTTTTCGGCTACACAATCAAATGTAACATACTTGAGTTGTCCCACTCACATTCGTGGTATGCATAGGCTTAAACACGGTGCAATGGCCAGACAAAGTCGCCAAAATCCCCACAATAATTTCTGGCCGTACCCGTAGAGATATAACTTGTCACTCGGGGAAAGTGTAGAGGGGGCTCGACGTTGCCAGCTCTATAATCCTCCTAGCTCTTGCTCTGCCTAAGGCGCGGGAATAGGAGAGGGAGATGTGGCAACCCAGCAAGCAAGGCCGTCATTGGCTAGAGGCGCCTCCACCTTCCCCTACCCGTCTACAGCCGAGTGACACGGTATATCTCTCGTAATATAGTTGTTAAGCGGTGAAGTTGTTTTATTGTAATATCTTAAGTAATTTTCTCATTAAATTTTCGCCGACATCCTGGGTGCAGCGAGGAATTTTCCGAACGAGCCGTGAGATGAGAAAATTCCTGCCGCCATTTTTAGGGCGACAAAATTATTTTTTTTGTGTTTTTCAATATTTTTGAGGTCACTGAGATAGGGAAAAATATTTAAAAAAATCTTTGACCCATAGTTTTTAGTATATCCAACAAACAAATGTTGTAGAAACACAAATATTTTGACATAATAGATAAATAAAAATTGGGAAAACATTTTGTAAATCTATGGAACATTTAAGTAGTACCTTTTTGTATCTATTATTTACATAAACATAATACATATATTCATAAAAAATAATATATAGGCTATAATTCGAAAATAAAGAACAAAAATAGACTAACATCTTAAAGAAAAAAGTAATTGTACTGACTTCTTTTTTTTTAAATAATAACAAATATATACAATTATATTATGCACTAAAAACGAATTATTTATCAATATTTATTCAATACTGCTACATCCTTCAGCATTTTCTTCTGGCGAGTCAGTATCGTCAGCCTCATTTTCTAATGACAGTTCTTGAAATTGATCATATGGTAAACTACACTTCAATAGGCTAATTACATCTACGTCGGTATCATGAAATTTAAATAATCACGTATAGTTTCTGTTCAAAAAATGGAAAAGTAATTACAAGAACAAAACTGCAATAAACACTGGGAAAAATGTTCCCTTTCTTAGAGTCCGATTAATATTCCCTTCCGTAGCCCGTTGATGATCGAAGAAAGTAAATATTTACATTTTACCTTCTTCCTAATAATACTAGATAATATTTAGTAAGTGATTTGTAAAATATTTTTTTGAATTTTGTCCTCCTAAAAGGTGATTTTTACCCACTGTGCGCCGCGGATTCTTCAGCTTCTATCTGACTGCTGCCTAAACTAAATTTAAATTTGCATTAAAAGGGGGAAGAAGGCGGAGCTGACAGTGTCAAGACAGTAAAGTAGAAGCTTAAGGCTTTTCGAAAAAAAATATTTGGAAGTGGAACTTCGTGGAACTTTTTTTTAAACCTTACTCAAACATGAGTAATCAACAAAATATGAACAATCTAGTAATAGTTTCATTAATATATTTTTTTCTTTGATATGCCTTTCTGTAATTAGATATATATTATGTATTTATAAAGAACATACCACTAGGTAATAAATCCATTGTGAAAAGAATTTATAAAATTTGCAGACAATTTTTAAAACACAACTTACAACGACCGTAGTTGGAACAAGACTAAACAGAGGAAGTGGAAGTGACTAGCAATGGTTGCCTTCCTTATTGTCTTAAACAGGTTTGGGTAATAGATAAAAAAAATTGTTCTCTTTTCAATGAATAGAAGACTTTAGCACGTTTTTACACGTAAATTGACTTTTTACGGCCGCATTATATTTTCGACTTTTGTCGCCATAAAATAGACGTTTTGCCCACTGTGCGCCGGTAGGAATCGAACCCACCATCTCCCGCATATGAATCTAAGGCGTTAGCCACTAGACCACGGGGAGACCCCATATTTTATTATTGTTTTATATTTTATTCCAATATTTATTTATTCATTGCTGGACCACAACGAAGGTGGAAAACCGATCAAATAATTTGCTATTCCCCTCTTTTGCGATCCAGGAAAACAAAAAAAAAAAAAAAAAATTAATTTATTACACCTTACCCTGTAATTTAGGCACGATGAATTGAAAACATTATTTAAAAAAAAGTAATTGAATATGAAATTATAATTTTGCAAATAAAAACTGCACCTGTGACAAGCCGGGGTCATACTTTCCGTGAGTAATGAAAGTCAAATGTACGCCAAGATTTTTGAATTTCGCCCTGGCTCCAACTTCGCCAGAGTTCACAAGCGAATGATCAGAAGAAAACAGGACTAAGTCAAATTGTACATTTCATACAACACCCACCTGACAAAAATATTAACCTAACCAATCCTGCTTACGATCCCCGACCTACCCTAACCGAAATCAAACACTATCACTAGCAGAGTAAATACAAGACAACGGGAAACTAGTAACAAGGGTGCAATTACCATGGGTGATTGTTATTATCAAAATATTTGAAATTTCGACCTCAACTACTGCAGGAAATCTAAATTACTTGAGTTAGAATCAAGTAACAAACATTTAACAAGATTTAATTAACTTAGGATATCATTTTTTCCAACGGAAAATATTATAAAATCGTATACTATGTTTTTTGCATTTGAACAATACTTCGATATTAGAATATCTAAACATATGTACATATGTTAATTAAATAAATTCAGCTTATCTTTTTTGTAGTTGGCCAAGGCCTTTAGTTTGTATTTTTTTCTTTGTTTTTTCGTGAATCGTTTTTAATTAGAGTTTCGAGGGTAAAAATGCAGTTTCACGCTCTCCAAACCGATTTCTTTCAAATTTTGCACAATAACGTATTTTGATGCACTAAACACGAATACGATAAAAAAAAAACGTCGGATTTAACTAGGAAAGAAGTTATTAAGCGCTTAAGTTCACTGTTATGCAGGTTATGAGAGGTTAGATTGGTGCACACAGAGTTTCATGAAACCAGGTTTCATGAAATTCGTCAAATCGGTTTCATGAAATTCGTCAAATCGGTTTCCTATTGCTTCAGTTTCACGTTTCATCGGTGGACCTATCAGCTCTAATAAGTGATCAAAAACTGGCTTCAACATCCTAAAAAATCCTCAATAAATTTATCAGGATCTCTGTTTTAGTTCCCGAACTACAATATATTAGCTGTGTTGCCGATCCCTAATCATCGGGTGAACCTAGTACTTGCGTTTTTTTTTAATTTTTTTTATTTTTTAGCCACCACCACAACACAAGTGCATCGTGGTTTGAATCAATCACGAAACTCATGGAAAACAGTTTGTTCTGTGTGTACTCTTTAATGAAATAGGTTTCATGAAACCAGTTTCTTCAGTGTGCACCAGGCCTTAGTTGTTCAGTAAGATCTTTCAAGTAAATTGACAATCTGAGTAGTTTATTTATTTTTAAAGCTGTATTCTTAATTTGAGCCATTATTTCTTCCACTTATTTTCTCGCATCTCAGAAATTAATTATTGCTCAAAAAGTATTGTACTCGAAAGAAATGTATTACCATCTTCATAATCTCGGAACTCAATAAAGGCCAAACAAACCTGGTAGTGTTGGTGTTTTCAAGCGTCAATCCTTGTCGTTCTTGTTTATTTATTTATTTATGTATACATCAGTGAGACCGTGACAAGGACAATTCATCACTTTAAACACTTAAATAACAATAAACCATATGACCACTACGCTGCGACAGGCGAACCAAAACATGGCCTCTGCCACCAACATCACCCGTAGTACCATTTTTGAGACCCATAGTGCTAAGCACCCTGGGCCCCCAGAACCAGAAATGGTCACCGGGCCAGAGGTTAAAACACTCCCTACGGTTTCCAGTTCCACAGTCGGGGATTTACCTGAACTCCCAAGGAGGGCAGGTGCCGTCCCTGTGGCATAACCGTTAGCCGCTAGCCGTGTCGGTGAACAAGGGCTCCGACAGAAGCCGGATCCCAGGATCTCGAGCACTCCCAGCCAGCACGTGGGAGAGACCCCGTAGGGTTACCCCGGACGTCGGCCTTGGATCCTGGGCTCACCCCTCCAACTGAGGTAGGATTGGACCCCAGTTTCCTCCGCTGGCCGCAGTCCTTACCCCTGCAGAAATAAAGTCTCCGTCCTCTTCTTGACTGTGAAAAGCATAAACTGCTTCGCCGGTCTCTGCGTCACTTCCTTCTGTGTTCACCGTTGGTCCATCTCCTATTACTTAGTCTGGTCACAGCCGGTGCGATATCATGTTTTCTAAAGAACACGTTTTGTTGTTTTTTTCTATTGAGCCTTTAGAAGGGCATATTTCTGGAACAGAGTGAGATAGAAATGTGTGGTTGGTGGTGTTGAACTACATTTTTTGTCTAGTTTCACCCCCTGGAGTATCGTCATTAACTTGCGAAACACCCTGTATATACTTACAGACGCACAAATATATATATAATATTTGAAAATATATTTAATGTATACAATATGCAAGGTACAAAAGGTTCTACTGTTAATCAAACAATATTAATTAAATTTATAAGTGAGGCATGTGCCACACCTGAGTAAATTTTACTCCAAGGTCTAAGTGTGAATATCAAATTTTGTTTGTAAAAACAACAAGTAATGACGCCAATGGCTGCTTGATTCGATTAATAGATGATAATTGAAATGAAATAAATAAAAACCATTGCATTAAAGCTATAAAGAAAAAAGTCCGACTCGCAGGAGCTGCGTCATCTTAGGGCTGTTCCGTCCTTATTCCTAGTGACAATTGGAAAGCAGAGTATAGAAATAAACAATTTTTTTGAGTACCGTGAGAAATGTCAACACCAACTCGAACAAAGTTTCGAATGAAAGAGATAGATTAGGCGTCACAACGCACAGGAACCTGACAGTAGCCAAATTACACTGAAGCGGATATTAATTAATGCTGCTTCTCCCTCATTTATAAGGAAGGCTCTATAAGTCAATACAAATATGTACTGAAAACTTACTCATTCGGCCTCTTCGACTTCTACTCTATTTCAAACAACCAAACATTCGTTGCAATTTTATGTATGTTGTTTTACTAGCAAAAACATTTTACTGTTAAAATCAATTGTAAATAAGTACTTCTTGGCGAATAAAATTCCATTGCCTTTTTGCGTATTTATGCACATAAAAGTTAACACACACAAATAAAATTAAATTATGCGTATATTGTCTTTCACAGTAAATCACAAATTTTTTATATTATAAAATGGTAGGAACACTTCATAGCAACCACTCAAAACCAACTCTAGTTACCATCTGAATAACCTCAGTCCAAAAGCCACATGGGTTTATAACTAGCGTATGACTCGCTCGCGAACGATGCCCAAGGAACTAAGTGTCGACTTCCGTCGGCACAAAGCAAGAGTACGCGAGCGAGTTGCCGCTACAACACCTCCTCCCAATGACTCAGTCGCGGAAGCGAACAGGAGGACGAATCAAACGACCCAGATGGGTTCGTCGCTCCACCGTGGTATGGTGCTCTTCCGCGGCAGAGTCATTAGGAATTGGCTCAGTCGTTACGGTAGATGGTGTTACGACTGGCGAGCTGGAACTGTTGTCCTCGTCGTCCTGCAGAAGGTACGCCGGTTTTAGTCGGTCAATTGTCACCGTACGAGGTCCTCCAGGCAGCTGGATGGTGAAGTTCTTGTCGCTTCGGCTAATGACTGCATGTAGTATAAGGCGGGGTCAATGGGCGATGGACAGTATCATCTCTCAGGAAGACATGGGAGCAGTTCTGCAGGTCACGATGCACGAAGGTCTTTGAAGATTGTCTGTGAGCTGCTGGACGTAGTTGCTCCATATGCTCCCTAAGTTGGTTGACAAAAGCCTCAGTAGTCTGGGGCTGCCTGGACTTTTCCAGAAGTTCACCAGGTAGCCGAAGTGGTTGTCCATAAGTCATCTCGGCTGCGCTGGTGACGTTGTCATCACGGATAGCGGAACGGAGTCCAAGCAATACCAATGGCAACCTGAGAGTCCAGTTGTCACAATCGAGTTGGGTAGTCTAGGCGGTCTTCAAGGTGCGGTGCCACCGTTCGACGCATTCATTGGCTTGCGGGTGATATTCGGTAGTTCTCACACGCTGGAATCAAAGGGTTCTTGAAAGCTGCAAGAAGAGTTCGGATTCGAATTGCCTTCCTTGATCGGTCGTTATTCGAATCGGAACTCCAAAGCGTGGAATCCACGTTGACATGAGGGCTGCAGCACAGGTAGACGCATATATTTCCTCAATTGGCTGAGCTTACGGCCATCTAGTAAACCTGCCAACCATGGTCAGGCAGTACGGATTACCACACGAAGAAGGAAGAGGCCCAATAATGTCGATGTGCACAGGCTCAGACCTTGATGCAAATGGGAACTTTCCTGGAGGTGAGACTGTGTGCCTCTGGACTTTGGAACGCTGGCACGCTAGGCAAGATCGAACCCACTTTCCTATGTCGACATTTTGGTTTGGCCACAAAAATCTTTGCCCAATGAGCCGTCGCGATCCGCGAACACCTGGGTGACTCAGCCCATGGAGGCTCGCGTTCTGGAACATACGGTCGGGCCTTCTGAGTTGAAGTCTCGCACAATATAGGCTTGTTGACGTGAGGAAGTTCGATCCACTTCAACTGCAACCGTGGGTTCCTTAATAGTTCAGGAATAGTAGTATCCTTGGCCTGTCCTTCCGCTATCGCTTCCATGTCATCGGGACCGGTGATCTCCTCAATTCTCGAAAAAGCGTCAGCTACTTCTTTCTCCGAACCAGCTACATGGCGGATGTCGGTGGTGAACTGGCTGATATAGTTTACCAACCGGATTCGCATGGGTGTGGAGGATTCGGGTTTCTGCTGGAATGCGAAAGAGAGGGGTTTATGGTCCGTCCATATGCAGAAATTCCGGCCTTCGATGTAGGGACGAAAGTGCTTTATTGCCCGGCGAATGGCGAGGAGCTCTCGGTCGTACGTGGAATATGCACGTCGCGCTTTGTTGAGATTCCGAGAAAAAAATCCTAAGGGCTTCCAAGAATACGCATCCTTCTGCTGAAGCACTGCACCCATCGCGGTGTTCGACGCGTCGCAGGCCAGCACTAACTTCGCATTAGGGATAGGGTGAGCAAGGATGGCAGCTTTCCTGATAGCTTCTTTGCATGCTTCGAAAGCCTTTATGCTATCTTCATTCCATGCGATCGGACTCTTGTCTTTCTTCTTCGATCCGGAAAGGTAGACGTTGAATGCTGCTTGAAGGGATGATGCATGGGGAATACAGCGCCTGCAGAAATTCACCATGCCTAGAAATCTTCGGAGGTCACTTACGGTTGCCGGGCGAGGATAGGTGGTAATAGCCTCAACCTTCTCAGGCATAGCGGTGATTCCATGCTGGTTGACCTTGTGCCCGAGAAATTCAACTTCTTCCTTGGCAAACACACATTTAGCCAGGTTGATGGTAAGGCCATGTTCTTGAAGGCGGCGGAAGACTTCTTCAAGGTGGATTTTGTGTTCTTCTTCGTCCTTAGATCCGATGCATATGTCGTCGATAAAGGGGAAGACAAAGTCCAGGCCTCGGAGTACGTCGTCTAGAAATCGCTGAAAGGTCTGCGCCGCATTACGTAGGCCGAAACACATGCGAGTGAATTCAAAAACGCCGAAGGGAGTTATGACCGCTGTCTTTGGAATGTCCTCTTCGGCGATGGGGATTTGATAATACGCCCTAGTGAGGTCGAACTTGGTGAAAACCTTCTTTCCGTGGAGATTTATGTTGAAGTCCGCTATATTTGGAACTGCGTACCGGTCAGGAATGGTCTTCTCGTTGAGTCGCCGGTAATCGCCGCAGGGTCTTATTCCACCATTTTTCTTCGGCACCACATGTAATGGGCTCGCCCATGAGCTCTTCGAAGGGCGGCAGATGCCTTCTTCCATCATCTGCTCAAATTCCTTCTTGGCAGCCGCATAACGCTCAGGTGCAAGCCTTCTCGCCTTCGCCGTCACTGGTGGTCCGCGGGTCTTAATATGATGGACAACGGAATGGATGGGGTTCTTGGTGTAGACTGTCGGACGAGTGATGCTCGGGATCTGATCTGCAAAAAGAGGGTAATTGAGCTCTCACAGTAAGCATGGAAGGCGATTCAATCGTCTGAGGGACTAGAGATGGCTCTTGAAGGAGATCCTCAGGAATTTCATCGTCCATAGTGATCAAATCAAAAGCTACATTCAAGTCCATATCAAAATACGTGATTTTCTACTTCCTTGAAAGACGATCACGTCGGGGTCACCACTTTTGCGTATTTATGCACATAAAAGTTAACAAATACACAAATAAAATTAAATTATGCGTATATTGTCTTTCACAGTAAATCACAAATTTTTTATATTACAAAATGGTAGGAACACTTCATAGCAACCACTCAAAACCAACTCTAGTCACCATCTGAATAACCTCAGTCCAAAAGCCAGATGGGTTTATAACTAGCGTATGACTCGCTAGTCGTTGATATTAAGGAATAATCCCAATTCAATTACAATAATTGACATCTCCTAACACAATTACGTACAGTAATATTAAGGAATAATTCCAATGCAATTACAGTAATTGACATTACCTAACACAATTACGTACAGTAATATTAAGGAATAATCCCAATTCAATTACAATAATTGACATCTCCTAACACAATTACGTACAGTAATATTAAGGAATAATCCCAATGCAATTACAGTAATTGACATTACCTAACACAATTACGTACAGTAATATTAAGGAATAATCCCAATTCAATTACAGTAATTGACATTACCTAACACAATTACGTACAGTAATATTAAGGAATAATCCCAATTCAATTACAATAATTGACATCTCCTAACACAATTACGTACAGTAATATTAAGGAATAATTCCAATGCAATTACAGTAATTGACATTACCTAACACAATTACGTACAGTAATATTAAGGAATAATTCCAATGCAATTACAGTAATTGACATTACTTAACACAATTACGTACAGTAATATTAAGGAATAATTCCAATGCAATTACAGTAATTGACATTACCTAACACAATTACAGTAACATTAAGGTATAATCCCAATGCAATTACAGTAATTGACATTACCTAACACAATTACAGTAATTGAAATTAGGAAATAATTGAATAGACGAATAATTAAACTGACCGACTCTAGTAACATTTCAATTGATCCAATCGCCAACAAAAAGAAACCAAAAATCAATTTTGTTTTTTAAGAGGAAAACTGGAAAAAGGAGCCCGTCAACTATTTTCAAAAAGTTTTAGGAAACAGTTTCAACATTTTGATTTCCTGTTGGGGTTGCTAATCGGAATATAACCAATTAGGATATATTTTAATGTACATTAATGATTTATATTTTTTTAATGCATCGATATTGATCATATTTGCGCACCTGGAATGTAAAGGGATCACAATATTATAATATGCCAACAATTTTTTTTTTTTATTTATTTATAAAAAATCCCTTATTTTTTCTAAATTAATGAAAAAGTATAATGTATTGTTCCAATTAAGAGCATACCTAACGTAATTATAGTTATTACAAATTAATAATTAAATGAAAAGCCTTGTTTATCATTTTATGAATCGATGGACTATTTTTTTTTATTTCATTGAATCGCTTAGAAAGGGTGTCCTGCGCTGTGGCGGGCCTAGGAGCGCATGACAGTAGGCTACTTCCTGCCTTGAAATACAGCCGATGTATTTTATATGCTTCAAAAATGGTAGTGATAAAGCTAAAATGGGGGAGACGTAAGATTATTCTTTTTGTGAACAATGACAGAAACTTCTGAAGAGTAAGTACAATCATTTTTTACCCGCATTTATCCAAACTTTTAATGGGCGTTTACTTCTAAGTTTTGGAAATGACAGGATTTGCCTTATCTCTTATATTGTAGTTTATCCTATTTGCTCTCCTCTGGTGGTTTTATCTTTGTTTAGATAACATAACATTATCATTCTCCTGCTGTAAATAAGTTAAGGTTTTCCTTTTAGAATCGCTGAAGGGGTTAGTGAAGTGGTCATTTGTTCTAACGTTTTTGTAAACAAAACATTTTTAGAGGAGTCTGATTATCGTTCTATATTATAAACTAATATTTCTTATCGTTTCATTCTGCTCTTCATGTTATTGAGTTGTTTTATTGAAACTTTATTAAATTATTCAAAATGCCATTGTTTATTGCCTTAGTATATTGTTTAGTCTTAGTAGATTTGGATCGTTTTGTATTTCTTGATTTTGCTTTATAACTATCATGTGGTTCAATTAATGTTGTTTTATTGTTGAATTAGTAGTTTTTTCTGGAAGTATTAAATTTGTTTATATGTACAGGTTATGGTTTAAGTTGTATTCTTATTTACTTGTTGTCTCTTTGCTGTTTACTCAGTGAGCACTTATTATGTTCTATTGTGTATAATATAATGTGAAGATTATGCACCACTGCTGTAAGTGTAATATTTATTATTTGTGTTTAATGTAATGCATATTTGGCTTTCGAGTTTCGTAAAACTTATCTTGTATTCATTAGCAAAAGCTTATAGATTGTAACTGTTCCCTTGGTTGTGTTTTGTTGTTGTCATTTACTATTGTTGGGCATTAAACATTTTATTTGTGTTAGTTTTAGAATAATTTGAAGTCTTGTGCGATTACTTATTGCCATCTTCTTGTCACTAAATTTTGATTGCTTAGTGTTTGTAACAACCTTTTGTTATTATTAGGAACTGTTACATTGTATAATCAGTTTAATGTTACTTTAAGAATATTACAAAATAATGAATTTCTGCAATGAACAGAGAATCATGGTGGATTAATTCTTATCATTGTTTTGAATTGACTATAGTCATTCATTCATGATAGTTCAGTTGTGTAAATATTACTTTCCATTGACGTTAGTATTAAATCCATTTATTTATGTTTAATTTAAATTATTGCAGCGATATTGTTATTTATTAATTTTTGTTTTATCCTTTCGCATTGCATTGCCAATATTTAAGGTCCTTTGTCGGGTGATATTGTCTCTTTTTCGATTATCAGCATCAGTCATGCATAGTTGTAATGATTACTTATTGATTAAACTTAAATATCATTATTCTTAGATTTGATCGGCTTATATAAAAGAAGAATTTGTTCATAAAAGTCAGTTTACTAACATTGATGTTCAAATATTAACGTCAAAAAACGCTTATTCTATTTTTTAATTTTATTGAGATTGATATTGTGCAAGTGAATGGTTGTGGCAGAAAAATCTTGTTTTTTTTTTTTTTTAAATATTTAGGGCCTGAAATTCATTAATTGTTTTGCAACTTTTGGCGATGGCTGACTGGTGTAATTGACACAAAAAGCACCATCCATAATTATTCTTTACATATTTTTTAACATTTGGAGGGCATTTAAATAGAAGATGTAATTTGAACAACTACAATGTGTATTCACTGTTAGTATATTACACGTATCATTCACTTGCTGGTTTTTGTTTTCAAAGGAAAGCCTATGAGATTAGCGTGTAATTTTATGCATTCCAATTAAAAAAAGATGAATTTGAAATTGTTGTAAGATTTCATATGATAGGAGCGGTTGGATGATTTCATGCGTTCTGCATTAGTAAATAGCACATATTCATTTCATACCGACTCTCCGCTATTAAATGTTATATTTTTCTTGTTTACTTTCTTCAGAGGAAAAGCCTAAGAGATTAAGTCACAATTTTATTAAATGAATTCCAAATTAAAGATGGAATTTGAAATCACTCTACGACTTCATAGGATAAGCATTTTGCAAAGATTTCATGCCTTCACTGCTAATTAAAGTCATATACCATTCACTCTATACTGTTTCACCTTTATTACTGTCTTCAGAGGAAAAGCCTATTAGATTAAGCCGCAATTTTATGAAAAACATTCCAAATTAAAGAAAGAATTTGAAATCACTGTATGCTTTCATAGGATAAGCGTTTTGGGATAATTTTATGTCTTCTCCGTTAATAAAAGTCATGTACCATTCACTCTATACTGTTTCACCATTAATGAATGTAATATTTTTGTCGTTTACTGTCTTCAGAGGAAAAGCCTATTAGATTAAGTCGCGATTTTATAAAAATCTTTCCAAATTAAAGATACAATTCTAAATCACTGTATGATTTCATGCCTTTGACGTTAATAAAAGTCATATATCATTCACTCTATACTGTTTCACCATTATATTTTTTATGGACCTCATAAGCGGGTTTCCTCTCTACGGAGAGAGGGAGGAACCGTGCTAAAAATGAAAAAAAAAAAAACTAATAATGCTCTTGGTTTTATTATTTAATTTACATCTCCACTCCAGAGCTGGGAAGTTGTTAACTACATAGACAACTAAATGAGAAAAAGTGTAATTATTTTAAAAGAGATTGAAACAGTTATTTTATTTTTTACAGATGAGTTCAACTTTAACTGTTTGTAAACAACTTTTATCAATCAGTGGCTATAGTTAATCGTTTTTTTTTTTTTTTTCAAAACTGTTAAATAAAAGTTGTTACTTTTTCTTCTACATATACAAATACCAAAAAAAAAAAACATCCCTACCACACTTAGCCTATCGGCTAAAATTGAAGAACATGGACATCACTTCTAAAGTGATTTTGATTCGCGTAACAGGTGGAAGAAATTGACAATACAAATTTGTGATAATTTGATTGAATCAACTCATTTAACTTGAATATTCTATTCCATAGATCAAATCTATTCTAGCTGACAACAAAAAGTCCGATTCGCAGGAACTGCGACATCTTAGCGCGGTTCCGTTCTTATCTCTAGTGTTTATGAAGGCATAGAATAGAAACAGTTATTACTTTGTTTAGATCAATAGCGAAACACCTATCCAAATGAAATCTCAAACAAACCAGTCTTGAAAGGTCTTGATTTACAATCTTACCTGTATGGGTCAGCTATTCCATAAGTCGGGCAGAAAGGCCTCCACACAGAGGCATTTGGAAAGCCTTGGGATCTCTCTCTTTGAACGCTACATTTTTAACAATAAATTGATCTTCTTATTTTACTTAATGTGTTTTATTGCCAAATACATTATCCAACTATAAGCAATTTAAAAATAACAAGGAATAAAACAGACAAAAAGAACCATTCGAATGAACGAAATCAATTACTTTAAAGTTTTAACCACTTATTTCTCCGATTGGCATCGCCTAATTAAAACTTTCTTTAGAACCTTTTTTGTAGAGCATTTAGTAAGCTTTCGAATGGTAACCTTCTGCTTCCCAAGATTGTCAACGGTTTTCGAGATACTAACGAAAGTATACAAAGTTACCAAAACTTTTCTTGTCTGTTAATAAAATATTTTATTCTAACCCTTCCTTTACTCCAAACGTAACCAAAATTTCAACATATTAGTTTTAATAAAATTCGAACATGCAGAAAATGTTTCAACTGACTCCCATAATTCTAAGTACCAAAATCAAAGACAAAAAGAACAGTTCGAATGAGCGAAATCAATTACTTTAAAGGTATAAGCACTTATTTCTCCGATTGACATCGCCTAATCAAAACTTTCATTAGAACCATTTTTGTAGAGCATTTAGTAAGCTTTCTAATGGTAATCTTACGTTTAGCAAGATTCTCAACCTTTTTCGAAATATTAAGGAAAGTATACAAAGTTACCAAAATTTTTTATGTGTGTTAATAAAATATTTTATTCTAACCCTTCCTTAACTCCAAACGTAACAAAAATTTCAACATATTAGTTTCAATGAAAGTAGAACATGCAGAAATTGTTTCAACTGAATCCCATGATTCTAAGTATCCAAACAAAAAACAGTATTCAAAAACAATTTTTCCAATTTTCTCGAAAACGGTTAAAGCTATCACCTTGAAAATGGTTTCATTCGTTTTCTAGCCCAAGAAGCCTATAAAACGAGTACTTACAAGCTTATGAACTCAAAAACGTAAGCGTTACGATTTTTTTTGCGCGAATTTCGCTCCAAACACCATCTTCCAGTGGGCGGATTCTGCTGGTTAACGAACTTGACCTTTCAAATTGGAAGACGGATTTTTGTACCAAATTTCATCACACTCGGACCATTAGGGAAGCCAGAAATGAGCGAACAGACAAATATATATATATATATATATATATATATATATATATATATATATATATACATATATATACAAATTTGAACCACCGTTAATTTCGGTCTCTAGGGGTTCTGAAACGTGAAATTTTCTAGTCGGCACTTCCGGATTGTTTCATTGTATCAACCTTATAAGCGGGGTTCCTCCCTATGGGGGAGGGAGGAACCGCGCTAAAAATAGCGTACCTGTTATTATTGGTGAAAACTACTGCTCCAGAAAATTTCCAGATATAACAAACACTTATTTAACTTAACTGGAAGCCATAAAACTAGGACTGAACAGCCTACCAGGCACAAACATAATAACATTATAATATGCACGGACTCACTCAGTTCATTAATTTCCCTACAAGACTACTACAGTACACACCCCAAAGAATGAAAATTTCTGAAATAATATATCACACAAATAAACACTTTCCACTTTACTGGTTGCCTGGACACGAAGACATCAGACAAAGTAACGCAGTAGACGAACAGGCTAAACTAGCAACTCGACGACCAGCACCAGACGTACATTACATGACATACCAGGATCTTCAGGCCGTATCCAAGAGATATATAATAGATTAATGGCAAGAATCCTGGTACAAGACGACTGACAACAAGCTTTTAGAAATCAAACACACTGTACACGAATGGTCGTCTAGAAAATATCAAATATAAGAGTAAGAAGTAATCTTATGCCATCTCAGGATTGGCCATTCACGACTTAATCACTCCTACATTACGACAAGACAGAACAGACCTATATCTACATACTACTATGCAGACTTATCAATAAAACACATACTGACAGAGCGTAGACTCAGGACAAATTTTAAATTTCCCTACAATTTGATCGACTTACTTTATGATGGTAGACTGTACATAGATGAACTTATTGAATATCTAATACATACACATTTATGCAAAAGGATTTAAAAAAAAAGAAAATACTACACCGTCATTTAGTTGGGTTAAGGAACAGGACATGCTGAACATTCGACAATAACACAAAATAATTGATCACAGTTTTTGTGTAACAAATACAGATAGTTTTTGTACACAATCAAATAATATTAAATTAAAAATAGATTAAGGAAAAAATATTTAGTTTTATCACGAAGTGGTATACGAGTACTTGTTCACACACTTTGGGCAAAGTCTGACCCTCTGGTATCAGTTTGTTTGTTTATTTGTTTTTTAGGGCAAAGAACAATGTGGCTATCATTGCCCGTCTGGTATCAGTTAAATGAAAATATACTAGCAATATAGGTTTGTAAAAATGTCACAATACTTTACTAAAGGAATCCCATTTTACAGTAGGTATTGTAAATTTAAAGAAAAATCTGTTGAGTAAATCTTGGAATATCTTGTACGACAGTTTGGGAAAGTAACTTCGAGAATGAAACCGTTAAGCATTCTTTGCAAGTAAAATATTCTTTATAAGTGATATAAACAGTTGATTATTTTGGGCTTAGTGAACATTGAATGTTTCAGAAATCAAATCAAGTACTACAACATCAAATAATGGCTAACGTTAATGCAATTAAACTTTGTTTATAATTTATTGTTGTGTCCGATGAAATTATAGGAACATCAAAATTTATTGGAAACACAAACCCTTAGTTCTGTTTGTTAAGGAATAAATTATCTTCTTTTAAAAAAAAATGATGTAGAAAACAAAAAATAACGTACGGGGAATAGATCATAATTCAAATAGAGAAGAAGTCTGTTCAAATGATTCTGATTATTTTTTTTTTTTTTGTTCCCTTACCCTAATCGTTGTAATGTGTTGACAAGTTTGAAATATTTTCCAAAATGTATTTAAAGATTACAAGAAAATAATGATGTCTGTTTTTTTTTGTTTTGTTTTTTCATTTAGAAAATAACGGTGAACAATTGAATAGCAAGATTGTCATCCATTCTTAATTGTCAACAGAATCTTTTAAAATAGTGTCATTCTTTTTAGATTTTTAATGTGTTTATCCATTTTTGATATTAATCTTGAAGATATAATGATTAATATTGTCATAAACATCTGTTTCTTTGTTTTGTTTTATTTTTCGACATGGAAAATAAGCATGAAAAGTGTTAAGTTACAAAGTTGTCTCAAATTCTTAGTAGCAACCATCTCATAAAAGGTGTCATTTCCTACAAAAATGATTCAGATGTCATTTTCGATGGGGCTAAGTCAATCCGAGAAATAAGTGCTTAAAACTTCAAAACTGTTAGTTTTGTTCTTTTCAACGTTTTTTTTTCTCTGTTTACCTAATTTTTTAAGTAGTTACTAATGTTTTTGATTTGCATTTGACAGTAAAATATGTATTTTAGTAAAACAAGGTAAGAAAATGAAAAACGTTGTTATAGTGCTTCCAAGAACGAATGTTGAGAAAGAGGATGGAGTAATTTTTGCTTGATACAATCAGTTTCCTGTTGTAGCGCTTAAAATCTTATATTACTTCTCATTGAGATTTTATTTTATTTTATTCACGGAAGATCAAAACCTACCAATAACTGCTTCTATTCCTTTACTAATAGCACTAGGGATATGAACAGAACCGTGCTAAAATGACACAGTTCCTGCGAGTCAGACTTATATTTTTGTTTTATTTTTAATTACCAAGTGATATTGCCCGTAACATTTTTATAACTTGTTCCTAATAGATAATGTGAAATTTTGTATCCATGTAAAATGTCAAGCGAAGCCGTGGTAATTTTTTCCCTTTGGGTATTAAACGCTTTTATTAAATCTTATTTTACAGCATTTATATATTTGTATATTATGAATTTAAATATTGCACTTACTTTTATAAAAGATTTTGTTAATAGAAATCCATCTTATAACAAATATTTTTTTAGAAATGTCCTGAACAATATTAATTTTTGCTCCAGTTTTCTGACTGCTGTTTTCATATTGCGTGCTGACTGATACTGTTGGCAAGCTGATAGTTGTCACCCCTCACACTAGTGATCTTGATAAAGACTTTCTGTTCCTGGCACAGTGCTGATATTAATTATTATATCATTAAGACAAGGAACACAATTCGTTTATATAAATTAACAATACAAAAATAAAATGGCACCTTTTTAAGATGCTGTTTACTACTAAGATATGTGTGACAACCTTGCGAGTAACATTTTTCACCTTTATTTTGTTAGTGGAAAAAATCCATGTTTATGAAGATATTAATTATTATATCATTAAGACAAGGAACACAATTCGTTTAAATAAATTATCAATACAAAAATAAAATGGCATTTTTTTAAAATGCTGTTTACTATTAAGATATGTGTGACAACCTTGCAAGTTATGTTTTTCATACTTATTTTCTTAGTGGCCAAAAAAAAAAAAAAACAGGCGTCTGTTTATGGTTATATTAATTATTAAATTTTTAAGATGAGCATTACAATTAGTTTAAATAAATTAAACATAAAAAAATGACACTCTTTGTGAGATTTTGTTAACTACTAAGAATGTGTGACAACGTTGCAATTAACATTTTTCACGATTATTTTCTAATTTAAAAAAAACTGACATATAGTTTAGGCCGATGTTAATTATTATATCTTTAATGGGAGCATCACAATTGGTTTAAATAAATTAAAAATCTTAAAAGAATACAAAGAAGAAGAAAGAAGACACTCTTTATTATAAAATGCTGTTCATAAATAAAAAATATGTATTAAAATCTTGCAATTCAATTTTCCCAAAACCCTGCTCCAGTGGAGGGATTCTCCTGATTAACAAACTTGACAAAAAATTATTGCATTAAATTTTATAAAAATCAGATATTTTTTCAGCCTGTGAGAGAGTGAACATACAAATTTATATACAGTAGACTGTCCGTTATCCGGCATTTTCTTATACGTTTCTTATTCCGGCGGTCTCCGAGAAAAATGAGTTTCTAGAAAACCATTCCTTCCTAGCTTTCCAAATATTTGTTTCGTGGTATTTCATTGAATGGAAGTCAAAGAAGGCATATATGTTTCGTTTTAGAGGCAGGAACTTTTGTATCTACTACAAAAATAAACATTTCTACTAAGGCACCTGCAGCTGGTACGCCTGATATACACAAGCAAGGATTTACATATTTCGAATTTAATTTATGATTTGATATATAAATTTTACTTATATATGAAATATTAAAAATGCTCAATATTTATTATATCTTCAAATAATAAGGTTTTTTATAATACATAAGCGATTGCTTCTAATTGAACTCTCTAATCTGGTGTTTTCTCTAATCCGACTGTACCTCGGTCTTGACAACGCAGGATTAGGAAGAGGAAAGATTACTGTATACACACAAATACAAATACAAATTTGAACCACCGTTATTTTCATGATATTTGGGTTCTGAACATATAATTTTCTAGTCAGCACTTCTGCCAATCTTGCGTCATGAGGTCAACCTCTTAAGCGGAGGGGAGGGAGCGTGCTAAAAGTTTAGTTTTATTGACTCTCATGACCAAATACCTTTCGTCATTTTTTAGTTAAGAATATTTCTTTTCCTTTTAATATTAATAGTTTTAAAGTTTTATAATTAATGTTTTTTTTGTTTTTTTGTTTCAGTGGTAACTACCTGGTGCGTGTCCGAGCACAGGTGATGATACGCGATGACAGCACGGGTGGCTGGGTCCCAATGGGTGGTGGGGGCCTATCCAACGTGTCTGTCCGAAAGCGTATCATCACCGCAGAACAGTCCGAAGAAAACAAACATGAATACCTTATTTATGGCAAAAGAATCTCAGACCAAGCTGTAATAGAACATTTCTAATGAATTGGATTTATATATTTAAAAAAAAAAAAAACGAAAATGATTCAACAGCTTTTGTTTTTAGATCATACTCAGCTGCGTAATTAAGAAGGACTTCGAATACAATAAAGTCATGCCAACTTTTCATCATTGGAAATCTGGTGAAAAAAAGTTTGGTCTGACTTTCCAGACAGCTGCGGATGCTAGAGCTTTTGACAAAGGAGTTAGAACAGCTGTTGAAGAATTATTAGACGGTAAGCTAATTAGATTAAGTCAAGTAAAATTATAGTTGTTAGTATTCTTTAAATAAAAATTTCATTACGCCTTTCATCAGTGTAAAACACAATTTGAATTGGTTAAGAGTATTTATAATTGTAGTTTTATTCTCAATATTTAAATAAGTAAAGAAGACGTACACAGTGCGCCATAAATGTAGGCAACCATTGAAATATCTCTCGAGACCCTAAAATATATAAAATTGTATAAAAAACTGAAGTTGTTGCTCATCGAGATATTTTAGATAAAAAATTTATAAATTCCATAAAATCTGTTATTAAGCCCTTACGCAAGCTCTGAAAGGTCAACGTTTCCTCTTTACCCACAATTTTGATAAATAATATTTAAAAAAAATAAAGAAACACGTGTATTTTTGTTATGTTCCATTTAGTTCATTTGTCTTGTTGGAATTGCTTAACCCATTCGAGACCGATTGCGCACCGTGTGTGCAATTGATTTCCGAGGCTAAAATACTGCCTGCACACGGTGTGCAATATCGGTAATGGGCAATTATCAGTTATTCTGAGTAAACTAGTTGTCGAACTATGATTTTTCTTGAACTATTGAAATCTTTAAGGAACAGGAAAACAAAATTTAGCATTGGTTTTACTGTGTATCAAAAAATCTATTTTTAAAAAAATTAAAAATGAACAATATAAAGAAAACAATTTTTTTTTGCTCCTGAGGACCGTGTTTGAAAAAATTGTTGTCTCAAATAAGTTAAGATTGTTGTTGAATGTAGTTGCTAGAGTAATCTGATCACTTGTGAACTATCTCTAACTGAATCCCTGGTAAAAATTATTCAAAAAATTTTCTGATTTAGTATTGTTGAGTTCATTTTTATAGGTTTGACGCAGGTGGGGAGGGGGGGGGGAGGCATGAAGACATGCTTAACCCTCTTTCTCTACCGTTGACTGCTCAAGCATTCGAGAGTGGCTGGACCCCGTGTACAAGTGGGTTGAAAGATGTGCCACATTTACCATTGACTTCCAGCACTCAAGAGCTCTCGTATCTCGCATTTTTTTCTCTTCACATTTCATGACTTTTGAGCTAGCTAGCGTTACCCTGTATACTGTGGAATACAAGTATTCCTGCCTGTCATTAGAGGGTATTTGAAAGTTGTTGGCCGTGTTAAACTCCGCCGATTTTGTGTCCAAAGTCACAGATCAAAAAGGAGGATGGGAAACTTAAATTTTAATAAGTACAGATGGAATGGTTGGGATTCGGCTAAATAAACCTCAATATGATTTTGTTTTAAAAAAATCTATATTTCGGACGTTTCGGCTACTCATTGGTAGCCTTCGTCAGCTAAAATGACAAAAAAAGAAGAAATTAATACAGAAACAAACAAGAAAAATTTATAATTGTGATAGGTAACAGAACTATAGATACAATTTAACTTATAACAGAACATATCGTCTTAAAGTTCTTAGAATGAGTAGAATGAAAAAGAAAATAGGTACAGTAATTGATTTTAATAGTAATTAGTAACATTAATTGATTTTACAAAGAAATAAGAGAACTATATACCTATAGAATATAACTATAATAGGATCTTTGAGTTTGGTGTAGAGGGTTTTGAGTTTGTTGGTAGTTTTCAAACCAAAGTTTGAGTTCCCTAAAGTTTGGTTTGAAAACTACCAACAAACTCAAAACCCTCTACACCAAACTCAAAGATCCCATCCCTTTTGAACATACCACCCGATGTGTTTACCAAGTCCCTTGCCAAACCCCTTCCTGTAATGGTGTATACATAGGAGAAACCATAAATGACATTCACTCACGTCTTACACAACATAAACGAACCATCACTAATAAAGAAATAGATAAATCTGGACTTGCAAAACACGCCATTACACAAAAACACACTTTTAACTTCGACGACACGAAAATTCTTTCTACACAACGTAACAAAAAAAGACTACAGATCTCGGAATGTGTACACATAAACTTAAACAAAAACAATATAAATTACAAAACTGACCAACAAGGCATTTCTCCTATGTACGCTAATATTTTCCAAATACTCGCCCGACCACCTACCTAGATTTTTACCTTGCCCCTTGGGTATCCTTCCATTAACACCTTTTTCTCCTTTCCTGTCATAAAATGTCATAAACATCTGTTTGATCCTACCGCCCGTTTCCCCCACCTCTTGCTGTTTCTAGTTACATATACCCCTTGCAGATTCCTTTTTTCCTTAGACACTTCCACAATGGTTACTTAATTGCCAACCTTGGTCTTCCTCTGCCGCTCGGCATTTCCATTGGTATGTAGTATCTTATTTCTCTGTAAAATTAATTAATGTTACTATTAGCTACTATATCTGTCATTGGTATATAGTTCTCTTATTTCTTTGTAAAATCAATTAATGTTACTAATTACTATTAAAATCAATTACTGTACCTATTTTCTTTTTCATTCTACTCATTCTAAGAACTTTAAGACGATATGTTCTGTTATAAGTTAAATTGTATCTATAGTTCTGTTACCTATCACAATTATAAATTTTTCTTGTTTGTTTCTGTATTAATTTCTTCTTTTTTTGTCATTTTAGCTGACGAAGGCTACCAATGAGTAGCCGAAACGTCCGAAATATAGATTTTTTTAAAACAAAATCATATTGAGGTTTATTTAGCCGAATCCCAACCATTCCATCTGTACTTATCACCTCGACGGCTAACTATCTAATCATCATGGTTAAATTTTAATTTTAACGTCCATTATAATTAACTATGAATTTTAGGACGGGTTATTTATAGGTTACCATCCTTTTCTAGCCAGGGCTGATGCCTTTTCTTTTTTTCCAAAGAAAAGCCACCACCCCTAGTGGGAATCGTACCCATGAATCTTGAGGGAAACTTACTAGCCATAATTATTGAGTATATATTTCACTTGTTTATTATTTATAACATGTACGAAAAATGGTTAACAGAAAAACTTTTCTTCTTTTTTTTTTTACCCGCATACAATATAACTTCCTTTTAAACAAAGTTATCCAAGTAAAAAATTATTCAAACTCGAAATTAAATTAAGATTCATAAAAATGAATAATGATAGTAATCAGAATAAAAATTGAAATTATAAAAGAAAAATTTTAATATGGCGGTGTGCGCCTCTCTTGGTACAGAAAGGGTTAAGTTACGGTTATCACAATTTACAGATGAAAATGAACCTTATTTATATACAGCTTGCTTCATGATGTTAAGAATTTATATCTTTTGATTTTATACTATTAGTCTATTAGATATATCTGTGATTGGCTGAAGCCTGATGAAGGACAACATAAAATTTAGTTCAAAAATCTGTCTAATTTGAAGTCAGATACGTTAACCAGCAAAATCCGTTCATCGGAACATCGTTTTTGGAGCGAAATTCATGCAAAAAAATCGTAATGCTTACGTTTTCTAGTTAGAACGTCATGCAAATAATACATTTAAGCCATTCTCCATTTCGAGCCTAAATATAGCCCCTTTGAAGCTTTCCTGGTATTAATGACATTAAATCGAATGGAAGCGATGGTTCAACATTTCATCAAACTGGTCGTTTGTAGGAATCATCCTACTTCTATATTGGCATTTGTACTGCGCAAATCTGAGGGTAGTCAATTACCGAATGGTTGCTATAGCCTTTGCGCTAATATGACGTGCAGTCGAGACTATGCACCGAGCATATTCACTAATAAAGTTTAAGAGAAAGTGCACAGGATTCATCAAGCGAGCAAGACTCTGAACATATATAGCCAAGCCACCAATCAATAGCTTGTTCAGATAGATGGAAAAGTTAAATTTTGCATGGACAAAATTTTGTGAGAAATATTCCCAATGGACACCATTTGTGAATTCCGATTTAAAGGAACAAGCTGATAAGAGAAAAGGTATATAGCACGAATCGAAACAGATATTCAGTTATACGCAATATCCACTTATACGAAAGCTAATTTGTTCCCCTGGTATAAATACTATTCAGTTATACGAAGAGACAACAGCTTTTCCACGTGATGTTTACAGACTTAGCAGTGACTTGCCCTCACCAGTCTCTCTCTCACTTATCTCAGTTCTTCCTTGTGATTCTAGTAGTCCAGCCGTGATCTATCAACTCTATCTGGTGTTCTATCCACTCTATCTTGTGTGGTTTCCTTCGTTTCCGATCTAATAACACCGCACGTACCAGTGATTTATCCCCCATCCAATCTCTCGTTTTTAAGAGAACTTAATACCGTAGTCCTTCTAGTAGTCATGTTCCATTGTCCTTTCATCTTTTAAAATGTGTAAAAAATACAGAAACAAAACTTTAGCTTAAAGAAAGAAGAAAGAAGTTGATGACAAGCCCAATGAAACAAAAATAGACATTGCTAAACATGAAATTATCGGTAAGAGGAAAGACATTGAAGAGAATTTTGTGATATTTACTTGAAAATATAATAATTTTAATGTTATCTATCTACGGGTGTCTCGGAGACCCGGTAGCCGTGAGGGTTAAGGCGTGAGCTCTTAACACTCCGTGCCAAAGGTCGTGGGTTCGATTCCCACTAGGGGCGGTGGCTTTTCTTTCGAAAAAAGAAAAGGCATCACCCCTATCCTGGCTAGAAAAGGGTGGTAACCTATAGATAACCCGTCCTAAAATTCGTAGTTAAGAATAAATGGACGTTAAAATTAAAATAAAATAATGTTATCTAACAACAGAATATGTACCATCAATAAAATTGTGACTTTTTTATGAAGAATTTATCTTATTTTAAAATATGCCATGAAACCTAATACTATTCAGTTATACGAACTATTCACTTATAAGACACATTTTCCGTTCCCCCTCACCTCACCATTCGTATAAGTGAGACTCAACTGTATATGAAAATAAAATTATTTTTTTCAATGTGAAATAAAAGGTTTAAATATTTTAATCAAGAATTTTAGGGTTTCATTGGTTTACAATACCTGGAATATGGGAAAAAAGAAAAACCACACACTTCCATACTGATATTAACTAGCACTTATCCTACACCCCCCCCACCCAAGTAAGGGTTGAAAGAGCCTTTTCAACCCTAAAGTATATATTAAATGATCATATGTATTATCTAAATTCCACAAACTTACAGGATAAATTATTATAGAAATTGAATTAATTCTTCAAAATAAGTGAAATGTTCTTTGTTTAAAAAATTATTTTTGTTTATTTAGTGATATATATTTGTTAATATAAAACAAACTATTTAATATAAAATGTATGTCCAAAATTCTGGAAAAAATGGTGAACAGACGATTAGTCTACTTTCTCAATAAAAATGATCTGATAATGAGGAACCAATGCGGATTCCGAAAAACACACTCCACCTTAGACAATTTACTCATACTAGAAAACAGGGTGTCAACGATTTAAATCAATTGATTTAAATCAGTGATTTAAATCATGATTAAAATCATTTGATTTTTTTAAAAAAATCATTGATTTAAATCAATTTATTTAAAAAAAAAAAATATTGATTTAAACCAATTGATTTTATTAAAAAACATTATTATTATATATTTTTTTAACTTTAGTTTATTTTTTAAACTTAAATCTAACTAGTTCTGCCTTTTTTCAGCCATTTCAACATTTCGTCTTTATTTTTGTCCCTAGGGCCTACACTCACTTGACCGTTCTTATCTATTAAAAGTATGTTTCTTTTATGACCCTTTCTTTGTTTTTAATTCTGCAAATAAATCTCCTTTTAAGTTTAAGATAAAAGAGATTGACAGGTAATAACCAAAGCGAAGTGAATGCTTTATATTGGTGGAAGTCTTTGTTGGCCTTAAAATATTGTATTTCCTCGAAAGAACTGTTAATAATATAGCAGCTTATGACAGGAAAGGCAACTTCTGCAAGGGTTGAAAGAATGTTTTCAACCCTTGTTTTTGTTCACAGTCAAATGAGAAACTACCTAATTAGATGTGAAAAGGCTGACAAACTGGGTTTTTTGTTCAAAGCTTTAAATAAATAATATTTCTGTTAGTGTACGTGATTAATAGGGAACGGATGTTCATGTAACGTAAAATTCAAAATATTTACATATATATTTATTTAACTATTTATAATAAAATATGTAATAAAAAATTGAAAATATTTAGTAAACAAATACCTTAAACACGATAAAATATTGAAAAGAAAAGCATAAATAATAAGTAGGAACTTGTGTTATTATTAGTGGAAAGAACAAAAGTATAGAAGAAAATGACTAAAACTGTTTAAAATATTGAAAAATAAAGCATAAATAAAAATTAGGAACTCATTATAAAAGGTGGAAAAGTTGAACATTTTTAAAGATGAACATTATTTTGGAAGATTGTTTGCTACATCTTGAATTTTAAAATTTTCAAACGTGAAATTATGCCGACCTGATCTGAGTATACTTTTGAAGTGATTGAATTATCTTTCAACATCTACTATAGCTTCTGGTGTGTATTTTAAGGCTACAATCAACTCCTCTGAAGAGTGGGATTCAACTAAACTGTTAATCGTTTTCCCACTATAGATATCTCCAATAATGTGGATATTTTTCCATTCAGGGGTTTATTCTAGACTGTCTTTTCACTTTATTTTTAATTTATTCCCAGTAGCTCCTTCTAAAACCTGGATTTTCTCTATTACTCTCGTATGATTCTAATGCTATCCACTAACAACATGCCTTTTGTACAGGGTATCACAAAAATAATAGTCATCCAGATGATTCTCCAATGCGAGATCGGAAAAAATAATCCCCATATTAACCCCCGCAAAATTGACCATGAAATGCTATTCCAAGGCCAAATTTTTTTATTGCACATTTCGAAACTGCGAGTCATGAGGAAGAAAAAAGTCAACTGCACCATAGGTCAGAAATGACTCCTACTGGTCAAAATGACCATTAACAGCGTATACGTGGGCCATTCTATTACAATCGACAAATAGTGGCCAATTTTGATCATATTTTTTCTTTAGCTTGTTCTAACATTGCCTTAGGTAAAATACCTCATTTGATTTTTTTAAAAAAAGCATCTTCCAGTATAAAAAAAATGTAAGTATATTGAAGAACGGCCCTCACAGTGGCAATCATTGGAGGACCAGAACGCATATTTTACAATTGACAGAAATGTCTTCATGAGGTTATTCTCAAAGCTTATCAAGAGCTCCTGGCCATAAGCTTTCAACCAATCACTGAAATTAATCATTAGGGATTTCACAGGTCGAATTTCATGAACCAACCAGTCCTCGAGGCGCTCTTAGAATAGAGGATAGAATAATTGCCCGTGTGCAGAAAAAAAAAGTTTCTTCCTAAAAAAACTAAAAAAAAAAAAAAACTTAATAAGTAAGATTATCATTCCAGCACCCGTAGCAATTGTGCCCGTTCACCAGCTTAAATATTTCGGACTTCATTTCTGAGGCAAGCTGCCAGACTTTCTCCAAATTCTTTTAAATGCCCAAGTTATTCTCGTCCATTGCCTGCTGTGGACAGTAACGTTGGAAAACAAACTTTCTTTCATCCACCCGCTGGAGGAAGTCTGGATGACATTCCAACATGTCCAGCGCCCACCTGCAAAACAATGCTCTCTGCTCCTGATCCCCGGGCTTCAACTCCCGAACTTGCTGAAATCTCAAGGAAGACGTTCTTCCCGAAGGAAGTTCTGGTCCTCCAATGATTGCCGCTGTGAGGGCCGTTGTTCAATATACTTACATTATTTTATACTGGAAGATGCTTTTTTAAAAACAATCAAACGAGGTATTTTTGTGTAAGGCAATGTTAGTAGGACATACTAAAAAATAAGTATCAAAATCGGCCACCATTTGACGATTGTAATGGAATGGCCCACGTATATGCTGTTAATGGTCACTTTGACCATAAGGAGTCATTACTGACCTATGGTGCCGTTGACTTTTTTCTTCCTCATGACTCGCAGTTTCGAAATATGCAATAAAAAAAATTTGACCTTGAATAAAATTTCAAGGTCAATTTTGCGGGGGTTACTATGGGGGTTATATTTTCCTATCTCACATTGGAGAATCATCTGGCCAACGGATGACCATTATTTCCAGAATATTTGTATTTTGAGAATATTTGTAAATATGTATTTACATATTATTCCAGAAGAGAATATGTAAATACAATTACATCTGTTCCAGAGTAATTAATATTTCTTTAAAGCTTCATTTCTAAAATTGTTGTTTTAAAATTTGAAAATTAAGTCATTATATATACAGGGGTCGAAATTGTCCTATATTTTGAGACCAGAGTTTCTGTACATTTAAATTTAATCGCCGAAAATTAATGATTTTTGTTGATTTAAGTCTTTAAATTTACAGAAATTCCGGTTTCAAAATATAGGTCAACTTCAACCCCTGTATATATGATCCGTCAATTCTGCTATGCTCCCAAAATTATCCACTTTAGAATAGTTATTTTATTATTTGCATTGTAAATAAACAAATATTTTAGTTACAGGTTTATATAATGAACAACTAGGTAATAACCAGCTCTCTATATAGACTAGATACATTTAAAAAGTCTGATTTCTTTTTTAAAGCCGGTTCTAGCAAAAAAATTCAATTTAAATCAAAAAAATCCGATTTAAATAAAAAAAATCTGATTTAAATCAAATAAATCCGATTTTTTTGATTTTTTTTAAAAAATCATGATTTTTTTACACCCTGCTAGAAAATGAAATTCAAAATGCTTTTGTGGAAAATGAACACTTAATAGCAGTATTTTTTGACATCCAGAAAGCCTATGATATGATGTGGCGCCATCGTGTAGTGACTATACTTCATCAATGGGGTGTACAAGGCCATATGTTACATTTTATTAAAAACTTCTTGAGTGACAGATTTTTCAAAGTTAGAATTGGGAATGAGATGTCTATGCCTTTCTTTTTATAAAATGGCACCCCACAAGGATCCGTCCTTAGTGTCACACTCTTCTTAGTTTCTATCAATGATGTAGTTTATGATCTCCGTCCAAGAGTATATTGCTCTGCATATGCAGATGATCTAGTAATTTTTGCGAGGGATAAATCTTTAGACGTTGTCAAATTAAAACTTCAAAAGTCTATCCAAAATCTTGAATCGTGGTGTGGACAATCTGGATTTAAATTTTCTGAGGAAAAAACAGCATGTATGCACTTCTGCAAAAAAAGGAGCTGCCAGACCAACCCGCCATTATATCTATTTGGATCCACTCTTCACTACACTGACTCGTACAAATACCTGGGTATATATCTAGATCAAAAGCTAAATTGGATAACACATTTAAAATACCTGAAACAAAAATGTCAAAAACGTTTAACTTTGTTGAAAATTCTGGCTAACACTAATTGGGGCTCCGACCGGAAAACATTATTACATCTTTATAAAACCACCATAAGAAGCAAATTAGACTACGGATCAGTGGTTTATTCCTCCGCCAGTCCAACAGCCTTGAAAATACTGGATTCGATTCATAATATGGGAATCAGAATTCCAAAGAGAATAAATTGTATGCAAAAATTAAAAAAAAAAAAAAAAAAATTGTCTTTGGAATGATAAGAAAGCTGTCGCCGTATATGGTCAGCCATCAGATGTTCATGACTGTTTTTCTCTCCTACTGGTGCTTTCCCAACATCGCCTACAGCTAGCATTCTTGCAGAAAGTGGTGAACCTCCGCTCTACTTGAGAAGAGCATATCTGTCGTTGGCTTACTACATCTTATTAAAAGCGAATAACTACCACCCAGAATTATTAACGGCAAGTAACAAAGATTATCCTGGACGGCAACCAAATTCATTCATCTACAGAATATTTCGCTTAATTCACAATTTTAATCTTAGACTTCCCACAGTTTTTCAAAATTCTTTTGTCTCAAAACCTCCCTGGAAAAATATCAATTTGGAAATCAACTTTTGTCTATCTAGCTATCCTAAAGAATCAACATCTAACCTTATATATGAAACACTATATCAAGAACAACTCATGAAATATAAAGATTATGAACAGATTTTTACGGATGCCTCTAAAAGTGATTCAAAGGTTGGATGCGCCATTGTACATGAAAATTTCTGTTCAAATTTCAATCTCCATGAAACCAATAGCATTTTTTCCGGAGAAGCCTTTGCTATTTGGCAGGCATTGAAATTTACCAACATTATAGATAATTCAAAAATTTTAATAATTACCGGCTCAATGAGTTCATTAAAAGCTATTGAACGCAGAGACTCAAATAATCCCATAATTCAAAAAATTGATGAAGCCTGTCTACACATGCAAGATAAAACTATTGCTCTTAATCTGGGTCCCTTCTCACCGTAATATTGGTTTAAACCAGAAAGCAGATGAGGAGGCGAATTCAGCTAGAGAACAGATTGAAGGGGTTACAGTCATTGAGGAAGCCTCAGCTCCAGATTTGAAGCATTTTGTCAAGAAGACAATACTCCACTTTTGGAATGAGGATTGGCTAAAAGTTAACAACCATCTCAGGCAGATAAAAGAGGATGTAAAGCTATGGACTACGTCAGAGCGACAGAATAGAACATATCAAGTGATACTCAGCAGACTACGCATTGGCCACACGAAATTGACGCATACATACTTGCTACGAGGCTTACACCCACCGACATGCGATGCCTGCCATGAAATACTGACTGTGGAACACATTATACTCTACTGTCCTGCATTTAGAAAAGAAAGAGAAGCCCACGGAATCCCGAATAGCCTTAAAGAAGCTCTGAAGGATAATTTTCAAGACACTCAAAATGTAATCAACTTCATCAAAGAAATAAAATTACAATTGTAAATAACACTCATTGACCTGCCAATGACTCTTCATGAGTAGAGGCAGACAATTAAAATAAAATAAAAAAAATAAATAAATAATATAAAACAAAGAATAAACATTAGCAGCTTTAACATGTTCCTTTAACCTTTTTCCCATTAAGTATTTTAATAACAATTACTTTAAAACTTTTATTTTTTAAGTTAAAAAATAACAGTTAAAAAAAATTAAAAAAAAGTTTAAACGCAAAAAGTTATTTCCGGTTTTTTTAAAATTAAAATAAAAGTAAAAGTTTAAAAAATACTTTTTTAGTTAACAATTAAGTTAACATACTTAAAAGTTAACAATTATTTTCGACTCCTGGTATATAGTGTTTAATATTTATCAATAATTAGCAAGGCTGGTGCTAAAAACATTTTAAACATCCCAGTGATAAGGTTAAAACAGAAGGAATTTGTCCACGAATTTACACCAAGCCCTTTTCCCTCCAACTAAACCATCTACTTGAACATGCAATGTTATAGTTTAAACTTTTTTTAGATTTGGCTAAGTACTGATAAATAACAAACACTATCTCCCTTGCTTGACGTCTCAAAGCCTCACCTGGTAATAAATGAGACATAATCAGTTTTTATTGAGTTTCACTTAGGGTGTTTCTCGTTGAAAGGGCAATGCAAATGGTGGAACCGTTGGTAATACTTCCCTCAGAAGTTCTCACATGATGGGTTTGAACTTTTCCATCTAACTCAACAGGCTGTTGTTGAGATTGTGGAGCTTGTGATGGGAAATCTCACTTCTTCTACAGGTAAAAGCATGTTAGATGGACTCCACCAGATGCAATGCCCTTGAATTTGATTATGATACTCCTTTTCCGCACCAAAAGCCTCAAGATGTTGAAATATTTTTTATGATTGTTAATCGTTGAGATTAAGAAGGTGCAGATCATCGGAGTTTGGTCATGTGATTGAATAATACTACATTCTATAACAAATATGAGTTATATCTATGCCAATGTTTTGGCTTGATATGGAAGCCTTCTTCAGGGCTATGGAGGAGAGAAAGAACTGTTCCGTTTTGTGGAGGCTACATTTCACAAATTGGAAATGGCACAGGTGACGCATTCCCTGCGATCTAGACTTATATTCTGATCATTGTGAGTTCATTTTTTTTTTTTTCTTTTATGAGTCGCGGACGACTAAGCATTTGGTGGCGGACTATCTATAGGTTGCCACCCTGCCTCAACTCCTGTAAGCCCCCGTGTAATATTTCTAAAAAATGTCTCATATTTAAAAAAAACTGAGACGTAGACAATTCAGCAAATAACTAAACAGAAACCATGAGGTTTTCTAGAAAATCTGATGAGATGGAATTTATCAAATATTTTTCCAGTTTTCAGAGAGTAATTATCTATAAGAAAAAAAGCATAAGGATGAAGATGGATTACGGAGAGAGCTTAACGGAAGGTATATATAGATACATAACCTCTGGTTTATAGCCCTATTTTCTCTACAGGAAGATCCTTTTAGATTCCATTTAAAGAATTGGTTTAAATAGTTGATAAAATCCCTCTCCCTCTAGATATAGAAACAGTTGAGTAAACATTATTTCCAGTGCTCGGAAAAGAATTTTGCCTAACCCTTAATGAATTATTTCTTGGTATTATTAATCACTTTTTGTATATACATATACCTAGATATTGACGACTCTTGGTAGCTTCCTTTCCTTTTGTATTCTCGTATATTTTATTAAATATTTCAAAAATGGTCGAGGTCGTGGCAGGGGAAAGATCACCATTTGGAAGCATAAAAAATATTACACAAAAATGTTTGAGGAATAAATTTCAATATGGCCACTTCAGTTTAAGAAAATGGTTCTTGAAGTTTCGGAATCGGTTGTTTCAATATTAATATTTTTTTTAAGGTTTTATAATGTTTAATAAATTAAAGTAACATTATAAATAATACACAAAATAAAAAAGAAACAACGGTGAAACAAACAGTTTTAGTTTAACCACTTAATGGCCGAATTTATACAAAAATTATGCATAAAATGCCAGAAGCAGATATAGCGCACTATATGTAGCTTTCTAAGGCATAAGGCATTAAAAAAATAGATATTTATTATGGTTTATGACATAACTCGAGTTAACTCTGGCTTCAATGAAGCAGCCCCCCCAAAAAAACACAATTTATCAAAAACTGTGGTCTACATAATAAGAGCTTAAGTAAAAATATTACGGGTGATGGCGTTGAATACCTGTAAAATTTTAGCGCCCTAGTTAACTCACAAGGGAACATCCCGAAGTGTGCTGAGCCGATTTTAATGAAACTTTGTATGTTTATTGGGGGACGAGGTTAGCTCAGTGGTAGAGCACTTGACTAATGAACTGGAGGACCAGGTTCAAAACCCGAGCGCGCACTAAAGATTTTTTCTTCTAGTGCTGCCGTTCGAGGGTTGGATTTGGGGTCCCAGATCGTCCCTAGGCTCACCCAGCCTTTAATTAATTTAATTAATAATGGGTACCTTGGGTGCTAATGACTCTAGCAGTCGAAGCAGCCAAGGGGAAAATCAGGCGGCAGGAGCATAGTGTTGACCACACTATCTCCCTAGTGTCCCGTATGGTCAAGAATCAGATACCTCTACAATATCTGCCCCTCTGGGCCCTTGTGGCCTGTTAGGGGACTGATTTTTTTTTTGTATGTTTATTAAACAAGTAAAAATAATAGATACGTATTTTTTTATGTCGGCCCAAATGCACATTTAAGGGATGGAACCATACTTCCAAATTACACCCCAAATATTGTAACTTTTAAACTATTGTAGATAGAAAATAATGTTATAAGGAAAAAATGGATGGAATTTTACATAAAAACAAATATGTAAATAAATTGTTTAAATAATAATTTATTTAGAACAAAAACATTTTTTGCACCTTTTTTTACTCGATATCAACATTTTTGTTCTGAAACAAAATAATAGGAATAGGTTGCTGAATTCAACAATGTATGATATTTTTAATTTCCATCTCAGAATTTGGCGTATGATAAATGCGCACACTGCACAATCAGTGGCATCGTGCGGTACATGAATGACCAACGCAGTTATCTTACTTTTATAAAAAACAAATGCATAAAACTTTTATAAAAAACAAATACATAAGGGCAGATCACCATTGCTGTGCAGCTCTTAAAGTTAAATAAAAAACATTGAGATACTCAATGCGAGTGTACTAAGCCCACTTACCAGTGAGTAGTGAGTAAATTCTTAAATTCAGTGTAAGTTATTCACTGTTTTTTTTTTTTTTTTTTTTTTTTTTTTTTTTTTTTTTTTTTTTTTTTAAATTTATGAATCATTTGTTTATTTCATTTTTTAATTCTTTACATAGTTTTTATTAATTATTATATTTTTTAATTTTTTTAGTTTGTGTCAAACGAAGTAAAATTGCATGTAATTTTCTTATTGATTCTTGTCCCAATAGTGATATGAAATTTGTCAAAACAGCAGTATTTATTTTGATTGAGAACGCTGTCCATTACCTTCCCATTGTTTTGTGAAACCAATTTGAAATTATGGCACACGTGTTCATTACATTATTATAAATTTCAGCAATATAAAATCTTTGTCTTTTATATGTTATAAAATGGCATAAAACCTCTGAATATAGAATTTATTTAATAAGTTCAAAAGTTGATTGATGTGAGTGTGCATGAAAAGATCCAGTATGAGTTTATATCTTTAGAATTATTGATATTCTATCTATCCAATATTTATTTATTTATTCTTATTAATTCAGGGTTGAAAACTAATCTTTCCCTGTAATTTATATTTTCTAAGTGTTTGTACTTTCCGAAGAAATTAAGCTATTGAGGTTGTAATCATGAAAAAATTCATTAAAGCTTCATCAATCCTGTCTACTGGAAATTGGAAATGGTCCCAATTAACCTTTTCTCTACTGTCGACTGCTCTAGCAGTCGAGGAGTGGCAGGCACTCTGATTTAGTCGATTGTCATTTGTATAGCGAGTGATATAATTTTAATACTTTATATTTATGTATACATTTATTAAGGATAATATAAGTAATTTAAAAACAGTTCAGTATTCAATCTCCGCTATTTTGAATGTCTAATTATAATATTTTAATCTTGATTTTCTAAAATCAGTTTAATATTAATAATATTTTAATATAATATTCTTACAAAGCATTACATTTAATTAAGGTTCACTTTTTTTTTGTTCTTGCTTCCATTGGACATTTATTCATTCGGTGAGTTGTAATTTTTTTGTGAATTTCGATGAAACAGTTTTTAATTACTTATGTTTTTATGAAGAGTTTATCTAAAAAGAGTTCTCTCCCAATCCCCTACTTCTCTACAGCTCAACTCACTTCTTCATAACATTACTTATTACAATTAAAAGAAAAAGTACTTTTAAAACCCACACAGTCAGTCAATATGCTTTGTGCGAATGTGGGGTTCTGGATTGCCGTCTCTAGATCCAACCAGCCTTTAAGAGGTACTTGTATAATGGAAAATCAGGAGGCTGAAGCAAATTACTCGTCACACTATTTCCTATCAGGCTGTAGCCTGTTCAGATAGACGGAAAAGTACCATTTCAAATGCACGAAATTTTGAGGGAAACATTCCACCATTCTCATTTCAAGGATCAACACAATACATGAAATATTATAAAAACTTTTCATTCTTGTTTAAGACTAGGGAAGAGTTTGACAAGTCACCAAAGGGATACATTGTTTAATATTTATCAATACTTAACCAATGGAGGACTCCCGTGGTCTAGTGGCTAGCACCTTAGATTCATAAGCGGGAGATGATGGGTTCGATTCCCACTGGCTGCAGGAATTTTCTCATCTCATTGCTCGTTGGGGAAATTCTTTGCTGCGCCCTAGATGTCAGTACTAATGGCCTAGATGTCGAAGCACTGTAAAAAAAAAACAAAATAATAATAAAAAAAAAAAAAAAAAGTTTTGAAACCTCCTAGTGATAAGGTTAAAACAGAGAGAAGTTATGCCGCCAATTTTCTGGACTTAAAATACAAGCCGCGTTTTCCCTCCAACTAAACCATCTATTTGAACAGGTCATTTTATAGATTAACACTTTTAGGACTGATGGCTTTGAACAAAATATCTATCAGAGCCCAGGAAGACTTGGGCGGTGATAGATATTTTGTTATTTGTATAATTATTTTGGGCAAACATATAAAAAAAAAAAAATAAATAAAAAAAAAAATAAAAAAAAAAAAAAAAATAAAAAGTGAAGAAACTTTTAAACTTATGTACTTATAATGGATTAATTACATTTTAGTAAAATGTCAAATATGTCACGAAAGCGGGCCGCTGAAGAAATTTTTCGGGCGGATTCAGTATGATACGATACCATACCCTCAAACCTTACCGAGAATAACATAATGAGATCCCAAACCAAATACGAAGGGTTTAGGACAAGGTACGGAGTAGAGGGGATAGAAAGAAAGCCAAGCTATATGCTGATGCAAATGCCACGACGCTGGGCCTGAACGTGTTAAATTGTTTTCTGCCTTAGCTTTGGCTAAGTATTGATAAATATTAAACACTATCTCCCTTGCCTGACCTCTCAAAACCTTCACTGGTCCTAAACGAGACATAATTAGTTTTTATTGAGTTTCACGTAGCGTGTTTATTGAAATGGTAATGCAAATGGCAGAACCGTCAGGAAAATTAACCTTAGAATTTTGAGCATGCAGGAACTATACTTTTCTATCTAACTGAACAGGCTTAAGATGAGATTACGGAGTGGGGAACTTGTGGTGGGAAATCTTACTTCCCCTATAGGTAAACTCTTCTTAGACAAACTCTATTACATTGAATGCCCTTGAATTTTATTTTGATACTATATTTCTACACAAACAGCCTTAATATCTTGAAATATTTTTTTTTTATTTTAAGGTTTTCTATTTAATTACAAATGTGTTCTATACATATCTATTATAGTGTGTTCAGATAGATCGTGTGGTTCAATTGCACAAATTAAAGGAAGGGAAATATTTCTTACGGATCTACCATTTCAATGGACATCAAGCCATGTGAAACACTAAAATCTGATAGTCTCGTTTAGTATCAGGGAAGGCTTTGGGTGGAGGAAGTATTTAATGTTTATCAATACTTAACTAAAGCTTAGATTGAAAAAAAAAAAAAATTAATACTGGAGTTAAAACTTCCTAGTGACAAGTGAGAGGGAATTTTCCCTGCAGAGTTACGTCATGGGAATCTAGGCCACGTCCCTTTTACCTTCAAAATATATGATCTATCTGAAAGTGGGGTTTACACCGGACACAAAATACTAATATGCCTAAATCTATTGACGTATATTTGTATAGGTAGTTTATTTTAAGCAAAATTGTCGCTAATGTAGCGTATGTACCCATCATGCTGAGAAATGTGCTGAGTTATGCAGCTTCTGCTTGACCGACTCTTTTTATTAGTTTATGAATGCAATTAAAAATAAATTTTTACATATTACATCTCGATACACTTAAAGGACTAACAAAATTTGATCAAATGTTTGAGACACTAAAAATCTCGGGTCTGATTTCTTTTCTTTTGGCATTTGTATGAATTTATTCTCATTCTAGATTTTTTTTTTTTTTTTTTAATGACTATATATGTTTTTATCGTATTTTAAAGGGTAATCTAGATCTGTTTTCTCTTTGGATGTTTCAGGTCTGGCTGCTCAATACCACAAACTGATGGAACAAAAAAACAATGAAGATGTAGGGGATGACGATGTATTCATGGTAATTATGATTTGTATTACATATGTCAGACTATTTTTTTTTTTTAAATAAGTTAATTTCAAGATACTTCTTTTGTATTCCCATGACGAAATGTGCCACTGAGTTTACCCTGACAATGATAGCAATTCTGATTTAAAAAAAAAAAGATGCTATTAATCTGGGAAGAACTCAATAAAACTTTAGAAAGAGATTGTTGACCATAGAGATTTCGAAGGGGGAGTGTGTGGGGGTTAAAACAACAATTTTTTTTTTTTTGTATGAAAAGTAGTTATTTTTTGGAAAGTTCTAGCTTGAGTTTGGAGCCTTCATCATGGCTATGAGGAGAGGAAAAATTGCTCCATACGTAAGTCGTTAACATCAATGGAGTTTATTCCTCTCCATGGAGCACTTGACTTATGTTCTGGAGGACCTGAGTCAATACTCGAGCGTGCAGTAAAGATTTTATTAACTTTTTTTTTTTTTTTTTTTTTTTTTTTTTTTTTTTTTTTTTTTTTTTTTTTTTTTACGAATTTTGGAATTGCCTAGTTTTAATTACATTAAAAAAAAAAAGAAAAAAAGAATAATATAAAAATTACATTATCTGTAAACATTCCCTTATCCGGCATTCTCTTATCTGTTGCTATCTCTAATCTCACGGAGTTAAACCTGCTCAAGGGTTCTTAAAAAACCTTCCCTTCCTAGCTAGCCAAACATTTATATGGATGTCATTTATTAAATTTTAACGTTCATTTATTATTAACTACGAATTTTAGGATGGGTTATCTATAGGTTACCACCCTTTTCTAGCCAGGATAGGGCTGATGCCTTTCCTGAATGGAAGTCAAAGAAGGCATATATGTTTCGTCTTAAAAGAAGGAACTTGTGTTTCTACTATACTTTGAACATTCATCGCGAATGGAGTGCAAGTTTTAATTTTAAAACTCACACTCCAATCTTTAGTTTTACCATTACTTTTGAGTAATTTTAATAATATGTACCATTTTAAATATGCAATGTTAAAAATGGTACATGTTATTATATGCTCAAATAATAAGGTTTTTAAAATACATAAGTGACCTAACTGAATTCTCTAATCCTGCGTTTTCTCTAATCCGACGGTACTCGGGTCCCGACGCCGCCGGATTAGTAAGAGTCTACTGTTTATATAATAATTCTGAAGTTATAAGAATTTTCTAGTGGTTCTTTTCTGAATTTGTTTTTAGCCATTATTATGTACCTTTCATGCATTATTTTTTTTTTCAGACTTTAAATTTACCTGTAGAACGAGGAGATTCACGCTCATCGTCCGACTCATCGACTGGAAAAACACCCCCCATCCGCAAAACACCACCTCCCCAACCAGTATCAATGGGGAAAGCCTCAGCCCAACTCCCTCTCGGAAAAACGACACCACCTTTTGTCAAAGCAAAACCACTGCCTACTCCACCACCACAAACAAAACCACTTCCTCAGCCTCCCGGTACCGAAGAGCAATCTGTCGGAGGTGGTTATTCTTATATTCAACTGACTACGGTTCACGAATACCTATATCCGCTTATGGAAGAAGGCAAAGGAAGTACTGGACAGAGAAGAGATTCTGGCGGAAGCCTGAAGAAGAGAAGTCCGAGCGCTCAGGGTTTCTCGAACAAAAGCGGAGGCTCGAGCGGACGCAGGAAAGAAAGATGTAGGCACTGTCACGAACCGTTCAGCATCGATAATAACGTTCGAGGGAGCTGTGAATACGCACCTGACTGTGTTAGATCTAGTATAAACGCTGTAGCATGTATCACATGCGCTCAGTGTATGCTTTACCATTGTATGTCCGACCCCGAGGGTGATTTCGTACAGCACCCATGTGCATGTGGTCCCGTAGACGAGGGCTGTAGTAAGAGGTGGGTAGGTTTAGCACTCCTTTCCCTATTTGTCCCCTGCCTTTGGTGCTACCCGCCTTTGAGAGCTTGTCATTGGTGCTGTGTTTCTTGTGGCCTCTGCGGAGGCAAGCATTCTCCTGCTAACTAACCATTCTAAGAGGTCGTTGTATTTTTCCAAGGGCTCAGGGGAAAATACGACTAGTCTCTTGTTTGGTTCCTTCCTATAGAATACATTTGATAAATGTCTGTGTTGGAGAAAAGTATATGTCATATAAAATTAATGTTATTCTAAAAATAAGGAAAAAAAGAAAAAAAAAAAAAAAGTCATTTACAAATAAGGTAAATATGTTTTCAAGTTAGAACGAAATCCTGTTGAATGTACTATTTATAAGTGTGAATGATTCTATAAGAGAAGCATATATTTGTTTCACTATTCGAATTAAAATAACTTCATGCATTTATGTCTTATTTCTAAAGCTTTATTTTAAAAGCAAAGATACCAGTGAATGTATATTTATCTCATGACTCAATTTTCTGTTGTGCATTACTGGTAAAGTTGTTATTGTTATTTATATTGGTTTTATCACCGCATAGCTAGTATTATGATTGTTATATCATCTCTTTTAAATTTTGTCATTGATATTTTAGAATATTTAAAGCTTATATATATATAATAATAATATTAAAAAAAAATTAAAAAATGTAAAAAGAGAAAAAAAAATCTTTTAGCACTCTAGTTATTTATTTATTCAACTATTATAAGTTGTACACTTTGTTTATATTGTTTTGCATATATTGTTTATATCATAACCTAATTCTTTTAATATTTTGTGAATACTATTTCTTATACAAATCGTACCTATACAATACATATGTGCGTCTGTTTCATCAGCACATAAGATCCAAAAACTTAATTGTCAATCTTTTACCCTTATACATATGAAGAATTGGAATATGTACATATAAATAAAAACCATAACATTATTGTTTTCTTATGTATATTTACCACATTTTTACATAAATTTTAATGGAAACTAATCGACTGAAACCATAAAATTGATTTTTGCTCTCCAGATTATTTGTAGCAGGATTCTGCTGTGGTCATCTACACTAATATTAACCATCTGTTTTTATTTTGTTTTAATGGCATAATTGCAATACATATTTACTTATTTTTTTTTAATGTAATAAATACTTTCTTCTTTTTTTTTAATACAATAAACTACTTTTACCTTTTTTTTTAACAATAAAAACTAGAACCGCCAACCATTGTGACCTACAGCCTCAAAGAACAGTGATCTAGTTTAGATACTAGTTCTTGCATGTTTCTACAGATTCCTCTCTTTAATACTATTAGGCCTCGGGTATGGTTACGAGCTGTAAGTGTCAGAGGGGCAACGCTCACATTAATGAAGCTGGAGTGCAGTGGCTACAATAGGCAGGGCGACGCAGCTCGCAGGTTCCAGCCTGTCGCTTACCAGTCAGCGAAGACATTAAATTTTGCTCATCGCTCACCCCAGACATTAAATTTTGCTCATCGCTCTCGGTTATCCTCAAGCTTTTGACTAATGAACATGACAGAAAAGAGTAAATTGGATGATGGTAGTGAATGTGAGATTTTCATTTCGGAAGTTGCAAATTATGGAATGACAGGCGCAGTGATCTTAAAAGAACCAGCAGAACCAAGAAACTGTGGGAATAGGTTGGAAGTGCATTAAACTTGCAAGGTAATATATTTTTATTAACTAAACATTTAAAATATTAATGAAACGAAGGTAGGGATTGTCGGTGTTCGGTCATGCTTCTTAATAAAACTACATTTTACAAGTAAAAATAGTTTTATTGTTGCCGACGTTTCGGCTTGAAATTCAAGCCTTCTTCGAGGGGATGAGAAGATTGAGAACTGTTCCTCACAGATGCGGGATCATTTCTGAACTGGTGTGTTCAACGTAGCTATCTCCATCGGCATCTCCACTATTATCTCGAAAGATTATTCCACAGGTAGTAGCTGAGTGGAACATTACAAAATGAGTTGAAAGACAGTCGCTAAGAAAAATATGTACTTGTAGGGATATGGGTCACTTTTTTATTGATTTTTATAATATTTAACTAAAAAATTATCTCTACTTACCTTAGAATGAATGATATTTCACCAACATTTCTAATATCGAAACATCCAATACTGTGATTGTCAGGTGTTTTTAAATAATCATATTCCATGTCCGACCGAGAGCGTAATCTATAACATATTTTTGATGGATTGGTGTGTCAATTGAGGAAAGCAAACTTTTAAATCAAAATCCCTATTATAATATTTAACCAATAAGAGGACCTTGGAATGGAAGATATTTCACAAACATTTTTGAAACCCCAGTATCCCATGCTGTGGTTGTCTACAATTTTTAAATGATCAAATTCCATGTCCAAAGGAGGCAGCAATCTTTCAAATATTTTTGATGGATTTGTGTTTCACTTCAGAAAAGCAAACTAATACTAGGATATATTGTTCTGGGAGCAGTTAAGAACTTATCTCTATTAATTTTAATTTAAATTGGAACGTCCATTATTATTAACTGAGAATTTTAGGACGGGTTGTCTATAGGTTACCACCCTTTTCTTTTTTCTAAAGAAAATCCACCATTCCATATTGGGAATCGAACGCACGACCCTTGGCACAGAGTGTTAAGTGCTTGTGCCTTAACAGTCACGGCCACCGGGCCTCCTCTCTATTAATTATTAAACTTTTCTTATGATTAATAAAGATAAGGAAATAAGTAACACGTTGTTGTCGGAGGAATTTTTGTGTGTAAATAATCTTTATTTTCATTTTAATATCCCTTTATTAATACAAAATATGTTATGGGTCAAGTAATCTACAGTTTACCTAATTTTTTTTTTGGTATACATAAAGATGTTTGCTCCTTAGAAAGTGGGTTCAATCCTGAATAAGGGTGGTAACTTTTCTTATAAAAAAAGTGAAAATAACACATATCGTCGATACAAATGCAAAGTATCAAATGTGAAAAAACGCATTTTTCATTTTCAATCTATCCTGATTGCTGTTGGACTGATGTGGCAAACTCTCGAAAATTATAGAAAAATAATTATCAATTACAGAAAATCAAACTAACGAATGTGCATTAAGTCTAATAAAAATTTATATAAAGTCATCTATAAGGTACCAAACCACTTTTCACATTCCTTACTTTGCATTTGTATCGACGATATATCCTACCTAGAAAAGGTTGGTAAGTTACAGATAATTCACTTTAACAAATTAGTGCTATCAATACAACTTTTTAAAATTTTTATATTTATAACAAAAGGGAACTGTAGTTTAATTCCTAGGGATTATTGTATATGCCATTGAGCTTATAATTGTCACTCATAGATAGCGACAGGAGCAGTTAAAAGCAATCGAGATTTTAATCAAAGTTGTCTGGTTGTTTACTTGGTGAACAATAACATCGAAATTTCTCCTCTTTGTAATCAGTTTTCAACGTTTATATTCTAATTTTCTTTGAGTTAAAATGAAAATCGTCTATTAAAAGCTTAGTACCGTAATTCAACATGGCCGCCACTTGTTGGTTTAGTCTGTTGAGTTAGGCTAGGAAGTGTGTACTTTACTCAGGCTCTGGCATTTTTTTGATGTTCGAGGCTTTCATTACCCTTATCGTCAGTCGTGATGTAGCTTGATGTGTTTCGAATAGATCTTTTCCTATCAAATTTACGTTTTCTTTGTTTCTTGATTACTTTACTTGTCCTATAAGTGGGTTAAATGGTTTAAAAGTGAAGTGATGTGCCTCCTGTTTAGTTTGTTGTACAGTGATAATGCAAGTGTTAGTGAAGTTCAGTGTGCTAAAATAGCATAATGGATAGTTCACCGCCAGGAATACATGACAAGTAAGAATTTTAAATTTTATTGCTGATTAGATACTAATTATTATTTAACAAAGCATTGATAACTTAGAGTTGTTATCTTATTTTGTTCATTCTTATTTCTATACATTTTCGTTAATTGTATTTATTTCACTTTTTTTATTTTTCATTTGACAAGACAACCATTGTTTCTGATATTTGATTAAACTAACAGGATAACAAATTATCATTAATTTTCTATATACTCAAATGGGCAATGCTTTCTGTTATTTTTATCAATTACAAATTTGTAAGAAATATTACCAGAGAAGTATGATCATTAACAAGTTTGATATATCAAGTGCCCGATTATTCTTTTAACCACGATTTTTCTGAACTCTGATGTCAACAGTTTTGACATTTCTTGATTTCACATTGTTGAAATCATTTTGATTTATCAGAATCATAACTTGCATTATGCAAAAATCCCTGATAATTTATATGAAATATTAAGAAATTGTAATGTTGTTATGAAAATGTTTGACAACTTGTCTCGTCATTTAACTCATATCTCATAAAGTGTGTTTTTTTTTAACCATTTTACTGTGATAGATAAAGTATAGTAGGTTTTTTTTTTAACCTGCTTAAAGGGGGAGCCTTGGATCGATTAGAGGAATAAAGATTTTGAAACTCTGCAAGATAACCTTAATTTCTTCTAACATCAATCCCAAGATGTCATATGCCAGTGTTTCAGTCCCATGTTCGATATTGTGCAATTTGTGTGGGTTTGAAGACATCCTACAATTGGAAAATTTACTATTAAAAAATGTCAATGTATTTTGTTTTTGTTTTACATTTTTAACAGTATTTATGAATAATAGCAATATTTCCTATGCACATTTATATGATGATGAATTATTCTTTAATTGACAATAATGGGAGTGTCATAATTCTCTGGGACAAAAAATGTATTTGTATCGGTCTTTTAGGAAAAAAAAACTGTTATTTCAGATTTTTTAAAATTTACTGCTGAAAATTGTACTATAGCTTCAATAGATGATATACCTATAAATTATTCAAGGCTGTAAAAGTTTAAGGTGCCAATTACTTTGGCGGTAAAAAGAAAATAAGATCTACATTAAAAGTTGAATGCCCGTTCTTTTAGACTTGCACAAACAGTGGTTGTTAAATGTTAACTCATGAAATGAACAATTATTGACATTTAATTTTTTGTATTAGTTTTTTTTAACAAAAGATACTCATTCTATTCCTATTATTTAATTGTATTCTTATAATTTTTGATTAAATTAATATTCCCTTTTGATTTAGTCATTGATTGTCCATTATTGCTATCAGTTTAAGTTCTGAAACCTTCCACAAATAATCTTTCTTGAACTTTTTTAAATATTCTAATTTCTTCTAAGTCTCTGTAACATCTGGGATCTGAATCCGAAAGTTCTAGTTAGAAAAAATAACTATTTTTAAATATTTTGATTACAGAAGAACAATACCTAGTTCTTTATCAATGATAAATACTAGATAATGTTTTTAAGTAAATATAAAATATATAGATAGATTCCTATTCCATTAAAATCATTTAGTCTTTAAATTATGTTGAACGTTTTTTAACTCTGAGAAAATAATCCAGTTTTAAGCTATATATAAGATTACAAGTGACAAATCTTGAGCAGCCTGCTAATTTAATATTAATATTTGCTTAATATTCAGTTAAATCTTTAACAGATGTATCAATCCAATTTTTGGCTCTTTGCTAAAATTAAATCAATTATACTATTTAATCTGTTATTAAAAACAATTATCCATGAGATTAAAAACATCACTCATTTTATTTTTTGTAATATCTTAGGGGAAAAGTATATTATAATTTGACTCTTTGCTTTTTAGTTTGACTGGATTTTTTTTTTCATTATTTGGCTATATTGGATTTTTTTCTCTACTTGGCTAAATTGTTACTTTTTCTGGTTTTCATCTAAATGAATTTCAATTTTTGCTAGATGTTATTGTTATTAAACTGGAATTGCCAACAATATTGCTGTAAGCTTATATTGTAATTAAATAAAAAGTAAACAATAAACTACCTATATTTTCCTATCGGATTAAATTTTATACTATCAAATTAATTGTATACTTTATTTATTAATTAGCTAGAGTGAAATATTTTTTTCATATACAAATTGAATTTTCAGTTACTTTTTGAAATTGCCAAAACTTTTTCTATTTGCTTTTGAATGAATATTAGTTTTCTCTGTTCTACTTTGGACTTCAGACCATGGGGGTATATAGAAAATAATTTCGGGGGGGGGGGGGCTGAGACTATTTCCGGGGTATGGAATACTAACATTTTAGAACTTGGAATAGTTTTAACCAGGGACCGAAAATAACTATTAATTTTTATTTCAAATGAGTTTCACTTAATTTTTATTTTTTGGAAATAAAAATTTTATCGTAATTTATTTTTATTATTTTTTTAAAAAATTGTCTAATAATTTTTATTTCAAAAACTTAAAAATAAAAATTATTTGAATAATGTTATTTCAATTTTTTTTTTTTTTTATAAAAATTGTTAATAACAATTTTTTATTATTTTAACTTTAAACATTATTTTAAATAAAAAAACAAAACAATATTAGTGCCATATTGAATAGATTTATTGATTTAAAGAGCTCGCACACATAGCAACTAATAATGAATAGAAACGAAAACAAAAACAAAGTAATGCACAAAAACAAATTCTAGAATATACAATATATGCTCATACAAATCAATTACATTTAGACGAACTTTGATTCACTCACATAAACAAATAACTTCTAATAAACAAAAGGTTCCAAATCAAGTATTTATTTATTTGTTCCGAGGATAAGAGATATTTAATAAATGAGTTTTACTTAACCTTTAATTTTTATTATTGGGAAATAAAAATAAAAATGCCATCGTAATTGATATATTTTATTATTATTTTTTTTTTTTTTAAATTCTAATAATTTTTATTTTAAAAACTTAAAAATAAAAATTCTAATAATTTTTATTTTAAAAACTTAAAAATAAAAATTATTTCATAACACTTATTCATTAATTTTAAAAATGTACGTAATTTTTTTGTCATAATTTTTAGGAAACATTTAATTTTTACTCCGGTCCTTGGTTTTAACCAATTAAAACCCTATTACACCCAAAATAAAATATCTTTTATGAACTAAGTGATCTTCTTTAATTTATTTTTAAGGGTTTATGAAACATTTTTATCGATCAAATCAAAATGTCGGGGGGGGGGCTGCAGAAGTCACTTACTCTTTTTCTGGGCCCCCAGAAAGAGTTCATTAAATTAAAGATGGCTTTGACAGGTGAGCCAATATAACAAATGAAGCAGTGTTGCTTCAAATGATTGGACTCACAAATGTTCATAACTCGACCCCACAAAAACTATCAAATGATTCTCACTTAAAATAAACGCATTTTCACGATTTGTGGGAAAAATAAACACAATTTTATCGTTTTTGTTATTTGTGAGCTTGTACAAGCGACAGAGCTTTTATCTTCCTTCCCACAATTTATATCTCTTTTCCTATCTACATGGGGGCAACACTGTCGCCGAATGCTCCATCTCCCGAGAACAAAGACACACCCGAAGGAGGGAATACGTTTGTCATTGAGGTCAATTTGTTGCCGCTAGTTCGTATGGAATTTTAAAGGAAGACTTCAAAATGAATTAATCCGGAATGTGCTTGTTTAAAATAATTGTGTGCCTCGTCCAAAAGTATTTCCGATACCGACATAGAAAACATTTTAAATGTAGAATTCTATGCTGGTTAGTTTTAGTTTTAAATTGCGAGCTGGTTAGACATATTGGTATAAGCGCATCCTAGATTGGGACTTGTTTTATTCCCTACAAAGGTAAGGCGTACCAACAAAATGTCACTTTACTGATTACTTCGGCTTCGAAAGAATAAAAAAATGCAATATTTTTCAGTCGGAAGGTCAATAAAAGAGAATTAACAAAGTTAATTAATTTTATTTGTACATGTTCTACATGTTTCACACTTCAGGTGCGTCTTCAGGAGCCAAAAACTCGATAAACTAAAACTTACAGCCTAATTGTATTAAAGCGAACCTTCCAGAACAATGGCCAATATGAGGTTACTATTACCTACTTGTAGTGTCAATCAGCTGTATAAAATCGATAGATTCTAAAAATCGATCATACAGAAAAAGTTAAGCCCATTATAATAAAATCATTTAAACAAAATTTATCTGGTGACAAAATCTAAAAAAAAATGATTTTTAGTTTATTGAGTTTTTGGCTCTTGAAGAGGCATCTGAGGTGTGAAATATGTAGAGCAAGTACAAATAAAATGAATTAACTTAGTTGATTCTCTTTCATTGACCTTCCGCCTGGAAAATATTGGATTAAAATTGAATTATTAACAAAGGATGTTACATACCCAAAATTATTTTCTTTTTGTTTCTCCCTATAATTCGTAGCGCTACTATTGCCAATTCTGCAAGAATGTATTTGGAATTCTGTCGCTCGGCTTGGGTGTCGAGGCCCTAGTTGACAATATTTTGTTCGCCGGCGACCAGTCGACAGTGCGTAACAACCCCCAATAAGTAAGCTCTCTCATCACGATTCTACTAAGCAGTTGTCTCTTGCCACCTCAAGTAAACAGCCCAATAAGTGTTTAGTGACAAGGTAATTACTGGAAGGACCTTACTGAACGCTACTTGGGTAAAAATTCAGTTTCACGCCCTCCAAACCGATTTCTTTCAAATTTTGTACAATAACGTATTTTGATGCACTAAACACGAATACGTTAAAAAAACCTTCGCATTTAACTAGGAAAGAAGTTATTAAGCACTAAAGTTAATAGAATAATTAATAGAATTCTATTAATTTTAGCGAGTTGGATTGACTGGGGTTTTGTTATCTTCTTGAGCGAGCGGAAACGCATAGCATGTATGCCCTTAAGCGACAGGTGACGACGGGTGAGGATGCCCTTAAAATTAACAATATTTTTGAATTAATGGTTCCTGAACATTTCAAATGGGAGTTCTCTGTTTCCCAATGTTACATATCTGCCCATGCGCGTGTTTGCAAATACGCTGTTGACGCCTAGTTTTATAACCTTCCTAACAGTGAATTTTAGTGCTTAATATTATATTCTATTAATTTTAGCGAGTTGGATTGACTGGGGTTTTGTTATCTTCTTGAGCGAGCGGAAACGCATAGCATGTATGTCTTAAAGTCGTCATTTATGCCTTAAAGTCGTCACAAATTTAGTTGTTTACATTAGCTCTCATGGGTATTTTGTATAATAAGCATACACTTTTCAAGAACTAGTAACAGTTACTCTACTGTTACTTTACTAAACTCTAGGTTATGTTTACAAAACAAGATAAATGCTTGTTTATAAAAAAGAAAATAACTTTATTTAATACTGAACAAAATAAATCATGCTGAAGGTGGCCAATATTCAAACATTGAATGCAATATTTTATGAAATAGGTCTTCCTTCTCATATCTTCTTCTCCACACAAATATGAATCCAATAATGCCCTACTTGTTCCGCATTCAATCTTGTTCCTTCGCTTCAAACTAGCCCACAAAGACTCAATTCTCTGTGCGTGGACTCTAGTAATGGGATCTATCTATGATTTACTGGATAGTGCTTATATCGCATTCCTGGAACCTTCCTCAGACCATGGTATGACTTCCAACAATCAGAAATTATTGTGGATCCCGGTAGTACACATGCCTTTATACACTCAGTTAGGGTAACAGCTGAACGGTCAGGCACGGCATATAGAAAAACTTCCCTAGTCTCAGGACAAACACCTCCGAAGATCCACAGCGATGGATATAATCTTCCACGTTGATATTTCCTTCTGGAGAAGCATCTTTCATCAATTTCACCGTTTAAGCCTTCACCTCCAATCTTTATAGGGTTTGAGATTAGATCTGATGCGCATACCTCTCGCATGAAATTTTTCCAGTCTGTAGTTGTGTGACTAGACACGTTTCATTATTTTTTGCAAAATTTGGTTGTGGTATATCCCACTGACCATGAGTATATGAACAGCAATGCTATTTTGAGTGGTATTTTGCTGTTTTCAAACCACGTACCTTTATAAATGCTAATTCCCTTCGTACATCCTGTCCGATTACACTTCCAAATTGGCCCTCTGTTCCTTCTATAATAATTTTTCATTTTATAAGTCTGGAGCACTTTTTCTCAGAATGGATTAATTCCTTCTTCTGAAGAAACCGGACTGAAACTTTCACATTAGATATTAACTGGCTTAACTTAAGCAAATTCATTGTTAGTGTTTTTCATGTAAATCTGATAAATGAATGCGTTTAAATACAGAATTAGGTTAGAGGTGAATCATATGTTCCAAATAATAATAAAATGAGTAACTGTTACTAGTTCTTGAAAAGTGTATGCTTATTATACAAAAGACCCGCTCTCATAACCCACATAACAGTGAACTTTAGTGCTTAATAACTTCTTTCCTAGTTAAATGCGAAGGTTTTTTTTTTTTTTTTTTTAACGTATTCGTGTTTAGTGCATCAAAATACGTTATTGTACAAAATTTGAAAGAAATCGGTTTTGAGGGCGTGAAACTTCATTTTTACCGCTACTTGTCCGTCGACGTGAGAATGATAACTTGTCACTTGTCACAAAGCTCGTGTAAACTAGACATAAACATAAAAGGGCAAAGCATAGGAAATATTTCCACAGAAATGAGTTCATGAAGATAACGCCTGAACATGGCCATGTTCTCAGGAATGAATGCGAAAAAATTATTATACCATGAAGATTTAGTAAGATGATAATTCATTCTGAAGCTGAGAACTTGTCTACTCAGCGTCAAGCTCTGAATATTTTTCTTCATTTTTCCCTGGAAAGCAGATATACCATGCAAAAAGTGTGTCAACTTATGGTATTTCCACATAAACGTTATTCCTCGAGTGAGTTATAAAGTTCATTGTAGAACCTTTTAATAATTTTCTTCCAGATTTGTTGTTGGAAGTTGTTTTACTATTGAGCAAATATAAATAATATTTGTTGGATTGAAATGTCGGGCATTTTTTTGCGAAGGCAACATCCAGTTACTTTTAGTAGTTACTGCAGTGATTGGAAATAATTATTTTGGTTACTATCTTTATATCATATGGTTTCTTTCTAGCCCTTAGATAACCCAACTGAAATGGATTTTCGAAAGATTGATAAGTACGCTGTGTTTATCGCATCCCAAAACATTTGGGTAGCAAACTTTATTTTTTTTTTTATACATATAAAGAATTTCTCTTCTCTATTTGTAAGCAATAATCTAAAAACTTCCGTCACGCAGGAGCTGCATAACTAAGCACTTTCCTCAGAATTGGGTAATGTCGAGCGCATTCATGAATTATTTGCTTAAAATAACCTATATAGATAAATAAAATAAAAACATAAATAGTTCTGCTCTTTTGAATTTATTATGAGCACCTGTTTCAATTATTACTTTTGTAATTAATTTTTTTCCTGAGTTTTGTGTATGCGAGGTACTATACTACGTAATAAATACACATCCAGGGTAACCCCTCCCCCTCCTAATGAATCAATTTAGTTTATTTTTACAACACATTTTTCTATTCAGTTGACCACGAATACCGAGTTTCGTTGAAATATAACAAAAATTACGACTGTTATTGGTAAATAACTACTTTGGCTCCAGAGTAACCCCCCCCCCCTCCAGATGGGCCGATTTTGTTGGTTAACGAACTCGTTCAATCGTTTGATGTGGGGATACTATATACCAAGTTTCGTGGCGAAAAAACAAAAACTCTGGCCTGTATCGTGTTAACGGACACATATATAACTATATATGCATATATAGATATATATACATTTTAACTGGGGTCATTTTCGGTGTCTACTAGGTAGGATCGATAAAAATTCGAAGAAATTTTTCAAAAATTCCGTCATGAGTGCAACCTCAATAGCTACTTTCCTTCGGAGGAAAGTGCTAAAACATGAACTCCGTGCCAAGGGTCGTAGGTCCGATTTCCACTGGGGGTGGTGGCTTTTCTTTGGAGCAAAGAGAAAGCATCAGCCCTATTCTGGCTAGAAAAGGATGGTAACCTATACAAAACCTGTCCTAAAATTCTGAGTTAAATATAAAATGACGTTAAAATGTAAATAAATAAATAATAATGAAAATAAGAAGAAATATATTTCAGCAAGGAATATTTATTTATAAAAAGGTTAACATTATAAAAAAATAAATAAAAAGACAAATATTTTCTTTTAGAGAACAAATTCTCATCTATTTCCTCTGGTAGTCCCTCACCACCTATAACTATAGGTTTTTAGGACTTTCCTCCGAAGGAAAGTAGCTATTGAGGTTGCACTCATGACGGAATTTTTGAAAAATTTCTTCAAATCTTTATCGATCCTACCTAGTAGACACCGAAAATGACCCCCGTTAAAATTTATATAAATCTATATATATGCATATATATATATATATATATATATATATATATATATATATATATATATATATATATATATATATATATACATATATGTACAGTGAGACCTCTCTATAGCGGACACCTCTGTGAGAACCAAAGTTGTCCGCTATACCGAGGGGATGGTCGAGATGGATACGTACCGAATTTTTACATTTAATTCATGTTTTAATTAACCATTTAATAATTACCCATAAAACGTTTTTTTTTAAAGTATATAGAAAGAAGTTTAAAGCATAAAGAAGTTCTTAGTTCTCGGACACCATTTTTGTCACAATTTTCCGTCCATTTCTTCAAAATTTCATCTTTCTTTTTCAATATTTCTGCTGCTTGTGTTTTCCCTATCTTAAAAAACTCGGCAACTTTACGCACACCACGTTTTTTGCGATTCTAAAATGTTATCACGTCAATTTTTTCTTTAAGTGTCAGAGATTTCCGATTAGACATATTGAAGAGAAAGCACGATACTTACTCAACAAGAGCTAAAAACCAACTGAAAAGTGAAGAGAGGGAATTTCTGCGGAAGGAATGTGAACCGAACAGAGTTTTGGAATATTCCCGGAACCGTGATGCCGCGTAGGCAAAACAATAGTAATCTGCCAGCGGGAAATTCATATACTTCTGCTGAAAAGGAAGGGGCTCCTGTTGTGAAATTCCTAGGAAGATATTACAAGTCACTATTCTGTATATATATCTTATTCTTACAAAGAGTTTGCTATTGTTAACGCTTTTTTCTGGAAACCTACACCGATGGGAACGCTTCTATAAATAACATTAGCTGTAATTGTCCGTAGTAAGGAGGTAAAAAATCAGGTTTTTCTGTCCGTGTCCTTTGTACAGAGGTGTCCGCAATATAGAGGTTTATTTTACCTATAGAAAAATTTGGGACTGCGAGAAAATGTTCGTTAATGGAGGTGTATGCTGTAGGGAGGTGTCCGTTAAGGGAGGTTTCACTATATATATATATATATATATATATATATATATATATATATATATATATATATATATATATATATATACATACATACATACATACATACATGTCTGTTAACACGATAGTGGCCAGAGTTTTTGTTTTTTCCTCACGTGGTATATAGCGTTCAATTAGCAAACGATTGAACGAGTTCGTTAACCACCAAAATCGGTCCACCGAGAGGGGTGGTTTACCCTGGACCCAAAACACTAATTTGACCATGCCAGCCGTAGTTTTTGTTATATTTCAACGAAACTCGATATTCAAGTTGGTAATCAACAGAGAAAAATGGGTTGTAAAAATAAACTAAATCGGGTTATTTGGAGGAGGGGTTTACTCCGGACCTAAAGTACTAATATGCCGGTCGTAATTTCTGCTGTATTGTATAGAAACGCGGTATACGTCGTGGGTATCTCATGAGAAAGAAGTGTTGTAAAAATGAAGAAAATCGGTCAATTGGAAAGGAGGGTTTACTTTAAACTCTGTTACATTAGAATTAGCCCATCAGACGTGGCTTCCCAAAGCCGCCGCGAGGAGCGCTTTCTCCCTCTAGGGGGACTGTATACTGTTTCTGCGTCAGATCAAACGAACGGAAAATGAAGTTTTTGTCTATTTATTAAGTAGTATTGTATCATGTATTAACATAACATAACTCTGGAAGCAAATTATTTACAAAATTAATAATTGAACAGTCCTCATAAGAAATGTAAGTGACCAGAACTCTTCAAGTTTTTTAGCACTTTCCTCCGAAGGAAAGTAGCTATTGAGGTTGGACTCATGACGGAATTTTTGAAAAATTTCTTCAAATCTTTATCGATCCTACCTAGTAGACACCGAAAATGACCCCCGTTAAAATTTATATGTATCTATATATATATATATATATATATATATATATATGTATATATATATATATATATATATATATGTATATATATATATATATATATGTATATATATATATGTATATATATATATGTCTGTTAACACGATAGCGGCCAGAGTTTTTGTTTTTTCGTCACGAAACTTGGTATATAGCATTCAATTAGCAAACGATTGAACGAGTTCGTTAACCACCAAAATCGGTCCACCGGAAGGGGGGGTTTACCCCGAACCCAAAACACTAATTTGACCATTTCAGCCGTAATATTTGTTATATTTCAACAAAACTTGGTATTCGTAGTGGTAATATAGAGAGAAAAGTGAGATATAAAAATGAACTAAATCGGTTCATGAGGAGGGGGGGGGGGTTTACTCCGGACCCAAATTAGTAATATACTCATACTGGTCGTAATTTCTGCTGTATTGTAACGAAACGCGGTATACGTCGTGGGTAACTCATGAGAAAGAAGTGTTGTAAAAATGAGCTGAATCGGTCATCGGAAAGGGGGGTTTACTTTGTAATATATTTCAATAGAAAAGCCAGCCAGATATAGGTTCACAAAGGCGCCGCAAGGAGCGCTAGAGGGACTGTATCCGGTTCCTGCGTTAGATAAAAATACGATAATACGAGGTTTTTTGTATTTATTACGTAGTGTAGTAGGTACCATGTGTAAACATAACTCTGGAAGCAAATTAATAATTTATCAGTTACTCATTACAAAATTAAAAGAGAACTATTCATGTTTTTATTTTATTTATGTAGGATATTTTAAGCAAATTGTTCTGGAAAGCAGTCTACACTACAAAAATTCTGAGGAAAGTGCTTAGTTACGCAGCTCCTGCGTGACGGCCTTTTCTTGTGAGAACTCGAATACCTTCTTTTAGTCAGGAATAGCGAACTAAAGATGAACATGGAGATTCTCTGAAGCGTCTAGATTCGGATGGTTGGGAAAAAACGCGACCACCAGTAAATAAAATACTTGAAAGGTAGAAAATGACCTTCTTCGCGATAATAAACGAAACTTCTACGTAATATGTGCACAGGGATTTTGTTGAGTTATGATTTTTTTTCTAAAAACCTCCTTGAAATTCCGCGTATTTCTTTTTCTGCCTAACATGCTCTTGAAGCGCCTTAAGTGGTTGATAAGAAGAATACTAAAATACCCTGCTCGAGAGTGTGGGATACGTCAAGATTATTGTAAGCAAGGGAAGATGTTGGATCCAGCCAGGGTAATTGGAAGTTAGTTTTAGGAAGTATCTTGTCCGAATCCAGTGTAGTTATTGATTCTAATTGTAGTGTAGTTATCAATTAATTGTCTTGGCATCCATGTGTTAAGAAATCTACATCAAATCCTTACACTCAAGTGAGTAATGTGCAGATTTGTAACGATTTTTGTTATATAAACCTAATAAAAAAAAGACACTTAAATTGGTTAGTGGTTCAGTTGATTGTTAATTATTACATAATATTATTTCTGTTGATTTATTAACGTGTATAAGCTGTTTATATATTTTTGTTATTGTTGTCCATTTATTTATTTATGTATATAATATATATATATATATATATATATATATATATATATATATATATATATATATAAATATAAATATTTTAAAGTATCATGTCATATAAAAAAATATCGTCCCAGCGACGAAAAATAAATATCAAAAATATATAAATATACGCGTGAGTGTTTGATGATGCAGAATATAGGTGCATTTTTATTATGCGATATCTTCATACACTTATTATTTATATACGCACTATGCTAACTCTATTATTATAACCTTCTGTTTTATTTACTTCAATTTAAAAAAAAGGAATGCTAAAACATGCCTTTAGGTTCCTTAGAAAGGGCGTAAGTACCAAGAAGTTGCTCGCCCTAATAAACCTGATCCTAATCATAATCCCTAATAGCATTAAAAAAAAAAAAAAAAAAAAAAAAAAAAAAAAAAAAAAAAAAAACTCAGTGGCTACGTAATAACCACTCATTGTGTGTATTTATTATTTACTCTTTAAAATATTCAATATATAAGTATATAATTACTATTTACTATTTCGATCATTTACAATTTCTTGTTGCCTACAAAATAAAATTTTACTTTTAATTTACTATTTTCGTAATTTTTTATTTTTTTTTTTTTTTTTTATAAATAATATTTTATTCCGGAGATTGGTGGTCTACTTTAACAGTTCTAATATTTTGGCAATTTTCTCTGATGCTCATTTTAATAGTTAAAATACACGTATATAAATTATGTCCGTTATGGTGTTATATACCCAGCCACTATATATATATATATATATATATATATATATATATATATATATATATGTGTGTGTGTGTGTGTGTGTTGGTGTGTGAGTGTCTGTTCTGATGATATTTATCGTCGCTGGGATCATATTTTTGGAGGATGGATCGGCTTTTATTTTCTCAAGCGGTGGTACTCATTCTCACTTCTTCCTGGTATATTTCGCTGGAATATATATATATATATATCATAAATGTACACATACATCGAGGTCAGGATCTTAGTATTGTCCGTACGATCGATGAAAAGTAATATTTTAAAAACCATTCCGTGTTCCTACATTTTCTAAGACTGCATTAAGACATATTTGACGGATTTCTTCGTGTAACATGATAAGGAGTGACAATTTCACATTTAATAAAATGCACAATTTTAGGTCGTTCCATTTGACTTGTCACGTAATAGGACAATTTAGGCCAATCAAGATACTCCTCAGACGGATGAGAATGTCTACCGATGTGCAACGGGGAAGGTTAGACCTTCGATAAATTTAAATCCCTTACGTTCTCTTTGATCCTTGTAATTGCTCATATTGTTTGACTTTTCAATTTCTGAATGCTACTATCAAAACAATTTTACCAAGTCAAGGAGTGGTTGGGTCAAGGAAACATCTTTATACTGAACTTTTCGCCAGCCTTCTTCAGCTAAAAATGTACATACAAAATTAACCCAGGGAATAGCCAAACAGTTAACATTTCAGCAATATATCAGATGATATTTTTTCATTTGTGTACATTTTATGTACTAGAAAAATCCCCCCCCCCCCCAAAAACTAACGTTGAAAGAAAGAGGCCAAGTTCCATGCTCCTCCCAAAACAGTTAGCGTATGAAAGTTATGATGATGCGATAGTATTGGGACATTTTAGGCCCTTAATACATTGTCAAAAACCTAATATACCCTCTGACTTATTAGTAAATTTCTAACTTGGTCTGTCTGCAGCCCCTCACTCGCCAAATGTTAAACAACTATGCAGTGACAATTATGTTATAAAATGATCCCATTGTCATCCCGTAATGAAACTAACAGCATATGTAGTCAGTCAGTGAACTGAAGATTGAAATATATTTTTTTCAAAATTTTAAAAGTACAGTTTTTCAGTAAAACTGTAAAAGTAGAATTTTTCAAAATTCTTTTTCAAAATGAGACTACGCTGGCTGTTATAGGTTGAATAGAACTCAATATACCAAGGAATTAACAATGTCCGGGTGGCCAAAAAAACTGCTTTTGAATATTTTAAAAATTAATAGTAAAAAAATGGAAACAGATAAAAAATTGTTTTTGGTTAGTTTTTGTTTGAGTAACCAGAGTACCAAATTTTATCAAAAATCCAAGGTCAGGTTGTGACCCTGGTTGATTTTACATTGAATGACCCAATGTTGTTACTGGACTACAGCCTGAATTTTCATGATATTGTCCTTTTAGAACAAGTTTTCACGTTTAGATTGTTTCATAAATATATTTTTATGTTAAACTTAATATACGTTCAGAATTTTTTAAATGTTTCTGTAATTTAGGTGTAATAGTATATATATATTCATATTAAAAATTTAAATTTATTTGTTACGTAATGAAATACGTGTCATCATGCTTAAGTGGTTTTTAATTTTCCAAAAAAATCAAAGTCGAAATAATCAATAAATAAAATAAAAATACGGATTACAAATATTATAGTCTTCTGGTATTGACCGTGTCACAAACTTCTTTGCCGACGTTTCGCTAGTCATACTGCCAGCTTCCTCAGGGCTTAGTCTGAGAATGAGGATGTTCTTCTAGTTCTTCTGTATAAATACCTCTCTTTGTATTCATCCGCGGGCGTAGTCTGCTTTTCCATGTCCCTGATTGGTTGGTTCCGGTCTTGCTTGATTCTGGTTGGTGGGTTCCATCTGGATCATTGATTGGCTGAATTTCGTTTTTTCTTTTTTCTCTAGTTTTAATTACCGGATGCCATAATTTGCTGAGCTTGTACCCATCTTCTTTGTTGATATTTTCAGGGCATCGTACTATTTCTATGGCTTCCCTTATGATACGTTCTTGATAATTTTGTATTTTCGCCAGAATGCTTACTTGGTCGAACTGGATAGCATGATTAGTGTTATAAAAATGTTCTGCTACCGCCGTAAATCGGGAAGCCATAGAAATAGTACGATGCCCTGAAAATATCAACAAAGAAGATGGGTACAAGCTCAGAAAATTATGGCATCCGGTAATTAAAACTAGAGAAAAAAGAAAAAACGAAATTCAGCCAATCAATGATCCAGATGGAACCCACCAACCAGAATCAATCAAGACCGGGACCAACCAATCAGGGACATGGAAGAGCAGACTACGCCCGCGGATGAATACAAAGAGAGGTATTTATACAGAAGAACTAGAAGAACATCCTCATTCTCAGACTAAGCCCTGAGGAAGCTGGCGGTATGACTAGCGAAACGTCGGCAAAGAAGTTTGTGACACGGTCAATACCAGAAGACTATAATATTTGTAATGACTCGGACCGTGGAAGCCTAAGAGTTAAAATACGGATTGTAAGAATTTTTTTAATTATTGTCTATTGTTCGGCTTAAAAAGGTACTTAACATTAGTAATGATTTTATATTTCGAATATTAAATGATCTGATATTTTTCGGCTGTCATTAAAACAATAGGGGGATAGTGCTACTGATAATTGTAGTCTACGCACTGTTGTTATACGAATGTTGTTATAATTTGAAGGAAGTCTAATTGTAGTTGCATAGTATTATTGTAAGCAATAATACTTGAGACAAATTGGATTTAAGCATTTTCCTGTGATCAGATTTAAAACTGACAAATTTAGGAAATCATTCAAGATAAAATAAAAATTAAAGACTTTTGAAAAAATGTGGTTTTTAATCAAAACCCCGGGTTTTAACGGGCTTTATTTCTAACCGTCGCCCTGTATCTGTTTCGCAAATACAGTCAATTTCAAATTAAAAAAATTATTTTTTTACATCTATGTTTTTTTAGACGCCCGGAATTAAATATTTCATTATCAAAGAATGAGGATTTTTACGTGTTTAAAATACGTATAATAATATATAATTAGGAGGATATAGGTCAATAGACACACAAATGTGTGGGCTTTAGCAGTTTTTGTTTCTGAAAGGAATATGGTTATAAATTTGAGACCATATAACCTTCTGGACTTGTTATACATTACCAAACAAGCAGCTCTTAATTGTGAAAAGGTGGAGATCAAGTTCGGATTTGGCCGGGACCTTCAACATACATTCGAAAGTCTTGGCAAGGCAGGATCAACAGGAAGTATTTAGACGAAAATGTTGGCGCGTGTCTTCTGTGTTTTTTTTTTTATCAAACTTTTCCCGGTGTTCAAACTTTTCACCATATACCTAACTAAGGAAATGTTAGTATTCATGATACACTTACTATATACAGGGTGGCCCAGATAAGCGGGCCACAAGTGCAATAACTACTAAACGGTTTGAGATAAGAACATTTTTCAAGGCGGCAAAGTTGTAGTTCTCGTCGAGATCTATAAATTGGTGCCCTAGGAAATGAGAAAAGAACCCTTCTAAGGGCTCAAGTAGGCCTTTGAAGGGAAGGGTTTCCTCATTACCCACATTTTGCGTTCTATTTTTAAAATGTACTAACAATACAAGGAAGAACCGTGCAAACGGGGTTTCGATGCGTCAAGTAGTTCTCTGTAAAGATACGTTTTCATTTCCAAAAAGTCCGTCATGCAGGAGCTGCATAACTAAGCACTTTCCTCAGAATTTGGGTAGTGTAAACTGCTTTACAGAACAATTTGCTTAAAATATCCTACATAAATAAAATAAAAACATGAATAGTTCTCTTTTAAATTTGTAATGAGTAACTGATCAATTAATAATTTGCTTCCAGAGTTATGTTTACACATGCTACCTACTACACTACGTAATAAATACAAAAAACCTCATATTATCGTATTTTGATCTAACGCAGGAACAGGATACAGTCACTCTAGTGGTAGAAAGCGCTCCTTGCGGCGGCTTTGTGAACCTACGTCTGACGGGCTTTTCTATTGAAATATATTACAAATTAAACCCCCGCTTTCCGATTGACCGATTCAGCTCATTTTTACAACACTTCTTTCTCATGAGTTACCCACGACGTATACCGCGTTTCGTTACAATACAGCAGAAATTACGACCGGTATGAGTATATTAAGAATTTGGGTCAAGAGTAAACCCCCCCTTCTAATGAACCGATTTAGTTTATTTTTACAACACATATTTACCTGTAGATTACCACTACGAATACCGAGTTTCGTCGAAATATACCAAAAATCACGGCTGGTAGTGGCGAATTGGTATTGTGGGTCCAGAGTAAACCCCCCCTCCTAATGAACCGATTTAGTTTATTTTTACAACAGTTATTTACCTGTGGATTACCACTACGAATACCGAGTTTCGTCGAAATATACCAAAAATCACGGCTGGTAGTGGCGAATTGGTATTGTGGGTCCGGAGTAAACCCCCCCTTCTAATGAACCGATTTAGTTAATTTTTATATCTCACTTTTCTCTCTATATTACCACTACGAATACCAAGTTTCGTTGAAATATAACAAATATTACGGCTGACGTAGTCAAATTAGTGTTTTGGGTTCAGGGTAAACCCCCCCTTCCGGTGGACCGACTTTGGTGGTTAACGAACTCGTTCAATCGTTTGCTAATTGAATGCTATATACCAAGTTTCGTGACGAAAAAACAAAAACTCTGGCCGCTATCGTGTTAACAGACACAGACACAGACACACACACACATATATATATATATACATAAATATATATAAATTTTAACGGGGGTCATTTTCGGTGTCTACTAGGTAGGATCGATAAAGATTTGAAGAAATTTTTCAAAAATTCCGTCATGAGTCCAACCTCAATAGCTACTTTCCTTCGGAGGAAAGTGCTAAAAAAGGTACTTGAATTTATTTAAGTAGTATTTTTGTTGAGGAGAGGCTAATTCAGCTTAGGAGAATGTGCTCAGCATTAAAAATTGTATTTATTGCGAAAAAAAGCTTATGAAATTTTCTACATATAAGCTTCTTATTCGTTTTTTTATAGAGCAATTTCATTCGAAAAATCTGGGCTTAATTGGATTAATTTGTGCTCAGGTTACTGCCAGCTTCCTGATGTGGCGTCTGAGATCTTGCTTCCGTTTAAAATTTCATTTTACATTTTTACATGTGTTTACAATTTTCATGAAAGATTAAAGTCAAACTGTTTCTATTCTACGCTTTTGAAATGACACTAGGGATAAGAACGAAAACGCACTAAGATGAGGCCGTTCCTGGTAGTCGAATTTTATGTTTGAGTGTCGTCTTTCGTAGTTCGTCCGTTGTTGGATTTGCTTTAGCAAGTCATTTACAAATAGTTGAGAAGATATGATCGACCGTTGAGAAGTAGAAAGTGACGATCGTCGGGGTTTCGGTTTATTTATTTTTTTTATTCAATAAAACCAAATTTTATAGTTAAAATGTATTTTATTAGCGCCAACGTTTCGGCTTTCTATACAAGCCTTCTTCAGGGATATGGAGATGAGGGAGAACTGTCCCGTTTCAAGTAGGCTATATTTCTGAGGACTGAAGGCAGTTCTCCATCTTCTTTATAGCCCTGAAGGAGGCTTGTATAGCAAGCCGAAACGTTGGCGCTAATAAAATACATTTTAACTATTAAATGTAGTTTTATTGAATAAAAAGAAAATAGACCGAAACCCCGACGATCAACATTTACAAAGAGGCATCAATCTTCCTGAACGACTTGAGTGTCCCTAAATGTGTGGAATCTCTCCAACCAACCCACTATGGAACTAGACCCAATATTATCTAGTTTTGTGCTAATAAAGAGAAACCACCCGACGGGATGTGTAGTTGATAGTGAGAATTAGAAAGAGATGACTTGTGAAGGAGAATACTCTAGAACAATGCTGCTTTCTAAGATAGAACTCTCCTGTACTAATTGTCTTGACCTGAAATCTTGTTAACAGTTCTATTCCTCGCAGGTTGCCTGGTTCACATTCTCACATACTAATTCCTACATTTCTTCAACTTCCGTTGAAACCACTATTTAAAGATAGTCTGTTAAACAAACGGTACGATCGCCCAAGATAATTTACGTAGGATAGGTCCTGGATTGGCGTCAGGGAAAACCACCTGCGTGGGTGGGTATCTTCAAGTATCCTGCCGCTAATAGCTTAGAATTCTGGGGAACAGTCAGAACTTCATGTATACAGAGATTAGAAGCCTTCCAATCCAAAGTCCTTCATCCCAAAAGCAGAACCTTTTTAATCTTTCTGCAACGTAGTTTGAAAAACCCAAAAATTTTCTGCAGTCCCATGCCGGCAGTAGACGATGCGCAGGAGCACTTCGTATTCGAGTATGCATTCTTACAATGATCGATTTTATGATCGCATATCGATCGTTTTCAAACAATCGTATGTGGTTCAAATACGCCTACTGTTGTTTCTTTCGTTTACATAATGCTTGACGTTTGTAGCGTTAGTTATAGTTTGTGGAATGGAGAATTTTCCTGCAGAAAATAGTTTTTTTTTTTCTTTTTTTCTTTTTTTTTTTTTTTACTTTCTAGTAAAAATCTTTCTGCAAAAAATAATTTTATTGACTTTTGCTGCAGCCACTATTTAAAAAACAACCGGACGGTGAGGCTGATCTTTCTGCAGCCCTTGTCGTCTTTCTGCGGCAATGTCGCACTGTCGCTCGTAGTTCTGCTATGAGGTCCTTCATTATTGAATAAGTTAACCTGATTTTATAAACACAGAGTGAATTAAATTAAAATATTGAAAAACGCTACGAACTTATTTTACAGCCCAATATTTTGTGAACAGTTCAGCACGCTCCTTGGCAGTGTTTGTCAGTTCTAAATGCCTAAGTGAGGGAGGAAGACTACGAAATCTTTTAGGTGCTCATAGAAAACTTCGAGAAGGGTTTAGGGTTCTTCTTAAGGTGTCTATTTTATTATTAGGTTATTGTAGTCTTCCTCGACTAGGCGTTTGTTCGTGAAGAATGCTGTCAAAGAGCATCGTTAATGATGCGAAGGTCCATCGTTAATGATGCGAAGGTCTATCGTTAATGATGCGAAGGTCTATCGTTAGTGATGCGAAGGTCCTTCGTTAATGATGGGAAGGTCCATCGTTAATGTTGCGAAGGTCTATCGTTAATGATGCGAAGGTCTATCGTTAATGATGCGAAGGTCTATCGTTAATGATGCGAAGGTCTATCGTTAATGATGCGAAGGTCTATCGTTAATGATGCGAAGGTCTATCGTTAATGATGCGAAGGTCTATCGTTAATGATGGGAAGGTCCATCGTTAATGATGCGAAGGTCTATCGTTAATGATGCGAAGGTCTATCGTTAGTGATGCGAAGGTCCATCGTTAATGATGGGAAGGTCCATCGTTAATGATGCGAAGGTCTATCGTTAATGATGCGAAGGTCTATCGTTAATGATGCGAAGGTCTATCGTTAATGATGCGAAGGTCCATCGTTAATGATGCGAAGGTGTATCGTTAATGATGCGAAGGTAGGGATTGTCAGGGTTCGGTCGTTAATTTTTATTTATTTATAAGTGATTCGCAATTACTGCTATTTCACTCCTTCAAGTCAGTACCTGTATGGTCTAATGAACCAGCATTAAGATGGGTATTTAATGCAATTATTTCCATAACCAGAAGCCTCTGGTTATTCAACAGATTTCTTCAAATGTGAGTGTATAGTTTAGTGACCTGCAAGTAAGAAATTATTGTGTTTTATGTACTGGCTGCTGTCCCTCAATAATTCGTAAATGCCATGTGGGATATTTAGGTTTTTTTCGTCTTCTGCACTCCGTAAGTAGGTGTTTTACAGTAAAGTTATTTTTAGCGTTATTACTTTACGTTATTAGTTATTTTTTAATTAAACTACATTTTACTCGTGAAAATGATTTTATTTTTTGCCAACGTTTCGGCTTGAAATTCAAGCCTTCATCAAGGCTGTAAAACAAGCAGGACAGATTTAATACTGACATATATATATATATATATATATATATATATATATATATATATATATATATATATATATACATACACACACACATATATATGTATGTATATATATATATATATATATATATATATATATATATATATGTGTGTGTTATTATTACATCTGTCCTGCTTGTTTTTACAGCCCTGATGAATGCTTGAATTTAAGGAATCTAGTTTTATTAGGAAATAACGACCTAACCCAGACAATCCATACCTTTGAATTAATTTCTATTATTTAAATGAATAAGTAAAATGTAGAATGAATCTAGTAAATGATTATAAGAGAAGCTGGAGAGAACTATCTGGTCTTGAAATAGCCTGCTACGGAGGAGCTTAAACTAATATTTATCTAACGGTTGGTTTAGTACTAAAATGTCACGTCACAAAGAGCATAGCCCACCCCAGAAGTTCTGTCTTCCTTTTACATTTAAAACTAGCGCTAGTATATAACTTATACAAGAATATGTAACGTAAGTGGCGACGAATATTTAACGAGGTGATAGTAGACACCAAATGGGACATAAATGGTCCTTTTCAATTCCCAACTGGGAGGCAGAAAATTTAAATTTTGTTTTTTTGAGGTTAGCCACGTTTTTCGTTGAATAGAAAGCAATAACTAAATAACTGTTTAAGATATGTAATTGCCAATTGTAGCATCGTAAACTAGACAAAATGTACTTGAAGAATAAGTTGACTTTGTCAATTATAAATACAGTGAAAGGGGGCTAAAACGCAGTTTAAAGTGGCAACATTCTTCTTTTTTTTTTTTGGTGCAAGACATTCGCCCGTACAAGCACAGAATCAGCTTCTGCAAGCACCTCTGCCTTAAGTATTTTTTTTCCAGGAATTTTCTCAGCGAGCCCTGAGATGAGAAAATTCCTGTTGCAGGTGGGGATCGAACCCACCATCTCCCGCTTATGAATCTAGCGCGCTAGCCACTAGACCATGGGAGACCCCCCTTATTAATGTTAAACTGTGTTTTAGCCCCCTTTCAAGTAAATTTTGTCTAGCTTACGACGCTGCAATTGGGATTTACATATCTTAAACAGTCATTTAGTTAGTTCTTTCTATTAAACGTATGAATAGGTTTTATTTCATTTGTTTTTTTTCCTATATTGCAAAATTGTGTCCTAAATATTGTAACAACTTAGATTAATCGCTTAAAGTGTATGTGGTATCGGGAACAGATTGTAATATTCTTTTAAATAAATAAATAAATTTGGAAAAAAAAAAAAAAAAAAAAAAAAAAAAAAAAACAAAAAAAAAAAAATTCTATTAAACTATAAACGTGGTTAACCTGAAAACACAAAATTTAAATTTCCTCCCTCCCTGTTGGGGATTGACCCTTAGCCCAAAAGACCATTTGGTGTGTACTATCACCTCCTTAAGTATTCGTCACCACTTACGTTACTCCCTGTATTTATATTATTTCGTAAATTGGCCTCTTCTATAACTATTTTCTGCTTGTAAAGGCCTTATAGGTCAAATAATTTTAATTTTTTTTAGCGCGTTTCCTCCCTCCTTCCATAGGCAAGAAACCCGATTATGACTTGGGCCTGATGGCACAATCCGGCTAAGATCAGACCAGCAGTTCCTAGGAATCGGACGTTTTATGACTATCTATTTTTCCTTGATGCGTTTCGAGCAACTACGGCCTTTTTTCAAATAAATTATCTCTTATTTTGATTTTAACAAATAATGTCATATATATATATATATATATATATATATATATATATATATATATATATATATATATATATATATATATAAGTAAAAGTTTCCTCCTTATTCTGCATTTTACTATTTTTTTTATGTTTAGGTTCGCAAGGTTGCAAATATAAATTAAAATTTTAAATAATTTGGGTTAAAATTACTTTAAGAATTAAAAGTTATCATAATAATACTACTTATATTAATTCTGTAATGTAGGAAACTGTTATGATTAATTGTCAAAAACCACCAAGGTTTCCTCATTATCTATAGAGGAAATGACGGAACAGCCAGAACGGGAAAATGTGTAAACTTGTGTTGAGCTAACTTGCTTTCTTTTAATTAGCTTATTATAGTTATTATCAGCATACCTGTGGTAATATTATATCGCATATCTTTTATTGCATCAGATAGAAGGAAAAACTTGTAATAATATTGTTTTTCCCAGGAAATTATAGTTTTCACGTATGTATTAATGGCAATAGGATGTAAATAGAAAAAAATAAATATACATATTAGTAGAAGTAGGGGGAAAAATAAATAAACCAAAACGGGTATGTAAACATAAATACATACATATATACTTATACATGATATTTTTTTAAATAGACCAATTGTCTTAAAGTATCGAAAAACAGAATCTACACATTGGCTTCCTTCTGCTAACAACTCTGTTAGATTTGCTGGGAGGGAAAATGTGTTCAGTCCTAAACAGTCCGTTAGTAAGTGTTTCATAGGTGAAAACGTGTTACATATTGGCTAAATTGGTGCTTGTTCTCTGGTCATTAAGAATGAGTATCTAGAAATATTATTTTATTGAAGTTCTACGCAGCTTGAGGGGGGGGGGGGGGTCAGAGCTTTTACATATGATAGAAAATAACAGATGGATGATGATTTACAAATTGGAATTGTTAACAATTCCTAACGAAAAGAAAAAAAAAAACAGGAGACATGAGTAAATAAACGACACATCTAAAAACCAAAGCAAAATAGTAGGGGGTGGGTGCAAAAAATAGTGCAGTTTTTGATATGAGCAATTCGTTCCAGATGGCGAACAACTATTGAGTGGCCAACAGAAACATTTCTCGCAATGTCCCTAGTAGTTTTGTAAGGGGTTTCTTCTAGCAATGCTCTCAGTTGGTCGTGATCCTTGTCTTCGAGATCAAAATCACCAACTATACTGAACATTCACCGATGCTTCCTTTACCCTCCAAAAAAAAACATCGATGTTAAGTGCGGTTTGAGCCGCACTTTGACCATACGAAAGTTTTGTTTTGACGTGGTGAATTTCTGAGGTTCTTACTCACAGGGAATGTAATACAAACTAAACTAATCTTTGAGAAAAACCAATATTAAACCATTGTTTCTAGTCCATTAACTACACTTACTGACACACTCAATTACCTTTGTTTACTTGGCACGCCCTTCCTAAACAAAATGAATATTCAAAATCTGCATTATTTTTGCGCCAACCAAATATTAAACAACATGCCGTCAATAGAGAAAATAACGCACGATGGGACATCTCGCGTTATCTGGCTGATATTCATCTCGTTTTTTAAAGGCTTTACTTCATACTATATATCGTTTTAAAATCTGATAATGTAGTGACGATAGGATGTGGCGATGAAGATCGTCTACATGAGCAATATAACCTGGAGAAAGAGATCCATATTGAGCAAGAGAAAGGTTAGAAAATGGGAAGAGAGTGAGAGCGAACTATAGTCAATTCAATCATCTCCATTTTTCTTGCGATTTTTCTCGAGCTCCTAACTCGCGTGGAAAATAGGAAATGTGTCCGTAGCGTTAGGTTTCCACGCCTCCAGTGGAACTAATCTAAGAAGACCTATGTTTCAGGACATTCCTCCTAAAGCACTCAAGAATTTTTTTCCCAATCTCATCCTATTTCCTGGATCCCCTCGTCCTATGCGTGAAGCCTGCCAGATCAGTCCACTATATCCTAGAAGATTTCCTTTGGAGTCCCAAGTAGTCGACGAATTCCATCAGAGGTTATAGACTTGGAGAGGTTTATTTCAACGTGGATTTGAATATGGCAGACGAAGATGACTCATATGCATATCATAACGAAATACCCGCACCATATTTGTGAAGCTAGAAGATGGCCGAACATTTAGTAGCTACTTTGGAGTTCCTAATACGCGACGAACTGCATCAGCCGTGTTTTAGGACTCGTCAGAGCGGATCGATAAATATTATGTATTAATAACAACGAGACAAAGAATAATTGGAGTTTGTATTTTTCTAACTTTTCATTCATAACCAAAAACTGAAGTAAGAATTAACATATGTAATAATTCTAAATTCTAAATAAACATTTGCATGTCATATCAGTCCTCCCCTCTAAATTCTGTAGGAATTAGTTGGTCTATGTGACGTCGCCAGATCTCTCCACTATCCATTTTCAGTGTGTAATGAAGATTGCCTTCCTTAGAGATAACAGTTCCGAATTTCCACTTCTCTCCCCCTTGGTAATTCCGAGCTTGAACTCTTCTTCCGATTTCCAGAGTCCTCCATTTTTCCAAATTCTGTCTTTCTTCAAAATTATTTTTTTCCTGTTTCCTTTCTGTCAGAACTTCCAGGAATGTTCTTATTTTTCTACCAAACATCAATTGGTATGGGCTTGACCCATTTTTAGCAGGTGTTCTTCTCAGTTGAGTAACTAAACGGTCAATTTTTGCTTGTAAATCCCCTTCTTCGCACTGCATTGCCTTCAATGACCGTTTAATAGTCTGAACAAAGCGTTCTGCTTGTCCATTGGTTGACGCGTGGAATGGAGCCGTCCTTTTATGTATTATAGCATGCTCCTTCATAAATGAAGTGAAATGTTGCGAAGTGAACTGACTCCCGTTATCTGAAACAAGAGTTAGAGGTAACCCGAAAATGGAAAATAGTTTTCTGAGTTGATTCACACACCATGTAGTTGTAGTAGTTTTAGTCGGAATCACCTCGACCCATTTCGTGAATGAATCCACAATGACAAAGTAAAAGGAACCTGCCCGGGGTTCCGCAAAATCGATGTGTATCCGTTGCCATGGTGAGGTTGGTTCTTCCCAATGATGTGCTTTAACCTTGGCTGGTTCATTTCTCTTTAAACAACATTGTTTACACTGTGAAACAAGTCTGTCTATGTCCTGATCAATCCCCTTCCAATAGCAATAGCTTCGGGCAAGGGACTTCATTTTCACCATACCTAAGTGGCCAATGTGTAACTCCAGAAGAACCTTTCGCTTCAGTATTTGTGGAATAACAACTCTAGGTCCTCTGAAAATGCAGCCATCCTGAAGAGAGAACTCACCGTCGTGGAAGCCTAAAGTTTCGATGCTGTTTCCATTCACCAATGCTTCGAGTAGTGGTTGTAGTTCTTTGTCCGTTGCCGTTTCTTCAGATATGATCTCTGCATTTATAGGTAAAGTATGCAGCTGATTCAAGTGGAATGTTGTGGTATTATCGACTGAATTGAAGTCCGATGTATCTCTTGGATTTCTTGAAAGGAAATCAGCGTTTCCATGTTTGGTGGTCCTGCGATACTCAATGGTGTAGTCAAATCCGGAAAGAAAATGTGCATAATTAAATAATCTCATGGCAGACATTGTAGGTAGCGTCTTGTGAGGATCGAAAATGGAAACGAGCGGCTTGTGATCTGTAACGAGTATAAATTTTCGGCCATAACAGTATTGAAAAAATTTCTTGAGTCCCCAGTAAATAGCAGTCGCTTCCTTGTCAATTTGACTATAGTGGAGTTCAGCCTTAGTCAAGGTCCTGGATGCAAAGGCTATAGGTATATCAGTTCCATCCTGAAATCTATGAGACAGTACCACTCCTAGTCCTAGTATTATAGGTAAGTCAGGGTTGAAGTGAACAAGGATATTATCACTTAGTATTGCCTTCTTCACTGCTTGGAAACTTTTTTCACATTCCTTGGTCCAGTTGTAGCTCCGACCTTTCTTAATAATCTTGAGAGTGGAACTAATATAGTTGCTAAGTTGGGAATAAATTTATTATAATAATTAGCAAGGCCAAGAAAAGTTCTTAATTGACTCACATTCTTGGGTGGTGTACAGTTGGATATAGCTTTAGTTTTCTCCTCGCTCTTGTGTAAGCCCTTGTTATCGATTATGTGTCCTAAATATTCAATACTTTGTTGGAAAAATTTTGACTTGTCTTTGTTTACTCGTAGATCATGTGTTTTCAATCGTTTAAGTACTTCCTTCAATCGCAGTAAGGCTTCTTCTTTTGTTGAGCCTTGTACTATGATATCGTCGAAGAATACCTGGACACCCCGTATTCCTTGCAAAAGTGAAGTGGAAAATCTATTCCAGATTGCCGGTGCTACCTTCACTCCAAACATCAGCCGATTCACTTTGTACAATCCTTTATGTGTACTTAAGGTTTGCATTAAGGCACTTTCTTCGTCCATCTTGAGGTGTAAGTAGGCTTGACTGATGTCTAAGGTACAAAAATATTTTCCTCCTCCCATTTCGGAAAAAATGTCCTCAATCTTAGGTATAGGGAAGTGTTCATCTTTAATTACTTTATTTAGTGTCACCTTGTAATCAGCACATAACCGAACACTTCCGTTTGGTTTGAGTACCGGTACTATTGGTGTACCCCATTCTGAAAATTCTACCTTGGTAATGATTCCTTCCTTTTCAAGTCTATCTAATTCATTTTCAATCTTCCCTTTTAGTGCATACGGTACTTGACGAGGTTTGATGTAAATAGGATTGGCTCCTTCCTGGAGTCGGAGATGGCCAACGGTATCAGGAATAGTTCCAACTCCTTCCCTAAACACTTCTGAATATTCTTCCAGCAAAGAATCAAGATCGGATGAAGTCCGACGTCCTAATACTTTAAGTTCGGCCCAATCCAGGTTAACTTCTCTGAGCCATTCCCTGCCGAATATCGGATCTACGTTGCCGTCTATAACGTACAGTTTTCCCACGAATGTGGTAGTTTTGTAAGAGCACTTCACGAATGATACTCCTCTTGGTTTCACGATTTCTCCGGTATATGTACACATTTCTACCTTAGTTTTGAACAATTTGTTTTGTAAATTTAACTTTCTGAAATCTTGATAAGAAATAGCGCTCAATGCTGCCCCCGTATCTAGTTCCATGCAAATAGGATTTCCCTCAATTGAGACTTTAACTATCAACTTATCCTGGCGTGAAGATGTAAGTAGGTTTATTTCTTGTGGTTCCAAATCTTCATTTTCATATGTTGTTTGATGTACTACACCTCTTCTTAATCTAGTGAGACAGACACGTGCAATATGGCCCTCACGATTACAATGCCGGCAGATTTCTGTAACGAATCTACAGGTGTTAGCCTTATGTTGTTTACTTCCACACCTGTAACATCGGCCGTGTAATGTATCGACTGGTGATACAGGCTTCGGGATTGCTTGACTAGTAGGTGAAACTGTCCCTCTCTTGCTTGGCTTGTTGTTATTACGGTCAGCTTTGTAATTAGTTACTTTGTGGATCTGTTCAGGGTTAGTCATAGCAGAGCTCTTCTTAGTTGCTAACTCCATAGCAGTAGCCATGTTCAAGACTTCATTAAATGTTTTTAAATTAATTTCTTGTAATAAGCGTGTTCTTATCTCGGGTTCTCGTAACCCTCTGATAAACTGCAGTTGAAGAAACATTTCAGGGACAGATTCTCCGCACTTACAATTGAATTCACAAGAGCTGGTCATCTTTTTGAGTTCTGTCGCAAATTGTACAATGGATTCGTCTTCTGACTGTACTCTTGAAATAAATTGGTGTTGCCTTGCCCAAATACTAGGCCGAGGGTCCATGTAATCGCTTAGTAGTTGTACTAATTCTTCATAGTGTTTCTTTTTGGGATCATTGGGAGCACATATATCATATAATTTTTGGTGTAGATGCGGAGTTAACGCATGAAGTAAGACAAATACTTTTAACTCCCTGTCTTCTATTTGTTGTAAGTGAAGGAATATTTCTAAACGTCTAATGAAATTAATGAAAGATTCGTCTTCATTGTAGGGAGAAAAGTTAATATTAGAAGTTGCAAAAGGTTGCTTACCTTTATTCGTGTGACATGGGGCTTCATTTATATGAATATTGTGATTGTTTGTGTCTCTAATATATTCCAATTTTCCTTTCAAGTGAAGATATACATCTTCGACATCACTTCTATAGTCCAGTTCATCTTGAAGTAATTCGTCACTAGTAAGAACTTCAATTTCATCTTGAAGTTTTGTAAATTTTCCCCAATAGTCTTCAATACTATGAATCCGGGTATTTATTTCTGCAGATGTAAGGTCTTGGGCTGTTTCAAGAAATCTTGTTGCCTTTGTAATATGGCCTTTGTGAATTGCACGTAACTTACGTATTTTGTCTTCCATTATTAGTTTATCCTCGTCGCCAGTTATTATGTATTAATAACAACGAGACAAAGAATAATTGGAGTTTGTATTTTTCTAACTTTTCATTCATAACCAAAAACTGAAGTAAGAATTAACATATGTAATAATTCTAAATTCTAAATAAACATTTGCATGTCATATCAATAAATTTGTGGAAATGTTATAGCATACCAACCTGTATAATAAAATATTGGGAGGAGCCGAAACAGTTACACAGACATTTATTGAAAAATAGTGGCTATAAGAATGACTTCAAAATAAAGATAACAAGCTAAGGGGGGTCTCCCGTGGTCTAGTGGCTAGCGCGCTGGATTCATAAGCGGGAGATGGTGGGTTCGATCCCCAACCTCCGGCAGGAATTTTATCATCCCACGGCTCGCTGGTGAGATGTATATGTGCCGTAAAAAAAAAAAAAAAAAAAAAAAAAAAAAAAAAACAAGCTAAGGGAGATAAAATCTACTACCGAACCTGTTCGAATACTTAAATAGCAGAATCCATGAGCCCCGATTCATTACAAATAGGTAAATTTCATCTTAATGAGTTGATTTAACGACAAAATTGTGTAAATAAGTTGAACTGAAAATAGGCGTCCTAGGAGGAGACATCTAGGACTTCAACCTCTATAAATCCAACTTTAGAAAAAATATTATTATATATCTCTAATCCTGATTTGAAATTGTACTAACTGTAAAGCTTAAAAAATGTCCTACAAATACGCTTCTTATGGTCCGATTTTTATGAAATTTGGCTCATAAATAATTCATCTAATTTGTAAGGTCATAAGCGGAGCATGGTTTTGGAGCGAAATTCGCGCAAAAAAATCGGAACTCTTACGTTTTCGCGTTCATATGCATGCTTGTACTCGTTTTATAGTTTTGTTGGCGTATAAAAACGAATGAAACCATTTTTAAAGCGATATCTGTAACCGTTTTCGAGAAACATTGAAGCACCTAATTTTCCAAACTAATTTACAGTTTGGCTATTCAGAAACGATTAGTTCAGTTGAAACTTGTTCCAGACGTTTGTTATTCATCTAATCTATGATAGGTAAATTTTGGTTCCGGTTGGAGTTAAGGAAGTACTAGAAATAAAATATTTCATTAACAAGCATGAAAGATTTTAGGGTTTTCGTATATTTCCTAAAATATTTCGAAAACGGTTGGAAAATCGTAGTAAGTGGAAGGTGGCCATTCGAAAGCTTGCTAAATTCCCTACAAACAAGGTTAAGATGTAATTTTCTATGAGGCGATGTCAATCCAAGAAATAAGTGCTTAAAACTTCAAAATTGTTAGTTTTGTTATTTTCAACGGGGTTTTGTCACTGTTTACCTAACGTTTTAATTGGTTATTATTCTTTTTAATTGCATTTAGAAAGTAAAATTAGTATTTTAGTAAATTAAGGGAAGAAAATTACAAACCTATTGGTAATTGTGTTTCCCTTGGTGAACGTTGAGAAGCTGGGGGAGTATTTCCGCTTACAATACTATCAGTTTCCTGTTGTGGTTCCTTTAATTTTCTCTCTCTTCGAGATGTAATTTTATATTTTTCACGAAGGTCAAAACCTATCAATAACTGCTTCTACTCCTTTACTAATGACTAGCGAACGGATGTTCATGTAAAATAAAATTTAAAATATATTTAACTATATATAATAAAATATGTAATAAAAGTTGAAAATATGTAGTAAGAAATACCTAAAACACTGTAAAATAATGAAAAGAAAAGCATAAATAATTAGTACGTCCATTATTATTAATGGTTTATATATGGAAAGAACAAAAGTTGAAAAATATATAGACAAAATGACTGAAACTCTATACTCTATTGAAAAATTAAGCATAAATAAAAATTAGGAGTTAATTATAAACGGGGGAAAAAGAAGTTGAAAATTTCTGTAGATGAACATTATTTTGGAAAATTGTTTGCAACAACGTACATTTTTAAATGATCAAACTTAGTAGCGGAGTATACAGTGGTGGGGTCACCGATCAGGCCCACTTTTTTCTAGTGATTTTGCATCGAAAAATAGTCGACATTTTCCCGAGCGTTTCGTCGAAAACAAATAGAAAAACCCTTTCAAAACAACAAAACAAACACTTTTTAAGTTTTAAGCGCTTGTATTTCTGATTGACGTTGTCCCATCGAATAATGCTTCAGAACCTTTTTTGTAGAGAATTTAGTAAGCATTCGAATGGTTGCCTTCCACTTACCACGATTTCCCAACCGTTATCGAGATATTTACGAAAAACGTATGAAGATCCGAAAACTTTTCATGTCTATTAATAAAATATTTCTTTTCGCATGCTTCCTTAACTCCAAAATTTAAACATCTCAGTTGGGATTAAGTTCCAAGATGTAGACAAAATTTCAATTGAATCCCGCGATTTTAAGTACCCACAATAAAATAATGACATGCGAAAACATTGATTCCCTTTTTTCTCAAAAACGGTTACAGATATCGCCTTAAAAATGGTTTCATTCGTTTTCCTATGTTAAGAAACCTATAAAAGAAGTACCTGGAAGCATATGAACTCAAAAACGTAAGCGTTACGATTTTTTTGCGCGAATTTCGACCCAAACGCCATCTTCCTTTGGGCGGATTCTGCTGGCTAACGAACTTGACCTTTCAAATAAGAAGACAGATTTTTGTACCAAATTTCATCAAAATCGGACCACTTTTGAGCTTGCTAGAGCGCGAACAGACAAGCATATATATAAATATATACAAATTTGAACCACCTATATTTTCGTGATCTATGTGGTCTGAAACGAGAAAGTTTCTGGTCGGCACGTCCGGATCGCGCCGTGAGGTCAACCTCATAAGCGGGTTCTCCCTATGGAGATAGGGAGGAACCGCGCTAAAATACCGTATGGATTTTTGACAAAATATGTAAAATAAAAACCTGTTTAAATCCTTAAAATCACTTAAAACGTGCAGAATTTCATCAAAGATTACGATTTAAGAATTAGAAAAAAATATGTAAATACAATAACATCCGTTACCTACTAATGACTCTAGGGATAAGAACGGAACCGCGCTAAGATGACGCAATTCCTGAGGGTCGGAGTTTGTTTTGTTATTTTTGACCTGCCTATTTATATATACAAAAAGCGTTGAACGTATTCCCCTGAGAATCTGGGTTTTCCCTTTTTCCTAACGAGATAATGAAATATTTCTTTTGCAGAGATTGCAATAACAGCCTTGATGTTCCTATTAATCACCCGCGACAAGTCGTGCTCTTCCCGAGCTGACCCTGGAATATTGTTTTCATTTGTAGTTCTATAACCCGGGAACATTGCTGCTGTGTATTCGCTAGCTTCGCCTCTTGAATATTCTGCCCCAAATGATCTCATACGGATATTCAAAAAAAATCGACCGTTTTCAGTCTGACAGTAGGGTCTGGAGTCTTGATGGTTATCCATCGATACCCCCTGAAGCCAAACAAACAATAAAGTCCGTCACGCAGGAGCTGCATAACTAAGCACTTTCCTCAGAATTTGAGTAGTGTAGATTGCTTTCCAGAACAATTTGCTTAAAATGTCCTACATAAATAAAATAAAAACATGAATAGTTCTCTTTTAAATTTGTAATGAGTAACTGATCAATTAATAATTTGCTTCCAGAGTTATGTTTACACATGGTACCTATTACACTTCGTAATAAATACAAAAAACCTCATATTATCGTATTTTGATCTAACGCAGGAACAGGATACAGTCACTCTAGTGGTAGAAAGCGCTCCTTGCGGCGGCTTTGTGAACCTACGTCTGACGGGCTTTTCTATTGAAATATATTTCAAATTAAACCCCCGCTTTCCGATTGACCGATTCAGCTCATTTCTACAACACTTCTTTCTCATGAGTTACCCACGACGTATACCGCGTTTCGTTACAATACAGCAGAAATTACGACCGGTATGAGTATATTAAGAATTTGGGTCAGGAGTAAACTCCCCCTTCTAATGAACCGATTTAGTTTATTTTTACAACAGTTATTTACCTGTGGATTACCACTACGAATACCGAGTTCCGTTGAAATATACCAAAAATCACGGCTGGTAGTGGCGAATTGGTATTGTGGGTCCGGAGTAAACCCCCCCTTCTAATGAACCGATTTAGTTCATTTTTATATCTCACTTTTCTCTCTATATTACCACTACGAATACCAAGTTTCGTTGAAATATAACAAATATTACGGCTGACATAGTCAAATTAGTGTTTTGGGTTCGGGGTAAACCCCCCCTTCCGGTGGATCGACTTTGGTGGTTAACGAACTCGTTCAATCGTTTGCTAATTGAATGCTATATACCAAGTTTCGTGACGAAAAAACAAAAACTCTGGCCGCTATCGTGTTAACAGACACATATATATATATATATATATATATATATATATATATATATATATATATATATATATATATATATAAATTTTAACGGGGGTCATTTTCGGTGTCTACTAGGTAGGATCGATAAAGATTTGAAGACATTTTTCAAAAATTCCGTCATGAGTCCAACCTCAATAGCTACTTTCCTTCGGAGGAAAGTGCTAAAAGGCGGCCATCTTAGGATGACATTGATTCCAATCTTTTTTTTTTTTCTTTATTCTCAGATTTCTCTTAATAAAGTGCATAATAAATAAATAAATTAACTATCTAATCATCACGATAAATATATGGTTCATGTCTTTATTATTTCATGGATGATATTATTATTACCTCAATTATTACATATTATTTTATATATTTGAGTCTTGCAGATATAGTCCTCCATTACAGCAGCAGACTCAAATATATAAAATAATATGTAATAATTGAGGTAATAATAATATCATCCATGAAATAATAGACACGAACAATAAAATTTTATTTAAAAAAATGAAATTTCCTCCTCGACTATAAGAAACCTGGCTTCATATACTGTCATACTGTATATGAAGCCCGGTAGTCTTATTGGTTAGGCACTCAAGTGTAAAACGGAATAAACGAAATTCAACCCTTGATTTTTTTTTCTTGCTAATAATGATTTTAAAATTAAATCATTGACCTGTACAAGCAACGATCCTCTCCGTTCGAGGTCTTCAACTTCTGATCAATATCACCATGATTTAATTAATACTTTGATAGGACTTGATTCACTTAAAGAAACCTTAGTAACCTCCAGTTCATTATTCTCTTCGAAACCTCACAAGTAAGGCTTCTCAGAGCTATTGCTCTGTAATTATACGATAATGTAAGTAAATAAGGAAGTAGAATTTCAAAAACTTTGAGGTTGCTGGCAGAGAAGGAAGATCTTCAGGTCAATGAAAAAACGTCTATTTCCTTCACAACAGTTTATTTCCACGCTGAGCGCTTTCGGTAGCTCTTGCTAGCATCCTCAGATTTATTATATTGATCGACTCCTGTCAGTACCTATGTCAGAGGGTAATCATCACCGCGAGCTTCTCCATATAAAGCATGTTGCGGAGAAGAACGGATATGATGCTCTCACGATTGATGGCATTTACAGGAGAAGAAAAGAAAAACATGCCCTTAAGGCAGCTTTTCCAAATTTTCTAAAACCCGACGTATCTGAGGTTAGATGGTTCACCTTACCATACTTAGGCCAAGTCTCGGAAAAAATAGCCTCCATTTTAAGTAAAGCGAATGTTAAGGTGGCCTTTAAAAATTCTCCCTCTTTGGCTAGTGCTCTTTGTGACGTCAAGGATAAGATAGACACGGGAAATAAGAGTGGCGTCTATAAAATCGTATGTGGCCTCTGTTCTGGATCGTACGTAGGGCAAACTGGTAGGAAACTCAAAATAAGAGCCAGAGAACATAAAACCAGGTCGGATTCTGAATTTCGTCAACATTGTCTCGCAGCGGGACACAGCGAAGCTGACCATTCTCTGTATATTTTACATTGCCGGAAGAAGTCTGCACAGATGAACGTCCTGGAAAGTATAGAGATACGTATCGACAAGATCCTGAGCTCCTGTAATTTAAATAAAAGGACAGATACGTATCAAACTGATAGATTGAGTCACGTCTCTGTGCAGGCTCTCTCCCTGCTTCCCTTCAGTCAGCCCTCAGCAGTGAAGCTGAACTCATTATAGGTGAGTCTCTCTCCTCAACTTTAGCCATTTCATTTTATCATGTATGACTTGTGTTTTTGTTTGTATTGTTTTTGTTTTTTTAGTGTTTATGTTGACGAATCAAGATTATTGTGTTTATTTATTATTTTACGTGTAGGTTAGTGAACATTTTAATATTTCTAAAACCCGACGTATCTGAGGTTAGATGGTTCACCTTACCATACTTAGGCCAAGTCTCGGAAAAAATAGCCTTTATTTTAAGTAAAGCGAATGTTAAGGTGGCCTTTAAAAATTCTCCCTCTTTGGCTAGTGCTCTTTGTGACGTCAAGGATAAGATAGACACGGGAAATAAGAGTGGCGTCTATAAAATCGTATGTGGCCTCTTTTCTGGATCGTACGTAGGGCAAACTGGTAGGAAACTCAAAATAAGAGCTAGAGAACATAAAACCAGGTCGGATTCTGAATTTCGTCAACATTGTCTCGCAGCGGGACACAGCGAAGCTGACCATTCTCTGTATATTTTACATTGCCGGAAGAAGTCTGCACAGATGAACGTCCTGGAAAGTATAGAGATACGTATCGACAAGATCCTGAGCTCGTGTAATTTAAATAAAAGGACAGATACGTATCAAACTGATATGTTGATTCACGTCTCTGTGCAGGCTCTCTCCCTGCTTCCCTTCAGTCAGCCCTCAGCAGTGAAGCTGAACTCATTATAGGTGAGTCTCTCTCCTCAACTTTAGCCATTTCAATTTATCATGTATGACTTGTGTTTTTGTTTGTATTGTTTTTTTTTTTTTTTTTTTTTTAGTGTTTATGTTGACGAATCAAGATTATTGTGTTTATTTATTATTTTACGTGTAGGTTAGTGAACATTTTAATATTTAAAAGATTTCTGTTATGCAACTGTCTTATTCTATTCATTTTGTCACAGTTCTGAGGATGGTAGCAAGAGCTACCGAAAGCGCTCAGCGTGGAAATAAACTGTTGTGAAGGAACTAGACGTTTTTTCATTGACCTGAAGTAGAATTTCTTTTCTAAGGTTTTTAAACGATTTTTTTTTTGGGGGGGGGGTATACTGATAACCTGGAAACGCGCTAAGTTGACGCTGTTCCTATGGAGGACCTCTGAGTTTTCTTCTGAAGCTTGTGCGAAGCTTTAAGGGAAATGAAACATTTTATATAACACGTTCATTATGTGTCCAAAATATCTAGCAATTTACGTTAACTGCGTTGCTGCCCATAAGTTTTTTTCCACCGGTGTGATAAGAGATATACCGCTCTTAAACATTTACAATTGGAAAATTAGCTTGACATTTTTCATGAAAAATATTATAGACCTCTCATCTACCTAATCCCGCAAGTTCGAATCCAATTTCTCTTGAAAAATAACTTAACTACAACCTTCGCAATTTAGAGAGTTTGTATTTTTTTCTACCGCAACTAACGAAGCACAACACGATATCTATTTATGTCGCAAGGTGGCCAACGTGATAACAAAATATAAAAGAAAAACAATTAGAATTATTGTACCATTAACCAGTGTTGTAAAATACCCGGGTATTTATTCTTAAGGGTAAATACCCAGGGTATATACCCAGGGAAAATACCCGGGTATTTAAGGTATTTAACTAAACCACGACTTAGTAATCGAATATTGTAAAATGTCATGGATCTTGCCAGTTTAGAGCTATTGCAACACTGAGAAACTATTAAAACAATAATAAATTATAAAATAGGATCACTGAGAGGTTAATAAATAATAAATTATTACCTGAAATTTTGCCATGAACCTTCCGAGTTTTCAGTAATTCTTAAATCTCTTATGAACTGTGTGCATAAAAGGGGATTTAACTGAATGGCAGTGATATGTTTAACAATTGGATCAAGGATGTTAACTAGTTTCCCAACTCGGACTCAAAACACTCTGTCAACAAGAAGCTATCTCTTCATTTCTGGTGAGATTTCCGCTTACTGTAATGTTGTTACTACTGTATGAGCATAATTTCAAATATTAACAAGGATCACAAACTTAAAATGGTTTTGAACTATTATAATAAACATTAAAAATGTTTTTGGCCCTTTTTTAAATTTAAATAAGTCCTTAATAATTGAATAGGCTTCATTAAAACCTTTTAAAATTAAGTAACCTTCTCCACTGTAAAAGTAATCATGCAAATTCATAGATATACATTAAGTTGTAAATACCCATAAATAGCCGGACCCACTTTTAACTTTCTTTAAAATATTACTGGGTAAGTATTAATGTTCATTAAGATTTTATGATCAAATGGGTAAGTTTCAGTCCTTGTTTGCACCAAAAAATAGTCAAAGAAGTTGTATCAAGCTCAAAAACTGAAAATGCCCACTTTTTGGGTATTTACCTTACCTGTGGGTAAATACCCAATTTATATTTACCTACCCACTGGGTATTTACCCACCCCACATCACTGCCACTAACTAATGTTGGTCATCAAAAAGGAGACAGCGTCAATTTAACTAACTTTCATATTATGATTTTCCCCCACTCCCATTTTGGAAGCGTTTACTTCCTCGCGATAAGAAGAAAACTCGCTTATCGCATCGACCCGATGAGTAAGAACCCCCGAACAGTTGTTTAGTTCTAAACCCCATAGCAGAACTACGGGCGGCAGTGCGACATTGTCGCAGAAAGACGACAAGGGCTGCAGAAAGATCAGCCTTACCGACCGGTTATTTTTTAAATAGTGGCTGTAGAAAAAGTCAATAAAATTATTTTTGCAGAAAGATTTTCTGTAGAAAGTAAAAAAAAACAAAAAAAAAAAAACAAAAAAAAAACTATAACCAACGCTACAAACGTCATGCATTATGTAAACGAAAGAAAGCTGCTCTGCTACGTAAGTCGATATTATTCTTGAAGATTATCTCGCTCGCGGTTCAACTTGGATCGCATGGGGCTGCAGAAGATTTTTGGGGTTTTCAAACTCTGGTTCTGCTTTAAGGGTTATAAGTATATCTGCTCCTCGGAGGTAAAGAAAGGACACCTTGTCCATTTCTTTATTAAATTGACTTAACAACATGTTCTTAATGTGGATTTTTTGATCCATATAATGGTAGAGGGTATTATGTGCTGTTTCCATTAAAAAAAAAACAAAGATAATACAGTAAAAAATAAAATCATGTCCGTTTTCATTAAAGATGTTGGACACCATGTGGAGGACTTGTTTTTGTTTGGGTATGATCATAATACTTCCTATTACTTATTAATGCCAATAAGAATGTGGACAATTTTCTTTAAAATGTCTCAATAACTAACGAAGAAACAAATTTTAATTGTTCAAGCTATTGAAAAACTGGCTCTCTTGAACAATTACAAATATGTGACATGGCGTCTCCTTTACCTCCGCTCTAGTAGCCCCAAAATGATCCGATTATTAAAAAAATCGGTAAAAAAATATTCTGCCTGATTCAAAAGGTCAAATTCGTTATCTAGCAGAATTTGCCAAGTGCTTTTTAACGTGGAGAATCCAATAAAACTACTAGGCTGTATATTTAAGCATTTTGAAGAAACACAAGTTTTGTTTAGGTTACACCTTACAAGTAGGAGGGAGACGACTAAGAACAGAAAGAAGTACAGAAGTCGAATATTAGTTTTTTAAACATTCCATTATTTACGACATTATTCTCTTATTTAATTTTGTTGTTTAAACATGAACTAATGTTGTTTTTGTTGTTGTTTGTTGCAGAAGGGTGTTGTGCAATGGGCCGTCGTTCCGGAGATCACCGACGGCCCGACCCGATCACCACATCTACACTACCATCACCATCCACAAGGATGAGAAGGGATACGGCATGAAGGTGTCGGGCGACAACCCGGTCTATGTACAATCTGTCAAAGAAGGTAATTGCGATTATAACTAAATTATCAATCAATTACCACCAATGCCTAAATATTCTATAGAATGCCTAGGTATTCTATAGAATGCCTAAGTGGTTTAGGCAAAGTATAGAAAGTATTAGTTTTTACAAGATATTACATACATTGCCTAGGCATTGAATAAAATGCCTAGGTATTCTATAGAATGCCTAAATATTCTATAGAATGCCTAGGTATTCTATAGAATGCGTAAGTGGTTTAGGCAAAGTATAGAAAGTATTAGTTTTTACAAGATATTACACACATTGCCTAGGCATTGAATAAAATGCCTAGGTATTCTATAGAATGCCTGTTGCTTATTTAGTATTGTATAATTAAAATAAAAAATTGTTTTACATACTCGACTTATAGAAGTCATTATTCTGCCAAAGTATTCCATATACCTACATTTAAAAAGTTATCCATTATAAAAAAAAAAATTGATTTAAAGACGGATGCCAGATTCGTTTTTAGCACATTGAAAACCCCATAAATTCAAATTTTTGGAATATTAAAAAAAAAAAAAATATTTTAAATTTTGCTAAGGGGGGACCCTTAAAAGAAAGGGACCCATATTTCCAAGAATATTTAACCGATTCAAACCAAACTTGGATGGTCGATTAAGGCCCTAATGTGACACATTTCCTTCCAATCGGGGTGTTTCTACGTGTTCTGGGATTGACACCCTTGTTACATGCAAAAAAGTTTACATTTTACTTTTATTTTGAGAACCATTTTTTGCAAGTACCTTTTGAGATAATACAAGAGTCATTTATATGGTTAGAAAAAGGAGTCTTTCTTTTGAAATATTATCTCAAGGTGAGATATTGAATTTCAAAACGTCACGTTACTTTTCGCTTACAAATTTTTAGTCTTTTCCAGACTGGGAAAAATCATTATTTTTTGTTTTCAATGATATTCACCACATTAAGATTTTTTGGTGTCCTCATTTCAAATCTGCTATTATTTTTGGTGTAAAAAATGTTTAATACTAGTTTCCTTGAAAACGTAAGCATATTTTTGAATTTATTTGACGAAATATAAATTATTGTTTAACAATAATATTTTTCCTTTAATCTACTTTATAAAACAAATGAATTGGCGAAACAATCATGTCGATATCATTTTCTAAACTCGATATAAAAAATAAAGCACTTTCAACCTATTTTATTTTATTTCTCGGCTCCTAAGGCGCATTGGACGGAACGCTCAGACACGTGTCGACTATTTTTCGATGTATAATCACCAAAAAAAAAAAAAAAATTGGTCCAGATCGGTGACCCCATCGCTGAAAACTCCGTTAGTCTTGCATAAGCACTACGACACCTAGCCTAAAAACTACAAATCCTGTCTCAAATTCCTCCTGCTTTTTCTTCTTCTCCTGCTGTAGGCATTCTATAAAATTCCTAGGGAAGTATGCAATATTCGTTATTTAATATATTGCCGGATGGATTTAGACATTCTAGGTAATGCCTAGGCATTCTATACCTTGCCTGATTTCATACTTTGCCGGTAACAAATATAAATGAAAGTTATTTTCGCTGAAATTGATTAATGGTTGAAGTAAGTCTTATATTAAAATTTAATAAACAAAATGTACTTCGAAAATTATAAAAGTTGCTACAACTGGCCTCCTCCTTGCGATACAGCGTGTATATTTCTTTAAAGTTGTCAATGAAATGCTTTTTAAAAGATTTTGATTAATTTATGAGGCTCTTATACAGGGTGTCCCAGTATATGTGTCCACCCCCTTTTCCTCCTAGAGTTGTTGGAATTTCGAAATGAAACTTGGTAGTTATGTTGCATGAGGTTTCTTTTAATGGTTTAGTTGACTTTGTTAAAGGAGTTCTGCGCATGTGCTTAATCACTGATACAATCACTACTGCTACTTCAAAACTAACTGGATGTGGTCTTCGCAAAAAGACACAAATCGCATACTAAGCGTATTTGTAGAAAATTTAATAAGCTTTCAAATAGATGCTTTACATTTACCACCATATTCCAGTCGGTTTCGAGATATATAAGAAAATATCCGGAAATCAAAATAAAAATCTAGTTTATTGAATTTTCCTAAAACAACGGTTTTAGGTAAGCCCTTGGAAATGATTTCATAAGATATTCCTCCAGTTGGAGAACTTATAAACCGTTTTTATAAAAAAAGAAAATACGTAAAAACCACTGTGGGATATTATTAAGGAAGAAAAGAAAATTTGGTTGCTCGGGTGAGCTCGGATAGAAGCAAAGGACAAAATATGATGAAATATGGGTACAACCCAAACATATTGTAAAAATAATAATAATAATTAGCCTTACCTTCAGGACATCCACCTCCAGGTATACGGCATGGAAAGGAAACAATGATTAGGAAGAGAATTGAGGGAATTATGGAAGTATTTCACCATTCGCCGGGTAGGTAGGCGCCCAGAAAGGTCTAATATGACAAACTTGAACCGGCTATAGGAATAGTAATGCCATGAACAACTTATAACCCCAAGGGAAGCGGAAAACAAACCATTAAAAGCCCCTGGCATAAGCGCAAATAACAAGAGTTGCTTGCGCATGGGCCGGCTATAGGAATGAGAATAATAATGGCGAACCAGGCTCTCCTGCCTAAGCACGAGGACCAGTGGTTCCTAAATCACATACTCGCGATTCGTATAATATGTGTCGCGAAACATAAAAATATTTGAATGCCTCTCACAATTGATTGTAATTCTAAAAATAATTAAACTTAATAATAATAAATTTTAATAATAATGAAACCTTACAATAATTAATTTTAATTGATTACCATCAAAAATTTCGCACGACCATGTTCCGGTGGACGGATTCTACTGGTTAAGTGACACAGAACATTTTTTTTCCAAATTTCATTAAAATCTGTCTATTTTTGAACAAACAGACGTGCACACACACACACACACACACACACACACACACACACACACACACACACACACACACACACACACATATATATATATAAGTAATATATTCACGAATATACACTCGTTCACAAGTTTAAACGGCTGTCATTTTTCGAGAAACGGCTTGGTTCTGATTCGTGAAATTTTCTAGTCGGGGCTTCCAGATTGCGTCAAGAGATCAAAATTTTTCATGTAAAAGGTGTTAATCGGTTCCCTATTTCATTTATGAATAAATTCAATTTCAGGGGTCTCCCGTGGTCTAGTGGCTAGCGCACTGGCTTCATAAGCGGGAGATGGTGGGTTCGATCCCCACCGGCGACAGGAATTTTCTCATCTCAGGGCTCGCTGAGAAAATTCCTGGTTGCACCCTGGAGGCCCGGCGCTAATGGCCAAGATTTGTCGATGCGCCGTAAAAAAAAAAAAAAAAAAAAAAAAAAAAAAAAAAAAAAAAATTCAATTTCAGGAAAACTTTCCTTCTTTATAAATAGATGTCCCCCGTAAATGACGTAACTTTACCTTCTAACAGATAAGAAACTAGAGCATTCCTAATTATACATAAATAGGTATTTCCCTGAGAACGTTAGCCCTGAAGTCACGTAGCTAAAACATGTTCACTTATCTAGGGATCTTACGGAAATTTCAACATTACCCACTCATGCCCACAAAACCTTCGTTGTCGGTTGTCGTATTTACGTAAGCATATCTCGTTGGTTTACGCATGGGCGCCGCTCTCTCGCAATCTAACGTTTTCTAAATTTCTTATATCGTTATAATATCCAACGTTTTAAAATCGTCGGAGGATGGGAATGGAAAGGCATTGTAGATATTAAACTTTTGTAGAAACACTTTGTTGTAGCATTTGAAGCTATATTCGTAAAATTATTCATTAAAAACGTCATTCAATCTGCAGTAAACATACCTAGAAAACAGAATCAAAAATACCCTATTTTATATGAGCGCCATTATATATAATACTTTATGTCTACTGTGATTTGGAAATGTTTTAATGTTTATTTATTCAAATTTTAACATCCATTATTGTTAACTAAGAATTTTAGGACGGGTTATGTATAGGTCACCACCATTTTCTAGCCAGGATAGGACTGATGCCTTTTCTTTTTTTTTCTAAAGAAAAGCCACCACCCCGTAGTGGGAATCGAATCCACGACCTTTGGCACGTACTTTTAAGTGCTCACGCCTTAATACTCACGGCCACCGGGCCTCCAATGTTGTAATAGGAACAATGAGATTCAAATGGTTAGATATTGAGTTAATAAGAACTCAAGGTATATTAAGGTTTCGGCAAAGAAAAACTGTCGGATTTTCGTAAAAACCTTTAATTTGGACGTTTTGGCGTGCTGTTTCGCAGTTTTCATAAACAATAAATGCCTAGGGGATGGCGGGTATCAATGATACCGATTAGGTAACACGTAACCTAGCCGGTAATTTTTCCAATTATTGTAATACTTGCTGAATGCTCGTGCTTCGTCGCGGAAAATAAGTGGTTATTTTATTGCATTAAATAAAGCATAATTAACGCTACTACATAATTTTGTGCAGTTTATTATAGCACGGTTCCATTCATACTATAAGTTACTCGTCAATTGATAAGTATATCAAAATATAATCTTTCTTGACACGGGCTTTCCAGGCCAGTGTCAAGATACAGATAACCTAGAGATAACCCGTTATCTTTAGGTTAGCAGTAACAGGAGATTAATCAATACAGGTTAAAATTTGCTGTAAATAATAAATGTACGTTAACATTTAAAAATTTATGTTTCCAAGATGTCATTTGGAAACACCTATTATATTTGCGAGTGATATGTCTTCTCAGCTGTAATTGTTACTATGGTTACAGATGTTCTTTTGTTAACAATTGAATTGCTTCTGTAAGAGTCAGTGAAAAAGAATATAGTAATGTTTTGGTTTACTTGAAGTGTTGTTTATTTTAATGTGGTAAAAACATAACAAATTGGCGACGAGGATGGGATTGAAATGGACTAACACCCTTTCACTCATGATTTCCTTCTTCAATGTCCTGAAACTCTTCTGACATTCTTCTGTCCACCTGTAGTCTTGTCCTTTCTGAAGTAATCGACACAATGGGTGTACGATAGTTGAAAATCCTGGGATAAATTTACTATAGTAAGTTGCCATACCCAGGAAGGTTCTTAATTCACTTGCGTTCTTAGGGATTGGGGTCTTTTCAATTGCTTCATCATGAACTAAATCTTTACAAGTTACAAGCTCCTTCGTAAAATTTAGAATTAGTGTGGAAAAGAATTTAGAATTCTTGGGAACATTACCAAGAAGTGTTCTGACTGGGGATGCTGATGGGCGAGGAGGCTGTGCAAGGGTTCGGGATATTATTACCTCGGAAGGACCATCACCAGGTATAGCGAAAACTCTATGAAGGACAAAATCACAGTTTATTTCTAGTAATTCAAGGTCTGTCGTCATAGTTGAAATTAACCTCAATTAAAAATAATACTATGAAATAGATACAATACGGTAACAGCTGTTCTGTTATCCTCCTAGCAACGCATGCTACCTAGGCGAGCATGCTCTAACCAACTAAAACTTCAAACCCCTCTAAATATACTTAAAAATTCGAATTTCAAAGAATCCTTTCTTAGCGACTGTCTACGTTCTATAGGGAGTGTCCATGCAAAATTTCAAATTTTTCTGTCAAGTGGTTTGGGCTGGGCGATGATAGGTCAGTGAGTCACTGAGTCAGTGAGTGGTATTTGACAAATATATAGTAGATAATTCAATGGAACCAAACCAAAATTTTAAAAAATTCATTAAAAAAATATCCTTTTTTCGGATTCATTAAGTTCTTTACACTTGCTTAGTGACATGTGTGCAGCACCCCCAATGCTGATTAAATCTTCGACCAGATTAAAAAACTAAAATAACATAACGTACACGTGACAATGTTGTGATTACCTTTATTTAAACATAAAATGAACTGCCCAACCACTTGTTCTAATATCTACTATATATTTGTCAAATACCACTCACTCACTCACTCATCTATCAACGCCCAGCCCAAACCGCTCGACAGAAAATTTTGAAATTTTGCAGGACACTCCCTATATAACGTAGGCACTCGCTAAGAAAGGATTTTTTGATATTCGAATTTTTAAGCATTTTTAGGGGGGTTTAAAGTTTGAGTTGGTTAGAGAAGGCAAGCTTAGGCAGCCTGCGTTGCTAAGACGATAAAGAACAGCTGTTACCTTACATTATCTATCTCATAGTTTTCTTTCTAATTGAGGTTAATTTCAACTATGATGGCAGACCTTGAATTACTAGAAATTAACTATCCCTCATAGAGTTTTAATTGCGTTTCTTTTCTGTCCGTCCCCGTCCGGCAGGGTGGGGGGGAATAAAAAGAGTACAAATTATAAGCAAAATGGTTGGTGAGTTTTAAGCCTAGCAACTAACGGGAAGGGGGAATCCTAAACTGTTAGTCTACCCAAACCTTAAAAATAAGAACGGAACTTTTTTTGCTACTTGATTTTCTTAAAACAATCTCTCAGCCAAATAGTAGTGTTTGGCAGCTGGCAGCGCTGTGCAGGTAGTTCCAGCGTTTTACAGTTAGATTACTTCTGATTTCTTTGACACTGTGAGCAGTAGTAAAAATGTTGATTGTAGAAAAGTAACCGATTTAAAAAAGATTCTTGTAAACATGTATTCATTACTTTTTACATCTTACAGCCTTTTCCGGGACATTGATAAAATCGGGCGGGACAATTGCAAAATACCGGGACAGTCCAGGTCAAACCGTGATGTATGGCATATCCTTAGGTTTTCCAGGTGAGGTAATAATATCGGAAACCCTTGCAATGCCTTCTCGCCTATAACCTTGGTAATACTCGTAAATATCTGTGATGAAAACAGTGGAGAGACATTATTTTTCTACCTTCTACGAACTCGTAAATATATTGGGTTTTACCATATGACTTCTTGGAAACATAAACTTTTAAATTTTAAAGCCCATTGAATAAAATATAGTATGACGGGAACCGTGCTATAATAAACTGCACAGAATTGTATAGTCACGTAATTTTAATGAAACATTATTTAACGCAATAAAATAACTATTTATCTGCCTTGATGAAGCACGGGTATTCAGCTAGTCTACTATATATGTGTTTGTCAAAAACCCTAACTCACTCACTAACCTATCATCGCCCAGCCCAATCCACTTGACAGAAAAAATTGAACTTTTCCATGGGCACTCCCTTTGGGACGTAAACACTCGCTACGAAAGGATTTTTTTAATATTCAAATTTCTTAAGTTTTTTAGAGGGGTTTAAAATTTTTTTGGTTAGAGCAGACAAGCCTAGGCAGCATCCGTTGCTAGGACGATAACAGAACAGCTGTTACCGTACTCTATCTATTTCATAATATTAATTGTTACTTACGTAGGGGAACTCGGGGCGGAACGGGATAGCGGGGTAGAACGGGATAAGGCACTTTCCTGGGCGGCACTTTAGCGGATATGTATTTAACTATGCCTACAGACGGTAGAGAAGATGCTGTAGGCATTTGGATTAGTTCTGACTTATTGTTTTGAGTGAAGTGATGTTTTTTCATATCTGTCAAGTTCTTGGTAACTTTTTGTCGAGTTTAATGCCAAGTAAGCTTGTAATCATTAATGCAACGCTGATGTGTGTTATCTGCCGTTGTAGTGCATGTCTGTAGCTAAAAGAAACACTCGTTGTAAGTATAATTATGACAGGTTTTAGTTCGGCAATCGCCTCATAACCTAAATCGTGCTCTCGGGGCGGAACGGGATGGTGTATTTGAGATCGCAATTTTGTTTTCATTCGAGATGTTTCAAACGTACGTTAGGAAGACGGAGAGGCAAAAATGGGATGTTATTAAAATACTAATTTTTACTATTAAAAGCAATTAAAAAAACAATAACCAATTAAAACGTTAGGTAAACAGTGATAAAACCCCGTTGAAAAGAACAAAACTAACAATTTCGAAGTTTTAGGCACTTATTTCTCCGACTGACATTGCCCCATCGAAAATTACATCTAAACCTTTTTTGTAGGGAATTTAATAAGCTTTCGAATGGTCACCATCCACTTACCACGATTTCCTAACCGTTTCCCGCTCACAACTCATCCGCTGGAGTAGACAGCGAAGACGTTGAGGAAATGTTAGTTTGTAAATATTGCCAGGACAACAAGTAATATAGTGTATTTTCTGTGTTTATTTCAAAATGCAACAAAAATTATCATTTTTAACTTAAGAATTTGTATATGAAACCCCCTATGCGGGGCAGAACGGGAAATATGGCGACTTTTTTAAAAAATTGTAAAAAAGGTGTTTTTACTTACAATTAAATACTAACCATTTTACATGTGTTTACTAACAATATAAATAAATGTTTTACGCCTTTATTATGGGTTTTGTGTGATTACCCTATTTTTTAAAAATCGAGAAACATTACGTATCCCGTTCCGCCCCGAGTTCCCCTACTAGTTGCACCGATCTCGAGAAGTGGCTCTCGTTAAGGCTCTCAGTCAGTGATCCGGATCAGGAAATATGGCGACAATTTCAAAATGGCGACCTGTTATTCAGACCACTTATAGAACCAAGACCATGTATTAATATTATCAACGATTTGGATTGACTAGAGTTTCGATATAACCTTGAAATTGCTCATAAAGATCAACCAATAGAAATGCTAATAAGTTGCGCGCGTGCGCGGATAATTGAGATAACGTCATAATAACCTGTCATTTCATGATCCGGATCACTGGGCGCGAGCCTGAACGGGAGCCGGTTCTTGAGATCGGAGCAACTAGTACGTAAGTACCTATTAATATTATTTGCGGTTCATTTCAACTATGATAACTATGATAGCAGAGCTTGACTTGAGCATCCCCAGTCAGAACACTTATTGGTAATTCTCGCAAATATAATGGGTGCTTCAAAATGACCTGAGAAACATAAATTTTAACGCACATTTATTATTGCCAACGAATTTTAACCTGTACTGGTATAACTCCTGTCACTGGTAACCCTTAGCTAACGGGTTATCTCTGTGTTATCTGTTCGTTGACACTGGCCCGGAGCGCCCCACTGTCAAGAAACATTATACTTTGATTACTTATCAATTGACGAATAACATATTGTATGACAGGAACCGTGCTATAATAAACTGCAAAAAAGTATGTAGTAGCGTTAATTTTGATGATACATTATTTAATGCTATAAAACTACTTATCTGCCGTGACGAAGCACGGACATTCAGCTTAGTGGTTTTAGATAGCTATTTTTTTATTTCAATAAATAATTTGTGCTGTACTAATTGTTATTTCATTTACAGGTGGAGCCGCTGAAAGGGCAGGCCTTCATAGCGGGGATACCATCGTAAAGGCAAGTATTGGAGATTTGTATCGCTTATTAGTTGACTTATAAATAATGAAATTTACTTGATGGGGTTTAGGGAAGGTCAAGCTTTCTTGCGCAAAACAAATCGTAACGCTTGCGTTTTTGCGTTACTAGGCTTCTAGGACCACGTTTTATGATTAATTGGACATGGAGAACCTAATGGAACCATTTTGAAGGCCATATCTAATATCGTTTATTTATTTATGCGCATTGCCGAGAAAAAGTATTTAAATCGTTGGGATATAGGAAATAATTTTTGAAATACATATGATCAGAAAATAGAATTTACTTTTTCAGGAAATAATATCTTTATGTTTAGAAAGTAGTTTTTACATCGTCAGAAAATAGATTTTACATTGTGAGAAAATAGTTTCTGTATCTTCGGAAAATAATGTCGTCATTGTTAGAAAGTATAGCCTATTCAGTTAGATGGAATAGTTCTAATCCCGCATGCGCAAAATTCTGAGGGAAATATTCCCAACGGTTACGCCATTTGCATTTACATTACAATGATCAACACGCTACTTGAAACTAAATAAAAACTGATTATGTCCCGTTTACGACCAGGGAAGATAGTGGTCTGGCAAGGGAGATAGTGTTTAATATTTATCAATACTTAGCAAAGCTAAGGCTGAAAACAATTGAAGCTATAGCCTGTTCAAATAGATGGTTTGTTTGGAAGGAAAAGGGCGTGTTCTATATCCCTCGTGCAAGAAATTGGCGGTAAAAATTCTCTCAGTTATAATATAAGCTTATCACTAGGAGGCTTAAAACGTTTTTAGTCTTAGCTTTGGCTAAGTATTGATAAATATTAGACACTATTACCTTTGCCTGACCTCTCAAAGCCTTCTCTTGTCTTAAACGAGACATAATCAGTTTTTATTATGTTTCACGTATCGCATTGTTCCTTGAAATGGGAGTTTGCAGATAATGAAACCGTCGGGAATAATTCCCTGGAAAATTAGCGTATGCGGAATTGAACGTGTCCATCTATCTGCACAGGGTATAGTATTAAAATCGTCAAAAAATATTATTTAAATCCGCAAAGAATAGTATTTAAATCGCCGAGGATAAATATTCCAACTTCAGAAAATCGTCAGGAAATAGTACATATTTTAATTTTCAATAAAGGGGTTTTAGAAGGGCAGGAAATAGTATTACAATTGTCAGAAATAGGAAGAAAATTATTACTTTCAAACGTTTGCAAAAACGGCGTCACCTGATGCTGAACCCGCAATGCTCTTGCACCCTAATTTCAGCATTAGTCAAATCTATCTATCTATATATATAAAAATCACGTGTCTGTTTGTTTGTTCCTTATACAAATCCACATCGTTTGACTGATATTGACCAAACTTCGCACATAGATACGTCTTGATCCGGGAAATCTCGTAGTCTAGCTCAAAATCTTCTAGGATTCATAGTTTGGAAGTAACGAGTTCGAAACTGTCATATACAGAAGAGTTTATAGTCAGAAATCGGCATTTTCTTTCCAGTGTTGCCCCTCCTTCTAAGAAGAAGTGCAATACAAAACCTTTGTTTGTTTATCTAAATAGTAGGTTTATATTCTCAGAGTTTGGACAAATATCATATAAGATATCATATAATAAAATATCATATTTTTTAAGATTAATTTTCTTAATATCAGATCAGTTTTCTTCATATTAAATCAATTTTGATTTGATTGCCTAGGGCAACACTGCTCTAACCAGAATATAGACTAATATCGTATAAATAAGTATATCATAAAAATGTTCTGTGTTTATCTAATCATAATTTGGACTAATATAATATAATTAAGTGTTCATGTTTCTATTCAGAACTTTAATAATTTCAATACTTTTGTTGAGAGAGTTTTTTTATCTCTTTAGTAAAGGAAGGTTGCAATGTCGGTTATAGTATTCGGTATCCCTCACTCGCTTTTCTGTTTAATGAATAAATGAATATGTACTGGTATTTGATGGAGAGGGTTTTAGTATGTGGAAAAACACTTAACTTTTTTATTGAAACTCGCATGGTAAGCCACTTTTTTATTGAAGCATGTGTAGCATGGTAAGCCCGGCTACAGATATTTAATATAAAGTAGGTGTAGCATTGCACACCGGGTAACAGCTAGTAGTCTATAATTTTCATTAACGTCATATCTTACTCAATCTTTGCTGGCATTTTAGGACTTAAATAAATCCTTTAACGATGTAAATTACCTCTGTGGGATTGACTTTCTAGGATAATCTTGTATTAAATCAACAAAAAACAATTATTTTCCGCGAATGGTGTATTTTATGCTGAATGATTACCTCTCCTATAATTGTTTTGAAATTGAAATCTATGGCCTTATGAGCGAAAATTTTCTTTGATCGACCACAAAATTAATTACATACGCACATAAATTGGTTGATAAGTCGCAAAAAATCTCATAACGGCCAATTTTAGTTCTCTGCAGAAGAACAAGTCCTTGATCATTAAACGTTAAGAGAATCCAGTAACATTGATTTCCTTCTTGTAGCGCCTGAGTCTAATATCCTTTTTAACAAGAAGTACCAATCGAAATAGGGCAAAACCAGTAGGGATAACTCTATACAGGGTGTCCCGCATTGAGATGTCATAACATTAGGGGTTTATTCTACAGTTCAGTGACACAGAAATGAGCGTTCTATCTTAACATGTAGCAGAGCTACTCAAACTTTTGTCTATTTTAAGAACTACTGGTTTTTTAAAAGAAAAACTGTGTTTTGGGGATTTTTGATCAATGTTTCGTAAAAAACGTGTGTCTATGCGTATATACATATATTTTTGTACATACAGGGTGTCTATTGCACGAAAAAGTCATGAAAATGTCACAAAATTGAAAAATGGGCACGAAAATCACGAAAAAGACACGAATTTTGAAACCATGTCACGAAATTTCAGTTCTTACCGGAGTCTAACGTAATCTTGGTACTTCGGTGCATTCGTAACTGTTGCCTTGTTTTATGCATTTACTCATGTATTTATGCATAAATTATTCATTTTTTAAATATATGCAGACTTAAATATTGAAATTCTGTATACAGATCCGCCACATCCCAGAGCCGCCCTATATTTCTAAATTCCATTCTTTTTTCAAGCTCATGACCAATATTTGTTTTCCAATTAGCGAGGCCCCCCCCCATTAGTTTTCCATGCTTCCTTAAGTACTGAGATTGCGCACACTTTAATTAAATAAAGTATGTACTTTGGCAATAAATATTGTTAGTAATCTTTTTAGAAATTTTGAATTCTGCTTCTATTGTTCAATATTTTCGATGCTTCTAATTCCATGGCCATTCTAAAATTTTTAGTATAATCATTTCTTCAGGTTTAAAATTAATGCGACTATCCTCTCTAACATATCGCCCCTACCATGTCAAACTATCGAATATGCAAAAACTCGTTTGTTTTTTTTTCAGATTCGAGACTTTGCTCTTGGATTGTGGACGATACGGCTTGTCGTGAATTGTCACAATTCTTACCCCTTTATCCTTTAACGCCTTAAATAAAGTATCGAAAAATATAATTTTTCAATATATTACCTTGTCAAAGTATAGAATATGTTCGTTCTCTAGTTTGCTCCGATTTGCATATTCGATAGTTTGACATGGTAGAGACGATATTATGTGGATTTTATACAGTATTTTTAATTGTTTAAATATATGTATGTAAAAAGTGTAAGTTTATAGATATCATGGTAATCCGTGTATGGCTAAAAATAAGTTTAAGCTAATAGTTAAGGCTCTTTTCATTTTGATTAAAATAATTGTCTTTTTAATGAACCTGAAATTTGCTTTTCAAATCATCAAAAAGTCTCGAAATAGGCTTTCACAAAAGTAGTAGACACCCTGACATATTAATGGTCTTATTGCGAAAATATGACCGTATAATTCGTGAAGGTATTGTTTTCCAATGGTAAAACTAATACTAACACTTATTTCATTGTGTCATACTTATTATTATGTTTTATTTTAAATGGTTGTTTATGTATTTGGTTTTATTTTTTAGGTGAATGGCGTAAATGTGCTGCATCTGACGCATACCGAAGTGGTAGAACTTATTAAAGGTATGAAATATTTATTTACCTAAATATTTAGAAGTATTTGTATTATTACAATATGCAAACTTTGACATTCTTAAAAAGTTTCTGTTTCTTTTATTTATGTACAATCTTTTTAAACATATGTATGGAATTATTTAAAGACTTTACTTGCCAATGTTGAAATTTTAAAAATTTACTTGCTCGACGTAATATGGTTAAGCATGACTAAATGTGTAAGGCGTGCGCCAAGGGTCGAGTTTGAAAGTAGATAACCCCTCCTAAATTTCTGAGTTATTATAATGGGCGTTATAAATTGAAATTTTGCTATAGTGAAAATTTATAAATTTCTGAGTTAATTATAATGGGCGTTAAAATTTAAATAAATTATTTAATTTGCATTATTTTTTTATTTTTTTTTAGACCATTTTTACAGATATTTTCATCATTATATTCTTAGTTTTATTTTTTTACATGATTTGTTGTTTGATCGATTTGCATATTTTTTTTAATATATTTAACTTTTTAATTTCCCACTGGGGTGGTGGCTTTTCTTTCGAAAAAAGGCACCTAACTTTATTTTTTCAAAAATAAAGTTGTTTTTTCTCTCTCTCTCTCTAATGAAATAATTTTGAAAATCTGTAATAATAATAATAATAATTAATTACCGTGAAATAATAATAAAAAAATCAATAAATTAAATATCGTTTTAAAAAGATTGATCTTTTAAAAGATCGATTCAGATTGCCCATCTTTAAATAGCACTTACGGCCACTGGTCCTATAAATAATCTAATCAATTTTAGAATGGAATACCTACAAATTATATTTGTCAGCTGTTATTGTTTGTATTTTATTTTACGTTTAACACTTAGTCTAACTTAGTAGAAAAATGTATTGCATTTCTAAATTATTGCTTTCCCGAGTTACAAAATTTGTTATAAGAAGAAGGATTCTTGGCAGTCAAGAAGGAAATTTTATTTTTGCAGTAAGGTTTTATTCTGAAGATAATGCCCCGAAGGTTAAGGTCGAACGATTGAAAAGTAGATCCATTCTTTGCGTTGATGGTTCAGACTCTTTGAATTTCCTTCAGGATCTTACGACCAACGACATCAAGCTTCTGGACGTTGAGAAGTGCTTGTTTACTGCTTTTCTTAATTCCAAAGGAAAAGTTATTCACGATGCTATAATTTACAAACCAGAAAATAAGTACCAATATCTTGTTGAATGTGATGCTAGTTCCCTGGAAGCCCTTCAGGTCCACATGTCCATGTGCAGGAAGAGTAGCCGCGTCACTGTGCGAAGCGTGGAGAACGACCTGAACGTCTGGGCGGTATACAGTCCCGAAGAGGAGAGTATCGAGGAGCTGGATCTTGGTGAAGACATCCTAGTTTGTGTAGATCCCAGAATTGCTGATCTCGGTCTTAGGGTTCTGGCCCCAGCTGGTGTCAGTGTCTCACAGAAGGTCCAATCGCAAGGATTTAAAATCTACAAGAACCCATTCTCGCACTACAAATGGCTGAGATACAAACTAGGCGTGGCAGAAGGATCTAGAGAGATACCATACGGCCGCTACAGTCCGTCCGAAGCCAACTGCGACTTCCTCAACGGATACTCCTCGAAGAAAAGCTATTTCGTAGGACAGGAGCAGTCTACCAAATCGAAGAGCAGTCTTCGAAACGAGCAGAGGATCATGCCCATCTACTTCGACACGACCAAACAGAACTATTTCCCTCTCGACACCCCTATAGAAGACATGAAGAGGAAAAGGAAAACGCCCATTGGTTTCCTACGTGGTTGTCAAGACATGGTAGGGATTGGTCTTTTGAAGGTAGCACGGGCACTTGAAGGAGAGAGTGTCAGGGTAGGGAATACAGTTGCGCATTGTATGAGGCCATCTTGGTGGCCTACGACTAAATAAATTTATAAAATTAAATAATATAAAATATTACAACAAAAGTCTTTTCAAAAACAAGGTAAAAAATTCGATACAATGAAGATCATTTATTTTTTTTTGTAGATTTGCAAAAACCCCTTTCATGGTTCTTATAGCGTTCGCTTTCTACATAATAATTATTTATTCTATTTATTAATTTTTTGGCTTTAACAATTGTTATTTAGCTCTCTTAACATGAACACAGTATTTTTTCTGATTTTGAATCGTCTGCTATTTTTACTTATAGAAGTTCCAAACATCGAGAGATGAGTGCATATATGTATATATATATATATATATACTCATAATATAATATATATATAATATAATATATAATATATATATAATATATATATATATATATATAGTTATAATTTTAAATTGATTAATAATTTAATTTGTTTGAAATTATGATAAAATGAAATTGAATTATTCTATTTTTACGGGTCTTATTGGGTTTCATATACAATTTTTTTTTTTTTTTTTTTCCTTTTTATAAATATTCCAACATTCAATTCAACAGTGCTTACGAGTCGTTGACGTAATATCCTCCTCGCTTGAACGTAAGAGTTTTTGCACGAGTGCCTTCGATCGGATTTGGCACCCGGGGTTACTGTACAAAGTAAAGCTTATACTTCCACGCACCTACTTCCTTGTCCTGCAATCCTACCTGTCAAATAGATCGTTCCAAGTGAAAAAAGGCACGACTCTTTCCCCGACCTGCTCTATATATGCTGGAGTCCCCCAAGGGAGCATTATTTCCTTGACCTTGCTAAAACCCGTTTCCAAACGTTCCACTCCAAATTGTCTCACCATCCTAATCCCGAAGGTCTATCCCTATCTTCCCAATCCCATCCAGACAACCCTCCCCGGCGGCTAAATAGACAGTGGCCCCGAGATAATTTACTTATCTGATCATATAGGGATCATTATAATATTTACTTGCACAGCTCTGGAAGTGCCAACAATGATTGGCTTCTTTCAAATTTTTTTATGATTTTATTTCATTTTACTTTCCTCGTCATTGTCAATTTGTTCGGGGCATATCTTTATCATCAGACTTGATAATTGTACTTGTAAATTTGTACAGATTTCAAATAAATAAATAAAAAAAAATTAAAATATAATACGTGGTTAGTGATATAAATCTTACTACCATAAAACAATATAAAATCTACACTATGGAACATAAATTACCTTACATCCACAGGCGTAGCTCAAGGTCCAATTAATATTCTCTTGATCTATCTTCAAAAACTTCTTCTAGGCACAAACACATTAGGATACTCTCCTAGCAAAAACAGTTAGGATCTCTTTTTCTATCTCCCAAAATAACGATCTGCCCGGGTGGAGACGCCTTCTTGATTTCAGATTGAGCAAAATTTTGTTCAGTTAGCATTTTATATTACTAAGAAGTAGTAAGATATTTCTTGATTCATTATTTAAATTTAACCCATTTATATCGATAATATCAATAAAATATATATGTATTATTTATGTTTAAGTGTAAATTGGAAAACTGTTAACATTATGTAAACTAAATATTTATTTTATAATCTGCGTTAGGGCTCATCGCCGTTGATGGGGATCCCTCAACTACATAGACAATATTTTCGTTTTAGACAATTATATTTTTGTGCTTATATTCGTCAGTTAGAAAGTTTAAATAAAGAAATATTTGTAAAAAACGTGTTTTTTCTTTGTGGAAAATGGTTTCTTAATCTTCACCGAGAAGACGAAACATGTAAATTGTAAATAATTACTATTTATGGATCTCCCCGTGGTCTAGTGGCTGATCGTGTGGGAGATAGTGGGTTCGAATCCCATCTGCAGCAGGGATTTTCTCATCTCACGGCTCGTTGAGAAAATTCCCCACTTCACCCTGGATGTCGGCGCTGTGCCGAAAGGGGAAAAACCTCTAAAACCGAAGGTGTTCAATCGCCTTTGAACTAACATTTTTTTGTTATACCTAATTAGTTGTAGAATACTGCTGTAATGTTGCTTTTCAATTTTATTAATATGTATGATCACGAAAAATCTTTTTGATGACTGTTTTCTCACTGAGTAAAAATCTCACAGTTATTAGTGAAAAGTAGAACAATATTTTATACCACTTATTTTATTCCTGAAAAATTGATACTACCCAGGAAGCCTGATGTATGTAGCTTTTAAACGAATTTTATTTTTTGCCAAAATGTACCATGAACTTGGTGCATTTAGGTTGTGAAAATATCTGTAATGAAAGTCAATTATCCGTAGTTTATTTGGTGTAGGGAAAAAAACGGTACTTACCTGTCCTCAAAAATCAGGAAAATCAGGCGGCCGGAGGTCGAATGGTCAAGAATCCGAAACATCTACAGTATCTGCCCCTCTATGGCCTTGTGGCCTGTTACGGAACTGATTTTTATTTTTTTATTTTTATTGTCTGTCTATTTATTGTAATGATAATGTAGATAATCAAAATGACAATAGTTTATTAGGAAAATAATATTATTTGAATATTCCATATAAATCACTTCTTGCAAGTTCTTATCATTATTCATCCCAGTTAATATCATGAATAATGATAATAATAACCAGGACGAATGCTGCTTTATGTCTTTATCCTTCCCTCGGGCGTTGTCTATTGGTTTCTGATAGACGGTTATCAGGTATTTAATTTTTTTCGCTAAACATGCCCATCTGGACCACTGTACGTCAGTGCGCCATAAAAAAAAAAAAAAAAAAAAAAAAAAAAAAATACCTATTTAAATGTTTCTCCTACGTACGCTAATATTTTCCAAATACACTCCCGACCTCCCACCTAGATTTTTCCCATGCCCCTTGGGTATCCTTCCATTAACACCTTTTTCTCCTTTCCTGTCATAAAATGTCATAAACATGCCTTTTGATCCTTACCGACCTTTCTCCCACCACCTGCTGTTTTCAGTTACATATACCCCAGTAGATTCTTTTTTTTCCTTAGACACTTTCACAATGGTTACTTAATTGCCATCCTTGGTCTTCCTCTGCCGCTCGGTATTTTCATTGGTATGTAGTATCTTATTTCTTTGTAAAATTAATTAATGTTACTATTAGCTACTATATTTGTCATTGGTATGTAGTTTCTTATTTCTTTGTAAAATCAATTAATGTTACTAATTACTATTAAAATCAATTATTGTACCTATTTACTTTTTCATTCTACTCATTCTAAGAATTTAAGACGATTTGTTCTTTTATAAGTTAATTGTATTTATAGTTCTGTTACCTATCACAATTATAAACTTTTTTTTGTTTTTGTTTCTGTATTAATTTCTTTTTTTGTCATTTTAGCTGACGAAGGCTACCAAGAGTAGCCGAAACGTCCGAAATATAGATTTATTAAAACAAAATCATATTGAGGTTTATTTAGCCGAATCCCAACCATTCCATCTTTACTTATCACCTCGACGGCTAACTATCTAATCATCATGTTGTATAATAAGGTAGCATTAAGTCCAAATGAACCACCTGTTCTGAAGCCTTTAGTATCCATTGTACAGACCTCATACCGGGCCGATGTACACCATTACTGAAGATCCGTTATTTATGTCAGACCGTGTGTATGAATCATCCACGCCATCTTGGAGCTGTTGTATCATTAGTTACGGCTCTCGACTCTTTTACTCTCCTGTCTTCCTATTTCTTACGAGTATTTTCTTTTCATCAAAAGGACGCCGATGGGACAATTCCTCAGCCCCTTTTCAGGCTCCGACGGAAATATTTTACCCTAGTGACATCGGGTGTTCTAAGAACTTTTTTTGTCATATTTTAATTTCCTTGATTTTCCATACTCTCTTCGAAAAAAAAAAACGTTCTACTCGCTGGAGTTACGCCACTTAACGTGTTTCCTTTTAATGTTAATACCTAGTATGATATTAAAAGTATAGCATGGAAAATATTTTTCTTGCACACTTTTAGCACGTTCGATAGGAACGCCTATAACTAATATTTTTCTAATTGTCTTACCTCGTTTTACTGAAATGCTTATTTTACTGTTGAATGCAATTTAAGAGAAAAGTGAGAAAATTAGAGACAAAAATCTGTTGAAAATGTGTGTATATTTATATCCCCTCTCAAAAAAAAAAAAAAAAAAAAAAAAAAAAAAAAAAAAAAAAACTAACGTTGGAAAAAAGAGGACAATTTACAGACCCCTCTCAAAAACAGTTTTTTTTTATCAAAGTTTTGATATCATAGTATTGGGCCAAGATCTTGACCTTTAATACTTTGTCAAGAACCTACCCACTCACTTATTTGTACAAAGCCAGTTTTTTTTGCTATGACGATCGGATTTATTACAAAATTTCTGGCATTTAATGATTCAGGCCTGATCGGGTTTATATGAACTCCATGTACATTAAAACGACCACCACTTAACCAAAACTGCACAAGTAAGTGAGAGACACAAGTAAGTCTTGACAAGGTATTAAAAGCCTAAAACTTGGCCCAATACTATGGTATCATAACTTTCATAGGCAAAATGTTTTGGGGGAGGAGCGTGGAACTTGGCCTCTTTTTTTTTTAACGCTAGTTTTTTTTGGGGCGTATATACACACACACCTACCTGTTAATACGATATCCGGCATAGTTTTTGTTTTCACCCAAGAAACTTAAGATATATAATTCCCATAGGGACCGATTAAACGAGTTTGTTTAGTACGAAAATGGGTCCATTTAGAGGGGATTTACTCCGGACCCAAATTACTAATTTGCACATACCGGCTGTAATTGATGTAAAATTGCAATGAAACTTAGATACGTCATGAGTATCTCTAGAGAAAGATTTGTTTTAAAAATAAACTAAATCGGTCCATTAGCTGGTGGGTTTACCCTGGACCCAAAATACTAATTTGAAATTTCCGAGTTGCATTTTTCAACACAAGAAAAGTATATTGTGTTAGAAAACGTCTAATTCCTCTGCTGGAATGCTGGAGAAAATTCGTGCACCCCGAGTCGGGCATGATTAGAGAGAAAAGCAGCGTGTCGGAGAAACCATTCTTCGGGAGTTGGTGTTCTCCAAGGTCTATTAATGGGACCTTCCTTTCTTTGTGTGTTCTACATACTGATCAGTTAGTCATCCTTCATTAGTAGTGCGGTACAGCACTGGATCCTAGTGAGAGAATGGAGTACGGTACTGATTCAGTACTTGTGGAGTGTTTGTAATTACTCTTCGCCAACAATTCGAGGAACGTTGCTTTTTAGACTAGTGACAAAAGGTCAGGTGGTCTAGTGGTTAGCACGCTGGATTCTCATGAGGGATATGTGGGTTCGAATCCCGCCTGTGGCAGGTTTTAGCGCGGTTGCTCCTTCTCTCCATAGGGAGAAATTGAAATTGAAATTGACCTTGAGATACAATCCGGAAGTGCCGACTAGAAAATTTCACTTTTTAGACCCAATGGATACTATGTATATTTGTCTGTTCGCTTATGGGCCGTATCAAGACTTGGTGAGTGTTAAAGCCCCAAAAATCTTGAGGGACAAGAAATCCCACATTCTGAGCCTTAAGAAGAAAAAAACACCTTTATTCATTATGGATTAGCTTAAGAAGTGACGTCAAATCTATTTCTGCTGTGAAATAATAACTAATGAAGAGGCGTTGCTAATTGAAGATGAAATCATCTCTACCTACAAGGTCTCGGCTTCTTACTGATAAATATAGTCTTTTGCCTCTGAGTTGCAGGGAAAATCCGATTTGCAGGAACGTTATCTTAGCGCATTTTCATAACATTATGACCCCTCGTGTCATTGGGTAAGCTTAGAAATGAAAAAGTTAACATTTTTAGTGGATCCCAAAGGAAGGTCAATAATACTGCGTTTTTCTCTTCAGGAAAATTATACTATAAATACAAGAGCTTCAGCCTTTTCTCATACCTTTAGTATTGGAGGATATGTGGGAGATGTAACTTGTCATTTGGGGAAAGCGTAGAGGGGGCTCGACATTGTCATTTGTTCAACCCTCCCAGCCCCCGCTCTGCGTAGTGCAGACCTTAACTCTTCCGTTGGACAGCATTGGAAAGTTACAAACATGTTTCCACTTAATTTAATAAACAAGGGGGAAACAATTTGACTAGACAAAGTTGTACTAACTTTTATTAGCTTTCATTTACAAAAAAAAAAAAAAAAAAAAAAAAAAAAAAAAAAAAAAAAAAAAAATGCACAGAAATCGTTTAAGATTTAGGGGCTGTAGGCTTTTGTGAAACGCAATATGTCGTTTGTCCCATTGTGCGTCGGTCGTTCGATATCGGTCTAGAAACAAACGAGTTTGAACGGCCGGGAATCGGGATTCATCGGATCGGATAAGATCGGGTCGGGTCAGGACCAATGTAGGAACCTCCATTGAGATGCTTGTGTTTGTTTTCCTTCCGGCAGTCGGTGGCTACCGGATCGGATCGGGACCAATGTAGCAGCACCCTTAGGATCGCAAGTCGGATTCAATGTTTTGATCAATGAATGTTGAAATCAATCGCTCACACACGCATCCAGTGTGACGTAAGTCCTTTTTAGTATGTTAATAAAAAAATACTCTAATATTTCAGGAAAAACTCGTGTTCACGTTGCCAGATTCTGTTGAACACCTTTTTGATTTGAAACATCGACATTTCTCGTCAGTACTTCTGGGTTCCGATCGAAGCGAGTTTTTCTCGTCATCCAGAAAGAGAGAACATCCTTATTGAAAAGGTTCTTGTACTAGAAATATGCTGCAAAAATTGGAATGCAAATGGCTCTGCACCCAGTTAGGGTTCGTACAGGATTTGCATAGCATAAATATTAATTAGTACTTGAAGTATGAGTTAATCTCCTTGAGGATTGTAATTAATTATTTCCAAATAGGTTTTCACAATACATAATTAGACTCACAGATAGTTTCTCTGCCATCCGATTGCGTAAATTGAATCTTAAAAGTTCTTTCTTCTTACTGTTTCCTTAAAGGTAAACAAATTAAAATGTTGCACAGAATATTAAAAAAATTGGCGAGGTTGAGGTAATTTCCTTCACACATTATTGGGGATGTTATTGATAGGATAATTTGTACAAATTTGCTCATGGAAACGCTCACCGAACTAATTACTGACATGCCTAAAGTGGAGCCCATAAAAGAGCAAGCTTGGATGGCCGAACCAAGTTCGTAACTTTCTGTCCGTGTTGGGCGGAAACAACTTTGGCTTCTCTTTGTATGAAAAACATAGTACGGCCAAATCAAGCTCTTATACAAAAGAAGGAGACCCTAGTTCGTCATAGTCTGTTTCTTATTTTATGATATGAGGCCTTTCAAGTTCCAAAAAATAATCAAATTCAACTTCATTGATTCTTAAAACACTATTACTGTTAAAGAGACCATCGTCAAATTTGCGGGACTAAATAACAACAACAAATTAATAGGGGTCTCCCGTAGTCTAGTGGCTAGCGCGCTGGATTCATAAGCGGGAGATGGTGGGTTCGATTCCCACCTCCGGCAGGAATTTTCTCATCTCAAGGCTCGCTGGGAAAATTCCTCGCTGCACCCTGGATGTCGGCGCTAATGACCTAGAAGTAGATGCGCCGTAAAAAAAAAAAAAAAAAAAAATTAATAAATCATTTTTAGAGTCATTCATACTACTTCCCCTAACGCGTAAACATTGTTTTGACCACTTCCCACGTCTAAAACAATAACAACAGGTACAGTCGAGTGAACCGATCCTTGTTTCGGGTCCATTTTGGAATTATCAATCCAACTCGCTAAAATTAATTGAATTCTCTTAATTTTGGTGAGATGCTTTGACTAGAGTTTAGATATCTTCTTGAGCGAGCGAACCGAGCGAAAACACTTAGGGTAGGCGCATGGTGAAGAGTTTTTTTACAATATTAAGTGACAGTAGTGAAGATAGTGATAACATGCCGACAGCGCGTAAATGGTGGATAATTAATGCACCGCGATAGTTAAATCTTCTTTCATTTCACTACCGTTATAGTTATTCACAATCCTAAAATACTAATCTCAAATTTTCTAAAGTGAAAATACTACACAAACGACCACACGTGCAGCAGAGGGTGGAATGGGATAGTAGAAGACTTGAAAGAACCAATCACGCAGAAGCAACGTCATAGACCGCGCTGTTACACCTCGAAAAGACAAACAATTTTGTCTTTAAAAGCGGGCGGGAAAGACCTCCAGGAGGCCCGCGCGGTTCACCTCTACCTCTACCTCTTCATTATGCGAGCCCCCATTACAAACAATGTGTTTGTGTTACATTGAGGTACCTCTACCTCTACCTCTTCATTATGCGAGCCCCCATTACAAACAATGTGTTTGTGTTACATTGAGGTACCTCTACCTCTACCTCTACCTCTTCCCTCTACCTCTACCTCTACCTCTTCATTATGCGAGCCCCCATTACAAACAATGTGTTTGTGTTACATTGAGGTACCTCTACCTCTACCTCTACCTCTTCCCTCTACCTCTACCTCTACCTCTACCTCTTCCCTCTACCTCTACCTCTACCTCTACCTCTTCATTATGCGAGCCCCCATTACAAACAATGTGTTTGTGTTACATTGAGGTACCTCTACCTCTACCTCTACCTCTTCCCTCTACCTCTACCTCTACCTCTACCTCTTCATTATGCGAGCCCCCATTACAAACAATGTGTTTGTGTTACGTAGAGGTACCTCTACCTCTACCTTTTCACTATGCGCCTACCCTTAGCACGTATGCCCATACTGCGACAGGTTACGACGGGTAAGGAGGCTACATTTTATCTTATGATTTATTTTAATTTGACTTAATGCACATTCGTTAGTTTGATTTCTGTAATTGATAATTTTTTTCTTTCATTTTTTAGAGTTTGCCACAACGTACATCAGTCAGTTTTCACATTCGATACTTATCATTTCTATCGGCGAAATGGGGGTTCTTTATTTCCCAATTTTACATCCTTGCACATGCGCATGTTTACAAATATCTTTGTTTACGTGGGCTTTCCAAACCTGCATAACAGTGAGTTTTATTGCTTAATAACTTTTGTGACATACCTTTTTTTTTCATTGCCCTACTAATGAGAAAGATGTATTGTGAAAATAGCCATACTCGGTGCATTAAGAGTCGTGTTCGTTTTTTTTTTTCTTTTTTAAGTTATTAAGCATTAAAGTTAACTGTTTTGCAGGTTATGAAGCATAACATAAACAATGATATTTGGAGATAATGAAAAGCAATATTTATTAATAAAAAGGTTAATATGATCAAAATCAATTCTCTAAACTACGAAAAAAGTTATTTATCACTAAAGTTAACTGTTTTGCAGGTTATGAAGGATAACATAAACAATGATATTTGTAAACACACATTTCTCTCTCTCTTATCGGATATTTTACATTTATTTAGCATTATGTGCATACCTGCTATGCGTTTCCGCACACTTCGCTCGCTCAAGAAGGTATCATAACTCTTGTCAATCCAACTCGCTAAAATTAATAGAATTCTATTATTTTTTGCGAGTAAGAAACCAATCGCGTTTTCTTTGTCAGAAACATCGCGAACTAATTGTACAAGACCCATTTTTTTCTCACTAACATAAACAGAGCTTTTTCATAAACAAACGCTAATTCACTGTTGAAGGTTACTTTACTCCCAGCAAGAACCAATAGAATTGCTCATAGGAATTCTCCAATAGAAATGCAAAGGAGTTATGCGCATGTGCTGAATCACTTTAAAATCACTACTGCTACTTCAAAAGTAACTGGATGTTGTCTTCCGTCGTGTTTTATTTCACAACACAAGTTTTTTTTTAACCTTCCAGCAGTCGCGCCCCCCACTGTTGGAACACGGGCAGTCGCGCGGCGCACTTAGCTCGCCATCGTGTTTTAAACTTCTATTTATTTATTTTTTTCGTCACTATTATATTATTTATTGTAGTTAAGTCATTATTGTATGACAGATATGTAAATGGTAATGTAAATAAGCTCATTTTATCTTTTAAAACAAATTCATTGCTTTAACTTCTTTTATTTAAAAGAAAATTATTTTATTTACAATAAGACTGAAAATTATAATGTGTATATTAAACATTAATGTCTGGAACACACTTTTAAAAAAATTTAACATTAAAAGATATTTAAATAAAAGTAGAAATATACATGGTAATCAAATGCTAAGAATGTAATTCTTACGATCTGTTCAGACAAATCTGGCTCTTGTCCCCTTTTACTGGATTTAATGCAAATTGGTTCAAGCTGTACATGCAAATTTATTACATGCATTACACGTTATTTTGCTGTTTTTTTGTCGTCCCCAAACATAACATCGCTCTGCTTTTTTCTTCAGAGGTGGTTTTTCCATTATTGCTTCTTGTTTCTTGGGAATTTTTCTAACAAAAATTGTTTTTTTCGTTTTAACGAAGAGACGGAATGCTTTTTCTGGACTGCCAATGTCCATTCATCAGCTGAAATGCAAGATTCTTGCATTGATCGTGCGGCGCAGTGCGTGCGTCACCAAGCTCTTCGAACAAGCTAGAACTGCGGAATGCGTGAAGTGGTAGAACACCACTCGTCACTGTAGGCGTGGTAGGGATGGGCGATAGTCGATAGTTCAGCACTATCGATAGGCCGATACTATCGATAGTGGCTTTCCCTATTCCTTACATACCTGTCCAATGAAGAATTTAATGTTGTTAAGATTGCACAAAGGTTTAAAACAAAAAACTAATTTATTTAAATTTATAAAAAGCATTTCCAAAGAAAAAAATATCAAGAGGCTCAAAAAAGTGCAATTATTTTAAACTGTTTTAGTTTTTCTCCTTGAGCCACATATTACCAGAAAGGAAAACTAACATTTCCACTTTTTTTGGCTCAGTCTGTTCCGCAGCTCAGAAACGATTTTTCCAGCGGCTGAAAATGCACATTCTAAGGCTACAGACGAGCCTGGAACACAAAGGTATTTTCTGGCTACATTATGTAGTTGGTTGTATTCACCAGACGGTTATTTTTCAGTATTTAATTCACCAGACGTGTCAGTATTTAATACCACAGCCCTCCAGATGCTGGGAACTTCATTTCTAGAAAAAAAGTAAAAAATATATCGATAGTCATGAACTATCGATTTATCGATAGTACCTATCGTCTATCGCCCATCCCTAAGGCGTGGTAGGGGTTTTCCTTGGAATACCTGAGGTTTGTGGACCATAGGGTTTCCTGGCAATTTCTTACAATACGAAATGTTGGCTTGGCGCCAATATTGTTTTCGCTTGCAGAGTAATATTCTCGTCAAAAGATGCCTGGAGATGGCGCGGCCTACTCGCGTATCGCCGTGTCCTGGAATCCTTAGCCCCGCTAAGACCGGTTCATGATGTCATGTCCTGAGTCAGCTGGTTCGTTAGCACCGCTTCACTTCCACTGTCGGCTATTCAACAATTATACACTTCCTCATTTCGTGTTATTATCTCTTTCTATATCCCCGTTATTGTCATTCATCTGCTCATGCGTGTCTGATTATGTATGCTCTTGACAACAAACAGATGGCTTTCGGTTTTACTGACCACTTTCTTACTTTCGAGGTCATTTAGGACCAATAGAGAAAAGTAGCACTTGCCAGTATTAGGATGGGACATTCGACAATTATACGCTTCCTCATTTTGTGTTTTTGTCTCATTCTGGGTCTCCTCGTGGTCTATGGTTATTGGTATCGGAAGTGTGTGTTGTTATGTAATGGTTTATACGTATGGTTCACCTATAAATAGTGTTTAGTATCAATGGAAATATAATTTCTTATAAGCCAACATTGCAGACGTTCATCAAATAAGGTTGTAAGGTATAGTCCTGTATTCTTGAGGTAAGTCAGTATAGTGTTGATGTACTGGCTATCATTGCCTAGGAGTTCTTGCATATCATACGGTTTGTTGTAATTGCTTCTTCTCTGGCAGTCCGTCAGTAAATGATTAATCGTAAGTTCTGTGTTACGTATGATGCATATTGGTCTGTGGCGTCTTGTCATAAGAAATTCGTGAGTAAGTCGAGTATGTCCAATCCGAGCGAGGACAATTTCTTCTCGTTTGTTGTCGCGAAGACTGGATGGCCATTCATCAACTGTATTTTTTATGGTCCGAAGTTTATTGTCAGTTAGTTGTGTCCATAAGTATTGCCAATGATGTTTTATGGTAGATTTTGTAGCTGTTGTTAAGTCTCTGGCAGTTATTTGTTGTACGTCATAAGTCACAAGTCTGACAGCATTTTTTGCGTGATGATCGGCAATTGAACTTTTTCCGAGTTCATGTCCAGGTAGCCAGTACATTGTTGTGTTTCTGTTTAGGGTTTGTGTCTTATTCAAAATTTCTGTCAGTAGTGGATGGGTTGTATATCTGTCTGTAAGTACTTTCAGACTGAAATATTTAAAATTTTCCCTATGCCCCAAATGCCTAGATGCTCTCAGCCCCCCCCCCGAAATTATTTTCTATATACGTTAGTGTTTGGTAGTCTTCGTCAGCTAAATAACCAGTGGCGGCTAAAGGGGTGGCATGAGGGGGGCTTAGCTCCCCAGAATGAAAATTCACAATATTTTTCGATTAAGTTAGAAAAATAAATTGTTTAGGGAAATTAATAGTAACAAGTTCTATGTAATGTATGTTCTTAGTTTATCAACTACTTCCTTAATGTTTTCCAGGTGCCTTGTTATAAAAATTTAATTATACACCCCCAGGCACGGCGGTAAGCCCATACTAAATTAGCCCCCCCCCAGAAATGTCTAGCCTCCCCAGAAATAATTCTAGAGCCGAATGTAAATAACAAACACAAGTGCTTAATTACAAATACTAATAAAAAAATATGATAGATATACAAATAAAAATCGTTTATAAGAAAAATTTTTATTAAAAAAAAATTTAACAGAACGTTATGAACAGGTTGGTAAACAATAGTTTTTTCATAGAACATAATTCAGAGTATGTAAAGATTATAAAAAAAACAAAAAAGTTAACGTGAAATAAGTAATGATATGATAATTATACTCTAAACTTTATGTTTTATTTATAGATCTATCACATTTTTTTATTGATTTAATTATTTTGTTTTGTAATTCTGCATTTTTGTTTGTCTTTTAGCTGACAAAGAGTAGCCGAAACGTCTCGACTACAGATTTTTACAAAAATCGTATTGATCTTTTCTTATCCCAATCCCAACTATTCCCTGATTGTTGGGCAAAAATTTCAGAATAATAAATAAATCTGTTATTTCATTCAGACTAATGAATAAATTTTCATTCATTATTCAGTCAATACAATGAATAACGTAACTTTTTATTTTTATTCATTATTCAATAACAATGATTTATTGAATGAAAATGTTTATTGAATAAAAAGTATTTATTTGAATGAAACAATTTTTTGAATGAAATTGATTTATTTGACTGAAAAATTGTGTTAAATACAATCGATTTATTTTAACAAATTTTTTTATAATAATTACTAAGTTCATTAAACTTTTTCTTATTTTTAATGAAACTTATTTATTTAAGTTTTATTGTTTACTGAACTTAAAGAATCTGAGTTTTTCGTTCCATGAACCACATTGTTTTAAATGCATAAAAATAATGAATGAAGAATGAAAAATAATTAATTAATTATTAATAATGAATAACTCATTAAATGAATAAATTTGTATTCAATAAAAATTTATTGAATTATGGGTCAACCCTTTTAATCATTGAATAAAAAAATAAATCAGAGAATGAATAATTTATTCAACGAACTAGCTGAATACCCGTGCTTCGTCACGGCAGATAAGTGGTTATTTTATTGCGTTAAATAATGTATCATCAAAATTAACGCTACTATATAATTGTTTGCAGTTTATTATAGCATGGTCCTCGTCACACTATATGTTATACGTACATCAATTGATATGTAATCAAAGTACAGTGAAACCTCTCTATAGCGGACACCTCTGGGAGAACCAAAGTTGTCCATTATAGAGAGGTGTCCGCTATACAGAGGGGTTGGTCGAGATGGATACGTACCGAATTTTTAATTCATGTTTTAATTAACCATTTAATAATTACCCATAGCAAGTTTTTTTAAGTACATATATAGAAAGAAGTTCAATAAGTATAAACTTAAAAAAAGTTTTTATTTTAAAAAGTTTAAAGCATAAAGAAGTTCTTAGTTCTCGGACAACATTTTTGTCACAATTTTCCGTCGTTTCTGCAAAATTTCATCTTTCTTTTTCAATATTTCTGCTGCTTGTGTTTTCCCTATCTTAAAAAAACTAGGCAACTTTACGCACTCCACATTTATCGCGATTGGAAAATGTTATCACGTAAATTTCTTCCTTAAGTGTCAGAGATTTCCGATTAGACATATTGAAGAGAAAGCACGATACTCACTCAACAAGAGCTAAAAACCAAATGAAAAGTGACGAGAAGGAAGTTCTGCGGAAGGAATGTGAACCGAACAGACTTATGGAATATTCCCGGAACCGTAGGCAAAACAATAGTAATCTGCCAGCGGGAAAATCATATGCTTCTGCTGAAAAGGAAGAGGTTCCTGTCGTGAAATTCCTAGGAAGATATTACTAGTCACTATTCTGTATATATATATCTTATTCTTGCAAAGAGTTTTTTTATTGTTAATGCATTTTTCTGGAAACCTACACCGATGGGAACGCTTCTATAAATACCATTAGCTGTAATTGTCCGTAGTAAGGAGGTAAAAAATCAGGTTTTTCTGTCCGTGTCCTTTGTGCAGAGGTGTCCGCAATATAGAGGTTTATTTTACCTATAGAAAAATTTGGGACTGCGAGAAAATGTTCGTTAATGGAGGTGTCCGCTGTAGGGAGGTGTCCGTTAAGTGAGGTTTCACTGTATAATGCTTCTTGACACTGGAGCGCTCCGGCCACGGTCATGGAACAGATAACCTAGAGATACATTGTTATCTATAGGTCACCAGCATGGGCGTATGTAAGGGGGAGGGGTCTGAGGGGTTTGCAGCCCCCCCTCGAAATTTTTATTTGATGGTAAAAATGTGTCTTAAACCCCTTAAAAATAAATTAAATAAGATCACTTAGTTCCTAAAAAAATATTTCATTTTAGTTGTAATAGGGTTTTATTTGCCTAAAACTATTCCAAGTTCTAAATTGTTAGTATTCCATTTACCGGAAATGTTACCTGCCCCCCCCCCCCCCCTCCGAAATTATTTCCTATATACACCCATGGTTACCAGTAACAGCAGTCTAAACAATAGAGGTTAAATTTTGTTGTCAATAATAAATGTACGATACAATTTCTGTTTCTCACATGTCATTTGGAAACACCCATTATATTTGCGAGCATGACCAAGAAGTGGTCTGACTGGGGTTGCTGATGGGTGAGGAGGCTGTGCAAGGGTTCGGGATATTATTATCTCGGATGGACCATTACCATGTATAGCGAAAACTCTATGGGGGACAAGTTGAAATGAACCGCGAATGAAATGGTGATTTTGTCCCTCATAGCGTAAACTCTATGAGGGACAGTTCATTTCAATTAATTCAAGGGCTGCCATCATAATTGAAATTAACCTCAATTATAAATAATACTAAGAAATAGATAATGTACGGTAACAGCTGTTCTGTCGTCGGCATAGCAAAGCATGCTACCTAGGCTTGCCTGGTCTAACCAACTAAAACTTTAAACCCCTCTAAAAATACTTAAAAATTCGAATATCAGGAATTCCTGTTTTAGCGAGTGTCTACGTTCTATAGGGAGTGTCCATGCAAAATTTGAAATTTTTCTGTCGAGCGGTTTGGACTGGGCGATGATAGGTCAGTGAGTGAGTGAGTGAGTGAGTGGTATTTGACATATATATATATATATATATATATATATATATATATATATATATATATATATATATATATATATAGTAGATAAATTCTTATTCGAGATTCAATTTGAATGATTATTGAATAATGCTCTACACTGTTTTCTACTCCTCTTTTTAATTTTTTTCAATTACTTAAAAGAAATGTAATTGTATTTGTACAGTATTAGTACAATAATATAGTATTAGGAATAATACTAGTATTATGTGCTCATGGCCTCAGCAGCTTATGCACAATAATTGATATAATAAAAAAATAAAATAAAAATACTAGTATTAAAAAGCTGTGAATCACAGGAATTCAGGGAAATCCCACTGTGATTGTTACTGGACTAGAGATGGCTACTACTACTCGGATAGAGAAGAGTGAGAGAGAAGATGGGATTGTCCGGCTGTGTGAGGTGACCCCGATCTGAATGAATTTCCTCCCCTAATTGTCGACTATTGTGTCGACTCCTTCATTGTCGACCGTCCTCCGTGTAGCTTTCTAGCAGGGAGGGGGGGGGGGCTTTCTCCTCTATGCAGCCTTCAGTCGATTCCCTCTAGTCGATAGGAAATATCCTCCGACGATGGTTTTCGATAATAGGGCCACGATTCCATAACAATCGAAAGGAATTCTTATACTTGACTATTTAAGGCATATATTGGCAATAACATGCCCGCTGTTATATATGATCCGGCCCGCGAGACATTTTAAAAACCCCAATTAAATAAAGATAAAAAAAATCGTTTACAGCCTTCTGTTTCAAATTCAGAAACATAAATATGCTTTAGCTCCACCCGACAAACCTAATGTTAAAATGTACAGTATAACATACAGTCTACTTTTTCGAACATTGCCACTGCGCATACGTGAACGCCAGCGGTTTCCTTCAGGGCCACCGCGCACGCGCGAACGCTTAGGTTTCGTACTTGGCCACTTCAAATGCGCGAACGCCAGTGAACACTTTTTTGTAAGGTTTTATTTGTAACTTTTTTTTTAAGTTTAGTCATCGCTAAAGCATATTTCTGTTCGTATATGGCCACCGCGAATGCACAAACGCCAGCGGTTTCGTACATGGCTACTGCGCATGCGCGAACGCCAGCGGACACTTTTTTGTAACTTTCAGTTTAGTCATCGCTAAAGCATATTTATGCTAACATATTTCACTAATTACTATCACTCATTCCAAATTATGAAGATAGAGTGAGATGGGGTTTGTCGCTTGCTCGTGCGGAATCAAGTGAGCGAGCAAGCCGAGTGTTTCATTGATTTCGTGACGCTATTTAACTTTCGCAGTTTGTAATAATTCCACAATTTCTCGATTTAATTATAATGTTGTACCTATTGTTTCCATTACAATAACATTGTCGTATTATTTCATGTCTGATATCTATAGCTAAAAATTATGAACACTACTTTAAAATCCTATGTTATTTTATTTTGAACCATCCACGTGGCCTGCGAACGTATTTGCATACTAAAGTATGTAATGTAAACATGTAATTTTCGATGGGGCGATGTCAATCCGAGAAATAAGTCCTTAAAACTTCAAATTGTTAGTTTTGTTCTTTTCAACGGGGTTTAGTCACTGTTTACCTAACGTTTTAATTCGTTATTGTTTTTAGCACTTTCCTCCGAAGGAAAGTAGCTATCGAGGTTGGACTCACGACGGAATTTTTGAAAAATTTCTTCAAATCTTTATCGATCCTACCTAGTAGACACCGAAAATGACCCCCGTTAAAATTTATATATATTTATGTATATATATATATGTGTGTGTGTGTGTGTGTGTGTGTGTGTGTCTGTGTCTGTTAACACGATAGCGGCCAGAGTTTTTGTTTTTTCGTCACGAAACTTGGTATATAGCATTCAATTAGCAAACGATTGAACGAGTTCGTTAACCACCGAAGTCGGTCCACCGGAAGGGGGGGTTTACCCCGAACCCAAAACACTAATTTGACCATGTCAGCCGTAATATTTCTTATATTTCAACGAAACTTGGCATTCGTAGTGGTAATATAGAGAGAAAAGTGAGATATAAAAATGAACTAGATCGGTTCATTAGAAGGGGGGGGGGTATTTACTCCGGACCCACAATACCAATTCGCCACTACCAGCCGTGATTTTTAGTATATTTCGACGAAACTCGGTATTCGTAGTGGTAATCCACAGGTAAATAAGTGTTGTAAAAATAAACTAAATCGGTTCATTAGGAGGGGGGTTTACTCCGGACCCAAATTACTAATATACTCATACCGGTCGTAATTTCTGCTGTATTGTAACGAAACGCGGTATACGTCTTAGGTAACTCGTGAGAAAGAAGTGTTGTAAAAATGTGCTGAATCAGTCAATCGGAAAGGGGGGTTTACTTTGTAATATATTTCAATAGAAAAGCCCGCCAGACGTAGGTTCACAAAGCCGTCGCAAGGAGCGCTTTCTACCACTAGAGGGGACTGTATCCTGTTCCTGCGTTAGATCAAAATACGATAATATAAGGTTTTTGTATTTATTACGTAGTGTAGTAGGTACCATGTGTAAACATAACTCTGGAAGCAAATTAATAATTGATCAGTTACTCATTACAAAATTAAAAGAGAACTATTCATGTTTTTAATTTATTTATGTAGGATATTTTAAGCAAATTGTTCTGGAAAGCAGTTTACACTACCCAAATTCTGAGGAAAGTGCTTAGTTATGCAGCTCCTGCGTGACAGACTTTTTATTTTTCACGAAAGATCAAATCCTACCAATAAAATAAGCACCCAATTAGGTTTTTGCAACAGGCATAATGGGTCTTTTTAGGTTTTTATTTAAAAATCCATTTTAGGCTTTTTTAGGTGATAAAAATGTTTTGATTAGGTTAAAAAAATAGGTCTTTTTAGGTTTTAATTGAAAAATCTATTTTAGGTTTGTTAGTTGATAAAAATGTTTCAATATGTTCGAAAAATAAGGCCACCCTATTATAATTTATCATTATTACATTGATTAATTTACAATTGATAAATTAATATGTATATAAATAGTGATATAAAAATAAACAAGAAGAATATTATTTTAAACAGAAGTATATTGAGATGGAAATTTAAATAAAATTCATTTTAGAAATAAAGCAATGTTTTAAAAAAAAAGAAAACCAAATTAAATTATTAAATAAATCATGCATTAATAAAAATAAATAAACAAGAACAAAAACAAAACAATTAAAACAAATACGTAAAGGGTTCCAAAGAAGGCTAAAGAGTTCCATGTTTTTAAGAAAATCAGGAAGAATTTCACTGCCTACAGAAAGGTAATTAACTACGTTAAAAACAAAATAACTAAATCTTGGAAAAATTTAAAAAAGAAAATATGAAACTAAAATGGGTATTACCCCTTCTAAACTCCCATATAGGTGCCCAGGTTTTCGACGGCGAAATTCTTCCTCTTGTCTTATAGAGCCTTCTTAAAAGCGGAGAAAGATAAAGATGCGCCTGTTTACGTCACAAGACGTCATAGGGGAGTATTTCATCGCATCTTTTAGCTCCAGTGTTGACGATTCCAATTTTCCAATGAGATTTGGAAGGTCTGAGAAATGTGCTCTTAGGAATGCGAGTGCACCACGAATCTCGTTGCTCTGGAAGAACATCGAAGCCTTAGAAATTGCAGCTGTTTCATTTATATCCAAAGCGTCAACAACTGTTTTTATTATTTATTTTGTTATCCCCAGCGAGTTAAAATGGGTTCTGGCGGAAGCGACACTCCTAGTAAAATTTCCCTGTAAGTCTGGACCCGGGAAGTTGCTTTTAAGAAAATTTGTTTGATCGAAAAAATGAGTTCATTGAATTTTATTTTCTATTTTAAAGATTAGGTCGTTCTAGGTCATTCCATCGTTATTTAGGTCATTTTAGGTTATATCATCCTGAATAGGTTTTTTTAGGTTCTTCCACATTTTCATGATTGATACTACAAGACGCGAAACATATAAAAAACCGATCATTATCATGTTTAGAAGAAAGGAAAAAAATAGGTGAAAACCTAAGAATCCGGTCCCTACTAATGACTCTAGGGACATGAACGGAACCGCGCTAAGATGACGCAATTTAATTTAATAGGAAACGCAACCATAATTTAATAGGAAAATTCACTACTGTTCTCTTTGAAAATGAACACCGGAGTAAGGGTATATGTGAAACTTTAATTCTCTCAAGGTTTAAGGTCTGAAAGTACCTTATCAACCTATAGAGAACTAAAGGATTGTAAATAGCAACAACTGTGTCATTTTGATGCACTAAATAATGTCATTATCAGTTATTTATTTATCTCTTGATTTAACACAGATGTAAACTATAAATTACATTTTTCTACAATTATATACATTTATTTATTTGAATTTTAACTCTGTGTTTAATGACCTCAAAGTGGTTGACAGCACATTAAAAAGGAAAAAGAAATGTTAGTAGTAATGACATCAAATGTATGCAGCACTAACTTTTAGATTGTCCCTTAAAATATCAATATATTGTCTTGAGTCCATAATCCTGTCTATAAAAACTAAATTACCCACCCCGCCAGCCAGGGCCGCCACATCTCAGCGCCAGGCCTAGGACCAGATTTTGATCAAGGGCCCCCAATATTGATAAACCCTCTCCCCTTCCCACACAGAAATCACAATTTCCTCACTAGTTACTCTTAATGGTTGAAATGTCTAATAAATATATACTAATCTGCTATATATTGTATTACAAAAAATGTAATTTGTTCTCAAAATTATCATTAAAAAAAACATCATCTCTGTTTACGACATGGCTCTAGGTATAATTGAAACATAAAACACTTAAAACGGATATTTTGTATTCTTATTACGAACATACCTCAAAACCAAAACATTATGTATTTGGCGAGAGGACAGGAAGAGGAAGTCATAGTCTCTCAGGCAGAGATGGGCATAATTTTATTTATAAATAAAAATACGAATTTATTCGTACTTCATATATTTGTGAATACGAATATAAATAAATTCTTATTCATAAGTGTGAATACGAATTTATTTTTATTCATATATATTAAATATAAAAATACAAATAAAATTTTATTCGCAAATTTTTCTGGGAATAAAAATAAATTCACAGAAAAAATGGTAAATAATCACAAAATATGTGAATATTTACGAAAAATCAAGTGATTACAAAAAAAATTACATTAAAATATACGAATAAAAATTTATTCACATTATAATTTGTGAATAAAAATTTATTCACAATAAAATTCTCAAATAAATTATGAATTTATTCGTATTAAGATGATGTTACGAAAGTTATTGAAAGTGATTTCTTTTTTTAAAGGCGTTTAACGTCTAGGTTATTAGAGCCTAGATTTTTTGTTTAAGTACCTCCGTAAAAAAAAAAAAAAAAAAAAAAAAAAAAAAAAAAAAAAAAAAAAAAAAAAAAAATCGGCGCCTTCAATAACTTTCGTAATATCATTTTAATACGAATAAATCCATAATTTATTTGCGAATTTTATTGTGAATACATTTTTATTCACAAATTATAATGTGAATAAATTTTTATTCACAAATTATAATGTGAATAAATTTTTATTCGTATATTTTAATGTGATTTTTTTTTGTAATCACTTGAGTTTTTGTAAATATTCACATTTTTTGTGATTATTTACAATTTTTTCTGTGAATTTATTTTTATTCGCAGGAAAATTTGCGAATAAAATTTTATTTGTATTTTTATATTTAATATACGTGAATAAAAATAAATTCGTATTCACACTTATGAATAAGAATTTATTTATATTCGTATTCACAAATATATGAAGTACGAATTTATTTATATTCGTATTCACAAATATATGAAGTACGAATAAATTCGTATTTTTATTTATAAATAAAATTATGCCCAACTCTACTCTCAGGCCTGTCCTTATCTTTAAATTCAAAGTAAACATCGACCGACAATCGGTGCAGCAAAGGTCACTTTCAGTACTAGCAGTTTCATTACGACTCCTAATGAAATATACTATTCTGGGACTGTAGTTGTTTTGTCGTTTGTATACATAAAAAAATATAGATCCTGTTCTAACAAATATAGGCTATGCCGGCCTATATTTCTAAAATCCATTCTTTTTTAAAGCTCATAACCTATATTATCTTCAATTAGCTATGCCCAGCCCGGGCCCCTGAGGAGCCCCGGCCCGGACAACAGTACCCAGTTGTCCCCCCCATGTGGCGGCCCTGCCGCCAGCTGACATACAGCCTCAGACTATCACTCCACCACCAGTGTGTTTTTTCAGTTCCAGTAAAATTCTTTTGTCTAGCGCTTTTCCAGGCTTCCGCCATATCAATGTTCGTCCGTCCGGTTCTTAAACGATATACTGGCTCTCGTCCACGAAAATAACATCGTTCCAGAAGACTGGAAGCTTTTGGAAATATTCTTAATAAAATTGTTTTCTCTTTATTTTATTTTTCCGACTAATGAAAGTTTTTTTCCGACTTACCCTGGCCTTAAATACATAGTAAATAAATATATATTACCCAGATTTTAGCACTTTCCTCCGAAGGAAAGTAGCTATTGAGGTTGCACTCATGAGAATTTTTGAAAAATTTCTTCGAATCTTTATTGATCCTACCTAGTAGAGACCGAAAATGACCCCAGTTAAAATTTCTCTCTCTCTCTCTCTCTCTCTCTCTCTCTCTCTCTCTCTCTCTCTCTCTCTATTTATATATAGTTATACATGTGTCCGTTAACACGATACAGGCCAGAGTTTTTGTTTTTTCGCCACGAAACTTGGTATGTAGTATTCCCCCATCAAACGATTGAACGAGTTCGTTAACCAACAAAATCGGTCCATCCGGAGGGGGGGGGGGGTTACTCCGGAGCCAAAGTAGTTACTTGTCAATACCAGCCATAATTTTTTTTATATTTAAACGAAACTCGGTATTTGTTGTGGTCAACTGAAGAGAAAAATTTGTTGTAAAAATAAACTAAATCGGTTGACTAGAAGGGGGAGTTTACTCCGGACGGAAATTACTAATTTGCTCATACCGGTCGTAATTTCTGCTGTATTGTAACGAAATGCGGCATACGTCCTGGGTATCTAATAAGGAAGAAGTGTTGTAAAAATGAACTAAATCGGTCTATCGGAAGGGGGGATTTACATTGTACTATGTTTGGATTGAATTGAAACAGGTGTTATTTATGTTTTTATTTTATTTATCTATATAGGTTATTTTAAGCAAATTATTCAGGAATGCACTCGACCCTACCCAATTCTGAGGAAAGTGCTTAGTTATGCAGCTCCTGCGTGACGGCCTTTTATTGTTTTCAATTACTAAATATGTCTATTATATTGATAGAAAAATTATGCTATCGTTGCATTTTTTTTTTCTTTTAATAAGAGAATAACAGAAAGCATATTTCAAAGAATTTGGTGAGTGTATGAAAACTTTTGCTACCCACTGTACGCATTCTCAATCCAAACATTTCGACGATCTCGTCTCAGGGTACTAGGGTAAGAGCGTTATAGAAACGCGCTATTATGACGCAGTTTCATATTTGGCGCGGTCGGACTTATGTATTCAAGCAACGAAACTTACTATTTGTTTGTTTGAACATTTAAGGTTTTAAGCCTACGCTCTTGTCAAATAAGAGTTCGGACTTTTAAACAACTAGTGGAATGTGGTTTTATTAAATAAAGCGCGGAAAAGGTTGCGATTTGTATTGAATTATAATTCTAAATAACTGTAATGGGTCTAGAAATGGCAGCTGGTGAATGGTGCAGGTTGTTGAGGAGGGGCAGGGGGTAGAGTCCTTTGTTCAGGGGCAGGTGGTCCGGTGGGAGGGCCATGTTTTCAGGACGGGCTATAGGACTAGGGTCTTGTAAGGATAGTCCTGCTAGCCGGCTCACCAAGGTCGGTTCGGAGTGTATGGACGTGCGAGTCAGGAACAACCGCGTGTTACTGTTTGTACCGTTTCGTGTAGTGTTTGGCGATCGGCGTGGTGCGTTGATCAGCCTCAAGTGTTTGGCAATCGGCGTGGCGCGTTGTTCAGTCTCAAGTGTTTTACGACCGACGTAGTGCGTCGCGTAGTCCGGAAGTGCTTGGTGCTGTGAAGTGTTGCGATCAGCGTTCCTGTCGGGAGTGCGCCATGGTGTCATGAGTTCCCTCCCCTACTTGTTCAGGAAGAATAGGGTCAGGAAGACGGCCAGGAGGAAGGTGAGGGTGGACCAAAGAGCTGCTCACCTACTCACAGCTGTCAAGGGATTCAAGCTACATCATTTCGCCAACGTGAACAAAGTACTTCAAGGTAGGGTTTGTATTCGTAGAGATCGGTAAGGTAAATGGCAAGTGATGAAAAAAAATAAAAAATGATTATACATACATTCAAAACATAACCTCATACAAGGCTTGTTTCTCCAGCGGTGTCCAACAGACAAACCGTTTATTGGGCCACATGGACGTTGGCTGCAATACAGCGTTTAATACGGACCTTTTCGGCTAAACTGTATTTTTCCTTTTTCAGCTGCTGTACAAATATTCTACTGCTAAAGTCAATAAGAAAACCTCAGGATTGTCTAGATAACAAGACTTTCGGGGTTTAAAGTATTTATTTCTCCGACTGAGATTGTCTCATCGAAAATTATTTCATAACTGTTTTTGTAAAGAATTTATTAAGTTATCGAATGGTTACCTTCCATTTACCACGATTTCTCAACAGTTTCCGAGATATTTATGAAAATATATGTAAATCCCAAAACTCCTCATGTCTGTTAATAACATTTTTTTTTTCTAATTCTTCCTTAACTTCAAGCGTAACCATAAGTGAAATATCTTCGTTTGGACTAATGCCGACCATCTGGAACAATGTTCATCTAAATTAATTGTTTCTGAATAACCAAGCTAATGATTAGTTAGGAAAACTTTGTATACGGTTAAAGATATTACCCTCAACAAAGGTTTCGTTTGCTTTTCTACGTAGGAAACCTTGAATAAACCTTCTTTCACTACACATGTCTCTCTTTGGTTGAGCACTAAGTATGCCGAGTTTCGTAACAGTCTAACAAATGTTTCGACTCTTAGGGGTATATTAATAATTAAAAATTTAATAAGGGGGTCATTTTATTATCTTTAAAGATTTGAAGATATTTTTCGAATGCAACCTCAGTATTTTGCTACATTCCTTCGAAAAGTTCTAATAAGAAGAAATTTACGTATATTTGCGGCTATTCACTAATACTGACATTCACACAGACATACTTACAAGATGTACACACACTCAATAAATAAATTTATTCTTTAGAAACTTACCACTTATAGTAGAGACTAATTTAGTGATGTTTGAATTCTGGTCCCTACGATTTGTAACTGTTATGTAATATATGTTTTACTTATTTGAGTTATTCCATTTCCAGATTCTTTAAAAAAAAAAAAAAAAACCTTCTGTTATGTTTTTACCACATTAAAATAAACAACACTTCAAGTAAACCAAAACATTACTATATTCTTTTTCACTGACTCTTACAAAGCAATTCAATTGTTAACAAAAGAACATCTGTAACCATAGCAACAATTACAGCTGAGAAGACATATCAATCCTCCCCCTTAAATTTTGTGGGTAGCATTTGATTGACGTGTCTCCTCCAAATGGGTCCCTTATCTATCTTAATCTCATAATGGAGGTCACCAGTCTTTGCCACAACAATACCAAAACTCCACTTTTTGTGTCTGTCTGTATAGTTCCGAGCTTGAACGCGGTCCCCAACCTGAAATCTTCTGGCTCTTGTTTCATCCTCTCGAGCTTGTTTCATTTCCAATGGTTCCCCGTTTTTGGTTTTGAACATAACCGCAAGTCTTGACCTTATTTCTCTATCAAACATTAGTTTGTAAGCAGAACTTCCGGTAGCATTAGGAGCCTCTCGTAAATGCATGAGGAGACGGGAAAGCTTCCAGTGTATATTCCCTTTCTCGTTCTGCATGGCATACAAGGAATTTTTAATTGTTTGTACAAATCTCTCAGCCTGCCCATTCGTAGCTGGATGGAATGGAGCAGACCTTTTATGTACCACTCCATTCTGTATCAAAAATTCCTGGAATTCATGAGAGGTAAATTGTCTTGCGTTATCCGAAACTAAAACATATGGAATTCCGAAGGTAGTAAAAAGCGATAAAAGTTCCTTATTGCACCAACTGGATGTTGTAGTTTTCGTGGGTATAACCTCTACCCATTTAGTGAAAGCATCGACTACAATGAAGAAATAATTACCCCCTAAACAAGGACCAGCGAAATCTATGTGGATTCGTTGCCAGGGACCTGTAGGGGATTCCCAAGGATGGAGTTCACACTTCGGAGGCTGATTTCTCTTCAGGCAACATTGATTACAAGATCCAGCTAGCAGTTCAATATCCCGATCTATCCCTTGCCAATAGCAGTAGCTCCTTGCTAATGCCTTCATCTTAACAATCCCTAGGTGCCCAATGTGTAGTTCCTTCAAGACCTCACCTCTAAGTGATTTCGGAATAATGACTCTCGGTCCCTTGAGAATACATCCACTTTCCAGAGTGTACTCATTGTCATTCAGTCCGAATTTCTTCAAACTGGTTCCCTTCTTCAAAGCAGACATGACTTCTTTTATTTCTGGATCTTGGTCAGTCTCCTTTGCAATCACCTTCCTGTCTATTAAAAGGGTTCCTATTTGATTTAACTGAAATACAGTTTGATCATCCACACTATTCCTATTACAATGCTCCACTGGAAACCTTGACAAATAATCAGCATTTCCATGTTCTTCGGATCGTCTGTACCGTATGGTATAATCAAACCCCGAAAGAAAATGGGCATAATTAAAAATTCGAGTGGCAGAAAGGGTTGGTAATGTTCTGTAAGGGTCAAAAATGGATACTAATGGTTTGTGATCCGTCACTAATGTAAATTTACGGCCATAACAATAAGGAAAGAACTTCTTCAGGCCCCAATATATTGCCACTGCTTCTTTGTCGATTTGACTGTATTTTGCCTCACTCTTTGTTAAAGTCCGCGATGCGAAAGCTATTGGCCTTTCAGAGCCATCCGGAAACCTGTGAGATAAGACTGCTCCAAGACCTACTGGTGATGCGTCGGTTGCTAGTAAGAGAGGTAAGTTGGGATTGAAATGGACTAACACCCTTTCACTCATGATTTCCTTCTTCAAAGTCCTGAAACTCTTCTGACATTCTCCTGTCCACCTGTAGTCTTGTCCTTTCTGAAGTAATCGACACAATGGGTGTACGATGGTTGAAAATCCTGGTATAAATTTACTATAGTAAGTTGCCATACCCAGGAAGGTTCTTAATTCACTTACGTTCTTAGGGATTGGGGTCTTTTCAATTGCTTCAGTTTTATCCCCACATTTATGGAGTCCCTTTTCATCTATAATATGGCCTAAATATTTTATACTTTTTTGAAAGAAACTGCACTTATCCTTGTTTAGGCGGAGGTTATATTTTCTGATGAGGCTTAACACCGTCTTGAGCCTGGCTAATGTTTCCTCGAACGTCGAGCCCTGGACTATTATATCGTCGAAAAAGCATGCCACTCCATCAACTCCTTGCAACATGGTGTCCATAAATCTCTGCCAAAGTGAAGGAGCAACCTTAACTCCAAACATAAGCCTATTCACTTTATATAGACCTTTATGCGTGCTTAGAGTTTGCAACCTGCTACTTTCCTCGTCCATCCTCATATGTAAATAGGCATTGCTGATGTCTAATGTGCAAAAGAACCGTCCCCCAGTCATTTTCACAAAAATATCTTCAATTCTAGGTATCGGATATTTTTCGTCCATGATAAATTTATTAAGGGTAACCTTATAATCAGCGCAGATTCTGATATTCCCATTTGCCTTCACAACGGGTACAATAGGAGTGCCCCAAGCCGAGCGTTCAATTTTTGAAATGATTCCTAGGTTTTCCAACCTCTGGAGTTCATTTTCCACCTTATGTATCAGTGAGTAGGGGACTTTTCTTGGTTTTGTAAATACTGGTTTTGAATCTTGACTTATATGCAATCTGGCCCTTTCATTTGGAATTTCTCCGATTTCAGATCGGAAAACATCATCGAATTCTTCCAGTAATTTGGTAAGCTGTAGCCCTTCCGTGACAACTACTGATTTCATTTCAGACCAATCCAGTTTTACCTCCCTTAACCAATCCCTTCCAAGAATGGCATCAACATCTTGATTGACTATAAATAGTTTCCCTACGAAGGATTGCTCTTTGTATCTGCATCTAACAAACACAAACCCTTTGGGTTTTATAACCTCCCCAGTGTATGTGCGAAGTTCCACAGCTGTTTTCTGTAGCTTATTTCCAATGTCAAGACTGTCGAATTCTTTTAGAGATATCACACTTAGGGCTGCTCCAGTGTCAACTTCCATTGCTACAGATTTTCCTTCAATGTCTAACTTGACGATAAATTTATCTGTGCTTCGCCCTGATAAACTATTTATTTCGTGAGAATCAAGTTCTGCTCCTTTTTCTTCAGCTTGATACACAGATTTTCTCTTAAATTCTCCACAGACTCTAGCAAGGTGCCCAACAGTCTTACATGCTCGACAAATTGCAGATTTAAACATACATTGATTGGCTATATGAGAATTATTCCCACACCTGAAACAACGTCTACCAGATAAGCGATTTCTATCCTTATTTTGAGAAGCCTTCTCTATTTTCTCTACATAACCTTTTTGTTCCTTAGATTCTAGTTTATGTAAAGAATTATTTTTGCTTGATGTGAATATCTCATTCTCCACTTTTGATAATTCAATAGCTTTAGCCATTTCTAAAATCTCATTACATTTTTTTATTTCCCTTTCTTGCATGATTCTAGTTCGAATTTCCGAGTCTTTCAACCCTCTAATAAACTGTAGGCAAATTAACATTTCTGCAACAGACTTCCCACATTCACACAAAAATTTGCAGTCTGCTGCTAATTTCCTTAAATCTGAGGCAAATTCACTAACTGATTCCTCTGGTCTCTGTTCCCGACAAATGAACTTATGCTGTATAGCTAAAAGACTGGCTTGAGGCTCTAAATAACTCTTTAATAGGCTGACTAATTCTATGTAGGTTTTAGACAATGGATCCTCGGGTGAACAGAGGTCATACAGTTTCTGATGTACAAGTGGAGTTAATGCATGTAGGAGTGTGTAGACTTTAATCTGTTCATCATTTATCCCTTTTAAATGCATAAAAACATTTAACCTATTCACAAAATTAGTGAATGACTCCTGCTCATCATATGGAACAAAATTAAGGTTAGCAGTAGTACTTACTAGGGAGGACTTAACTTGATCTCTAGTTTCACAATTAGGTCCATTCAGAGTTTCAGAATTTAAATACTGCTTGAGCCTTACCTTCAATTCTGTGAAGATATCATCCACTCTATGGCGATGCTCAATTTCATTTTCAAATTCCTCATCAATAGATAACAATTCTATTTTCTCTTGAATGTCATTAAATTTTTCCCAATTTGCTTCTAAAAGACTCAATCTTACACTTAAATCTTCTTGAAATTCTGGCTTCCCTTGGTCCAGATATTTTCCCAAGTGAGTTAACTTACTCTTGATAGATGCTCTAGAAAGCTTTAACTTTCTTATTTCTTCAGTAACCTTAATTTCCATTTCTTCTTTTTATCCTCGTCGCCAATTTGTTATGTTTTTACCACATTAAAATAAACAACACTTCAAGTAAACCAAAACATTACTATATTCTTTTTCACTGACTCTTACAAAGCAATTCAATTGTTAACAAAAGAACATCTGTAACCATAGCAACAATTACAGCTGAGAAGACATATCACCTTCCTTAACCCTTTTAATGCGAATGACCTCTTCTGACCTTATCAGTTTAATGACAAGGGAAATGATACACAATACATCGATACTGCTTGGTATGCATTTAGTAACACAGCGATAAAAGCAGCATGTTGCGTCAATATGCCTGTTTAACTCGGGAACAGCGTGCTGTATGGTTACTGGCATTCTGCCCATAAAAAGTGCTATATAAACGTATTAAAAATTATGAAACGAGTTGAAAGGTCGTAACGTTATGTTATCGGTATGGTATACAGATAATTGGCCGTCGAGGTGATAAGAAGCCAAAAGTTGGGATTCGGCTAAGAAAAACATTTTGTATTTTGGATGTTTCGGCATGCTCTTTGACACCCTTCTTCAGTAATGAATGCCTAAGGGATGGAGGAAGACCAAGAAGATACCTGCGTGCAGAAACTTTCAAAACAGATTATTCCGAAAATATGCTTTTCTTACCTGAATCCCAACTATTCATTGAACAATATCTTGAGTCTTCCTCAGTCCCCTAGGCATTCATTGCTGAAGAAGGCTGCCAAAGTTCATGATTTGTTTTGTTATCAGGCCTATCTTCGTGTCTGATAACAGTACAAAGCGAAATGATTAATATTACGAGCGGACGGTTATAAAATTATTTTATTGTTAGCTTTTGTAAATGTTTGGATCTTACTGAACATACTTAGTATATCTTAGGACTTCATTGGATGGGTTTAATTCCCGATGAATGACATAGGTGACATGCTTAACTCTTTAAGAGAGGAAATACCAGCGAGTGGATAATTGTGACAACACAGTGGCAAATGAAAAGCATCGACCTAACATAATCTACACCCAATAATCGTTGTCATTTATAACGAACCGTTAAAAGATTATTCAAAAATAAAAACAACTCTATGGGGTCTACGCTGCAAATGTCTCGAAAAAAAGTCACTTCCTTCTCAAAAAGAAAATATTTTTGTTATTTGCGCTATTTTTCTAAGTTGCCTCTGAGTTGTGGAAAGATGTATTTTATTTTTTTTTTTAACGTTTTTGTTCCAACCTGGTATAACAGAAGCCTTTACCAATTACCCTACCCCAATTGTATAGTTGAACAGGTATGTTACCGTAGAGTTGTTCCCAAAGAGGGGAGAGGGTTCCAACCGTCCTGAGTCGTAAGGGTCTTGCAAGCAAAAAAATAAATAAATAATGTAAAAAGAGTTCTGTGTAATGTAATTGTCGATTATACTAACAAAACATTACGGGCTCATAGCGATAATTCCTATTTTGGATCGTTGGGCAGATGATTATATTCTCCGTAGTTTAATTTTAATTAAGATATTGTTCTCCAGTAATTGTAGACATTTTCGAAACAATTCACCAAAACAACAAGCTCATTACAATGTATTGGCTGCCAGGTCTCGAAGTTTTGGGACAAATCTTCTTAGCAAAACTTGCTGCAAGACAATAAGAGATCAAGCGACCAACGACACTCTAAGACGTGACCTATAAAATTTAAAAAAATATTATACATTATTTGCAAGACAGCTGGATTCGACTAACTGACAACAAATAAATAATAACCTTGACGACGGACGGGAACAAATTGTACTTGCTCGACTCAGAATTGACCGTACAAGACTTACAAACGAATGTCTCATGACAGGACTTAACTAGTCAACTTTTGATAGTGTCTTCATTCGTGGGTTGGTTTCGGCCTCCCGGACCGTCTCTAGGCCAACCCAGCCTTTAATTAATTTATTAATGGGTACCTGCAAAGGGGGAAATCGGGTGAGCCGTATGCGAACCCTCGTGGCCTGTTATGGCACTAATTTTGATATTGCATAAACCTATTAGAATGACTTTTTTATATTTAATTTATTGTGGGTTCTGTAACAATGGACGTTTGACTCATTGAGGCAACAAAATAGTAAGTTTAAATATTAGTAAATTTGAGATTAAAAAAAAAAAAGTCAATGAAAACGCTAAAAACAAAATAGTGATATACACTAAAACCAGAATAACATAAAATATTACATATAGTTATATTTTCTAATAAAAGTGTTTGTCTTGATTTTAAGTGTGTTCGAAGTTTTTGGACTACCTTCAGAGTCAGTAAGTCATGTAAGTCGAAAGGAATTGTCAAGTCTCCGCGTTGTCCACAGTCAGTCAGTTTAACTGTTAGAATTCTGTTGCATTGTCTGCAAGTGGAATTAATTAAACCTTTCAATGTATTGTGAAACATACATAATGACTTCTTAAACAACAATTGTGAGGGATGTATTGCTTTTATAACTATATTCAGGAACAATACTTTCTTTTGTGGACGGGCTCGTCAAAAACCTTCACAGTACTGCATTTATTTGCAGGTGCCCATAAAGGACATTGTTACTGTACACAACGGATTTTACAGAAGTTGTAGCATAAATACATTTTTTTTTTTAGGTAACTGTGTTAGTAAAATCCGAACATTAACATCAAAAGGTTGTGTACTAAAACCTTATAACAAAATAAACAAATATAAAAATGTTCAAGCAATCAACTTATTTTTTTTTTTTTTGGACCACTCTATGTATGGATTGACCCATTGACACTAGCAATTAGAACGTCATGGAACCGAGCTAAGATGACGCACTCCTGCGTTTTGGACTTTTTAAAACTTGACCATTTGATGAATTAGTGTTTAGTAAATGAGCTTTGGACTTTTGCAGCATTAAATTACACAAGATTGACTAATTGATTTGTTTGCCTAATGATTGCAAGACGAGTATTGAGCAGCGTTGCTGTAGTGCTAGTTTCTGGGCCATGTGTTCCGCACATAGCACAGCGGTCACGGCCAAACTCCCACCGGTGTGTTTATAAACCCCGCTTCACTAGGGGGCGTTACTGATAACTTCAAGTGTCTACTCATGCTGCTTGGTGTTTTTCTTATCATATGGATTGTTAAGACTAATATAGCCTAGATAAAATCTATCTATGACGCTCCATTTGGCATGTTTCCACGCTGCCTACGGCGAGGAAACCCGCTGAGGTCATCGACTCGATGGCGCAATCCGCACGTGCAGACGAGAAATGAGGAGCCCGGTATCAAAATTGGACAACTCCACTTTTGCTTTTTTTACAGGCGAGGCAAAAAACCATATCTACTATATTGATGTCAGTATCATGGTGATTTTTTTATATGCCCTTCTTATTCTTCTTATAGACCCTTCTTATTCTTATAGGCCTTTCTTATATGTTCTTCTTATAGGTCCTTCTTATTTTTACAAACGCATTACAAAATTATATGAGTATTAAGGCGGTAATTGCACTTCAAATAGTGGAGTTGTCCATGTTTGAAACCAAGACATGGAGTTTTCTGTTTTTGAAGCCAAAGGGAACCATTTTAAATTTAATCTGTCCTTTTTTGTAACCAAACAATTAAGAACTCGTCATCAATAAATTTATATTTTCTTCGTCTACACTCTAATGCATGAGGGTGTTTTAAACTAATGTAAACGATCTATTTCTTCCCAATTTTCTCCGAGATTTTTGGCATTCAGCCATGACGGATTTGCAGTGCATGTTGGGAGCAGATTGCATGAATGCAAGCTTCTCATTGGCTACTGAAGGAGTTGTCGTTTTAAGAAACAAAACTATCGTTGATTCTGAACTGATCGAATGCATGCTATTTTACCTAAGTTCGGTCTGTTTTTAATGCAGAAAAGTTGTAAAACCAAATGCAGCATAAAAATCCACACTCTGGTACCAAGCTCCTCAAATGTCCATGTCTCGTTTATCATAGATTAAGAAAAAAAAAACTGTCGTTCAAATTTATATAAATAAAACTGTCCGTTACACAGAGCTGCATTTCTAAGCACATTTCTCAGAAAGATTGTTTCACGCTGGATTCCTGAATAATTTGCTTAAAATAACATAATAGTACATTGGAACAATATGTACAAATCTCCAAACCTCTGAAATTTGTGTGAACTGCACGAGTGGCATCAGGGTGGGATAAAGATTGATTGTTAAAAAGTCCAATGTCTTCCCATTGTTAGTTATTGTGTAAATGAATATTTTTTTTTAACATTGGCCCTTTCAACAGTTATGTTTATCCAATCCTGATGTCACTCGTGCAGTTCAATCTAATGTCAAATGTTTAAACATTAGCCCTTTTTGTTCAAAGGTACAGATATATGAGGCGTCTAGAATCAAAACAAGACACATCATTGAAACCAATTTTTTCAGGAAAGACCAAAAACTAAACAAGTCTTTTGTATAATATCTTAAACTTGTTTAATTTTCTTTAAAGTTGTAAGTGCCACAGAAGAATGTTTTTGAGGAATTTGAGAAGTTTATCTGTTATATTACCTATTTTGAAGGAATTTTTATTGTTAATGCGTACGACTTAGTTTTAAAATTCGCTGATATATGTCTTATTTAGAAGCCAACCTTTCATTTCAGCATTAAAAACAGCATGATCTATTGAGTTTTGAAAATCCTTTTCTTTATAACCAGTAGATATATCGGTATGTAAGACGATCGCTTGAGGATCCTCTTAAGCATGATCTATTGAGTTTTGAAAATCCTTTTCTTTATAACCAGTAGATATATCGGTATGCAAGACGATCGCTTGAGGATCCTCTTAAGCATGATCTATTGAGTTTTGAAAATCCTTTTCTTTATAACCAGTAGATATATCGGTATGCAAGACGATCGCTTGAGGATCCTCTTAAGCATGATCTATTGAGTTTTGAAAATCCTTTTCTTTATAACCAGTAGATATATCGGTATGCAAGACGATCGCTTGAGGATCCTCTTAAGCATGATCTATTGAGTTTTGAAAATCCTTTTCTTTATAACCAGTAGATATATCGGTATGCAAGACGTTCGCTTGAGGATCCTCTTAAGCATGATCTATTGAGTTTTGAAAATCCTTTTCTTTATAACCAGTAGATATATCGGTATGCAAGACGTTCGCTTGAGGATCCTCTTAAGCATGATCTATTGAGTTTTGAAAATCCTTTTCTTTATAACCAGTAGATATATCGGTATGCAAGACGATCGCTTGAGGATCCTCTTAAGCATGATCTATTGAGTTTTGAAAATCCTTTTCTTTATAACCAGTAGATATATCGGTATGCAAGACGATCGCTTGAGGATCCTCTTAAGCATGATCTATTGAGTTTTGAAAATCCTTTTCTTTATAACCAGTAGATATATCGGTATGCAAGACGTTCGCTTGAGGATCCTCTTAAGCATGATCTATTGAGTTTTGAAAATCCTTTTCTTTATAACCAGTACATATATCGGTATGTAAGACGATCGCTTGAGGATCCTCTTAAGCATGATCTATTGAGTTTTGAAAATCCTTTTCTTTATAACCAGTACATATATCGGTATGTAAGATGATCGCTTGAGGATCGTCTTAAGCGATTAATGAACAGTTTTCTCAGATTTATCCTCGATACCCCCAGGGATGTCCATATTTCACACCGGTATTCCGAGTTGAAGTGGCTATTTCCATCAATTCGACGACAATATTTCCTAGGTTCCTTCCTTTACCAAACCATTTCTTCCAAATCTCCTTCCTATATTTACAACCTCCTTCAGTTTAAATCTTCTGTCCATTCCCGTGGTACCCGCTCCCGTCCCTCCGATCTCTATCCTCCCACTCATAAAACAGCCTTCTTCGACCGTTCCTTCATCTCCCAAGCCTCCTCCTGGAACTCTATCCCTCTTTCCATTTGACACTCTCCTTCCTTACCTGTCTTTAAATCCCACCTCTTTGCTTTTCTCCTATCCTCCCAGGAAGACGCTTCTTAAAATTTCACCACCAGGAAGACCAGATTAACTTTGTAAATTATATTGCTGTTTTCTTCTCGTGTTTATGTATTTATTCTAGTTCATATCTTTTTATCGCCCCCATTCCTTTAATATTTATTTAATTTTTTTAATATTTATTTGTTTATTTTAAACTCTTTAATTTTATTCCCATCCCCCTCTGAACATTGTATCATCATTGCCCCATTCCAATTATATGTACATATTTACTTATATTTCATTTTAATATTTAAGGCTTCATATATAATATTTGTATTAGTTTTTTTTTTATACTTTTGTTTTTCTTCATCTATATTTATATTTTTAGGTTAAATTTCTTTATTGTTTATTTTGTATTTATTTTTATTCTTATGGGACGAAGTCCCAGAATAAAGTTTTTTTTTTTTTTTCATTCATTCATACATAGATGACATTTTGAACTTTTAAAATCAATTGTTATCTCAAAATCGTAAAAGTAGTGATGTGTCTTGTTTTGATTCTAGACGCCTCATATATAGATAATAAATAAACAAGAATAATTTTGGTATTTTATATTTTTAATGAACAGCTACCTTAAATATAAATTTGGTAAAACTGAAGTTTAGCGTCCTCACAAACGATTTCTTTACAATGCACTAAACACGAATACGTTTAAAAAAAATCGCTTTCAACTAGGAAAGAAGTTATTATGCACTAAAGTTCACTGTTAGGAAGGTTATAAAAATAGGCGTAAACAGCGTATTTGTAAACAAGCGCATGCGCAGACATGTAACATTGGGAAACAGAGAACTCTCATTTGAAATGTTCAAAAACCATTTATTCAAAAATAATTGTCAATTTTAAGGGCATCCTCACCCGTCGTCACCTATCGCTTATGACCAGACGTGCTGTGCGTGTCCGCTCGCTCAAGAAGATAACAAAACCCTAGTCACTCCAACTCGCTAAAATTCTATTCATTTTAGCGAGTTGGATTGACTAGAGTTTTGATATCTTTTTGAGCGAGCGGAAACGCATAGCATGTTTTGATATCTTTTTGAGCTCAATTTTGTATAAAATGAAAGCATATTGACAATCAAACTTCAGCAGGCGTGAATTAGAACGAACTAATAATTATAAAGACATTAGTTAATTATTAAGGGATTTCTGTTATATAATACTTTTCATGAACGAAACAAGAAATGTGAAGAATGTTTCATTATTTAAAAAAATCGTTGTGAATAAATAACTGCTGGTGAATTTGAATAATTGCTGGTAAATTTCAATTAGCGCTTCTTTATTGCGGATTTTTCCATACCCGCGTATGCGCATATTGACAAATTTTAGTTGTTTACATTACCTACCTTTCATAACCCGTATAACAGTGAACTAAAGTGCTTAATAACTTCTTTCCTAGTTGAAAGCGAGTTTTTTTTTTAACGGATTCGTGTTTAGTGCATCAAAATACGTAATTGTATAAAATTTGAAAGAAATCGGTTGTGAGGACGCGAAACTTCAGTTTTACCATAAATTTTTATTTAATTTTGGATGTTGAGAAAGAGCACGCTCGTTTTTGCGGGAATATTTTCGGAACAACTCAAATAACAATAATTGAGCTATGCGTAAATTGAATAATTCCCTGAACCTTTTTTTTTTAAATATAAAAAAAAAAATCACGTTTTTTGTCCGTCTATCGCTTATCGTAAAATGTGCCACATTAGTACCGTGCGGAGAAATTGCTACAAACCTACTTTCATTTAACTCATACCAAAAGGTCGAACTTTTCTCAAAGAGAGCGAACAGAAAAATATATACCTTTGTGCAAAGTTTGTATCAATATCACTCCACTTTACTAATGTGACCACATTTTACGGTATAACTCCGATCGTAATCACGCTAGAGACTTTCCCAAGGCTTAAAAAAATTTGTAATGAAATTGCCTATAATTTCCATAATTTAGATATGTTACAATTTAATAAGTATAAAAAAAAGGGTAAAAAATAGACATTTTTGTTGGCAGCTTAAAATACATTTAGAGCCTTCATATTTCAGGAAGAAAATGTTAATTATATAATAAAAAAAAAACACCAAATTTCATTTAAATCGGTTGGCTACTTTTTGCGAATACCGTATCCAGTTACTTTTGAAGTAGCAGTAGTGATTTATAAGTTACTCGTACTCGCTGATAAGCTTACTGATTAGCTTATAGGTTCTTTGCTGGTTATCTTACTACTACTTCTTGACTCGTTATCTACGGTTATAATTCATATTAGATAATGGCAAACAATATTTATTAATAAAAAGGTTAATATGATCAAAATCAATTCTCTCAACTATGAAATAAGTTATTAAGCTTTAAAGTTGACTGTTTTGCAGGTTATGAAGGATAACAAACAATGTTATTTGTAAACAAACATATTTTATTCCTTTTCTCTCTCTCTCTTTTTGGATATTTTACATTTATTAGGCATTACATGCTATGCGTTTCCGCTCGCTCAAGAAGATACCAAAACCTAGTCTATCCAACTCGCTAAAATTAATTTCCATTAATTTTTCCCAGTAAGAAACCAATCCCTTTTACTTTGTCAGGAACATCGCGAACTAATTGTAAAAGACTCATTTTTCTCACTAACATAAGCAGAGCTTTTTCATAAACATAAGCTAATTCACTGTTGAAGGTTACTTTACTCCCAGCAAGAACGAATGCAATTGGTCATCGGAATCCTCCAATAGGAAGGCAAAGGAGTTATGCGCATGCGCTAAATCACTGATACAATCACTACTGCTATTTCAAAAGTAACTGGATGTGGTCTTCGCAAAAAGACCCGAGAATTGTAAAGATTATATATTTATTACGTAAAATCATATTCAATATAGTTATGCGAAGACAGGTATAGTTGGGATTCGGCTAGGAGAAAAACGTCAGACTTTCAAAAAGAAATCTGTATTTGGACGTTTCGACTGCACAATGGCAGCCTTCTTCAGCTAAAAAATATATACAACTTATAAGTAAAGAAAATATATATGTACAACTAGTAAGTAAAAGACAGGCGGATATGAGCGGAGTATATATATCAATACATTAAATTTTAACCAATCTTATTTTTAAAACAATGAAAATACGGTAGTTGGAAAGTAAACAGCATGTAGAAAGTGTTAGTAAAACAGTACAAAAAAATTAAACAGTAAAAACAACGAACATTTTTTATGTAGTGAAAAACAAAATCTATTTTATAAGTGAATACAATTTATAACAATTAATATATAGATACATACCCCTAGAGAATGCCTAGGGGGAGGGAGGAAGACCTCGAGGACAACTTAGGTAACCATGGTTGGAAGTATGAGGGACAGCAACTACACAGGGGGTCTTTATAGTTATGAAAGGGGGTGGGGATGAGGCGGTAAGTCGGTGAAGATGAAAGAGGTACAATTGCTGGGTTGTAAAAGCGGGTTGTAAAGGGGGTTGTAAAAGGTTAAGAGTTTTGGGACACACAAGTAGAAAAATTGTCTGGAGCCTGGGAACAAAGATAAAAAAGGAGGTCAGGACAATTTATTATTTATTTAATTTTTTTGTACTGTTTTACTAACACTGTCTACATGCTGTTTACTTTCCAACTACCGTATTTTCATTGTTTTAAAAATAAGATTGGTTAAAATTTAATGTATTGATATATATACTCCGCTCATTTCTGCCTGTCTTTTACTTACTAGTTGTACATATATATTTTCTTTACTTATAAGTTGTATATATTTTTTAGCTGAAGAAGGCTGCCATTGTGCAGTCGAAACGTCCAAATACAGATTTCTTTTTGAAAGTCTGACGTTTTTCTCCTAGCCGAATCCCAACTATTATACCTGTCTTCGTATCTCTGCAGCGGCTAACTATCTCCATCTACAATATAGTTATGGTTATTTACAGTATGTAGTTAATAGTTTATATTAAGTATTTTCTTGCCTAAAAAATAATGTATGAAACTAATCATTTCTACTTTGTATAAGTCGTTCAATTTCTTGATTTTTAGAGATGACAGTTACAAGTCACGTGCTAGTGATTTGGCGGGAACAGTACGCACTTCATTCATATTTTCTATTTCGCTTGCGTTCGGGGTTTTATATTATTAATATTAACGATTACCATCAAAACAACTATTTTTGGTTATTAAAGCAAATAATATCTCCATTTTTTAGACAAAAACAGTTCAGGGTCTTAACCCTGTTTCTCCCGATCTACGCGCGAGCATCTGAATTATATTAGCTGTTGACGCACCAAACTAAGTGAAAATTAGATAAATTGGTTTCCTTTGCCTGCTCGTAGAATTTGACAATCGGAATTTAAATCCCAGTCTGGCGAGTTTTGTAAACAATTATATATTCTGTGCTTAAATAACTCAAAACGATTTTTTTTGTATACTAATCATTAATATTAACGGCATGTAATACGAACATTGACTATAGGAAATTGGGACCAGGTAGGTAGCGTTCCCGCCAAATTAGAAACACGTGGTTTGTAAATGTCAGTTTCCTCTTAAAACCAAGATATGAGGTGGAAGTGATTAGTTTCATATACTATTGTTTTCTGGGCAAGTAAATATTTCATATAGACTTCTAACTCTATATTCTATGCTATATATATATATATATATATATATATATATATATATATATATATATATATATATATATATATATATATATATATGTACACAAACATATACACACTCATAATTTCTGATTTTAATTAAATTTATCATAAAAATACATTGTTAAAAACAAAAGATCAAGTTCTTTAACCAACTTCCCGTATTGCTGTGCTTAGATTCTTACATTTCCAAAGAAATAGTCTTTACGCATGAATACATATAAACTCTTAGAATCATGGATTAGATAGTTTTAAATTGATTTTATTTACCCATTGGTGATGAATAGTAATAGACATGATAATCAATGGTGAAAAAGACGGTGACTTAAATTTTACGACAAAATGAAATCATATTCTGGAAAAACATTTCCTCCAGAGAATCCATAATTACTGATTAATTATCACTGTTAATTTCCCCTTAATGTAATTTTTTTTTTGTTTTTTTGCCTTCACAATAATGCTGTTCATTGGTGCAAAGAGGGCCAATATGCGTATTAAAGAAATTTAAGTTAAAGAATGTTAAGGAACAGTTTGTAATTAATTATTTTTCTAAGTTTTCTTTTCTCAATTTTTTTTTAACAATTATATCCTACCAGAATGTGTTCCGTGAAGTGCACTTTAATTCCAATTGTTGTTAATGACACCAGATCGGTGAAACATGAAGATCATTAAATAAAGGGTTTGGAGCTATATTAATGGTGTGTTTTTATTATTGACCTTACATCATATTTAAGTGAATTCCTTAGCATTGTTTCTCTATCTCTCTCCGATTGAGACTATATTTATGAGTATGAATAAGGAATATTTTTTTAATAGTATTTTGTACAAAGTTTTGTTCATTAGACAGCTTTGTAAATGATCGACTAGAAAATAGCCCTCCAACAAGTTCGCACATGCACAATTTAACTATTCTGTCTACCTGAACGGGCTGTAGTAGAGCTAGTTACTCTAGCCTTACAATGCACTTAAATTGTTTGGCATCAATAAAAACAATGGCTAAGCGTTATATTTATCTTTTTCTGAAGCATTGGTTAAAATTAATTAACTTGCAATGCTATGGCTTGAAGAACAATGGTATAATTGATATGGCATCTATGCTTAAAAATGGAAGAGCATCTGTATAAAGATTGACACCGTGGGGTGAAAAATACCTCGCACTTTGTTCTATGGCGTGTTTCTTAAATTCTGCAAATCTTAGAGACTCCTCCTTCTTCCTAAACAGTCGTAAGTGTATTATCTAGTTTGACCTAATATAAACAACACTAGTCGTCTGCTAATCGCTGCATGAGAAGGTCGCGAGTTGTGTATGGGGTATTCTTTACCCCACGGTGTAGTTAACGTATGTCTTTTTCGCTGATCTGATAAATCTTCACGCGTCAATTACTTTCAAGTTGCGGCTTTCCAAGTGACAAAATGGCCTGAAAACTGCCCAGAAAAGATTTTCTCTTTGATTTGGGCTACCGAGTTATGAAAGCTCAGATGGCAGTTAGTGCCCAACTGGAGAACTTACCAAAACCTCTTAAGACACTGATGCTTGTTGTTTTGGAAGATGAATCAACTCCTGATGGACCTTCAACATCTTTCGTTATCTTGTACAAACATGTGAAATGTTTATTTTGTAGCAGAAACATTTAGGAAGACGAAAACGCTATGTTCTATGTGTAGAAGGGCCATGCACACCGATCACCAAAATGTGTTAAATGTTAACAAGTCTCAATTGGACAGAACATAGTATTTTTCTAAAGTTCCTATTTTTTTTTTTTTTTTTTGGCTTTTGATCATTCTAGTTTATTGTTCGTAAAAAAAATTTTATGAATAATATTGAGTTTTAGGATTTCCTAGCTATTTTGTGAATTTTAATTAATATTCGGCAGATTTATTCCTGTTTGAATTTATTTCTTGATGTTTCTGCTCTATACATTGCTCTTGCATAAAAAAATGCAAAAGAAAAAATTGAAATTTATTTATTTTATATATTTTCGAAGTATGGGGTAAAATTTACCCCACGGTGTCATTAACGTAGATGTCAATGGCAGTGTCAATCCAGGGTTAAAAATTGTCACGTACTGTGTAATATACATGATGTCCTTTTTAGATGGCCTGGCTGAATATCTCAGATAACGTTATAAACAAGTGCTTATTTAATGTTTTCAACCCTAGTTTAAGATTCCAACCTGTTTTTGAAAAAAAAAAAAAAAAGTACATGCCGGTGGAAATTTAAAATTCCAAATGGGAACCTACGCCTTCCTATAAATCATTTTAATGGATTTTTTAAATTGAAATTATTGTCCTGCACAAAAATCTTTGTAGGCAGAAAATTACTTAAATCCTCACTATCGAGGATATGTGGATAGGATCTAACGGCCTTATCTGCTGGTCTTTTCGATCACCAGATCGGCAACGAATGTTTTTTATTAATCTGAAGCCGGGAGGCCTATGATTGGTAATTTGACAGATAATGAAAAGTACGATGATGTTCCTGGCTCAAGAGCACTTAACTGATAGTGCTATCAGGAAATGGAAGGTAGGGTGTGACAGGTTTTCCACTTGTTTTCTCATGATTTAACAATTGTCGCTCCCTTTGTTTTGGACATCGGTCAAGATGCGTGTTAGTGTTATGGAGTGTTCGTTTTAAAAACAATTAGTCAGCCACAGTGACAAAAGTGAAAAAAACAAACCAGAAGATATCAGGAAAGTGTCCTTTCCAAAGATGTAAGTTGGATATAAAGTTATAAAAATAGTCATGAATCATACTCTTGACTATTTTAAGAAGGTTTTGTCAAAATTATTCAGAGTGTAATGTGGGCCCTATTTTATATTGTTCTATAATTACTAGAAACCCTAGTCAGTATTAATAATAGATCCAGAAAATAATAAAATAAAATCAAATGCATTATTAAAAAAAAAAGTTTCAGAATCATTGCTGTGAATTATAAAAATCTATTTTAAAAATATATTTAACGTTATGAGAAAGCTCTAAAATGATTTTTTTGTTATTTCATTTTATATTTTGAGTGATAATCCATTTGTTTGAAGAAATAACAAATATAAAAGTTATGATCATTCCAAGGTGTTTTAATTAGGTGTTAGTTAGTACTGTTTCACTTGCTTCTTCAGGGCTGTTTGTTTTGTAGGCATCATGTCTAATTTATATGACAAATTTATAAATTTAACATGATGCTTTATAATTGCTATAAATGCTATTGTTTTCTGGGCAAGTAACTATTTCATATAGACTTCTAACTCTATATTCTATGCTATATATATATATATATATATATATATATATATATATATATATATATATATATATATATATATATACATACATACATACATACACACACACACACACACACACACACACACACACACACACACACACACACACATACACACACACACATATATGTATACATATATTACCTATTCCCTTAGAATAATGTTCCAAAACCTTAAAACACTTTTTAATTTTGTAAAACAATTCACTAAATTTTGTATGACCTGAAAGTGGTTTCTACCACTAACATTCACATAGAGCGAATCACTTTGTATGTATGTATATATACATATGATGTGAGATCAATAAATAAATAAATGATTTTTAAAAGTAGTTATTTATTATCAATTAATATTTGGATATTAGAATCGATTCCTCTTTTACCAAGTAATTATTAAATTAAATTAATTTACTAATTGAATCGAAACTTGTTTCAGCTGCTACGCAGGTAGTGCTTACCGTGCAGCAGAATCCGCTGCGAGAGAGATCTGGTAGCAACGCGATGAACTCGCCCAACCTCCATCGAGCGAACCTCCACCATTCTCTCCCTGCTAGAGACAGGGACAGGATAACAGGGCCTCAACCAGTCGATGTACGTAATCCTATCTTATTATACTGTAATTTATTTATTTTTCTTGATGAAAAATAAACTACCATATTTTTCTCATACATTTTCGAATAAATATTAGTCGTGGACACTTATGAAGGTAGAGTCCATCTAAGTTGTGTTTTCTGATAGATAGAAAGTGGGCGGAAGTGTCCAGTGACAGTCTCCTCCCACTCTTCTGTTTTCTCTAACCCCTCAATTCATTCAGTGTTCAATATAAAAAAATGTCACAAAGACTAATAATAAACTAGGATAGCGTTTATCCCAGCATGATATTCTTAGTAGTACTAGATGTGAGCAAGGGAAGCTTCAGAAGTATAAGGCCGGATGTGCTCTCTTTCCATTAATATCCCAATGCCACCAATTCAGGATACAACAAAACGACTTGAATATCCACCCAGGCATAAGAGAGGCATTAGGAGATAATGTAAATAAGTTGCAAAAAATAATAAGTTTTCTGAAAAAGGTTAAATTATATTACAAAATATAATTATTCAAAAAAATTATTCCACACGGAATAGTGACTTTAGGCAGCAATTTTTTGGATATATCTTTTGGTTTATTTTGGATTATAAACACCGAAGTTTGGGTATTTTAAAAAAAATCTAATTTACATCAGCATAACTTTGTTATTTATGAACTGATTGACATGAAACAAACACTAAGTGTTAAGTGAAGCTTACCACAATATATTAGTGAAAACCACATCTAAATCGGATGAGCCGTTTCTGAGATTAGCGTGCACAAACGCACAGAGAAAAATTCAAAAAATCATTGTTTTGGTTGCTATTGCGTTGATAAAGGCCCCCAATAATATTTTTTCTCATATATCTTCCGTGTACTGACAGCGATTTGTTACATTTTATGTAACATATGTATAGATGTCTGTGTCTATGTATGTATGTAGGCATTTTGAGTATTGTTATGTGTGACTACATACGTATATCTGCGTGTACATGCATGTAAATGTATATGCATATATCAAGCAATAAAACTGAATCATCTAAATAAAATATGTTTCTTTATTAGTGAAGACAGTAAAAAAAAAAAAAAAACCATAAGTATATGTTTTCCAAAGAAAAAACAAAAAAAGTGTGACATGAATACCACAATAAATTGGGCAATAATATCCTAGACGCTGTTCGCCCTAAAGCCCAATACAACGAACCATTAAAGCAAACTCAACGTTGACAGACTCTACCAAATAACTTTTCATATTTTTTAAAAAATCATACTTTTTGTCAACCTCTAAAGCCAAATTATTAAATATTTAAAACCTCTTGCAATAAAAATAATAAGCTTTGTTAATACAATAGTCAGTATGCATTCTTCTCTTTCCCTTCTTTTTGCGCTCAATATGCTTTGTATTTATTTCTATGTATTGTGGCCTACTTCAAGATGTGTGTATTCATTTGAAATTCAACTTTTAGTAAAATTTTAAGAATGTGGCTGTTCAATAAAGAATTTTTCCTAACTAATAGGCATAAAAATGACTTTGCTCTCGAAGCCACAATTTTTTTTTATTGGAACAAACTTTATAACTCTATATAAAGTCGAATATTAATAAGAAAATTTGGAAAACCAGGAATATAAGATCTAGTAATTACCTGAAAGTTTAAATTATTTAAACAATTAATATTAAATTTTCAATGGTCCAATTATCTCTTTTTTTATTACTATAATGCCTAGTATCGACAGTGCGAGGCTGCTCGCAACGAGCATGCCTCGCCACACCTGCCTCAGATTGAGGCATACGCTTTTCTATGTTACCTATCCTCGAATGCCCAATGTGAGCAGACAAACCACCAAAAGCAAAGCATGGATCGAAATGTATTGAGTAACATAGCAACTTCATTGCGTCGAAAAGTGCAAATTGCTGCTGCTGCTTTTATTGTGATGTTAACAATTATTTAGAAAAAAAAAAAAAAATAACATAAGCCATGTTGATGGGTCAAAAAATATATTAAAAGCATTCAGAATTTAGAAACAGATTGCCACAGGACGTGAGATACGAACAGGACGACCCAACTGTTCTTTCTCACTTTTTAACAGGAATATTTACTGCTGTAGATCTTTCATTAAACATATCTTGTCTTTTGTTTTTGTTCTAATATGTCAGGATGTTTAGCTGCCACAAAAACATTGTCGCTCATACAATTTAACAATTTCGTGTATGTTTTCATTTTCAATGATGCAAAAAATTTCGGCTACCCAATATGAGGCAACAAATACCCGCCTCCACGCCACGAACAGCTCGGACTGAGGAACCTTTGAGCACAACCGTTTTACCGACTTGTACATGGATCAGGCCACACAGTGGGACCCAAGCAGCTCATAACGAGCAACCCCAGTATCGACATCCCGAGCTTGCGTCCTGAGGCAGTCAAAGCGAGCAGCCTTACATTGTCGATGCTAGGCTTAAGTATAATCTAGAGAATATGTTATTAAATTAAATGTTCTAAAACACCATTATCTTACTGAGGAATTTGCTTAGATTTTACAGTTCTTGTGGCGTAGACATTTTATCCCATAAAATATTTTGGAAGATTTGTTTCCTAGATGAACTGCCTCGTTAAAGTTTTGCTACTCTGTATTTCTATTTGTGTTGTTCTATTTTACTTTATCTATCCCAATGTGATTCATTTTCACTGGAATGTTTGATTATTTCTCTTTTATTATGTGGAATTGTGTGACTACGAAGCAGGTTCATGGAATGATATTTATTCCTGGTGTATTATAAGTTGTTATTTCGGTTTAATAATTATTTAAATGGTTTATGTTGCTTTGTATTGGTACTTATATTTACAAGCTAAATTTTAGATGTATTAATAATTGAGGTATAGCACAATGTATTAGTTTAAATATCGCACTCAGTAGATTGAGAAATATAGAGGGTTATTGCTGTGCACTTTTGTTTAGTCGTAAGTGCCTTATTTGCACTGGGATTCCTTGGCAGTTTGTGTAATTTCTTTTTAAAGTCTTAACATAATTATGGAGTATTAATTAGTTTTATGTTTAAAAATACTTTAATTTCTCTAATTTGACAGTAAAATAAAATCCTTATATTATTGTGGTATAATTTATAAAATATTGACGTCCATAGCTTGTTTTTAAAGCCTGAAGAACTTCAGTATTTAAGTCAAGAAATTCGCCCAAAAAAAATCTCAAAGAATTAAAAAAATCCAATAAATTAAGTATGAATACAAGTTTTTTTTGGGAGCTTTTGGCTCTAGAGCTGACATAAATTTGAAATAATCTTTATAATCATAATTTTACAACCTTCTCGAGGCTTTAAGTGGTCCTTACTTGAATTTCATTTACTTTTAAGTCAATTAACATCAAAAGTACCAATCACTGCCCCTCTCTTTTTGCTAAATTTCACAATGTACGTGTTGAAGATTCTTATGAATTTTTGTTTCTTCTTAGTTGAAACTTTACCTTATCAAGTTGCTTGTCGTAATTATTTAGGTGTCTTATATTCTTCCACAAACCTGGTCTTTTGTGAGACATTTCAAAAAGACCAGGTCATCGTGAAATTTCGAAACCTATGATTTTTGGTATCATTTTATTCATTTTTTGATTTTTCGAATCACCATTTAAAGATATTTAACGTAGGCAATGATTCGCACAAAAACAATTTTTTTTCGTATGAAATTTTTTTTTTTTGCAACACAGATTTTATAAAATTTGAATTCATCCTTCTTTTAACGTAGACTGATACTAAAAAAACGAAGACTGGTTAAAAAATAAGTCTGGTAGAGAGATCTAGATTAAACTTGGCTGAGTGATTAAGGATGATGTTATCAACCTCAATAAAGGGGTTTATTTAAATTGCCAATTCCAGGTACAGTAAACTTCCTCTAATTCAGCACGCTTGATCCGGCACACGACAGGGGTGTCAAGGCCAAACATGAAAAGTGTGCCTCTTTAGTTCTAATGCATCAATTCTCACCCCAACAACCCCGTGGTGCCCGACGGGGTTGCAGAAAAATTCCCAGAAACCCTCTCTGTGATCAAATATGTACTTGTTGCCATTCTAACAGTGTGCAGTTTCATTTTAGTCAGTTTACATTAAATATGTACTAGTCTTATAGTCTACATTTTGTTTAATTTTCATCTCTATCCATTTTTTTCGATATGCATCCGATAGTCCGGAATATTTGATAATCCAGTATGCTTCAAGTCCTGAATGTGCCGGATTAAAGGAAGTTTACTGTACTTTTCATACAGAAAGGTCTAAGTAGCTTTCTTTTGCTTTTTTCCTTTAATGTTTTTTTTATTTTTATTTTTAAGAGGTTGTGAAAGTTCAAGAAAAACGGAAAAGCTGATTGCCTTTTTTGAAGTCCCCCAATAAATATAATTTTATTATTATGTTTATCTTAATTCCTGGGAATATTTTAAATGTAGGATAGCATCCCTTGTTTTATCTAGACTGGGTAGTTACGCTTGGGGACAGACATTTCCTGGGGTTGTTAAGCGTTTCTCAGTGTTCTTTTGTTTTTATGGTATTTTTTTCTTTAACTTTCAAGTTTGATTGATACTTCCCCTTATTCAGGAAGTGCATCTACCTCAAATGCCTTCCTATATTGGTATCATACTCCCTAAATATTCTCCCTTACTTTCCAGCATGAAAAAATGAGGCAGCTCGAATTCCAAAAGGCCCATACCCTCAAACTCATGCTGGAGAAAGAGCAGCGGTACGTGGAGTCCCTCCGAAGTAAGCTCGCTAAGAACAAGGACCCCGGTACTGAGAGTATTATCCAGCAAGATCTCCAAGGCGCTGAACGGAGAGTCCACACCCTCCAACAGCAGCTCGAGCAAGAGGTACTCGCGAATTTATAACTAACAACTCAATTTCTAATTAACCACAACACTTTCAGCCTTTGTGAAGAATTGTCCATTTCACGATTGAGAGATTAACAAGGTTTTCTGCTTTAGTGGCGTTCCCTTTCACTAATGGTTTTAGTTGTTCATTAATTGATCCTGCTTATATTCTCTAACTTGCTTCTTTTTTCCCCCCTCAAAAGGAAACTCAAATAGTTTGAATATTCGGTAAAATGAAAGATGTCAAGTTCCTTCACAACAAATTTTTATTTTTCGCCTTAAGCGTTTTCAGAAACGCCATGTTCAGAGCTTACAACAAGTTCAACTTCACTGTTGGGGGCTGACTCTTATAAGCTCTGAAGATGCTACAGAATGGAAGGAGCTACAGAATTTGCTTAGCCCAAAAAATAAAAAAATTGTTATGTTTGAATTTGTTGTCTTTTGTTTTACCGAAGATCTTCCTTCTCTTCCAGCAACCTCGCACTTTGAGTTTGAATGTTTGCTTCATTAACAACAAATTAAAATCGAATAATAAATTAACTCAGGGGAAAATACCTAGCTTAAGGTTAAGGTTTAATACTGCATAATTCGATGTCAATGAAGATAAACCTGACAAAAATTGTTTAAACGCCGTTTATTTTTACAGTTCTGCTGCAAACAGTTGCCCTAGCAAACTTTTAAGGAAAATTTTGCTTCAATTTTTTATTTATAGTACAGTAAAACCTAAATTATGCTTGTTATTGTGAATTAGGATCTCAGTTTTCAGGGCAAGAAAAGTTAAATATAGTCTCATTGGAAGAGGAACATGCACAGCTCTCTATCCTGTGTACAGACCACTTCTTTACCTTTTTGTTTTGATTGTCATGAATCTTCACCTTTTTAGCATTGAAAATGTTTCAGTTTATGGGAGAAAGTTGGTTTTATCTATGAGGATACAATAATTCGTTGTGAAATGGGCTACAATAATCTTTGAGGGGTCTCCCGTGGTCTAGTGACTATCGCGCTGGATTCATAAGCGGGAGATGGTGGGTTCGATTCCCACCTCCGGCAGGAATTTTCTCATCTCAGGGCTCGCTGGGAAAATTCCTCGCTGCACCCTGGTTGTCGGCGCTAATGACCTAGATGTAGATGTGCCGTAAAAAAAAAAAAAAATAATCTTTGATTATTTCTACTACAACATTTTTGAAAATACTTAAAAAGGTCATTTAAATATCAGCAATATAATGTTTTTCGAGGTGTATGTTTTTGGGACATATTTTTTTTTTTTTTTACTTCACTGGCCTCCTGCCATTTCGAGCCAATTAGTGATAAAAATATCACAGTATTCATGAAAATAATGAAATTTATATAAAAATATCTGCATTTGTTCCCCTTTCCATCTCTTTATAGGATGAATTTATTTCTTGTTTTCATTTTATCTCAGATTTTCTGTTTCCAATTAATATTTCACACTTTTGCTCTAGTTCTCTGACATCCAAGTCTTAATTTAACTTCTTGTATTTATTATTTTTTCCAAATATTCGTAAATAAATCTTGTCTAAGATTAGACTATACAGATTTTTCTTTATTGTTATCCCCTCAATGACCTTTATAAAATAGGGCTATTATTATGATTCGAGGTGATTCCTTATGAATTGAATTATTTTTTAAAGTATAAACCTTAAGGAATTTGCAAAAGATTGATTTAAAATTTTGACTTACTAATTTTGGTCTCTTGCATGTTGTTTTGGTTTATTTCCGGAAGTACTGAATGCTATTTCGAGCAGTAGTTTGTTGTTTTTGCTTTATTTTCAACGATTTTTTGCGAAAGAATTATCAGTTGAATGATAGCAATTTGATATTCTCGAAGCACAATGTCCTGTCCAGCCTGCTTTCCACAAGCTAAGCTTTTGCGTTGTTGTGGTTTTTCAGCTAAAGCAGTCCCCATTTATTTTCAAGAAATTAATTTCATTAGAAACTGTGGCTCAACGTTAACTATTTACCATTTGGGTAGATTTGTAATGTTCATGAATTCTGCACCTTCTAAATGCTCCATTTTAAATGTATATTTATTTCAAACACTACGAAATAAAAATTAAATGATTTTAGAAACTTGTATTTGAAGTAGTGAAAATTAGAAATTATTTAATACAAATTTGTTATTTAATCTTTTTTTTTTTTACCAAACTAAAATAAATCCTTTTTATAAATTTAAAACCCCGTTTTCAATATTTTATGAAATTTAAGTATTTTATGAAGTATAAAATTTTGTCAATTGGGCTTAAAAATGTACATGTAATTCTCCCTATTTATTAAAATCAATACTTGTTTCATACCCCTCCAATACGCCTTCAGGAGCCTAAAACCTACCAATGGTCGACTGTCTCTTGACTATAAGTTTAATAATAACTGAAAATCCCTAACAGCTTGAATCCAAGAAAAAACTTAATCCGCAAGTTTAGCGGAAGGCTTTACACTTCTTGGGCTTATAATAGTTTTTTCTTGGACATTTTATGGATTTTTGAGACTCCTGAAGAGATTTTAGACGAGTACGGAACATGAAGAGCCTTTAATAATATGACAGCATGATGTTTTCGTTTTTTTTTTTTAATTCATTTGACCTTTTCAATTACTTAAATCGGAAATGTTATGCTTTTTTTAGAAGGAATTTATTGTTTAACATCAAAACCACAAAATTACCTTATTAAATTGTTTAAGAATATAAAAAGTTGAGTTAGAAAGAAATTTTAAAGTGGAGCATGAAGAAAGGCGATTTTTTTGTTTTTATTATTATTTTATACTGATAATTAAGTTGTTCAATGAAGTATTAAATGTTATGAAATAAGTATTGGATTGTTGTTATTTTTTTCTTTAAGTTAAATTCTAGAACTGATTGACGATTTGTTGTTCCATGCTTATCTCTGAAGAGAAAGAAGTAAGTTATTATTTGGCGCACTGTAAATTACAACCGCTACATTAGATCAGGAGTGTCAAACTCGTTTGTGCCTCTGGTTATTTTGCGTAATGGGTTATAATAGTCGTCAAATTTTTGTAAGCTTCAGCGATTGTTTTAAAGCTATTTTGATGATTTAGTCGTACAAATAGAATAATTCAAAAAATGTTCAGCGTTAAAGTGTTTATTATAATTTAGAGAGTAAAGAAGTAATTGTATTTAAGCATAATTTGTGTTATAGTACTGGTGTATTTGAACCTTTTATTACACGAGACAAGAATTCCGCTGCTGGCTGTCAGTTTGACACTCCTGAATTAAAGGTTAGATTGATAGAATTTCTGTGAATTTGTGTTGCCATGCCTGTGCTGGAGATTTAAGATCTCTCCCTCACTATATACTCGAATATATCAGGCCTAAATCTTCGTTCTATCTAATTAGTTGACTTTTTTTTTTCTTCTTTTTCTCTAGTAATCTTTTTAGCTTTTTCTGTCCAAAAAAACGGGGAATTTAATGACGGGATATAGCTGGGTTTTGGCTAAAAAGCCTTTAATTAAATGGGTAGAACCTTCCAAATTTTATAATTATTGCGTATTGGGACATTTCGGACCGTATTGTCTTTTTTCAAGCATCCATTCTTCAGTCAATTTCAAGTATTATGGTTAGTCTAATAGTAGAAAATAAAGAGGTTTAAATTCTTTAAGTAACAAGCCATTTAACTAAGATTCATTTTTATCCATAAATTATGTTACCCTAGGATTTAAGGGTATTACCATTTCAAAGAACAACACTCTCTATGAAACTCAATAATTACAGATTATGTCTTGTTTAAGACCAAGGAAGACTTTGAGAGGTTAGGCAAGGGAGATTGTTTTTAATGTTTATCAGTACTTAGCCAAAGCTAAGGCTGAAAACAATATAAACCGTAATGTTTTCTGCTCAAATGAATGCTTTTGTTGGAGGGAAAAGAGCTTGGGATTATATTCCCGGTGCAGGAAATTGATGATAAAAATTCTCTCTGTTAGAACCTTATCACTAGGAGGTTATAACATTTTTAGCCTTAGGTTTGACTAAGTATTGATAAATATTAAACATTATATCCCTTGCTTGATCTCTCAAAGCCTTCATGATCAGTTTTTATTTTGCTTCGTGTGTCGTGTTGTTCCTTGAAATGGGCATTTGCAAATGGCGGAATCGTCGGGAATATTCACCCCAGAATTTCAGCGAGCGAAATTGAACTTTTCCGAGTATCTGAACAGGCCATAGGTAAAACCCAAATTTAACTTGTTGCCAAAGTTTGGAAGTTTCTGCACAAATCTTTTTTACATTATTTATATCGTCTATTAGAATTATATATTCATTACTTTCTCGACCTTTGTACAAATGGCATAGTTTTTTCTTTGGAGTCGGTACATTTTATTCTAGAGCATCTGGATTTCTTCCTTCGCTTTTGAAAATATTTAGTTGCATGCTTGTTTGTTGATCAAGAATAGTAGAATTAGCATTGGTGTCTATACTTAATAAGAGTATCACTTGTGCATATTTTAATTGGTTAAGATAATATTTAAGTTGTAAAATATATTAATATTTTTTTTACGTTTGAAGTACTTATGAATTAAATTATTTTTTAGTCATTCTTTTGTGTGATAATGCTTTATTACTTGTGTAGCTACAGTTTTGCTTTTTCTTTATCTGCTCATCTCTCTCCATGCTACTATTTTATCACTTGTAAATATCTTTATTATAATATTTGTTTATTTTGTTTGAATTTAGTTTATATTTGTGCAACTGTAGTGTGAGGGATATAACTTGTCACTTGGGGAAAGAGTAGAGAGGGCTCGACGTTGCCAGTTCTACAACCATTCCAGTTCCCGCTCTGCCTAGGCGCAGGACTAGGAGAGGGAGGGGTGGCAACCCAGCATTGGCTAGATGTGCCTCCACCTTCCTCTACTTGTCGTCAGCCAAGTGACATGTTATATCTCTTACACTAAAAAAATAAATCATTCTGAACTAATCCCATTTTGAATTGTTTTTAAGGCCATTTATAGGTGTGCCTTATTTTTGTAGTTAAAATATATTTTTTACTGCACTGACATTATTTCAATTGTCTAAGAAAAAATTAACTGAATATGTTGTTATATTTTATTGTTAATGTAATAATTTTTATGTTTTTATATATACTTTTTATAACCTATTCACCTTTGTTTTAGTTTTATTATTGTAAATACTCTTCTCCTCGTGCTTATGGCTATGGCTTCCATTTTTATTTATAAAATGGCTTCCACTCCTTGATAACGTTTTGTATATTTGAGTTATGAACATTATTATTTTTTAACACGGAGATTGTCGAGATTTTTTGACATGAGAGTTAATAAAATTGTATTTTTAAAAATATAAAAATGAGTTAAATTTGCCAATGTTTCAGTGATGTGGTGACTTCCAAACGGGTCAGTTCCAGAATAGGGCAAGAAAAACAAAAGACAAAGTCTTGAATTTTAAAACCATGTGACTAAATTTCAGTTTCACTGGAGTCTAACGACTTCCGCGCATTTGTGATTGTTGCTGTTTTCGTACAACGATGCAATTCTATCTGCCTCCCCCGCCCCCTTCTTCTGTTAGATTCCTTTGTTGCAGTATTTACACATCAATTATCCATTATTTACATACATGCAGAGTTAAATATTGAAATTTTGTACACTTTAATTTATTAAATTATGTATATTGACAGTACATATTTATTTAGCAATATTTTTGAAAATATTTTATTCTGCTTCCATTGTTCATTATTTTTGAGGCTGTTAATTCCATAGCCATTATGAAATTGTTAGTATAATAGCTTCTTCTCTTTTAAAATTAATTTACCCATTCCTGTTTAACATATGATGTACATTTTATACAGTTTTATTAATTGTTATAAAAATATTTAAAATTGTAAGTTTATAGATATCACGGTAATCCTTGTAAGGTTACAAATGATTTAAAGTTAATAGTTAAGGCTTTTATCTTTTTCATTGAAATTATTTTCTTATTAATGGGTATGAAATTTACATTTCAAGTCATGGAAAAGTCCTGAAATTGGCTTTCACAAAAGTAGTAGGCGCCCTTCTTCAGCTCAAGGCAAAACTTAAGCAAATATAACTCATTTTTGTATTTAAAAAATGTAGTTTTATTAAGTCTCATGGCCGAACCCCAACATTCTCCACATTCGCAATCTCAACGGTCAACGATATTTTCTGTTTTTATTATTTTTAGGTAATGTAGAAATATGTCAGTAAGGAAACTCAAATATTATTATATTTATATTAATTGCAAGATATTAATGTGTTTTTTTTTTTAAATTGTCTCCTGTGCTTTGTTCGGCTTCTGTCGTCAATGGTATTGGTGTTATTTTAATAATATTTCTTCTGAATTCCAAGAAACTTCATCAGATTGTTCTGCTCCTCGTTTCATTGGATATCTGTGTTGTGTTCATTTTTTCCTATAGTTAATAATTTCCGTAAATTACAAAATTTATATTTTTGTATTCGTTTGAATAAAGAGCACAAAACACAATAAATATAAGAAGATTAGATTAATTATAAATGGAAATGAAATAAAATTAAAATAGTAATAATAGTGAAAACAAATAAGGAAATAACAAAATAATTTAATTATCTTTGAAGAGTTTGGTCTCTTGTAAAGCTCCCAAGAAGTTCCTGCATACGAAAGCAGGATTTTCTGACTATTGAGTTCCTATTATTCCGACCATAAAGTGTCTATTTTACTAACACAAATCAGGAATAACAGATATTCAGCAAGCTGAAGGATCTGATGAAATCAGTCGGAATACAGAAGGCAATCTATTAAACCAACGCAACCACCTCTGGCGACAGGAGCCGCACGAATATGGATATCGTAATCATAATAGTAAATTATGCCCGATGAGTTCCGGGTTAAATCTGTTAGTTACGGTCGAATAACTGACACTTACCTCTGCTTGAGGGCACTTTATGACTGAAACCCTCCTTTACAGATTGTCTGTAATCTAGTGTTCTTTTTCTTCATGTTCTTCCCATTCAATAACTCTTTTAATACTTCAGCTAAACTATGAAAGAGATGAATTTGTGAAGAAATTTAAATTTTAATAAGTTAAATAAAATAAGTTAAATAAATAAGAAAGTTTAATAAGTTATCATCAAAAGCTCAGGTTCTTCCAGCATCTACTTTTATCAATTTTTTTTTTTTTAAATGCACAGAATATTTCAATTATTATATGCCGATTTGTGCTTTTAATAATATTGATCAAATAAAAAAAAATATTCAATACAGTTATTTAAGGCGGAAGGTTAATAATTGAAAAAGAGGAATTGCGTTTGCTCCAAAAACTTTCATTGCTACGACACGTTTCACTCCTCCTGGCATCTCAACAGAACCTTAACTCTTGGATTGTATAAAGTGTCTGACAGACAAAAGGGAAACGTCAGGGAAGTATGTTGGCAGCAGTGAGTATCAAGTATCTAAACGCTCACTGCTGCCAACACACTTCACTGAAATTTCTCGTTTGTCTGTCTGACTCTTTATACACACCAGAGGTTAAACCTATAATTATCACTGGTCACATCATTAAAATAAAAATATGACTAGGAATAATTATAGCTTTAAGCTCCTGATGGGGCGCCAGAAGGGCGTGAAACATGTTGTGACAATAAAAAGCAGATGTGATTTGATTTTTTAATTATTATTCTGCCAATGTATATTGAGGGATATAAAAGGTCATAATAAACTTAATATTAAAAAAACAAAACATTTATACCCCTTTTAAATTATAAAACTAATAATTAAGCTTATAAAATTTATTTATTAGTGAATTGCATATATATTTGCTTTGTGCATGGTTATGTGTTTGATTAGAATTTTTTTTTTATTACTGTAGAGAAGCATTGTAAATTGTTTGTTAACTTGTTGAGACTATATTTATAATATGGTTTGTTGTGATATTAGTTACCCAATTTAAGTCTAATTTGTTTAAATTATCCAGCCTAGTTGAGGTTCTTTTTGTCTTTTCGCCTTTTTGTCTTCTGCGCTGACACATTGTTATTGAAAAACAAAAACAACACCAAAGGTTGATTTAGAATTGAATAACTATAAATTTCATTATAGAAAAATAAATATAAAAAATTGCTCACATATCTTATTACACATGAATACAAGAAATAATGTGATAAAGTGGTTTATAATATTTTTAAATGCGGAGCCATAAGCCATAGCCGAAGTAGAATGAGAGTGTAATTGTGCATTGGCGCAGGGTCTGGACCCACCCCCTCTACCGTGTAGGAACTCGTCAACGATGCCCCCTCGACCGCCCCCAACTTCCCCGCCCCCGCTACCCCCAAGGCACTGCTTGCAACATTCGCAGAGTGCCGTTGAAAGGACATTCGATCTGGTAAGTTCAAAGCCTCATTATATCCAATAAATATCCTTTCAAATTTATAGGATGTGGCAGAAGTACTTATAATAAATTTAAATATTCTCTAATAGCCAATCATGAAATTATGTAAATGCTCTGTCCTCTTATCTAAAAGGTTTTTGGTAGAAGATCAGTAGAGACCTTATTGAACTATGAAATTAACTTATTTGTTATTTGAAATGGATGGTTATAATTTGATGATGTAAGGTTTTATTAAAAAATGGTGAAATTAATTATAACAAAGAGAATTTTGTTGTTCCAACTGTTTGTGAAATGTAAGGGAGTAGCATCAGCGAAAGCTTAAGACTGGTCTTCCAACAGAAGTGATACCAAGCAGCAACGTAACTACGTATAGTTGCTTAGTTGCTCCGTATTCAAGTGACTGATCCCATCGGGCCTCCACTGGACACGATTTGAACGTCGAGCTTTTCGCAATACAAATTATCAAACAATCGACCATATCCAATAACATTGGTCACCTGTTTTAATGCTCCCCTACATTTTGCAGGTGAGATTGCATCTCGGAAATTTGACGATTCATTGTCATTCAGAATGTTGGCAAATCGGACTCATTCCGTAATAATCACGACATTTTTCAGGTTACGCCTTCAAATCTTTGTTTCATCGAATGTATGATGTTAAAATTTTAGTTACGTTTGTTGTTAGGAAGTATTAGAAAAAACAATTTTTATTAACAGGTAAGAGGGACTCCCCGTGGTCTAGTGGCTAACACCTTAGATTCTCATGGTGTTAGATGGAGATGGTGGGTTCGGTTCCCACTGACGGCAGGAATTTTCTCATCTCAAGGCTCGTTGAGAAAATTCCTCGCTGCACCTTGGATGTAGGGGCTAATGGCCCAGATGTCAATGAATTGTTGAACAGAAGATAAGTTTTTAGCTCTTCTTATATTTTCGGAGAAATAAGTGCTTAAAATCTTCAATGTGTTAATTTTGTTCTTTTGAACAAGTTTTTGTCTCTATTTACCTCACTTTTTTTTTTTTCTAAATTACATTGTACAGTAATGTGTCATTCCGTGCTTCCTAAATAGATGCTTCATGTCGCTTCTTTGAATTAGCGTCTCATCGCGTCACTCGAAATCACATTTAGTGGAAGACCAGGCTTCCGTTCTGAATCAAGTTGGAAAATTCTATATTCACCATTCTTGAAAACCTTATAAAAACCAAAAATAAATATGTGAAAATTAAATTGTCCGAAGTTATTACAACAAAACCATTCATTAACTAAATGATGACAGTGGCTTTTATGTAAAATGATTGGCTCTAGTGAATGTTTACAGAGGACGTTCTTCTGAAGTATCCTGTACAATGAAAGAATTAATTTATTAAAATTAATGGTGGGTCAAATATTTTTTGATTGTCTGCATAATAATACGTACTAATTCAACATTTAACTATAAATAACATGACACTGAACTCTAATTAATAATTTTTATTGTGGTGGGGGTAATTTATAATTCAATTTATTTTTACATTTTTTTTCACTTGTTCTTTTTTAGTCTATTACTGGTTCATATATTTATTTCATCTTCCTTACCTTTCATTTTCTTTTTGTTACAAAAATTAAATTTACTTTATGAGAAATATAACTGTTTTAAGATATTTTTCCTGCTATAAGCATTTTCTATTGTTTCATTTTTTTTTTTTTTTTCTGTGTGATTTCTAAAACCCAAAATATCTAGTGACATGCGATTTCTGTGTACTTTGAATAAGGCATGTTTTTTGTTACTTTTTCTTTTCGTTCTAATATGCACTGCCTTTTAGCTTGCATTCACTTGCTGTAATTTCGACTGTGAAGTATTAATATTTTGTTTCTGTATTAGTAAATTATTTTATTTTCTTAATGACCAAAATATGCTTATAGGCTGGGCCTCAAGTACACCACCAACCTCACACGCATCAGAGGACTAAGTCGAGCCCTGATAACTTGAGTGTTAACTTATCATTAGCTGAAGGTAAGATTATTTCTCTTATCTATTATTTTAGAATAAATTAATGTTTTATTTATTTTAGTTTTTTTCTCATTTTGTTGATAAAACTATTTCTTTTGCTTTAGTCTCCCTTTATTAAATAGGTTGCAAAAATTAAATTAAAAATTAAACCATTATACATATGTTTACATAAATCTAGGTACAAAGCTATGTACATTTGATTCTTGATTTTTATTTTTTACTGTTTGTATACATCGTCCCAAAAATCTTGTTTTTCAGATTTGAACTTAATTTTTGTCTTAAATAATTAACTTATTAATGGCTAGTCCAAATCTCTGTCGTACTACCTTTATCAATTCTGTATCCATATTGGTTGAAGTATTTCGAAGCTTTAACACTTCTTCATTTCTTTAAGTTTTCCTTATCTTTAGGGATTGTGCTTACTTTTACGTACAAGTCCTACAATTGACATATTAAATAGTGCTGGAAATAATTAATCTTCTAAAACAACCAACAATTGATTCTGAGTCATGGAACGTAGTGATGAGTCAACCAGATTTCATTATTTTTATTAATCTTGTGGACAAGATAAGTCTGACACATTAATATTTTCCATTAGTTTGTGTCACAAGTAACAATGTCACTTCCTTAGTTCTTTGAGTACATATGAAGTATCTTCTCCGTGCTGTTCGCAGTTCTCCCTTGTTTTTCAGATTTGTATAAGTAACTATAAGTCCTTGTTAATGGGCTTTTAATTTTATTTATTCATATGAATAATTTTTTCTTGAGACTGGTTAAGTTTATGATGATAGAGTTTGAGTTAAGGGTTAATTGTATTATCTAAGAATTTTAGGACGGGTTATCTACAGGTTACCACCCTTTTCTTGCCAGGATAGGGGTGATGCCTTTTCTTTTTTCTAAAGAAAAGCCATTACCCTTATAGTGGGAATCGAACCCACGGCCCTTGGCACGGAGTGTTTCATGCCTTAACACTCACGGCTACCGGGCCTCAAAGATAGAGTTTGATAGTTTTATTGATTGGAGGCTATTTTTGTACACTTCCTGCTTGCTTATTAAATACTAAATCTACTTTTTTCTTCTTCTTTTTGAAAGTGATATTTTAATGCAAATATTGATAATATTTGAGGAGGTAAAGTTAGAGCATATGTATACAGTAGAGTCCCGCTAATCCGAACAGGATTAGTGAACAAAATAATTTTTATAACATTTCTGAACAGGAAATAGTTATGAAAACAAGTTTTCCAGGCTCATTGTACATCTAAGAAACTTGTAATTTTTTAATCTTGCTGTGGACCTAAAAGTCCAAAATACAGCCTTACTTAAAATTGAAACAAGTTCAAATTTATTCACATATCAATGGCCTTGAATGAAAACCTCGTATTTAAAAAAAAAAAGAAAAAAAGTATATTATGGCTACTGAGAAAGATAAAAGATTTGATTCTTTGTCGATAGAGCCCAGCATGAGTAAGATTAAGTTTCTTTGATACTCAAGTATTGTGAAATAGGAGCTTTTCCATCTAATAACGTATAAAAGTCATTAAGGTTTTTTTTTTGTTTTTTGAGATACGAGGTTTTCATTCTAGGGTGTCGATATGCAGAATGTTCTGCACAGCATTTACACAGAAATTTAAAGGCAAACCATTATTTAAGAGGATAGAGACAGTGATCTTCTAACGCAAGGAACTAAAAAGGCTTGAAGAAAAAACGTTTTGCCAATGCCGCATAAAAATAATATCTGTTGTGCTTACATCAGTGTGGTCAACATAGCCCACAGCGAGATTAAGTTTAAATTGAAGTGTACTTGAATACGTAATTTCTTGCCCTTAATTCTTGACACTTCAGACACTTAACAAGTCTCATAAAGTCAATATATGGCATTATATGACAAAACTCCGCCTAATCCAAACAGATCAAACATATTTTTTGCCCTTAAAAGATTTAGAATAAATAATATTCACAAGATAAATTAACACTATTATACTTTTAAGGTTTTATTAATGTTAATAATTTTTTTAAATGTTCTCTTTTCAGCTTCAAAAAGGTTGATAGCTTCAGAATCAATGAATGAATTGTGTTTTCCGAAACGATCGAAGGGCGGAGTGGCGTGGGAAGTTGATCCACCAAGTGGACTCACACCTCCTGGAACTCCACCTCCGCCCTATCAACAAGGTCAGAACTCGCCTGAACACACCTATACGCTTATACCTGATGACGATCCTGTCCTTCCGGTAAGTTCTCATTGTATTAACAAAATAACTAACCAAAATATTATCGGGCGTGACGATCTTTGTCAAAATTTGGCCCTCCGCCACCATCTTTGATCATTCTTCTCGATCTGTTCCTAGGCTCCAGAAGTTCTGAATTCCTAGCTCCCAAGACGGATCCTCCTCCACGTCAAGCCTTCCTCTCTTGATGATTCCCATAACACCTTACCTTGCGCTTCCATCCTTTCTACCTTATCAAAGTAAAGTTTGTTTTTGAAAGGTAGAGTGATTCAAACTTACAAATACTAAGCCATCTTGGCTTCGCCAGATAGACTGCGCACTCGGTATACCTGGCAAAGGCAAAGTGGAAAAATTTGTACTTCGTAAAACCACTTCAATCGTTGAAGAATGAAACCAAATTCCAACATTAATACTAGGATATATTTATTATCTATATTTATTTATTCATTTTGTTGTGAGCTTCATATCTTAGGGGATGAACTCATGACTAACAAAAATTTAATATATCTGTCCTGTATATAAAGAATCGAGAAAAACAAGAACAAATTCGTGGTTTTTCTTTATAATTTGAACCTACTTCTGCATATTAAATATTACCTCTTATGTGACCCTTCTAGCTATCACAAAGTTGTTTGCCTGTTTAAGAAGGTTTTCCAACTCTTAGATATTATTTTCATCCTTTTCGTATTTTATTTCTGTAAGGAGAATGTTTGAGAAATATTTGGAGTTAATTGTAAATTACAATTTTGTATTATAAACTATAACAAGCTAACTGTTAGGCTGTCTGACCAAAAATGGTGTTTCTTTTGGCAACTAAGGGGATGAGGGTTTTAGGTATTGTCAATATTGATCCCAATTCTGTTTTGACTGAATTAAGTTAATGCTTGTCTTACCTTACTGTATTTCCTTTGTTTCAATGATTGCCTTGAAAGTTTGGTGAGCTAATACCTAGATAAAAATAGTTTCATTCCTTTTGTTGTTCTATTTGAGGAAGTTATTTTTAGGTTTCCTCAGTAAATTTGTATATCATAAAAATAATACTGTGTATGTTTATATTTAAATCATAAATTTTATGATGAATTTCTACTTATAATTTTGAATGTTTGAAAAAAAAAAATCAGACGGCGCATGTGCCTTAGTTTATATGAATTTACTATTCCAAAAATACACGTTAAGATGTGTAATGTATTTCTTTCAGATGACATCAGGGGAAATGCTTGACCAATCACCAGTTAAGGGAGGAAATTTAGTTGTGCATAATGCAACACAAGTACAGCAACAAATTATTTCGATGGAAGATGAAGATATGTCTGATCAAGAAATGGTAATTATGGCTTTCTACACGAAATTATTAAAGCCTAAGATAATCGAGAAATTCTTACACATTGCATCTTAAATTAATTATATTAAAACTTACAATTTCTGGTACAAAAAATACTTTATCTAATTTGAATGGTTAAGTTTGTTAACCAGCAGAATCTATCCATTGAAACATCGTTTTTGGGGTGAAATTTGTGCGAAAAAAATTGTGTTTACATTTTTAATTCAATAGGCTTCCAGGTCCGTGTTTTATAAGTTATTGAATGTTGGGAATCTAATACAACCATTTTCAAGGTCATATCTATAACTTTTTTAGAGAAATAAACTTTTCTTGGGATTTTCGGATATTTTCATATACAGTAGACTTTCCATAATCCGGCATCGTCGGGACCGGGGTACAGTCGGATTAGAGAAAACGCTGGATTAGAGAATTCAGTTAGAAGCGGTCACTTACGTATTTGAAAAATTTTATGAATTGAGGATATAATAATAAGAAAAATTTTTATTGTTGCATATTTAAGTAAAACTTAGTAGAAACACAAGTTCCTGCCTGTAAAACAAAACACATATGCCGTCTGTGACTTCCTCTGAATGAAATACCTCGAAACAAAAGTTTGGTTAAGTTTTCTAGGAACACTCGAGCAGGTCTAGCTCCGGCCAGTTCCGTGATCCGTCACTCATTCCTCTCGGAGACCGCCCCGCCGGATTAGAGAGCGCGACGGGTAAGAGAACACCAGATATGGGAGAGTCTACTGTATATCTCGGAACCGGTTTGGAAATCGAAGTAAATGTAAAGCAAAAGCTTACTAAATTTCATGAAAAATCTGTTCTTTTGGAATTTATGATGATGGTGATCACGTTCGGAGAAATTGCTTGAAATTCGGAAGTGTGTTTAATTTTTTAGAATGTTTTTTCGTCTGTTTGCCTCAGTTTTTAATTGGTTGTTTTTTTCTTTGTTCAAATTAACAGTAAAATGAGTATTTTAGTAAAACAAACTGATTAAATGAGAAACGTAGTTGTAATAGTGTTTTCCTAGAGTGAAGTTGAGAAGGGCACAGGGAGTAATTTCCCTTAGGACACGGTCAGTTTCCTGTTGTGCCACTAAAAATCTTTCTTCCCAGATTTCTATGTTTTTACATATGTTTACATTTTTATTGAACGCTCAAAACAAAATGTTTACTAATGAGTCTAGCTGGCCGTTGAGTTTATAAGAAGTCAAGGAATGGTTGGGATTCGGCTAAGAGATAGTCTCTCTTAGCCGAATCCCAACGCATTCACTGTTTCTAATGCGCTAAGCTGACGCATTTCTTGCGAATCAGACTTTCTATATTTACTTCTTTCTTCACCGTTATATAGCTTAGAAACCATAGTATTGATCTTCAAAACCATCATGGTTACTGATTCCAATAGCAAATGAACATTCATATGAAATTTTGGAGTCCCGGTGACCGTGAATGTTAAGGCGTATGCATTCCATGCCTAAGGTCGTGGGTTCGATTCCAACTAGAAGTAGTGGCTTTTCTTTAAAAAAAAAAAAATAAAAAAAAAAAAAAGGCAGCACTATTTTGTAAAAAGAGCGGTAACCTATAGATAACGTATTCTAAAATTCTGTGTCAATAATAAATGGACATTAAAATTTAAATAAATTATCTTGCAACAAATAATAAAATTATATATGCTTAATGTTAGTTATATTAATGTTTACATTTATTTCAGACTCAAACTGAAGATCATGGACCTTTTAAAAGTCTTTCAAAGTTGTGGACTCATCAGGCACATCTTGCTGTCTTTCTGAATTATGTGATTTCAAATAGTGATCCTGCTAGTTTGGTAAGTATATATTTCTTTGTTGTGTCTATATTTCTTTTCACAACTGTCTTCTGTTTAATAAATGCTGTTTATGTATCTCTACACCTGTAATGTTTATATGTATATATTAATTGATAGAGATTTATCAAAGTAAATTGATTAGTGTAATTTTTTGCAGTTATTTTATCTAGTGACTGATCTTTATAAAGAAGGAAGTGCCAAAGAAATGAAAAAATGGGCTTATGAAATCCATTCAAGTTTTTTAGTTCCTGGAGCTGTGAGTATCTTTTTTTTAATATATTATAAGTCGTTCCGTTAGATGGAATAGTTCTAATCCCGCATGCGCAAAATTCTCAGGGAAAAATTCCGGACAGTTCCGCCATTTGCATTCGCTTTACAATTAACAACACTCTACTTTAAACTCAATAAAAACTGATTATGTCTCGTTTAGGACCAGGGAAGGCTTTGAGAGGTCAGGCAAGGGAGGTATTGTTTAATATATGTCAATACTTAGCCAAAGCTAAGGCTAAAAACAATTTAAGCTCTAGCCTTTTCAAATAGATGGTTTAGTTAGAGGGAAAATGGTGTGGCCTATAATCCCCGTGCAAGAAATTGGCGGTAAAAATTTTATCTGTTATAATCTTCTCACTAGGAGGTTTTAAACGTTTTTAGTCTTAGCTTTGGCTGAGTATTGTTAAATATTAGACACTATTTCCTTTGACTGGCCTCTCAAAGCCTTCCCTAGTCTTAAACGAGACATTATCAGTTTTTATCATTTTTTACGTATCATGTTGTTCCTTGAAACGGGAGTTTGCAAATAGTGGAAACGTCAGGAATATTTCCTTCAAAATTCTGAGCATGCAGAATTGGGCTTCTGTCTGCCTGATCAGGCTATAGTCCAGTGCTCTAATACTGAGCTAACCTCCTCCCATAACAAATTAGGAGAATAGTTAAATCAAGAGATTTTGTTTTGATTTTTATTTTTTTGTTCTTTCTTGCAGCCCTTGAGACTAAACAATGTCGACGAGAACGTTGCAAGGGAGATAGATGATGTGTTATTAAAAGAGTCTGACAAAGAAGAAATACTGAGGAAGGTAAGTGAAATATGCGAAAATTTCGGAAGGTTCTGGTCTCCCAAGCAAAAGTGAGGTCCGCATGCATCCTGGTCATTTCTTAAAAGTCAAAAAGGAATGTATCATTCCATTATCAAGCCAATGTATGGCTGTTTATAAGATATAAATAATGAATAATTTGGCTTTGTGAATATCAACTTGTCCAGTTTTAACAATCGGAAATTAGGTGGGCATCAATGTGCTCTTTGGTGAGGAAAGACTGAGGTCAGAAGGTTCATGGATATCGAGGTAGAAATTTTGTGCAAAGGATTATTAAGAACAGCAATTTGTATGAATTTAGGTTAACCTATTGCAATCCTGAAGTTTAATAAGGAATTACTATATTAGGCCATTTTAATTATTTAAAGGACTATAGATAAGAAATCAAATTATAGATAGTCGAGTTTTGGTCATTATTGTTAATAAATTTACATTGTTAAATGAAAATAAGTCTTTATTGACGTTTTGGCTTGATTTTCAAGCCTTCATCAGCGCTATAAAACAAAAATGGACAGAATAAGTACTAATAATATATGAATATAAATAATTAATATGAGAGGGGTCTCTAGTGGCTAGCGCCTTAGATTCATAAGCGGGAGATGGTGGGGTCTCGTTTAGTACCAGATAAGGCTTTGAGAGGTTCAGGCAAGGGGGGTCGTGTTTATTGTTTATCAATACTTAGGCCAGGGGTGCCCAACCCAAATCGGTTGGTGGGCCTAGTAAGCATTTACTAAACTGAAGTGAGCCGCACATATCAAAATAGAACAACAAATTATCCAAAATATTTTATTACTTTAACATTAATGTGACACTTGTTTTTGTATTTATCTTGAGATTTTTTTTTAATATCAACTGATAATTTAGTCGAAACACATTTTAGTTACAACCGTCTCTAGTCCTTATGTCTAAAATAATATACACTATTAGAAACATCAATTTTGCCGCAGGTTGGGCATGCCTGACTTTGGCAAAGCTAAAGCTGAAAACAATTTAAACTATAGCCTTGTTACCTATAGTAATATAGTAACGGTTATGAGGAACCTCGTTCCTGAATAACTAGGGAGGTAATAATCACTCAACAAATACTGGGTTGTAAAATTAAAGTAATTTATTATTCATGAGCAAGCAAGACAAAATAAATAGATCTTCATGCATGAATAAATAATAAAAACATACTGCAGATAATAATTGTGAGTTAATAATATAAAATAAAAGTACTCTACTTGAAGCTAAATATAAAAAAGAAAGCATGACTAGGGAAAATAATAAATCAGGATATCTAGAATGAGAAATGAAATAAGAAATCTTAATAAATAAATAACATGCAATACACAATGGTGAGTGCTCTCTTTAACCCTTAGAATGCTAGCGGATCTGAGAGGGACCGACCGCCGGGTGCTACGAGCTTTGAGAGCTGATCCTACCCCCAGTGCTAGCCTATTTTCCACCCTCCGCGTGCGACTTTGGTTTGGAACAAGACTATACTCAGTCAGAGCTCCCGCCTTGGGTCGCTCTTATTACGTAGATATATAACAGGGAACATGCAAAATTTCTTGTTTTGTTGTAATTTAAGATGCTAATTTCATTAATTGTGTGTACTTTAGTGTGACCTTTTCAATTATTATAACAAGTTTCTTATTAAAATTAATAAATAAACAGTTTCTAAAATAATATTTCAATTGTTTCCGAAATATTTTAGTTTTAAATTTAGCACTATTAGCCTTGTTAGTATGAATGCACCCTTTTATCAAAATATTCATGAAAACACTTTCTCTTCTCTTCATTTTACCCATTTTATGATTTATATCATTGTTATGATTCTTCAATTTATTTAGTAATTTTTTTAAAATATTGATTGATCTTTATTGATAATTTACAATCTGTACAGTTATGTACAATAAGTAATTATTTAGTAAATAACTGGGTCTTTTTTTACTAAAAACTAATCATTTTATTTTTATATGCAACTCATAAAACTGGTTACGTCCAATAATTACTTGCTGGAAAAAAACAACACTTTTTTAAAATTTGTGTTTTGTATTTATTTTAAAAACAAATTTATTTATAATAAGTAGTATAGGCGCTAATGACCTACATGTAGATGCGCCGTAAAAAAATAATAATAAAAAAAATAAGTAGTATATTAATTACTATTAATTAGTAAATAGTAATATAATAATAAAGTAATGAATTAGAAATAAATAGTAGGTATATAACAAAAATATTAATAATAAACATATAAATATAAAAATAAATAATAAACCAAAACTAGTACTGAGAAATATTTGTTAGGGTCATATTTCCCCACACCTAATTTAGCCTAAAGGTGGGAAAAGGTTTGGCAAATTTTAGTAAAGTGTCTGCAAACAATAGAAATAACAACCCAACCCCTGCAGGTAGCTGCCTTGGTACAGTCTGAATTGGTGATAATGGACCCTTCAGGTGGTCTAGGACACTCCGCTCGAGATAAAGTTAGCTTCCACTCACAATAAAACCGGGAAAAACACACGTAAAGACATTCTTCTGCTATCTAACGGATAGCTAAGTAACTAGACTAGTTGTACAGCGTGATACAAGAGATCTCTGGGCTTTCTGGAAGCAGAGATTATACAAAGAATATGAAAACGAATATATTCGTATGTCGCACTCTGAGGAATGTCCCGGCTGCACGAATATATTCGTGCTTCGCACTCAGAGCATTTTTTTAGAGAACGAATATATTCGTTTATAGCACGGAAAGGGTTAAATAAATAAATAATACTGATTACAACTAATGACCATAGGTAAAGGTTGAGTGGGTTTTTTTATTGGTCCAAAATTTGTCGCGCACAGTATAACATTACAATACTACATTGTTCAAGAAATAAAACTACAAACTACTGAAAAAATGTGCGATTCCAGGAATCCGAAGGGTAACGTCTATCGGCTTTATCCAGCGCACAATGAAGCCTTACTTCTTAGTCTCTTAAAAAAAGGTAGGGACAACAGAAGCAATTATTCACTGATGACGGTAGCTCCCGCTACAGCCTGTTCAAATTGATGGTGAATTTGCAAGGAAAAGGGTGTGGCCTACATTCTTTTGAAAACTCCCTTTGTGATAACATCACTGGGAGATTTCCACTTGTTTCTTTAATACACTATAAACTCATTTTTTATTTTGTTTACGAAGTGATAAACGATTTTTAATTAGTCAGAATATAAAGTAAAATATTTCAGATTGAATGAAGTAGGTTAGAGTATTGGTTACAGTTACTTCAGCTCTCTAATTTGCCACTGAAGGAAGATTGAAAGGGAAATATCCCTCAACAGTACGTTCATTCAACTTCGTTTATTGAACTTTTCCGTGTATATGGACAAGCTATAGTACTTGTTCTGTTAATTTTTTGTTTTATAGCCCTGACAGAGGCTTAAGAATTAAGCCAAAACTTTATATAAGCTATAAAAACTTGTTTTTAATTTTAAATTTAGATTTAATAACAATTATGGCCGAAACTCGTCTTACTCCAACTTGATAAGACATATCTCAAGGGACTTAATGGTTGAAAGTTTACTCTGTCAATTTCCTATAATATTGAAGGGTTTGAAAAAAAAGTAGAAAAAAGCTTAAAAAAAAAATCACTTTTAAAATGCTTTTATTACAATTGATAATTTTTTCCTATTAGCAATTAACCTTTAAGTATTATAACTATTTTCAGAAAAAAGTGAAGATTATGCGCTCTATAAGTGATGCCCTGAGGGACAAGATCAAGGTGTTGCCTACTGGACTTCAGGCACGTGGATTTGTTAATCTCACTCTTACTTGGGATACCTATTCACTTTCCTGTTAGAATTTGAGATTTTTTCCTTTTCAGAAATGGAGGAATCCTCCATTCAGATAATGGAGGTGTCTCTAGATGGATGTGCAGACTTTTCTTGTTTCTTTTATTTATTTATATACACACATAAATTCATACACAATAAAAGGTGTGACAACGGGCGGATGTGATTCTATTCCTCATTTGCGACGTAAACGTTTTTCTAGATCAACGCCCACGTCCCTGCCGTTTGGAATAAATCGCTCATTTTCTGACTTCTTGATGATTTTCTATTTCTCATTAACCCTTTCCGTACCAAGATAGGCATGCGTTGAGGAGTTCTACTTTACGGGATACTCGCAACCAGCCTTGGGCCTCTCTGTTCGGGATACTTTTGCCACTCATAGCTCCTTGACTTTGAGCGACCTCCTCGTTGAGTTTTAATTGGGGGGGGGGGTAGAAGTTTGAGTTTGAATTATTTTTATGTAGAATAACTTTATTGAAAAGAAAGTTATATTGTATGCACATATGTATAATAAACAAGTGAAATGTATACTCAATAAACATGGTGTTGACAAAGGTATAAAAACTTACGATAATTTGACAAGGGGTGAGAAGATAAAAGTGTTGAGAGGGTAACAAGATGTAATACGCCTGAAAAGCTCACACCCCCAAAAATTGCATTCAAATACCCTCATATGACAGGTAGTAGACATAGGCTATGGTAATGCTAGATAGCTCTCAAGTTGAGAACTGAGAAGAGAAAGATCGTGAGAAATTTGAGGAGCTCTTGACCGCTGGACAAGTCAACGGTAGGTGCATCTTGTCTTTCTTCCGACTTGTACACAATTCAACAGTACGTGGGTCTCGTCTTTCTTCGGACTTGTACACAAGTCAATGGTATGTGGGTCTCCTCTTTCTTCCGACTTGTACTCAAGTCAACGGTATGTGGATCCCGTCTTTCTTCCAACTTGTACAGAAGTCAACGGTACGTGGGTCTTCTCTTTCTTCCAGCTTGTACTCAAGTGAACGGTATGTGGGTCTCCTCTTTCTTCCGACTTGTACTCAAGTCAACGGTATGTGGATCCCGTCTTTCTTCCAACTTGTACAGAAGTCAACGGTACGTGGGTCTTCTCTTTCTGCCAGCTTGTACTCAAGTCAACGGTATGTGGGTCTCCTCTTTCTTCCGACTTGTACTCTAGTCAACGGTATGTGGATCCCGTCTTTCTTCCAACTTGTACAGAAGTCAACGGTACGTGGGTCTCGTCTTTCTTCCGACTTGTACACAAGTCAACAGTACGTGGGTGTCGTCTTTCCTCTGACTTGTACACAAGTCAACGGTACGTGGGTCTCCTCTTTCTTCCGACTTGTAATCAACTGAACGGTACGTGGGTTTCCTCTTTCTTCCGAACTGTACACAAGTCAACGGTACGTGGGTCTCGTCTTTCCTCTGACTTGTACACAAGTCAACACAACGGTTCACAGGTCCCACCCGCTCTCAACTGCAGGAGCAGTCAACAGTAGAGATATGGTTAATTAATTATCTCTGGAATATACAGTCTGTAAATATTTTGAATTCATCATCAACCTTTTTCAATGATTCTTCAAATCTTAAATATGGCCATCTTACAGAAAATTTGATGCTCTTTAAAATGGTAAATTCGAAATTACCCCAAATCCTATATTCTAGGGATAATAGCTATTCATTTAACAAGACATTGAAAATAACTATGAAATCAGAAATGTGTGATTTCTTCTAAATAACGGGGAATAAGACCTTGATCAAGAAAAGTGTTTTTGTTACAAACGAGGTTTTGAATCACGTCATCTGAAATTCAGGCTCTAATGGCTTATAAAATTATTTTTTTCAAAGAACAAAAAAAAAAAAGAAGAAAAGTCTTGTTTCATCCCCTCCATTGGACTGCTTGCAAGTTTTTATTGTGCACTCTAGAAATAAAATCAAAACTGAGTAAACTTTAGTAGTTTTCTAAGTAGATTTTTATATCTAATCATGATCAAAATATGTTCTCAGTTTTTTATATTATTCTCACTCTTTTTGTTTAGCCAAAGAAAAATGTTTGTTGAAAGAAAAATTTCTTCGCACTGCTCTTAAATAGTATAACCATTTTCATTTAATTAATTCTATTATTTGTTTGGATAACAGTTTTAGTTGTTGTTTTTTAACCAATACTTCTACAGCTTTTAGCCATTACTTTTAAATAATGCTTGTAACCATTATTTTTCTTTTAACCATTGCTTTTACTTTTTTTAAAAACCAATACAGCAAACTTCCTTATCCGGGATTTGATCTTTCTTGAAATATATACAATGAAATCTGAAAGAGCAGTAATATGAAAGTTTAAGCATCACAACAGGAAGCTGATTGTATCCTAAGTGGAAATATTACTTCATTCTCAACGTTTGGTCGTACACATAATAGAATTTTTATTTAGTCCTTATCAATCCTATCTACCAGGTGTCAAAATTGGCTCCTTCAAATTTTAAATACAGTGGAGTCTCATTTATACGATACTCACTTATACGAAACATTCAGTTATATGGAGAATTTCTCGTTCCCCGGCAAAACTCCATTTAATCCTGTGTAATGAATTATTCACTTGTGCGATATTCAGTTATATGCAATATTCGCTTATACCGAAGATAATTTGTTCCCCTGGTGTAAATACTATTCAGTTATACGAAGAGACAACAGCTTTTCCACGAAATGTTTTCAGACTTACCAGTGACTTGCCCCCACCAGTCTCTCTCTCAATCATCTCAGTTCTTCCTTGTCTTTCTAGCAGTCCAGCCGTGTTCTATGCACTCTATCTTGTGTGATTTCCTTCGTTTCCGATCTAATAACACGGCACCTGTCAGTGATTCATCCCCCATCCAATCTCTCGTTTTCCAGTTCTCTATACAGTAGTTGTTCTAGTAGCCGTGTTCTATTGTGTTTTTATGATTAAAAAACAGGAACAAAACTAACGCTTGTAGACAAAATAAAAATACTAAAAGAAGTTGATGACAACCATAACTAAACAAAACTAGACAGAGCTAAATGGTTAAAATTACATTTGTCAAGCCGTCCGACTATTATCGATAAGAGAAAAGGAATCGAGGAGAATTTTGTAATATGAAACTTGAAAATAAAATAACGTATAATGTTATCTGACAACAAATATTTACAATCAATAAAATTGTGTCTTTTTTTTTATGAAGAATTTATTTTACTTTAAAATAGCCACAAAACCTAGTACTATTCAGTTATACGAAATATTCACTTATATAAAACATTTTCCGTTCCCCCTCACAGTTGTGTAAGTGATACTCCACTGTATATGCATTTATATAATGTGTATACCTCATAGCGGACACAATTTTGGTTCTTTCGCACCGAATCTCAGCCTACAACATTCATTATAACAAATGATTAGATGAGTTTTTTGATCAGCAAAATCAGGGGAACCACTATTCCTGACAGATCAATGTATCGTTGGCGGGCATAATTTCTGTTTTCTTGCAATGAACCTTGCGACATTATATTCAGAGTTAATGAGAGATATATTACCTGAATATAAGTTAAATCGGCCCATCAGTGGTGATTTACCCTGTAACCAAATTTTTGTAATAATTTCTTCTTTACAACTATACTGAGTAGATGTTGTGCATAAATAATGAAAAAAAAAAAAAAAAAAAAAAAAAGTTTTGTGAAAATAATCAAAAACTTTCTATTAGAATGTTTGGGTTTCCTCAAGAATTGAATTATTAATTTTATTATACCAGCTGATATGTTTGATTCCGTGAAACAAAACTTGGTCTGAGGTTAACTAAAGAGACAAATCTATCGTGAATGTAACTAATATTAATATATCAGCATGCCTCAAATCTCAAACGTGCTGTGATAACCATAACGTTGCTGTCTGTTTTAACCATATTTTTTGTGCTTTTAACTTCAATGACTTCATAATCTCATGCGAAGATAATTTTTTAACTCGTGCTAAAAATTATATTGCCTGTAGCATTAACAACTCTTTTTCTTGTACAACTAACCGTTTATACTTCCTTCCTATCTAGTGGAGCATGTGAAGAAAATATATTTAAAGTAAAATGTAACTAAGAGTGGATGATTATTCCAAGCAATCTCACTTTGAAAAGTAAATTACTTTAAAATTTGACAAAATTATTTATTTTTACAGATATTTTGGAAAGCCAGACAAAAAGCCAAAGAAGAACTCAATGAACAATTAGCAGATTTTCAAGCTAAGCGGACCGCGGGTTTAGGAACACTATTTGGACCTCGAGATACTGAGCTTGACGAAAGCATACATGACAAAGATAAGGAGTTAAAAATCATAGAGAACATCCTCATTCCAAAATTGAAGCCCTATTTGTAAGTTCATTTTTATATAAGTAATATGTTTGTTTTGTTTTTGTACATGTTTAACCCATTTGCTGCTATTAAGATCTGTGTGCTTGGTCGGCATGCCTCAAGTTCTACTAGCACAAATCTTTGAATCTGAACTAATGCTGCTCTCAAATTTTTTTGCCTCCAGCGGTATCTAAGTTAACTAGTAGACTCTAGCCAGTAGATAGTGTAGGCATCACCTTTTCAAACTATGCCAGTTTTATGGCCGTTAGCCCTCAAACCTTTTTTTATTATTGTAATTCGGCAAAAAGAACTAAGCACTGAGTGGTTGTTGATGCACCAGCTCTGTGGCACCCATGCAAGGTCAAGCCTTGCACTGCTTAGCAGCAAATTTGTGAAGTGAAAACTTTTAGCGGATATAGGATATAGTGGTTGTTCATTACAAGAAAACACCCACGATTGTGCTGTGAGAATAATGCTCAGATTCATGGAAAAAAGATGGAAGTTTCTCTAGATCAGTCCATATAAAATAAAATAATTTTATTTGATACACAATTTTTATTTATAGCACTTTGTAGTTATTTTGTGATAAAACATTTGGTTCTCTGAAGATGGCACATGAGCGGCTGAAAGTACTTAGCTACTAAATGCATTTAGTGTGAAAGAAGTCTAACTGTTTTCATTTTGTTTTAATCATAAAAATCACTTATAATTTTAAATATACTTTTACATTAAAATAAAAAAGTTATATTGGAAAAATATATTAATAGAGAAAATATATTTTAAAGATATGTGTTTATTATCTAATGTTACTTATTACATTAATATTAACTCACCAAAGTTAAGTGATCTCAGGTGCCAGTGCTTGGATGATAAAGTGACAGTGGCATTATAAAAGGTTGGCAACCCTGCCTCTAATAGCTCAATAGTTGATTTGCCCTAAAACTACAAAATAAAAAAAATATATACTCTTGTATCACTTAATGTTGTTAAACAGATTTATATTGAATTAAACAATAGATTTAATTACTGTAACATTATTATTTAATTTTAGAAAATATTTAATTGAATACATTTTTAATTTTTATCATTTTTTGGAGGAAAAACGAGATATTTCTGTATATTTTAAAATTGTTGTGTGTGGATTTGAGTTATTTTGAAGGCATTTAGAAATAATTAACTGCATGTTTCTTTTACAGGGAGGATATTGAACGAGGCATTGTTGACGACCGAAGGTTTTCTACGGGAGCAGCCCTTGGGACAGTGATGGGAAAGGTCTTTGGTCTTCGAGGTCCTCACTTTAATTCTCTGCTCGAAAGATGTCTCACTTATGTCTCTAAAGATAAATCTTTAAAAGCCAAGCTCATCGGTAAAACAAGAAAGGTAAATACAATTTAATTTATTCGAGTAATCGACCTTATTAACTCCTGAGATACAGTATTTAAGTGTGTTTTTATTATTTTCAGGTTACTACAAGGGGACATCATTGTGTGGCGCATCAGTATTATACAGTAACTTATTGCAATCACTGCCAGCTAATTATTTGGGGCATCGGACCTCAAGGTTACCAATGTACAAGTAAGTATAAGAATATTACTGTAAAAGAAGCAATTTAGGTTCTTAAGTAATACTTAATGTATATACTTAGCGAGCAATGATATTACATGCCGAAGTTGCTACAAACCCGCCCATTGATTTGAGCCTCCACGGTTGAATAATTTATGCTTTCCATCCTTGTTTTTTGATCCGGGCTTTGACTTGCTCTACCTGAGAACAAATTTTTTTATTTTTTTTTGTATGACCTATATGTAATATAGATTTGCTTTTTTTTATTATAGTAAAGACTTACTTTTAATTTTTTTTCTTAATAAATCCTTACTAATTTGTTTCCTCTGCTATTGTGTTATTCAGTTGGCGACTGTTTCTCTACATGATAATTTTTAAAGCAAGGGCGTGCACATAAAGTATCATTAATCAGGGAAGTTCAAGGAGGGTTATAAAATTTCTTTGTCTTCAGAATTCGGTAAAACTACATTGAACTGCCAAGGCAAAACTTTTCTTGTAGTCGACAGCAGTTGATTGCTAAACAGCCAAATAACATGTCTAGTTGTCATCCACAGTAGGAGCTCAGCAGCGTTTGACTTGCCCAGCAGTTGACCGCAGTTGTTGCTTGGCAGTTAAAGGGTTAACCAGCAGATTCATCCCACTACTAACTATAGTCTGATCAGATATACGTAAAAGTTCAATTCCGCATGTGCAAAATGCTGAGGGAAATATTTCTTACGGTCCCACCATTTGCAAACTCCAATTTCAAGGAACAACACGATACGTGGAACATTATAAAAACTGATTATGTCTTGTTTAAGACTAGGGAAGGCTTTGATAGGTCAGGCAAAGGAAATAGTGTCTAATATTTATCAATACTTAGCCAAAGCTAAGACCAAAAATGTTTTAAATGTCCTAGTGATAACAGTATTACAGAGAAAAATTTTACTGCCAATTTCTTGCACGGGGAATATAGGCCACGCCCTTTTCCCTCCAACTAAACCATCTATTTAAATAGGCTATAGCTTAAATTGTTTTCAGCCTTAGCTTTGGCTAAGTATTGATAAATATTAAACACTATCTACCTTGCCTGACCTCTCAAAGCCCCTTCCCTGGTCCTATACGAGACATAATCAGTTTTTATTAAATTCAAAGTAGCATATTTTTCATTGTAATGCAAATGGCGGAACCCTCGGGATGATTTCTCTCAGAATTTCGCGCTTGTGGAGTTAGAACTATTCCTTCTTACTGAACGGGCTTTAGACATTTTCAAGATCTTTTGTTAACTTCTAAATGTCGGATTGAGCTAAAAGTTGTTTCACAAGTTCGAGATTCATCTAAACTGAGATATATAAATTTTAGTTCAGTTTGTTGTAGATGAAGTATTAAAAAAAATATATATATATTATCAACTAAGCATGTTTTATTTTTTTTTAGTATTCATTCTTAGATATCTCAGAAATGGTGGCAAAATCATGGATGGGGACAAGGTGATATTTCAAAGTCTAATTCAACTTACTACAGATTGACAGGCATAAATTTTGATAGGTCAATCTCAGTTAGGAACAACGCTGCTTGAAGTTTCAGAATTGTTTGTTTTATTTCCATTGAACACAAAATATAAAGAATTTCTAATCTAAGTTTTCTATTCAAAATGATGATACAATGATAAATTATTTATAAATTTTAAAATGAAAGCAACTGATTTATCCTCTGACTTATTTCAGATTGTGGCCTGAACATTCATAGGCACTGTGTTAATGTTTTGGACGAATATTGCCCTGGGCCTATGGTTAAAAAAGAAAAAGGCAATGATCGAATAAGTAAGCTCATGGAAAAGATAAGACCCGAGAACACTAAAAGGAAGCCTAGCTCACAAAATCTTATTCAAGGTAAGTTTTTCTTTCATTTTTTCTAAAAATCTGTGCAAATATATTAAACATTTGTGACTGAACATTGCATAGAATGAACCCATTTCATGATATATTTCTGTTTCAAACATTAAAGATAACAATTTCAAGAAAGGATTAGCAATAAAATTCAAGTAAGGGATGTTTAAAAAATAACAAAATAAAACTTTTAGTTAGTTTTAGTTACATAATTTACACCGTCCTCTGTAATATCAGCATGCCAGTGGCAACCGTATTAACAATTGTTTTGTTTTGTGTGTTTGTATTCTCTATTTTGTTTGATCCAACCAATGTTAAATATATATGCTAATTTAATTAATATTAACAGGTAAAAAATATAAGTTATTTATTCAGATAACGAATATAATTTATAATTTCTCTATTCATTTTTGACCAGTATAGACGATGAATAAATGGAAAACATTATTAAATATTTAGGCAGGCTATAAGTAGAAATATTTATTCTTACATTAATGTATTTTTATTTGAAATTTACTCCGAAATTAATTTGTATTAATACATTTCTTTAGTATTCTCTCTTTAGAATAATTCACATTCATATTAAAAATGTATATTGCTTCTTTCATAACATTTTCATTTGTTTTGATGGATTAGAAATGATTTGTTAGACCATATTGAAGTTATTAAGTCTGATAAGGGAGTAAGGATTGGCTGGTAATCCTTAAATGAACATGACTGTGGTTGACTTTGTGCTTGTATTTTTCATAATTACTAGTAACTGTGATTGTTTACAAATAGTTGTCAGCAATGATACGTAGGGAATCTTTTGAAATCATTAATATTTGTGAGTTGTTTATAAGGCACGAATCGTTTGAGTTGCTTCCGCCCTATGAAGAATCTTTTGGTAATGACAGATGTTATAAATGATTTAGTCCTTTGATTTCTTAGTCAATCAATTTATTATTGTTTCTAAGGTTGAATGGCCTTTTACTAAATTAAGATCAATTGTATAATAACTTAAATCTTAATGACAGTTTAGTACTATACTATTATAACAGCTACCTTACAATGTTTTCAAAATGCCGTTTATAACTTAATAATATTTATATTAAATTGAAATAAAGCAAGAATACAGAGAGAAACCTATAAAAATTATAATAATATAATTTTTTTTTATTGGATTTAAGGTGTGTCAATCTTCGAGGTCATTAACGCCAGTAATAATACTTTTATAGTTAAAAATATATTTTACCTCTTTGGAGATATTCAATTCTTGTGTAGCAAATAAAAATGTGTTATTTTAAAAAATAATTATTATTCTTATAAATCTTGGACATCTGCAAAGCTTCTATATCCAGGGTGGCCCAAAGTAGTGTTTAAACTTCAAGATACTTATAGGAAATTCGATTCTGTGCAAAAAAAGTTCCTATTAACATGGGCCCGGAAATGCGCAGGGGCTAAAAAATCTGCCGAAACATCATTTTTCTGACTCCAAATCCCAGTAAATTCTGCACATTTTGGGTTCAGAGGAATCAAATTTTCCATCATGGGATCTGAAGATTCATTTGGTCTATCTTTTATATTTTTTTTTTTTCCAGAGTAGATAAATTCTCCCTGTGATGATCCAGTTAAACTAATGTCCTAATCGCAACACTGGAAAAACACTGATTATTAAATATAGAACCAAGATTCTCCATATCCCATGATGGAAAATTAGATTCCTTGGTACCAAAATGTGCAGAATTTAGTGGCCTACAACTTTCATTTGAAGGTTTTTTGAAGGTGCTCACAACTTAACACTTACGGCCACTGGGCCTCCAAGAAAATCAAAACTAAATAAATATGTGATGATAATATAATGAATGAAATAAAATACAAACAAATACTACTTAGGTGATAATCGTGTGTCCTCCTAAATAAACCGATAATAAAAAAATAATAATTTATTGAGAGGATATCGTTGACCTTTGGGATTGGTAGGTGGATGGGGTCTTTTTTAGAACACCACCACCAGTGATTTTATCTAGTTACTATTACTAGGTGATAAATATTTGATTAAAAACGTATGTTATTAAATTTATTAAAAGATTCATTTTTGTCAATATTTATTTATTTATTAAATTTTAACGTCCATTTATTATTAACTACGAATTTTAGGACGGGTTATCTATAGGATACCACCCTTTTCTAGCCAGGATAGAAAAGCCACCACACCTAGTGGGAATCGAACCCACAACCCTTTAGCAGGGAGTGTTAAGTGCTCACGCCTTAACGCTCATGGCCACTGGGCTTCCTTATCAATATTTAAAACATATAAATGCCTAAGTTAGGTTAACTTTCTGGAGACCAGTATTCTTTGATGTCTGAAATGAGTTTTCTGAAGAGATCCTCCAAAGGAAATCACGCAAATAAAAATCGATCAGTGTTCTGTTTGTTCCGCATTCTCGTTGTATTGTATTATATATTATTATAATAACGTTTGACTAGGTTGTGTTGGTACCTAGCAACAGTAACAGTTACTAGAAAATCACTGGCGGGGCTATTCTAAAAAAGACCCGGTGGTTGTAGTCAGGATTCGGTCTTGGTGTCTTAAAAAAACTACATTTTTTATAATAATAATAACATACATTTCCGAAATTATTGCACATCCGTGAGGCATAGTTCTGCTTCTTCTCATTGCCCTGGTGAAGGCTTGAATTTCAAGCCAATAATTCGACAAAAATAAAACTACACATGTTCTTATTAACTACATAAAAAATTTACTCCGATGAAATCTACCTTAAAAAATAACAACAATAAAAAAATAAAATAAATTTAAAAAAAAAAGTGTGTCGAGTCACAAGCAATATCCATAACGTAATTATTCTTAAACTAGCAATTGCACAATGTAATATCAAATATTTTTGATGGCAAATTGACGTCCCTCACTCTACATTGTAATGTATTACACACGACCACTAATTGTATGTTACACCTCTTGTGTCTTTCACAAACATTACCTGCATTTTTATTCATCCCACTGTAAACCTATATTTACCTTTTCGTAATGCATCATGGACGGCGGCGTTGTTGAACATCATCTAGCTTCTATACATATTAAATTTTTTTTTTTTTTATATATATATTGTAAGAGTTTTTAAATAATCCCATATATATGACCATATAAATGGTCTCTATTTTGTTAATTTAGTGAGTACTAGCTGGAAATGTGCATTCATAACTTTTGTTCTGCTCAATATTTAATTTTCATTTAAAATGTGTTTTAAGTCAAACATACATAAAAAGTGTTAAATTTTCAAAGGCCTTTCCTTGGCTACAGCTGAGCCTATACTGGTAAAAAATTCATTGGACTTGCTGTGAGACAAACAGAAATTGTTTCACAGGTCGATATGGTGTCTTTGATGAATGTAACAAAAAAAAATATCATGAAATGGCTTGTGTCTAGGCTATGTACATAAAAACCGTTATTTTATTTATGTTGATATATCCAGTGTGTAAATGCTTTACTTTTTATGTTTAAGCCCTGGAGTGTCTGATTGACACGAAGGAAATTTCAGTGATGTATGTTGGCAGCAGAGAGTATCTAGAATCTAGTTGCACACTGCTGCCAAGAAACTGTACTGAAATTTTTCTCGTGTCTGTCAGACACTTTATACATAACAGGGGTTAATATTGAATGAGTGTAGATATAGAGCGCATTTAGTGAATATGTGAGAATTTCACAAGTTATTATTAATGTTCTTTGAATCACTTAGAAGTTGGTCATGCTCAACATGAGCGTATATAAGGAGGGGGGCTGCAGCCCCCCCCCAAAATTTTGATTTGATGGTAAAAACTTAAAATAAGATCACTTAGTTCATACAAAATATTTTATTTTACGTGTAATAGCGTTTTAGTTGCCTAAAACAATTCCAAGCTCTAAATTTTTAGTATTCCATACCCCGGAAATGGTCTCAGCCCCCCCCCCCCCCCCCCCCCCCGAAATTTTCCTAGCCCCTCCCGAAATTATTTTCTATATACGTCCATGAAGCTCAATATTTTTTTCAAGATTTTCCTCTTGAAGTTACTGGCATATTTTGTTGGGGTAATGTTAGAAACTAATTATTAATTCTCGGTCAAATTTCTGCATACAAATATCTTATAATTGCATTCATAAACACATTATATTATTATGAAGGTAACTACATGGGAATAGATATAAGAATAACAAGATGGGCTTACCGATGAGAAGATTGAGAACTATGCTTCACAGATGCGGGATCATTTCTGACTGTTGATATAAGGAAACTTAGAGGAAAGGAGTTGGTGAAGGGGGGGGGGGTTCTGGACCACACAATGAGTTGGGGGCTACATTAGGGATGATAGAAAGAGCGACGTCATAAAGTCAGATGTCGCAAAGTAAAATTTTGTGTTAATGGAAGGGAGGCGGGTATGAAGGGCTATATTGCAGGCGGTATAGAGTTTTAGGAAGAAGTTTTTAATAAATGGAAGATGTTGGAGTAGGTAGAGGAGATGACTTCTTTATCAATTTTGTCATTTACTGGGTTATTTTCTAGGTGGATAAATATTGATTCGGAAAGGAGGCATTTATCTTCGGTAGATTCAGTGGAGAGGATGGAGTATTTGGTCAAAGTCTATGTTAGGTCCGTCAGTGATGGCATGTCTAGTTAAAGCGGTCTTTATGTCTTTATTCCTTATATCGTTTTTGTGATTGTTGATTCGTTTTCTTACTGGGTTTTTAATCTGCCCAATGTACGCACATTTTAAGCCGAAACGTCGGCAACTATAAAACAATTTTCACTTGTAAAATGTAGTTTTATTAAGAAGCAATGACCGAACCCCGACAATCCCTACCTTCGCATCATCAACGGTCTCGTCTTAATGAATTATATTCTTAAATTCTTTGTATTTTCTGCTTGTCCGTTTTGTTTTTCTATATTTCAATCTTTTGTTTCTATTATTATAAAGATTCAAAATAATTTAACATGAAAAATAATGAAGTGCATCTCTTAAAATTTAGTACTCTTTGTTAGGCTAGTCTGTCAGGGACGTAGATCATGTTATTTGAGTGAATATCTTAATGTTTTACTCTGAATCAAAATAGTTGATTTTTGCCTGTAAGAAGAAAATTAATCTATCGACTAAATAAATTTTTTATGAGATATAAGCTGTGTCGTTTATTAGGTGTATTTAAATATTTGCAGTTGCAAAATTGTATTTTTCCTCTCAAGAATAGTACACATGATAATTTCTTCTCTACAATTAGTGTTTCTATGTTTTTATGTTACTGAAATTTTTGTTATTTATTTTTTCCTCTTTTCTTCTTTATTTTGTTGTTATTCTGGCATTGGTGACATTTATATATCAAAGCTACCAAGGAATTCACCAATATTGATCTCTTAGAGACTGCTAAATAACATGGCTTTCCGCAGTTTTAACAGTTTTATTTTATAATTACTTCAATGTTTCGGGGCGGACATATGAAAAACTTTATTTTTATATTTCAATATATTTTGTTGACAACAGATGTTAAATCAAGAACAACCATTTGAAAGGAAGTTTGTATCTGTTTGTTTTTAGTATGCTAGCATATATGATTACATATCTACAATTTCTAATACCTAGGACATGAGTAAGATATATTCCATTCTGAAATTCAATTCATTTATTTGAATATTACAAAAGTAAATCCATTTATTTTTCTCTAAATCAGAAAATGAAGTGTTTTCCTTTGGGTTGCTTCTTAGATCTTTAGTCTAATAGGGCATTTTCAGGACTGTATTAGCTGAATAATTTTTTGCTGAATTATTATATTTCTGTATAATACATTTTTTTTATTTATTTTGTTAACAGATAGATCAAAACGACTGCTCGAAGAAGACGCAAATCTACTTGGTGAAAATGAATTAGGTAAGATTTTGCTCAGTAAACCAATTTTGTATGAGCTTTGTTTTAGTGATCATATTATTGGAAATAATTAGCCATAAATTTTATTCAAACCACAAATTTACTTCTTCTAATATCTCAGATGATAGATATTATAAGAAATCTATAATTTAATTTAGTTACAGTTAATTGTTCTTGACCATCTGCACCGCAATTACCGCGGTTTAGAAGGTCTAATATATAACGGGCTTTGGTTGTAAGTGGCGGAAGCCTGTTTCAAGGAGAGAACAAAGGATTTGGTGTATCAGCAATTTAGTTCTTAAGAAAATGATATTTTAACAATAGTTCAAAATTAATGTTGCCAGAAAAGAGACTTTATATTTGAAATCGTAATAAACTATAAAGATCAAGAATGACATAAACCAGTTTAAATATATAATAAGGAACTTTCACGAAGCATGGGCGTATATAAGGGGGGGCTGCAGCCCTACCGAAATTTTGGTTTGATCAATAAAATGTGTTGTAAACCCCTTAAAAATAAATGAAATAAGATTGCTTAGTTCATGAAAAATAGTTTATTTTAAGTGTAATAGCATTTTAGTTGATTAAAACTATTCGAAGCTCTAGATTGTTAGTACTCCATACCCCGGAAATGCCCCCCCCCCCCCCAAATTATTTCCTATATAAGCCCATGCCACGAAGTCTATGTTTGTAGATTTAGACGTTGTGTCAATGTTCCAAATACTACAAGTGATTGGAGAATCGGCGAAGTTGTCAACTGGACTTCACTTTTAAATGTTATTTAGACTTGTATACATGTGAAGATCGGCAATGTCACTTGTATCCCAGAAGTGTTTTAATCTCAAAGTGTATTAACCTCATTCTCTAATTGTAGGAGATTCTTTTGTGACCATTTATTCCTGAGGTTTGTTGCCACTTCCGAATTCATTGTTGTCCACTATTGGCTACATTTCGGCTTACACTTTCCTCAGGAGGATCACATACAGGTATGCCACGTATTCAACATGCCTATGTTTGCTGATACAGATGTCCCAATCACTACAAGTGATTGGAGAATCGGTAAAGTTGTCAATTGGAGTTAGAGTTATAGAAGTTATGGCTTCTAAGAGTTGGACTCATTGAGGTGCAAGTCCTAGAAGTCCCCTCCCAGGTTGCCAATATTCAGTTCGACTTATTTACATAATTTTCCAAGACTTTCGCCATAAATCGACTTATTGAGGTGAAATTTCTGTGTAATGGCTAGGGACCACAGATTCTGTTCGACTTATCGAAGTTCGACACATCGATCTTTTGAATCGATTCGAATCGAAATGAAAAGGTCGATTCACTAAAAAGAGCGGCGAGATCAGATCGATCTACGATATTGATCGATCTTCGATATGGATCTATCTTCGGTATGAGTCAATTTCACGATTACTTACAATTACCTACGAAATTCGAGAATCGCCCATCACTACTGCGAATCGAACTAAATAAGTCTATTTGAATACTTGATAATATTCAAAAGAAAAATATATCTGTAACCTAAAAGTAGAAACATTATCATTATCATCATTATTACTGTTACATCATATTAAAATATATTACATATATATGTTTATCAAATGAGAAAAAAATATAATAAAAGAGAAAAATGGTTATACAAATTTAGAGCACAGTTTTTTTTTTTATTATTTCCACATCGAAGTAACCCTACGATGTGGGAGTTTATTGTGTATTCTGCACATCCCATGCATTTTATGCATTTATGTGCGACTGTTTGAAACCTTATATTTATTATTTTACCTTCATCCTTCTAGTTGGAGAAACTGAAGGTATTGAGTCGTTGTATAATGCTATTGTATTTAAAGTCTGTTATTGGACATAGGCCACTGTTCTGTAAATTTTTTCTTCAGTTAAATAATAGAAATGAGATTGAGTAATAAGAGCTTAGATTAAGTATTTGAATATTTGAAATACACTTCATTTTACGGTATTCTAGATACATGGACTCCTTAAAAGATCGGCCCTTGAAAATCGATTCTTTGAAAAGATAGGATCTTGGAGATCGATTAAAAAAATCGATATGTCGTGGTTAGAAGATCTATTCATATCGTCCATCTCTAACATTGATTTAGAAAGGAGGGGAGGGAGTCTAAACGAAAAAAGTTGAAGCCTAAAATCGGCCATGCCAGTGTGACCAAGACCGCGCGAAAAGATGAATTTTTGAATATTATTGTAAACAAAGAATGAAATTAAACGAATTTATGTATCGTAATCTTATTAATTGACATTTATATATATATATATATATATATATATATATATATATATATATATATATATATATAAATCAATAAGAATATGATATATAACGTATATTCGTTTAAATTCATTATTTGTTTACAATCATATTCAGATTCAAATTTTCGCGCCTCATTACTGGTACAATAGTCACACTGGCATGGCCCATTTCAGACCTACACTTTTAGCGCGATTACTCCGTATCTCCATAGGGAGAACCTGCTTATGAGGTTGACCTCACGACGCGATCCGGATGTGCTGACCAGTAACTTTCTCGTTTCAGACCCCATAGATCACGAAAATATAGGTGGTTCAAATTTGCATATATATATATATATATATATATATATATATATATATATATATATATATATATATGCTTGTCTGTTAACGCTCTAGCAAGATCAAAAATGGCCCGATTTTGATGAAATTTGGTACAAAAATCTGTCTTCTAATTTGAAAGGTCAAGTTCGTTAACCAGCGGAAACCGCCCACGGGAAGATAGTGTTTGGGGCGAAATTCGCGCAAAAAAATTTTGGTTATATTTGGGGTTAAGGAAGTATGCGAAAAAAATTATTTTATTAATAGACATGAAAAGTTTTCGGATCTTCATACATTTTTTGTAAATATCTCGATAACGGTTTGGGAAATCGTGGTAAGTGGAAAGTGACCATTTGAATGCTTACTAAATTCTCTACAAAAAAGGTTCTGAAGCAATATTCGATAGGGCAACGTCAATTAGAGATATAAGCTCTTAAAACTTAAAAAGAGTTTGTTTTGTTGTTTTGAAAGGGGGCTTCTCTTTGTTTATGTCACTTTTTAATTGTTTGTTTTTTCTTTTAAATTGAATTTATCAGTAAAATTAGTAAAATAAGCTAAGAAACGGTGAAAGGTATTGGTAATAAGTTTGGAGTGGCTGTGGTAATCAAGATGGCTGTGGCTAATCATGATAACGTATGCTTAGATTTTTTTGAATTCTCCTATCTATATAACCTCCCTCATAGCCTACAACTGAAGTTATCGTTATTTCTTATTTTATAGAAAGATTTAACCACGACAGAACGGAATTTTATTCGCCATGAAGCGCTTATTTACAGTTGATTACAACAGTAAAACGAATTTGCAAGTAAAACAAGATACTTAAAATGACAACGAATTTTTGGTTGTTTAGAATAGAGCCTTCTCTGCAGTAGTCGAAGAGTAAGTACGTTCTCAGTACATAATTGTATTGACTTATACCGATTAAGAATTATCCGCTTCTGTGTAAGTTGGCTACTGTCAGTTTCCTGTGATTTGTGATGCTAATCTATTCCATTTCTTCGAGATGTACGTAACCGCGCTAAGATAAAGCAGTTCCTGCGAGTCGAACTTTTTTTTAGCATTGGAGGATAGATAACACTTCCTCCACTATCTCCTAGCTCAATGATCTCTATTAAGTGCCTTAGAAAATATCACTGATAGTAGGCAATCGATTTCTCACAACGCATATCAAAATCTCCGATTGTTGTACATTTATTTGCCTTAGCAATGACACTGTGGTTCTTGAAGATGTCGTCAAATTTGTGAGAAAATGAGATAATTTATGGTTCAATATTGTGCGCCATCTTAACCCCGGGAGTTGTTAAGTTAGCCTTTTGAGGAGTTATATTCGGAGGGTCCTTTGAAGTGTGTTTTTATCGCTGCTCATCCACGAAATGGATAAAGCTCAACTGCCTTTTATATTTTCATGGTTCACCACTCAAGCCCTAGTCCACTCCTCTCGGTCTTTATTTAATGTAACCAATTTGTTATACTGAAAGTAAATAAATAGCTATGTATATTGGTGATTTTGATTGCGATTATTAGGCTGTTTCCTCACACCCCACAGAAGAGAACCTCCCTGGCGAATCAGGCCCTAGTCGCCCAAAACATAGGCAACTAGGACCAGGTTTTGTGTCGCCACTGGACGGTGTGCCGCCCGGGCAGCCGGCTGCCAAGTTCGTAAGCGCCTATTTAAACTATAGAAAGTCACAGTCGACAGTGCGTAACAAGAACCGTTGACGTTTCGCTACCCATAGGTTCCAAAAAAGTGTACATATACATTCGTCTTCAATAACATTAATGATCCTATTTTTATCAAAATTACTTCGGCTTAAAAGAAAATACCAGTTATTTGAATGGTTGTTTTATGAGGCTTTGAGAGGTCAAACAAGGGAGATGGTGTTTAACGTTTATCAATACATAGGCAAAGCTAAGGCTGAAAACAATTTAAACTTTAGCGTTGTCTGTTCAAATGGATGGTTTAGTTGGAGGGAAAAGGGCGTGGCCTATATTCCCGGTGCAGACAATTAGCGGTATAAATTCTCTCTGGTATAACATTATCACTAGGAGGTTTGAAACGTTTCTTAATTAGTTTTTATGGTGTTTAATTTTAACTTGTTATACCTTGACATGGGAATTTTAAAATTGCGGATTCGTCGGGATTTCGCGCATGCGGAATAGAACTTTTTCTTCTATCTCAAAAGACAATAGTCGTCGCATAACCTGAATCACTCATATTCATCCCGCGACACATTAGTCTCTCTCTCTCTCTCTCTCTCTCTCTCTCTCTCTCTCTCTCTCTCTCTCTCTCTCTCTCTCTCTCTCTCTCTCTCTCTCTCTCTCTCTCTTTCTCTCTCTCTCTCTCACACACACTCACTCACTCTCTCTCTCTCCTTCTATCTCTATCTCTGTACCTCTCTCACACTCCTCTGTCCCTCTTTCTTCTCTTCCCTCTCTGCTCCTGCCCCTGATAGTTCTCATTATAATTTCGTTACATTAAGTATAGCTCTACCGATGAACCATTGAATGACTGTGTACATAGAAGTGAGTCCGATAGAAGTGGGAGGATCCTACAGAAGTCCCATCCTTTGTCTCTACTCTCATTGTCTTCCTGACACTCCTATCTATACGCACACAGGCAAATCTCTGGCCCATTCAGGGAATACTAGGTCACCACTGGGAGAAGCAAAATCCATAATTTTATTCCTGCTTCTAGAGAAAATATATGGAACTCGATACCGAAACTACCAAAATTAATATCTAACCACAAATTGTAAAATTTTGTGGAATACCATAGATCATTCTTCGCTAGCCCAAGTTGGGTATTTTTTCGAAGACCAAATCTAATTACCTTTGAAGTAGCAGTTGTGATTTTTAGCGCGGCTCCTCCCTCCCCCGTAGGGAGGAACCCCGCTTATAAGGTTGATCTCATGACACAATCCCGAAGTGCCGACTAGAAAATTTTGTGTTTCAGAACCCCTAGAGACCAAAACTGACGGTGGTTCAAATTTGTATATTAGCTCAGTGGTAGAGCACTGGACTAATAAGCTGGAGGCCTGAGTTCAAATCCCGAGCAAGCACTAAAGATTTTTTTTCTAGTGTCTTCGGTCATGGGTTGAATTCGGCCTCCCTGACCGTCCCTAGGCTAACCCAGCCTTTAATTAATTTAATAATGGGTACCTTGGTTGGTGCTAATGACTCTAGCAGTCGAAGCAGCCAAGGGGAAAATCAGGCGGCCGGAGCATAGTACTGACCACACTATCTCCCTAGTGTGCCGTATGGTCATGAATCAGATACCTCTATAGTATCTGCCCCTCAGGGCCCTCGTGGTCTGTTACGGGACTGATTTTATATATATATATATTGATGAAATTTGGTACAAAAGTCTGTCGTCTAATTTCAAAGATCAAGTTCGTTAACCAGCAAAATCCGCCCTCTGGAAGATGGCGTTTGGGGCAAAATTCGCGCAAAAAGAAATCGTAACGCCTACGTTTTTGAGTTCATATGCTTGTAAGTACTCGTTTTAAAGGCTCCTTGGGCTAGTAAAACGAATGGAGCCATTTGTAAGGCGATAGCTGTAACCGTTTCCGAGAAAAAATTAAATTAAGTTCCATCAGGTTTTTGGTTTGGTTACTTAGAATCATGGGATTCGGTTAAAATATTTTCTGCATGTTTAAAATTCATACATACAAAGATGTGTAAATTTTAAAGTTAAGGAAGATTTAGAATAAAATATTTTATTAAGAGACATGAAAAGTTTTGGTAACTTCGCACAATTTCCTCAATATCTCGTCGAAAACAGTTAGGAAATCGTGGTAAGTGGATAGAAACTATTCAAAAACTTACTAAATTCTCTATAATTAATGTTCTGAGAAGATTTTCGATTAGTCGATGTCAATCGGAGAAAACTGTGTTTAAAACTTCGAATGTGTTTGTTTTGTTCTTTTGAACGGGGTTTCGTAGATGTTTAGCTCACTTTTTAATTGTTTGTTTTAAATTGTATTTATTTTTAGAAACATTTCTATATGTGTCTATGTTCAATAGCAACATTCCCTTGTTGTTTGAATATTGTCAACTACATAAAGGTAGACACGTGTGTGGATCGAATTTGAATTCTGATTATATTATGTAAGAGATAAAAGAACGCCGTAAATATTGATTTCCCAGTAAAGGTGCTTAAAATGACACTGCGTCATCTTGGTATTGATTCGGAGAGGATTACGTCATTCCAGAATTACCTATCGGTTTGGCTATGTCTGCTATGTTAGCGACAGGAGGAGGACGCGGATCGAGTAGCTTTGTAGCGTGTTTCCTCCCTGCCTATAGGTAGGACAACCCGTTTATGACGTCAGTTCGATGACGCAATGCTGAAGCGCCGAAGACAAATCCCGTCGTGACCCGTAGGTCTGGAAAAACTAGTCGCTAATATATATATATATATATATATATATATATATATATATGTATGTATATATATATATATATATATATATATATATATATATATATATATATATACATACATACATAAACTCCTTTATTAGTCGCCTAAGTAGTTCCGCGTTCAACGGAAGCCTCCTAGTGTATAGGGAGGAATCTTCTGTTTCTCTCTTTTCTGTGTCTCGTCTTGATTGAAGATAATTATAAGTCACTAAAATCAGCTGGTTTTCGCGCGGTTCCTCCCTCCTTTCATAGTGAGGAACCCCGCTTATAAGGTTGATCGCATGAAACAATCCGGAAGTCCGACTTGAAAATTTTGCGTTTCAGAACCCCTAGAGACCGAAAATGACGGTAGTTCAAATTTGTATATATATATATATATATATATATATATATATATATATATATATATATATATATATATATACACATACATATATGGGGGCGAGGTTAGCTCAGTATTAGAGCACTCGACTAATGAACTGGAGGACCCGATTCAAAACCCGAGCGCGCACTAATGATTTTTTCTTCTAGTGCTGCCGTTCGAGAGTTGGATTTGGGGTCCCAGATCGTCCCTAGGCTCACCCAGCCTTTAATTAATTTAATTAATAATGGGTAGTTTGGGTGCTAATGACTCTAGCAGTCGAAGCAGCCAAGGGGAAAATCAGGCGGCCGGAGCATAGTATTGACTACACTATCTCCCTAGTGTTCCGTATGGTCAAGAATCAGATACCTCTACAGTATCTGCGCCTTTGTGGCCTGTTACCTGGCTGATTTTATATATATATATATATATATATATATATATATATATATATATATATATATATATATATAATGGTTTGTGGAGCGAATGTCGCGCGAAAAAAATCGTTCCGCTTACTTCATATTCTTGCAAGGACTCGTTTTATAGGCTCCTTGGCCTAGGAAAACGAACGAAACCATTTTTAAGGCGATAGCTTCAACCGTTTTGAGAAAATTGGAAAAATAGTTGTTGAATAACGTTTTTGGTTTGGGTACTTGGAATCATGGGATTCAGTTGAAACATTTTCTGCATGTTCAACATTCATCAAAACTAATATGTTGAAATTTTGTTTACGTTTGGAGTTAAGGAAGGGTTAGAATACATTTTTTTATTAACATACATGAAAAGTTTTGGTAACTTTGCATACTTTCGTTAATATCTCGAAAACGGTTGACAATCTTGAGAAGCGGAAGGTTACCTTTCGAAAACTTACGAAATGCTCTACAAAAAACGTTCTGAAGAAAGTTTTAATCAGGCGATGTCAATCGGAGAAATAAGTGCTTACAACTTTAAAGTAATTGATTTCGTTTATTGGAACGTTGTTCGTTTATTGTCTGGTTTTATTCCTTGTTATTTTTTAATTGCTTATTGTTGGATAATGTATTTGACAATAAAACAGGTTAAGTAAAATAACAAAAACAATTTATTGTTAGAAATATAGATTTCCAAGATTCGAAGACCTTGTAACTAGCGGGGGCCTTTCTAGGGTTGGCCGACCAATCGAGGTAAGATCATAAATCAAGACCTTTCATGAAACGTGAAACCAAAATAATAACTGTTTCTATTTTAATCTTTCCAAATTAGACTAGTGATAAGAACGGAACCGTGCAAAGATGATGCAGTTCCTGCGATTCGGACTTTTTTTTTTTAAATTGATAAAATTTATAATAAAATTCGAATATCCATAATGAGATTAGTCGAGGGAAGTAAAGTTTTTTGTAGCCTAATTATTATTTGTCATTTAAATATAAAAGTAATAATACTTAAACGTTTTAGTTCGATATTTTTTGTGACTACTTTTCTAGCGGTAAAATATCGATGGCTGTATCGTTGCTTCGATAAACGCCTACCGAGAAAAATGATACATGGCATAAAAGCGCCCGATAAATCATTTCTTTAGAGAATAATTTGTCACTATAAATACCAGCCATTACTCAAGAATATTTATATTCACGCAAGGTGAAGTAGCTTGGATGAGTTAGTACTTAATATGAATACGGAGGAGTACTTCGTTTACTCTTAGGAGCATAAAAAATAGTCCTACTCGCTCAGCTACGCCATCTTTTCGCGTTCCCGTTTTTATCCCTTTTGTAATTGGATAGTTTAAAATAGAAACAGCTATTTTTTTTTGTCGTAATCTTTTGTATAAAATATAGAATCATTTACAAATTTAAAATTAAGTCTCAAAGCGAAGCAAAATGGGAAATTTGTTAGTCGGCACATCTGGATTGCGTCATTAGGTCAACCGCATAAGCGGGATTTTTCGCAATGGAGGGAGGTTGGAAACGCGCTTAATTTGCAAAACAAACAGGACAAATAATTTATCACACATCTTCTCATATTGCATTTTATTTTTAACTAGCCGTTACCCGGCGTGCCATGCTACACCTACTTTCTGCATATAGAAAAGCCTAAATAAATTAGAAACCAAATAAGTATTATTTAAATCTAATAACACGAATCTGTAACTGTTATGAACCCGTGGCCTCCCAACTGTGAGTCCTAGACGACTTTGACCTAACCTGTAACACCCCCCGTATCAAGACATACATGTATACCAAGTTTCGTAAAAATTGGTCTAACGGTGTGGATTTGTATAAGGGACAAACATACAGACAGACAGCTGGTAGATTTTTTTGACCTAGCCTACGGCACTCCCCAGATTAAGATCTACCTGTGTACCGAGTTTATTTAAAATCGGACGAACGGTGTGGATTTGTATAAGGAACAAACATACAGACTGACAGCTATAAGACGTTTTTGACTTAGCCTACGACACTCCCCAGATTAAGATCTACATGTGTACCGAGTTTAGTCAAAATCGGACGAACGGTGTGGATTTGTATAAGGGACAAACATACAGACAGACAGCTGGTAGATTTTTTTGACCTAGCCTAAGAGATTTCTCGTATCAAGACCTACCATTATTCCAAGTTGGGTCAAAACCGGTCAAACTGTGTAGATTTGTATAAGGAACAAACAAACAGAAAAACAGACAGACACGTGATATATATATAGATTTTCTAAAAAAAAAATTTAAAACGGAAATTAAATATTACATGCAAAATTGTTTTATTCCAGGTCACGTGTCCCTTAGAAATAATTCCAAATATGAAAAAATAATGTGAAACATTAAATTAGTTTACGAGTGTGCGGGCACTTCTATGGGTTGGGTGAAACTTGCAGGGATAAAAAGTGGCGGACTATTTGCTTTTTTTTGTTCTTGTTTTATGTAATTTTGTCTTGATTCTTTGTCTTGTATTTTTTTTTCTTTCTATTTGTATTGCTTTGCAATCTCAAATTAGATTATAGTATCACGTTTATTTCTTAAATTAATATTCATGTTTATTTTTATTTTTCATTTATTTATTTATATCAATTTTTACCAATATATTTTAACAGTTGGGGTGAATAAGCCAATTGCCTCCCTTCTTAGCAATCCCTTCCTGGCTCATAATCGCTTCCTTTGTTCTATTCTTCGAGTTCTGCCGATAAAAAACGTTTAAATGATATTTAAAAACGTTTTTAAACACAGCTCCTTTCCTGAACTAGTTTCTTTCTACTGATGAATTAACGCGCTAGATTCATAAGCGGGGGATGGTGGGTTCGATCCCCACCGGCGACAGGAATTTTCTCATCTCAAGGCTCGCTGAGAAAATTCCTGGCTGCACCCTGGATGTCGGCGCTAATGGCCAAGATTTATCGATGCGCCCTTAAAAAAAAACTTCAACACCACGTGTGTTTGGGTATCTGTCACTTGCCGCTAAGCCAGCTAAGTGAGAGTAACTATATGTGAACCGCGAAGAAAAGAAGCAGGTGGTGCGCACGCGCTGCTTCCAGCCCATGTTGGAGAAGGCCTAGCTCCCCTCCGGACACGCCCCTTCTGGTTCTTTCGTTTGCGGTCGGACTATAGTGCAACTACTCGTGTAAACTATGCTTTAAGGATGATTGTGTACTGCAGTAGCTTCAAGTTGATCCTTCCTGTCTTGGCTTATTTTATTTTTAACTATAGGTTTTCGTTTGTTTTATATTTCCGATATGACCGAAAAGGTATAAATCAAGAATCTAATCGCTCGAAGCTACGGGAGAGAAAGAAGATTAGGAAATACTGATTTATCCGAATTAGGACTTGTTGCGTTATTTCACAGCTCATTACCTTAAAGTAACGCTTACCTCACCAATAATAGTCATTGCTCTACATCTATAGTTCAATGGCTCTCTACCTTTAGGCATTTTCAAAATAAGGTTTATTTCAATTACTTATTTTTCTTGCTTGTGTTTTATTAACTGAAAAAAAAACAACAAAAAAAAAACATAAATTCCTAGTTCTACCAGAGTTGCACCAAGACTGTCCCTTTTACACCAAGACTTGGTCCCTGTTGCACCAAGAAGGCCCTTTTAGCAGGATATTCGCCTTTCTAAGGTTAGTCTGTAGAGCTACGAGCTTGAGTAGTCTGCCTTTAGGGTAATTTGCGTTAGCGAAACGCTATGCGAACGTCATGGCGTTCAGTGATCGTTTGAGGAACGCCTAGGGCCGTTTAAGGTACGTTCATTGAACGATCATTAATCGTCAAAGCGCTGAAGTATCGTATCGTCCGGATATCGTTGAAGTTTCCCAAAATGGTCCTTTTGGATCAATTAAAAAGTTTTTTTTTTTTTTTTTTTTTTTTTTTTTTTTAAATTATTTCTTTGCTCCAGAATTATAATGAGGCAACTGTAAAATTTTGTGAAATTGACTTTATTGTGTTGGTGTGCTCAAAAATGAATTTACTTGATATGTTTTAGTAAATCTACATAATTCGCCAGGGAAGATCAGTCGTTCTAAATACAATTTTTATTTACCTTTCCCTCCTCCGGCACAATAACGACTCTTTAATCATTTTTGAGATAATCTGGTTTTTATGACATATTGGAATTATTGGGTCTGTTTGCGAAGACCACATCCAGTTACTTGTGAAGTATCTAGTAGTGATTATAACAGTGATTCAGCACATGCGCATAACTCATTAGCTTTTATATTGGCTATCCGTATGGTTAATTCTATTGGTTGTTGTTGGTAGTAAAGTAACCTTTATCACTCAAGTCAATCCCAGTCGCAAAAATTAATTGAATTCTATTAATTTTAGCGAGTTGGATTGACTAGAGTTTTGACATCTTCTTGAGCGAGCGGAAACGCATAGCACGTATGCCCATAATGCGAAATAAATATAAAATATAAATATGTTGTAGAACCACCGGACAAAAAAGTCGGTGAGGAGGCCCCGTAAACTTCACAATTACCATTGATTTTTATAATATTAACCTTTTAATTAATAAATATTGCTTGCTCAAATATATTCTGCTTATTTTCATTTATGCCTTACCAGCCTAAAAGTATTACAAATACAAGTTATCTAACGGTTAGTTAGAAATCATATTTTAAAAATATAGTAGTCAAAAAAATTTACTTTCAGTATTGATTGCAGTGATTTTAAATACTTTTCATTACTATATTAACTTTTCATTACTATATAAGGTAATACTGAAGGAGAGTGTCCTCAGCACCGATTTTCTTCAAAATTTGCACTATAACGTATTTTGGGGTCTCCCGTGGTCTAATGGCTAGCGCCTTGGATTCATAAGCGGGAGATGGTGGGTTCGATTCCCAACCTCCGGCAGGAATTTTATCATCCCACGGCTCGCTGGTAAAATTCCTCGCTGCACCCTGGATGTCGGCGCTAATGACCTAGATGTAGATGCGCCGTAAAAAAAAAAAAATAAAAAAAAAAATAAAAAAAAAAAATAAAAAATAAAAAAAAAAATAACGTATTTTGATGCGCTAAACACGAATCTGTTGGGAAAAAAAAGTTGCTCGCAACTAGGAAAGAAGTTATTAAACACTAAAGTTCACTGTTATGGAGGTTATAAAAGACTGGGTAAACAGCTTATATGTAAACACGTGCCTGCGCAATAGTCCTTAATGACGAAGTGTAATTGAAATTTAGACTCACCTGTGGTAGCTGACTTGGTCGTAAACTGTCGCTTTTGGGCATACGTGCTATGCGTTTCCGCTCGCTCCGCTCGCTCAAGAAAACATCAAAACCCCTAGTCAATCCAACTCGCAGAAATGAAAAGAATTCTATGCCTAAAAGTCGTCCAAGGCAGTCTTCCCTAACCTTCATAACAGTGAACTTTTTTTTTAAATAACTTCTTTCCTAGTTGCGAGCAACTTTTTTTTTCAACGGATTCGTGTTTAGTGCATCAAAATACGTTATAGTGCAAACTTTGAAGAAAATCGGTGCTGAGGACACTCTCCTTAAGTTTTACCCTATATAATATGGTTTCTAACCTTAGATAACTTGTAAGGAAGGAATAGATAACCTGCAAAAAACCTGTACGCTAATCAGTAAGTACCAAAATTACTGTTTAAAATCACTATCACTGTACTTCAAAGTAACTGGATGTGCTCTTCGCAAATAGACCCGAATTATTATTATTTTTTTCTACCTATCCTCTAAAATTTCAATTTTTGCAGGTGTGTAATTATACTTCTAGAGCTGCGACGTGGCGTTACGTTCGCTACACAAAATAGTCCCGTATTTTGGCGACATGGTCATTCATCTTTTGTTTTTGTGAAGTCTGAGTACCTAATATAGTGTAAAGTCTCAAAAAAGGTTCACAAATACCCCGATACACTTGGCAAAAGGTTTGCCAACCCTAAGGTGCAGAATACCTCCTAAACCTTGTAATACCTTCTAGACCGAAAGGCATGACCACGTTTTACGCGTAACGCAGAGATATACTCCCCAAACCCCAGAGTTGTTAGTGACCGTAAGTGTAATCCGCACTAACTGCTCCTAAGATTACAGGAAGCTGACAGGAAGTTGGTGATATTAGAAGGAGGAAATTGGTGCGGGCGGAAGCTATCCTCTTCCACCAGAAGAGACAATCAATAACCATCCTCTCTCCTATAACACTGCAGAGCAAGTAAAATCAAATCCACTGTCAAAATTATCAACAAACAGGGCCGCCACATGGGGGGGACAACCGGGCCGCCAAGAGGGGGGGGGATGAGGAGGCTGCAGCCATTGTAATAATATCAGCCAATAAGAATTTTGCCAGTTTTGTTCTATTGTTGAGGATTGATGAAAATGAAATAGAAACATCTCTGCAAACGGCGTTTATTCTCAGTTCCTTCAAAACTTTTCAAAAATGAAAATAATTTGCCAATGTCCCCAATAAAAAAATACTTGAATTTTCAGTTTTGTGGGTTTGAAATCCTAAAATGTACAAGATTTTTTTTTTTTAAATGATTTTAAGAACATATTACACCTTTTGTAAATCAATACATTGTAGATAAGTGTACTTTTCAACCACGATCAATCAATATTGGGGGCGCGTGATCAAAATCTGGTTCTGGGCCCGGCTCTGAGATGACAACGATACAAGCGTTGTCATTTTCTAATTAACTATCGCAACACACAAGCGTTATTCGATCAGAAGGTAAGCTCAAAATTGCGCCGGCCGGTCACCATGCAGTACAATCGCGGATTTCCTCCCCTCAATCGGCGCGCTGACTGAATAGGCTCGGCGGCGGCGGCGCCGCTAAAACCCGGCGGAGCGTAGCGGCGCCGGCGCGGCGCGCATGTCTATTCCAGGGTTAATAATTATCAATAAGCGCTAAATTAAAAATATTCCTAGTCATAAGAAAACCGAAAATTAAACTCGAGATATCTTCGACGCGCTCATTAAGCGTATAAAGCTTTTTAAGGCGAAATAAGTAAATATTTTGTTTAAGAAAAAAGAAGAAAAAAAAAAAGAGAAGATATTTATTATAGTTCATTTCATTATCCGAGTTTACTCGGGCTTCAATGAAGCATCCAAAAAAACAAAACAAAAAATAAACACACAACTTTAGCCAAAAGTAACCAAACACTGTTGGCGAAGTAATAAAAGTTTAAGTGAAAATCAAGTAAATACATTTATGGGCGATGGTATTAAATACCCCAAAATGTTTGGGCTCCCGAGTTAACTCGTTCTTGGGGAAATCGAAACGGCATGTATACCCAAGATATTTTGGGCGTGGTCCTTAAGCGGTTGATTAGTTCTGCCAATTTTCTCTAGCTAAGTCCTCCTACTTCTAGAGGAATGACTGCTAAATATAAAGCAGACTATGTGGAACCACTGCTATGGAGCCAGGAGCCATGGAATGCCGAGGGTCTGGGGTCGTGGTGTCCAGGGCAACCCCCTCACCCTTCTTCAACCCCTATACACTCTATAGCCAATACACTCCTCTTAAACTAATGCAAATACAAAAAGTGGTAAAGTTGTATTAGCTTGGATATCTTATTCCTCATTTTACATATTCAATACGGTCTAGAGTATGGTGTCTTCGGGCAATAAAAAGTGAACTTAAAGCTAACGGGATACAAATAAAATTATAAAATTACTCCTAATAAATTTTGCACAATTTTAACATTTTATTATATATATATATATATATATATATATATATATATATATATATATATATATATATCACGTGTTTGTATGTTTTTCTGTTTGTCTCTTTGTTCCTTATACAAATCTACACCGTTTGACCGATTTTTACCAAACTTGGCTCACAGGTAGGTCTTGATACGGGAAATCTCCTAGGCTAGGACAAAATAGTCAAAAGTTTTGTTCAAGAAAAATTGGCTATACTGAACCATTTAGATTGTGACGGACATTTTGAATAATGTCTCAAATTTATTTGTTGATGTTCCTGATAATTAGAATAACTCGAACTCATTGATGACTTTACATCATTATATAATCATTTAATGCAGTTTCTTTCAATTTTATTTCAACAGTCACTGTCTAACTAAGGAGTGCTGGCCTTTCTTTGATAAGAACTATCTATTCGCAGGCTCTGGTGCTGGCCTCTGTCGTTTTTTTTTCAGAACTGCTGTGGTCCTGGCCTCTGTTGGCTGTCTCACGAACTACATCTAGACAGATATAATCAAATTCACACCGTTTGACCGTTTTTGACGTAACTGGGTTTACAGGTAGATTTTGATACGGGGAGAGTCAAAGGCAGAAAGTAGGTGTAGCATTGCACGCCGGGTAATAGCTAGTATCATATAAAATTATTAATGGAAACTAATAATGCAAATTTGAGGATTAATAAATAGCAACTAAAAAAAATGTGTTGTCCTCGCAGCTCTGATAAAAGCGGAAGGCGAAAAAATAATGGACTAAGGGTACAATCAATGTATGTAGTAAATAGAAAATCAGCTTTACCTTTAGGGCATTCACCCCCGCGAACACGGCATTGTAGAGTGAGAAGAAAGGAAGAGATGGAAGGAAAGGATTAAGGGAAGTATGGGAAAATCTCACCGATGCCGAGAGGGTAGCTTGAAGAGTAAAAGCTGGAACCAGGTGTAAAACTGCACCGAGGAACAACTTCGTAACGCCAAGGGAAGCGGACTGCTACAGACCTTGAGAGAAGCTACTGGCAAAAGGAACACCGAATATGCTGTATCGGGAACGTTTCTCTTGGCAGTCAGTTATAGGAATGGCGGGCTTGGACTTCTCTCATAGATTAGAGGGCCGCTATTTTTAATTAAAATACCAACAACCCTTATAATGAGTGCACCAAAAATTAAAATATTTGAATGCCTCTCATAAAAATAATTATTAATTCTAACAATAATAAATTATAATAATAATTAGTTCTCATACTAATTAATTCCAACGAAAATAAAACACATATGTAATTTATATTTACACACAAACTTGCACACTCACACACTATTTTTATTACTATCATCGTTCTCCTGTTCGATGAATCCCTACCATAGCCTGGAATATTGTCCCTGTGGGGCCCATTTAAAAATCCACAAAGTGCCCTAAATGAGAGTAAATTTTTTCCCAACCACTTCAACCTAATTGCCCAAAGCTGCCTACATGAACCTTTGAAGTGGTATATATCTTCTTGATCCAGGCAATTGCAAAGAGGACAATAGGTAGTTGGAGTAGAGTAGCGGTGGTAACATAGCTTCAACAATTCCTCCCTTAGCTCTATCAGCAACATTATTGTGGATGTTGAATTTTTACCACAAAAATATCGATTGCACTAATTAATATCATATACTTAAGTGTTAAATTACGTTCGCCCTTGATTCTTTTGCTGCCGAGATATTATTTCCTTTAAAATTTTTAAAAACTGCTAATCTAATATTTTTAAGTATATCTGCCTTATATTTTAACAATCCGTTTTATAGTGACCAATGTGCTTTAAAACTTTAACATTTCTCCTCAGTACCAAGATTTTGCCATAGGATGTACATCATAAGCTAGTTTTAATTTCTTCTGGAAATACACTGCAAACAAATAAAAAAAAGTCCGTCACGCAGGAGCTGCATAACTAAGCACTTTCCTCAGATTTTGTTTAGTGTAGACTACATTACTGAATAATTTGCTGTAAATAACCTATATAAATAAAATAAAAACGTGAATAGTTCTGCTCATTTACATTTCTTATGAGGCCTGTTCAATTATTAATTTTGTAAATAATTTGCTTCCAGAATTAAGTTAATACATGATACTGTACTACTTAATAAATACACAAAAACTTCACATTCCGTCTTTTGATCTGACGCAGGAACAGGATACAGTCCCCATAGTGGGAGATAGCGCTCCTTGTAGCGCCTTTGCGAACCTACGTCTGGCTGGCTAATTGTAATGAAACAGACTTAAAAGTAAACCCTTCCTTTCCAATAGACCGATTTACTTCATTTTTACAACACTTCTTTCTCATGAGATACCCACGACGCATACCGCATTTCGTTACAATACAGCAGAAATTACGACCGTTATGAGTATATTAGTACTTTAGGTCCGGAGTAAACCCCCCCTCCAAATAACCCGATTTAGTTTATTTTTACAACCCATTTTTCTCTGTTGATTACCACCACGAATACCAAGTTTCGTTGAAATGTAACAAAAATTACGGCTGGCAGTGGCAAATTGGTATTGTGGGCCCGGTGTAAACCCCCCCCCCCTTCTAATGAACCGATTTAGTTTATTTTTACAACGGAATTCTCTCTTTAGATCAAAATAACGAATACCAAGTTTCGTTGAAATATAACAAAAACTACGGCTGGTATGGTCAAATTAGTGTTTTGGGTCCGGGGTAAACCCCCCCTCCCGGTGGACCGATTTTGGTGGTTAACGAACTCGTTCAATCGTTTGCTATTTGAACGCTATATACCACGTTTCATGAAGAAAAAACAAAAACTCTGGCCGCTATCGTGTTAACAGACACATATATATATATATATATATATATATATATATATATATATATATATATATATATATATGCATATATATATATATATATATATATATATATATATATATATATAGATATATATATATAGATATATATACATTTTAACGGGGGTCATTTTCGGTGTCTACTAGGTAGGATCGATAAAGATTCGAAGAAATTTTTCAAAAATTCCGTCATGAGTCCAACCTCAATAGCTACTTTCCTTCGGAGGAAAGTGCTAAAATGTAAGGAGACCACCCTCAAACTCTTATCGCCTTTGAACACTTTATCGCAAAGTCATAGTATTTTTACTAGAATATTTAACAGAATGATAAAAAAAAAGGTTTTAGTTGAACTTATTTGTTATACTCTGAAAGCGCTTGGTGTGGAAACGAAGAGGAACATTTGTTGGAGAGGATATATATGAGTGGAATATATCTGTGGTCCAACTTCCCAAAACTTTTAGAAGCCAATTTCTATTTCCCCCACATTCGAAATCTGTTATGCTAGCCTCCCCCCTCTTTTAGGAAACAATGGTGGAGTTATGATGAAAAAAGAAGGGCGTAATGTAGAGGTATTTGAGGAGTACTGTGCTGCGGATATGCACGATCAGCACTATTAATTAATTTATTGAGCTATGCGGTACAATTTAAACAACCTAATTAATACACAAAATCGGTTTTCTTTTTTATATCTACCTTGCCTTTATGGTCATCATATACATTTTTTTTTAACCAGTCCTCATTATGTGCCCATCCTTTTTTTTATTTATTGTTTTAATTGGTATTAATTAATTAATTTATTGAGTTATGCGGAAGCGAGCACACGAATAACATGCTGGAGGACCTGAGTAAGAAAAAAATTGACTGGTTTTTGGCTTCTAAAACATAAAAGTCCGTCACGCAGGAGCTGCATAACTAAGCACTTTCCTCAGAATTTGGGTAGTGTAGATTGCTTTCCAGAACAATTTGCTTAAAATATCCTACATAAATAAAATAAAAACATGAATAGTTCTCTTTTAAATTTATAATGAGTAACTGATCAATTAATAATTTGCTTCCAGAGTTATGTTTACACATGGTACTTATTACACTACGTAATAAATACAAAAAAACTCATATTATCGTATTTTGATCTAACGCAGGAACAGGATACAGTCACTCTAGTGGTAGATAGCGCTCCTTGCGGCGGCTTTGTGAACCTACGTCTGCCGGCTTTTCTATTGAAATATATTACAAATTAAACCCCCGCTTTCCGATTGACCGATTCAGCTCATTTTTACAACACTTCTTTCTCCTGAGTTACCCACGACGTATACCGCGTTTCGTTACAATACAGCAGAAATTACGACCGGTATGAGTATATTAAGAATTTGGGTCAAGAGTAAACCCCCCCTTCTAATGAACCAATTTAGTTTATTTTTACAAAACATATTTACCTGTAGATTACCACTACGAATACCGAGTTTCGTCGAAATATACCAAAAATCACGGCTGGTAGTGGCGAATTGGTATTGTGGGTCCAGAGTAAACCCCCCCCCCTCCTAATGAACTGATTTAGTTTATTTTTACAACAGTTATTTACCTGTGGATTACCACTACGAATACCGAGTTTCATCGAAATATACCAAAAATCACGGCTGGTAGGGGCGAATTGGTATTGTGGGTCCGGGGTAAACCCCCCCTTCTAATGAACCGATTTAGTTCATTTTTATATCTCACTTTTCTCTCTATATTACCACTACGAATACCAAGTTTCGTTGAAATATAACAAATATTACGGCTGACATAGTCAAATTAGTGTTTTGGGTTCGGGGTAAACCCCCCCTTCCGGTGAACCGACTTTGGTGGTTAACGAACTCGTTCAATCGTTTGCTAATTGAATGCTATATACCAAGTTTCGTGACGAAAAAACAAAAACTCTGGCCGCTATCGTGTTAACAGACACATATATATATATATGCATATATATATATATATATATATATATATATATAGATATATATAAATTTTAACGGGGGTCATTTTCGGTGTCTACTAGGTAGGATCGATAAAGATTTGAAGAAATTTTTCAAAAATTCCGTCATGAGTCCAACCTCAATAGCTACTTTCCTTCGGAGGAAAGTGCTAATTGTTAATAGTAAATACACGCTAATGCCATGATGGCAATGCATTAACTACAAAATGCAATTACGCCTGATTTTATTTTGAAACCATAGTACCTCTATGGCGTGGGAGTTTATTTTTCTGTACAACCTATTCCATTTTTGGCATATCTTGTGCTTCTAAAATATATCACTTATAGTTAGTTATTGATTCAAGGTATTCCAATTTGTTTTTTTATTACAGTACAAACAAATTCTTATTAAATAAACAAACTTATACCAATTTAAAACTTAGTATCTTACAAATATTCATGAGGCATGCTCTTATCTGGACGTTTCTCTCTCTCAGTTGGTAAATTAATTTAAAATGGGGATATTATCACTAAATAGCTTTTTGGGACTGATTGACCAGTCATTATATAATGTTTTAAATTTTTCTATATGTTGTGTTTGTGTGCATTCGTGCATTAAATGAGTACATGTCTGTCCTGTGTAGTTATCGCATGTGCATGTGCAAATGTCGAAAATACGCCTGCTTGTTTTAAGTAGGGAATAACTTGAAGCCGAAGCGTCATTTCAAAGAAATGAAAAAAATAAAAGTTTTGGTTTAGTTACTGGTCAAATGAAAAGGGGGTTTTAAAATAACAATTGTTATTATTTTTTTTTTTCAGAGTTGTAAAATTATCTTCAGAAATTAATAACCTTTTTGCTTAATATTAAAATGTATTTTTTGTTTGCAGGTAAGAACTTTTTTTATGGCTTGAAATATTAACTTGGTGAGTACAATTTGTAGTTATTGCATATCATTAAAAATTATGTCTACGTAAAAAAAAAAAAAACTCATACTTAGATCTGAATCTGTATGTTATATATATATATATATATATATATATATATATATATATATAGGTATATGTATATACTCGAACGTACATATGTTTATGACTTCTAACATGATATTTGCCATAGGTTTTGTTTTTTCCCCCCACGATACTTCATTCCCAAAGCAAATGAACCAGCAACGGCCTCTCCGGAGGGGGGGGGGAGATTTTACTAAATAACCTAAATGCACCTAAATTACTAATTTGCCCATACCAGCAGTAATATTTGTTGAATTTCTACTAAACTCGGCATACTTCATGTATATCTAAAGAGAAGGATGTGTTGTAAAAATAAACTAAATCGGTCCATTAGAAGAAGAGCTTTACTCTGGAACGAAATTAATAATTTGCCCGTATCTTCCTTTGTTTGTACTCATTTCTACATCGATTAAATTGAGTTGACTTGATTGACGGTCCCATATTTCTAAATCAGAGCCAGTTAGTTACGTGTCGACTTGATAAGAAGTCAAGGAACAGTGGAGATTCTCATAAAAACAACAATTACATTTTTGTGAAATCGATATTGAGTGTGTTTCGGCATGTCATTTGGCAGTCTTCTTAAGCTATGAATACCTAGGGGATGGAACTAGACCAAAGGTAGCATTTAGGTGACTAAGGTGAAAATATGTTCAATAAATGCCGATCGCTTCCATATTTCAACCTAATTTCGCGCAATCAGGAGAGTTTATCGGGCCACGTCTATTGGGTGAGAGACATAACTTGAAACGTCGGGAAAGCGTAGAGTGGGCCTCGACGTTGCCAGTTCCACAGCCCTCTTAGCCACCGCTCTGCCAAGACGCGGGAATATTAGAGGGAGGACTGACAACCCAGCAAGGCCGACATTCGCTAGAGGCGCCTCCACCTTCCCCTACCCAGAGCCGAGTGTCAAGTCATATCTGTAACACTATAGCTGATTAACGAACATATCCAATCGTTTGTTCGAGCTAAGATGTTTATCTAATTTCGAAAATAACCCAATATTAATAAAAAAGGCGGTCACTTTCCGCTATCTGTAAGTAGGATTGATGAAGGTTTGTAGAAAATGTTGAACAATTCTCCAACCAGTCCCGACTTCAATATCTACATTCCATGGAAATGCCATGTAATTTAGTGCTAAACCGAACAAATTGTAATTACTCGCCGAATAGCTTGGATTCTATCATTGTAGTGAGAAATTAAGCGCAAGTTTTAGAAAAATCCCTAGTGGAATTGTCTGTCCAGCAATTAAAAAGGAATCCTGGATGACCCAGAAAGGCAGAAGGAATTAAAACTCTTTTTCTTTCTCTCCTCTTTCCTTTCTTGCCTATTCTTCCCTTGACTTTATATTCCTCAAGTATTATTCCTAAGTTTCAACTAATTGGTCGCAGCTGAGAATTTTTTTATTTTAGTTGTAGTTTTATTATAATCTTTCATTTTTGTTTAACATTAATTTTAAATTTTCATTACTTAAGTGTTTGGCTATTTTCTCAGATAGTAAGTAACTTTTTCTTTCGTGGTCGTTTTTATAATTAAATTTCTGGCCAAGTTCGGATGCTTCGTCAATCATTGAGTGTTGTATTTTGTATTTTCCATTCCCAAAATTTTGAGCATTGTTTATACTGTGTTCTTCATTTATAATCCTGTTACAATATATTATGAAATTTTCATATTGTCTCTTAGTTGGATGTCACGAGTGATGCAAAAGTATGTAGGTCTCATGCACGGTAATTGTTTTGGCGGGAAGTTATTCGTAATTTTACAAGAAGTCTTAATCATGAGTATTACTGATGAGAAAAAGTTATGTAAATTAATGTGTTTATGTAATAAATGTATATTTTATTAAAGAAAGAAATATTTGGTTGGTAATTACATCCCAAATGAAATTTTCGTGATCAAAATTAGAGAGTAAATCAGTCAAAATAAGTTTTTATTTTGTAAGGGTTGATTTTGACTATTTCCATACGCAATACTTATACATGCGTATACCAATGTGTGGGTATAAATGGTTAGGCTAGTTTTCATGAAAACAGCCATGAAAACTAGCCATGATTAGTTTTATGTATTACTCCAAATTATTAATGTACTCTAAAGGCCGTATTTTTAGTTAGGCGTATAGATGCAAAAGCTCTTCTATCCAATTTTTGTCTTATAACGTTTTTTTTTTTTCAAATCAGTACCAATCCTACCTACTTGATATTGAAAATCACCAATGTTATAATATAGAACAGTATACTATACTTTTCTATGTTATAACGTTGGTTATTTTCGATTTCAATTACGTAGGATTGGTACAGATTTGAAAAAAAAAAAAAAAAAAAAACTATATGAACCAAAAATGGGATAGAAGCGCTTTTGCAACTATACGCCTCACATAACACCAGACACTAATGTAAAAAGATTATAAAAATTAATCAAATAGGCCCACGGAGAAGGGATTTAAACTCAGCTTCAGGCCAAAGTATTAGTAACTAGCTGTTACCCAGTGTGCCATGCTACACCTACTTTCTGTCTATGGCTCTCCCCGTATCAAGATCTGCTTGATCAAAATCGGTCAAACGGTGTGAATTTGTTTATGTCTGTCTAGTAGTTCATAATTCAACCGGCAGAGGCCAGCACCTCAGCACTCGTATGACAGCCAACAGAGGCCACCAGAAGCTTGCGAGTAAGATAGCTCTTATCAAAGAAATGCTAGTGTTCTTTAGTTAGACAGTGATTGTTGAAATAAAATTGAAATAAACTGCATTACATGATTATATAATGATGTAAAGTCATCAATGAGTTCGAGTTATTCTAATTATCAGGAACATCAACAAATAAATTTGAGACATTATTCAAAATGGCTGTCGATTCAAAATGGCCGTCACAATCTGAATGGTTCAGTGTAGCCAATTTTTCTTGAACAAAACTTTTGACCAAATTTTGAAATTTGACTATTTTGACCTAGCCTAGGAAATTTCCCGTATCAAGACCTACCTGTGTGCCAAGTGTGGTCAAAATCGGTCAAACTGTGTAGATTTGTATAAGGAACAAACAGAAAAACATACAAACAGACAGACACGTGATTTTTATATATATAGATTGTTTCGTGTAAATGCATGTATGAATTTCCCCCCTCAAAAAAACTAATATTGTAAAAAAAGAGGCCAAGCTCAAGCCCCCTTACAAAAACAGTTAGCATATGAAAGTTATTATATCCATAGTATTGGACCAAGTTTTAGGCTCTTTATAACTTCTCAAAAACCTAATAATAGCCTCTAACTTATTTTTTACATTGCCAACCAATCTCCCCTCCCCGTATTGTGTAACGCATAATATATACAAGGTAGGGATTGTCGGGGTTCGGTCACTTCTACTTAATAAAACTACATTTTATCGTAAAAATGGTTTTATTGCGGGATCATTTCTGCCATTTCATTGAGAAATGATCCCGGATCTGTGAGGTATAGTTCTCAATCTTCCCATCGCCCTGATGAAGGCTTGAAGTTCAAGCCGAAACGTCGGCACAATAAAACCATTTTTACAATAAAATGTAGTTTTATTAAGTAGCAGTGACCGAACCCCGACAATCTCTACCTTGTATCATCTCCTCAACGATCTCCTCTCAATGCATAATATATACATATCCATAGCCTATAATTGATCATACAATTTGGTCACCTTGTCGAATGGTAGGATTTTAACAATTTTCCACGAATCGTCTCCTAGCTATACCATTATCAGCTGGCATATTATAGCCAGTAAGTATGTATATGCAATGGTATATTAATTATAATAATATATTACAGTTATTTATTATCATAACCATTAGCATATCATCACGTTGAAGAACGTCTGCAAAAGAACATAGTTAGAACATCAAATTATTAGACATATATAATTATGTCTTTCAACTTATAAAGTGCTTTTTAGTTTGACAGCTACTAATTTCTTGAATGATCTTTTAACCCTCTTTTAAAACCGGTTCATTAAAAGAGATATGACAGCTAAAATACTATTGAGAACCCTCAAAGTGTTGACGACAACAAAATTTTGGCCACAGAAGATTATAATATTTTGTACAAAAACGTAGAGATCCTGACATTTCAAGGAAAACATTAACAATAGTCATCACTCAATTACAAAAATTCATAGGCCAAATTATTACAATGATTTCACTGCTTATGAAAAAAAGTCGTCACGTAGGAGCTGCTTTGCCTAAGCATACCCCTAGAAGGTGGTAGGGTACGCTGTTCGAAATAAATTGCTTGAAATAACCTATATAGTAGCTATGGGCACCCTTTGACATGTTCTGGGCCAAATATACGTTCGCGGGCCGCTTAGATGGTTCAAAATGAAATAACTTCGGATTTTACATTAGTTATTGTAATATTTAGCGAAAAATATCAGACAATGTCATTATAATAACATTTATTAGAATAAAAGGATGAACTGAAAAAAATAGGTACAACATTATAAATAAATCGTGAAATTTGGACATATTACAACTACGAAAGTTAAATTGCGACACGAAATCAATGAGACACTTGAGCTTAAATTTTGGAAACTAATCCATCGATGTTTGGATTAATTCCAAAGATCCACTGATAAAAAGACTTAAAGAATTTTCCAAATTATCGTCAGTCAGCCTTGTACAGTGTTATGATTTATTAAGTTTCAACATTGAAAAGAACTGTTTACATTTATAAGTACTGCAAAATGCGCAAATATATCTTCTTGCTAATTTTCTATGCTGCGGAAAATGGTCTTCTTCGAGGTATTTGTTATAGAAATTTTAATCGGGTTTTCAAAATGTTTTGCGGGCCGGATCAAATATTACAGCGGGCCGGTTTTTGCCCACATATGCTATGTAGGGTCCCCCCGTGGTCTAGTGGCTAACGCCTTTGATTCTCTTGCGGGAGATGGGGGCTCGAGTCCTACCTGCAGTAGGAATTTTCTCACATCACGTCTCGTTGAGAAAATTCCCCACTGCACCATGTATGTTAGCGCTAATGGCCCAGAAGTCGGCCGTGAAAAGAAAATATATAAAAATAACCTAATAATAATTTTAAGGGCATATCAACAAGTGGGCTATTAATGCCTCGCTATTTACGGGTTGCCACCCTTTTGTAACGCCAACAACACGTTGTCGGTCACCCATTCAGATACTGACTATGCCCAACGTTTAACATCGTCGATCAGGGGGAATTGGTGCACTCTACGTGGCTATGGCCGTTGTTACGTATTTTTCCATGTACTAGGTATCTTATGAAAGAAATGCCACCATGCCTAGCGGGAATCAAACTGCAACCTAGAGAATTACCTTCTGGCTTTAGCTCTCCCTCCTTCCCTGCTTTCTATAATTAAAGATCTATTATTAGGAAGCTTGTAATGAAGATGTCGTCCCCTTTAATGAGCTTGTTATTAATATCCACGCCGATTGTGTTGATCCGTTATCTGCAGCTGTCCATCGACAGCTGTTTGCAATCCTCAATGTTTGCCAACATGTTTACTTGCAAACATAGATGTGCATTTACACGAGAACATTCCGATCGCGTCTCGTATCTCTTAACTAACTTTATTCTCTGTTTTTTTTTCACTATTAATCAGAACTTAATAAATTAATATAATACAAATTATTAAATATTTAGAATGTTTTTTATGGTTGTTGTGTATTTGGTTTTTTTTTGGTTTTTTGTTTTTTTTTACGGCGCATCTACATCTAGGTCATTAGCGCCGACATCTAGGGTGCAGCGAGGAATTTTACCAGCGAGCCGTGGGGTGATAAAATTCCTGCCGGAGGTTGGGAATCGAACCCACCATCTCCCGCTTATGAATCCAAGGCGCTAGCCATTAGACCACGGGAGACCCCTTTGGTTATTGACGTTTGAGTTTTTATTGTACATAGAACAGACATCATCTCCATGATTCCATATTCAATGCGCGCTGCCTAGGACTTTCTAGAGCAGAGGTAATATAATACAAAATAAAGTACATAATTTAAAAAAAAATCAAGAACTAAGGATACACATATATATTGTCTTATGATTTTTTCACCTCACTGGACTTCAAAATAGAGTGTGGACAAGGCTGGGTATTTGCCTTAAAAAATAATTGTTAAATTTTTCAAAATAGAGGTTACATAATAATGATTTAAGTTTGAAAATAGCTTTAAAATCATCAGTCCCATAAAAGGCCCCAAGGGCATTGATACTGTAGAGGTATCTGATTTTTGACCTTACGGCACACTAGGGAGATATTCTGATCAGTATTATGCCTCGGCTTGGGAGGTGCTCATTAATAAATTAAATAAGCCTGGGTGAGTCTAGGGCTGGTCTGGGACCCCCGAATCCAACCCTCGAACGGCGACACTAAAAGATAAAAATCTTTAGTGCGTGCCCGAGTTTTGAACTTAGGTCCTCCAGTTCATACGTTGGGCGCTCCACCACTGACCTAACCACGCTCCGAAAATAGCTTAAAGCCCAGCCAATTATCTGATAGTTGGTTGTTTTAATTTTTTAATTTGAAGGTTTAAAATAAAATAAATTAATAAATCAAATAATACCTGTTATATCAAATAGTCGATTTATTATATTGTGTTTTCAAGAGTTCTCTAGGGAACTGAATATATAGCCCGTTTTCTGAAAGCCCTTTCCCGCTGATTACATATACCTTGCTCATTTGGTCTGTCATTTGTTTTTACTGTTTTTCCTAATTAACCAGCTGTTTTTCTAATTTAATTCCAAACTCTTGCCCGTGAAATATCTTTTACTGCACTCCTCAGCCCAGAAATGGGATTTTCTTAAAGACTACCATCCAGTATAATTGCCTGAGAGAAGATAGCGGGCCGATCCCAGAAAGGAGAAGGCTACGGCCACCCCCCCCCCCCCCCCTGCTGGGCTATAACAAACCAGGCTATTAGCAAGCTTCTAATTGCCTATTCGCAAACTTCGGTTCGGAGTTCGGGGGTGATTTAGTATTTTTCACGATGGACGAATTTCCTACACACTTTACATGGTTGGTTGGCATCCGGCTAAGAGAAAACATCAGATTTTCAGCAACTGAGGGCAAAAAAGATATATGAGTTGAGATCGATTTAAAATATCGATTTTCTAGGCTCAGAAGATCAATCTACGATATGGATAAATAGTCGATATGAATCGTTTTCACGATTACTTACAATTACCTCCGAAATTCGTATTTAACTCCGATTCACATTTCAGAATCGTCCATCACTACTACGAATCGACTTAAATAAGTCGATTTGAAATAACTTCAACCGTAACTTATTCTACTATTTTTCAACAAAAAAAAATATAATAAAACTACTATTGTTACACCATATTAAAATATAAGGGTATTATTACAAAAACATGTTTATCAAATTAGAAAAAATATAATAAAATAGAGAGAAAACTTTATTTAAAAATATAAATAAAATGGGCTGCCCAATTACGTTGGGTTGCTGGATACACAGCGTGCCCATCATCCATTCGGAAATAAGTTTAATTAGAGGGTGGAGGCTTAAGGAGTTGGAAACAAGGAATAGAAAATAAAGAAGATGAAGACGAAAGAAGGAGATAGTGAAGGATGAGAAGGAATTGATAGAACTGAAAATATATAAAGAAACATTGTGAATGGATGATAAGCACTCAGTGCCCGTAGTTATGATTGCCGATTTTGCCAAGTGTGTCCACTAATATGGACTCGGCTAATGCTGCCAGGTGGTCTGTGGTCAGTTCCAGTTCTTCAAGGAAGATGGCTGTGCTCTTCGGAATGGTGTCTCTTGATCCGAACCATAGTCCTTCAACAATATATTCCCTCTTCCCAAATTCGTCCTGGAACTTTTCTTCGTAGTGCGTCGTGCATTTCATATGTAATACAGAAAAATTAACTCTTGTATAACTCCAACATCCAAACGTCGAACAAGTAGACATTGTGTACTCAATAGTTATTCCAAATTAAAATTACTATTATAGTAAACCAATAAAAACAAATTAATACTTCTTGAGAGATGTGGCTTAGGAATATGGCCGCCATCGGGTTGGTTTATTTGACAGACTTATTCCAAAACATCCCCTCCCCTCCTTTCATAACTCCATGATGATAACAGTTTATGACTAGGAAAAAATATAACCTTAAAGCCTGATTAAAATTTGAAACCATTCCAGATAGATCGATTCTTTAAAAGATCGGCACTTTGAGATCGATTCATTAATAAGATCTGCCCTTGAAGATCGATTCAAAAAATCGATATATATATATATCGTGTTAAAAAGATCGATACAGTTCGCCCATCTCTACCATGATCTTTTAAACGTTTTCGTGGTTCTTTTCCATCTCCTAGGCATTTGTAGCAGATGAAGGCTGACAAAGAGAAAGAGCATGCCGAAAAATTCGAATTATAGATTTTTCTCTTAGCCGAATCCCAACCATTCCTTGACTTGAAATTAATTATTAATTTTTTTTAACCTTAATTCTGACAAAATTATGTTCATTTGTTGCCTATCCTGTGTTTGTTGTTCCAAATACATTTTATATATAACAAAATGCTTTAATTCTGTCAATCTCCTTTCAAATGAATTTATAAATATTTAAATATTCTGTTTATAAGAAATATTTTAAATTAAAATACGCCTTATTTGATGAACGTATCTAGTAATTTTGTAAAATTAACTCTCAAAATGTGATGACACAGTTCCTGCGAGTGGGACATTCTTTGTACTGTGTACTGTTTATGGTTCCTAATTAAACCCGCATTCACATGAGTAATGTCTTTCTCTTTTATTATGGATCTTATTCTTTAAGGCCGTAGTAACTGTTTGCTCTTTATGACCGTGGTTTTTATTGTCTCTCAACCCACTACTGTTAAGGATGCAGTTTCTAAGCCCTTTTGACGAAACTCCGTAATATTCGCATATTGTGTGAAACGCGTAGGACTTTGTGAATGTGGCTGTTTTTAAACCTTAATAGTTACACTTGACATCAGTCGCCCATGTTATATTCAAGATAATTTTATGTTTGGCAGTATTTAAAATCATTCTCTTTTTTTATACGATAATGATATCCTTTTAGTAATAGTGCTATATTCGCTAGTTACCAATGGATTTCATTGTGAATCTTGTTGAATCGGGACTCTGCTTGTTTTTTAAGTAAAACCTTTGCTGAATTTTGAATCTGGTTGTTCGTCATGTAAAAAAAAAAAAAAAAAAAAAAAAATCAGTCCCGTAACAGGCTACAAGGGCCCAGAGGGGCAAATACTATAGAGGTATCTGATTCTTGACCATACGGCACACTAAGGAGATAGTGTGGTCAACACTATGCTCCGGCCGCCTGATTTTCCCCTTGGCCGCTTCGACTGCTAGAGTCATTAGCACCCAAGGTACCCATTATTAATTAAATTAATTAAAGGCTGGATGAGAGCCTAGGGACGATCTGGGACCCCAAATCCAACCCTCGAACGGCAGCACTAGAAGAAAAAATCTTTAGTGCGCGCTCGGGTTTTGAACCTGGTCCTCCAGTTCATTAGTCGAGCGCTCTACCACTGAGCTAACCTCGTCCCCTCGTCATGTAAAACCTTTACAGTAATCGTGAATCTGGTTGATCTGCAGGTAAAACAATTACAATCGTGAATCTGAATCTGGTTGGTCTTCATGTTCAACCTTTACAGGATCCGTGAATCTGGTTGGTCTTAATGTAAAACCTTTACAGAAATCGTGAATCTGGTTGGTCTTCATGTTCAACCTTTACAGGATCCGTGAATCTGGTTGGTCTTAATGTAAAACCTTTACAGGAATCGTGAATCTGGTTTGTCTTCAGGTAAAACCTTTACAGGAATCGTTAATCTGGTTGTTCTTCGTGTAACACCTTTACCAGAATGGTGAATCTGGTTGTTCTTCATATATGTACAACCTTTGCAGAAATCGTGATCCGAAATAACTGGATGATTAACAGCAGTTGAGATCATATTTCTTTATGCTCTTTTTCGCACTTTATCAGAAACTATTGGAGACATTTTTATTCTGGCTGTTCTTCCTGTTAAACCATTATGTTTACGCTTTACGCCAATTTACACTTCTTACATCCGATATAATTCATTATTTGTGAGCAGTTAGGATCTATCTCAATTTGTATGCCTATTTGATAATAGTGATACCCTTGGTGAATCAGTGAATATGGCTATTCTTCATGTGAATATCTTGTACTCATTTCTTACCTCTAATCCTCAGTAGAGATAATGAATGTTCCCATAAGAAATTAATGAGATGCTAAAGTCGACTTTTTCTTTTTTTTTTTTCTTTTTACGGCTCCTAATTAAACGTATATTCTCTTCTTGAGTTAGCCTCTCTCTTTTATTGTGGCTGTTAGTTTCTTCGAGCGCAGCTACTGATTCCTATTTATGGCAGCGGTTTTAGCGCGGTTCCATCCTCCCTCCGGTTATGAGGTTGACCTCATAAGCGGGCTTCCAATTTTATTAACTGACATGAGCATTTTGGATATTTGGGAAATCGTGGTAAGTGGAAGGTAACCATTCACAAGCCTACCCAAATCCTTAGGATGTTCTCAATCGGTGTTAGTTTCGTTACTTCAAAGTTTTCTTTACGCATGTTTCCCCAGCATTTTGTTTGTAATAGGGCTTTCCGAGCAGGAGTCGAAGAGGTTGAGTGAATAATTTTCGAGACTGTATGTTTTCACTACATAATAACGCCTAACTATCTCTTATCTTGCAGATTTGTTACTAACTTTAAGATTTCCAATTGACCCGAGGAATATGACGTTACGGGAACGCGCTAGGGTGATGCTGTTCCTGAGAATTGTTATTTTTGAACTCTTTGTCGCCCAAGGTTACAGTTACTATGTTGGAACTCTTTACCGTCTAAGGTTACAGTTACTATGTTGGAACTCTTTGCCGCCTAAGGTTACAGTTACTATGTTGAACTCTTTGCCGCCTAAGGTTATAGTTACTATGTTGAACTCTTTGCCGCCTAAGGTTACAGTTACTATGTTGAACTCTTTGCCGCCTAAGGTTACAGTTACTACGTTGAACTCTTTGCCGCCTAAGGTTACAGATACTATGTTGAACTCTTTGCCGCCTAAGGTTACAGTTACTATGTTGAACTCTTTGCCGCCTAAGGTTACAGTTACTACGTTGAACTCTTTGCCGCCTAAGGTTACAGTTACTATGTTGAACTCTTTGCCGCCTAAGGTTACAGTTACTATGTTGAACTCTTTGCCGCCTAAGGTTACAGTTACTACGTTGAACTCTTTGCCGCCTAAGGTTACAGATACTATGTTGAACTCTTTGCCGCCTAAGGTTACAGTTACTACGTTGGAACTCTTTGCCGCCTAAGGTTACAGTTACTACGTTGAACTCTTTGCCGCCTAAGGTTACAGATACTATGTTGAACTCTTTGCCGCCTAAGGTTACAGTTACTATGTTGGAACTCTTTGCCGCCTAAGGTTACAGTTACTATGTCCTTTTGACAAGTGAAACCGCAGTATTCGCTCTTTATGGGATGACCTTTGAGAAATTGTGCATGTGATTGTTCATTACATTTGACATAAGTTACATTGCTTTGATCCGAGGTAATTCAATATTTGGCAGCTGATAAGATCTTTCTCATTTTTTTAATTTCCTTTTGATCATATTGAAGCGCACTTCATGCGAACGTCCTGCAGTGTGGTCGCTCCGATAGTGCGTACCTCAGCTACGATGCACTTACTACGGTTGTAATAGGCCTGCCCTTGACAGTAGGTGGCTGTACGGAAGTAGTATTGAGCAGGGGCAGGTTGGAGGTTAGGGATGGTTCGGGTGGGGATACGAGGTGGGGGTGTGGGTACCCCAGTCGTCCGCCGGCCGTCGGCGCCTCAGTGTCTGTCCTCGCTGTCGGGAAAGTCCTGTCATCAAGTCTTAAAGTAGCTATCTCGTTCACTCTTTGGAACATAGGCCCATGTAAGTGCAAGCCCCTAGCCACCTTTGTAGAGTAGCCGAAAATGAGGTTGTGCTCTGTGTCTTAGGGATGTGATGGCTTCTTGGTTGGTTCTGTGATGTGTGAATAGGGTTTTAGTGCCAGAAACAGGATACGTGCTGTGTTAATATACCTTGTAGTACCACTTCCGTTTAACAAGAGTAAGTTTGCAGTTTTGAGTTTTCGTTAGTTTTTAAGTCAGAATTGCTTTCAACCACATTTTTTCTATACTTTCTCAATTACTATAAATCCTTCTTTAGAAACTTCTTCAAAAGTTATAATATCTGACAGGAATTATACGATAACCTTCAGAGGATTGATAGCTGTCAAATTGACAACACTATAACCTCCTCTGTCAGTGTTCTCCAAGGACCATTTGACAATACTGTCTTATGACATTCTATGTCGTCTTCTGTCATTATGACATTTTCTTCATTCCCATTACAATTTTCCCTTTTAAATCAAGTTTTAGTTTCACTCGCTAAAATTTCCATAACAATGGAAGTTAATATTAATGTACGTATTTGTTTGCTATTCTGTTCTTGTTTCAATCTTTTGAAATAGTAAATGTATTGTGTATTTTTACAGGATATTTTTGAGCCCAATCAGTTCGACAATTGATGGTTTTACGTCAAATAAATTCTTAAAAATAGCTCATTTTTTAAAGTATTTAAGTAAGGATTCAAAAGCAATTGTATAGTTTGTTTTGGCGCCTTTCGTTTTATCGAATCAATACCGTTTAAAAAATGTAACGCTCATTAATCTAGGGCCTATACATGTTATGCAAAAATGCAAATAAGGTCAAAAGAATTAAAACGTGAAAAATCTTAATACGGAACAAAATTCCGATTTTTTTCCATAGATTCAGCAACATTCTGTGTAAAAATCATTCATTAATACAATTACTTAATTTTCATTCGCGATGAACAGTGAAGCAGTTATACAAAACACTTATTTTTTTTACTTTGAACCATCATTTTATGCTTTTTAAAATCCATACAAAATAAAAAAATATATAATATTAATTTTGAATGAAAATTTAATGAGTTTTTTGGCTCAAAATATTGTAAATACAATACATTTATTTAGTATACATCACGTTACATTACAAAAATGTTTTGTGATAAATTGTCGATGAAAATATGATTAAACTTCATTGAAAAGAGATTCGAGTTTGGAAATTTTGGTAAGACCTTTTTCAGTTTATTCAAATGATATTTTCGAAAACGGTAATTTCTTTCTGATTGAGATTTTTTTGCTTTAAAAACTTTTTATTTAATCAAGAATACATTGTTTTGGTGCTTTGCTAAATCAAATTGATGCTGTTCAGTTTGCTTGAATTACGATAAAGATGTTCTCCCGAAACGAAGTTTTAGTTTGGTAATTCTTGTATTATTGTTTTTCGATGTAAATTCTTTGACAATGCAATTGCATTTTATAAAATATTCCCGTAGGTATTTTTGATAAGTCTTATTTCGACCCGAGAATATTTTATCCGAGTGATTTTTTTTTTAACTTCTTATTAAAGTCTTCTTATTGTTATTTTTTGCTTTAGAAACTCTCACTTGAAAACTAATAAATTTGTATAGTATTTAGCTTGCAAAAAAAAAAAAAAAAATTAGGATTCACGGAACGAAGTTGTATTGTTAAATTTGATAGGGTAATTATTGTATTTTTGTTGTATTGTTGTATGATATTGTGTTGTTGATTATTTAATGTTGTTGTTGACTATTCTACAAGGTGTTATGATGAGCGCCACTTTCTCTCCCTCAGCCTTCCGCTTCTTTAGACCCGAGTCCAGTGTCTACCACCAAGACAGGTCTATTCTCTCCCTCTCTGACACAGCACAACCTTACAATAGCCTTTCATTTTACTGTATACTTTACAGAGTAAATTATACCAGTCTTCCTATAAAAGAAAGGCAGTCTTCATTTAAAATAATAATAACAATAAAGAAGAAGAAAAAAAAAAAAACAACAAGAAAACCTTCCAACACTTTTTAAAGGTTCATTGATAAGAATTGGGTGAGCATGATGTTTTTTGAAAGGATTTTTGTTTGAGATTCTGTTCCGATCAGGACTGGACGTGGTAAGCCACTTTCCTCAACTGCGTAATCTTAGCGTGTTTTCAAATAATTTTTATCCCTGGTGTGCGTTTTTTTTTAACGGCGCATCGTCATCTGGTCCATAAGCGCCGTGCTAACGTTACCACACTCCCTAAACACCTTTTGGGCAGAAGTCCGAAATTTTAAACACCGTTTGCTGATGATAAGAAGTCCGGAAATAGTTCTGAGTCGGCTACATTTTCACCATGGACACTTAAGTGCTAACTTTGGTTATATAAATATATAAATTTAATAATAATATATAAATTTTAACTGGGGTCATTTTTGGTGTCTACTAGTTAGGATCAATAAAGATTCGAAGAAATTTTTTAAAAATTCCGTCATGAGTGCAACCGGAGGAAAGTGCTAAAAATAGGTACAACATTATAATTAAATCGTGAAATTTTGAATTATTGCTAACTACGAAAGTTATATAGCGACTCGAAATCAATGAGACACTTGAGCTTGAATTTAGGAATCTAATCCATCGATTTTTGGATTAATTCCAAAGATACAAAGACATAAAAAAATTTACAATTTATAGTCCGTCAGCCTTTTATGATGTTTTGATTTATTAACTTTCATCGCTGAAAAGAACTGTTGGCATGTATAAGTACCGCCAAATGCACAAATATATCTTCTTGCTAATTTTCTAAGCAGCAGAAAATCTTCTTTTTCGAGGTATTTGTTGTCGAAATTTTAATTGTGGTTTTCAAAATGTCTCGCGGGCCGGATCAAATTTTACAGCGGGACGGTTGTTGCCCACATTTGTATTACAAGGGTCTCCCCGTGGTCTAGTGGCTAACGCCTTGGATTCTCTTGCGGGAGAAGGAGGTTCGAATCCCAGCTGCAGTGGGAATTTTCTCAAAATCACGTCTCGTTGAGAAAATTCCCCACTGCACCATGGATGTTAGCGCTAATGGCCCAGAAACCATAAGCGCCGTGCTAACGTTACCACACTCCCTAAACACAAGTCCGAAATTTCAAACACCGTTTGCTGATGATAAGAAGTCCGGAAATAGTTCTGAGTCGGCTACATTTTCACCATGGTCACTCAACTGCTAACTTTGGACTTCCTCCATCCCTGACATTAGATGCTGATGAAGTCTACCAAAGTGTAGCCGAAACGTCCTTAATACAGATTTTTACAAAAATCGTATTGACGTTTTCTTAGCCGAATCCCAACTATTCCCTGACTGCTTATAACCTCTACGGCTAACTATCTACACCTCATTAATAATTTATTTTATAAATTCCAAAGATATCTAACCTTTGATGAACTAAATAATAAAATTTACACCCGAATTATACTTGCAGGGCATTTATTAGGCTTTCGAAAGATCACCTTCCATTTATCATGATTTCGCAACCCTTTTCGAAATATTTAATAAAATATTACAATACTGCTCATGCCTGTTGAGAATTTTTTTTTATTAATATATAAACCAGGTATAAGAGCAACGAAAATAATGTTAACAACGTCAATTTATTTATTACAAATCCTCCTAAGATAGACTAATCAGGGCTCAATGCCAAAGGTGACTAACCCAAAATTAGAAAAAAAACTGAGAAAATTGGAGTTAAAGTTAAGAAGAATCTGAAAAGATTAATGTTGGTGATTTTAATTCGTCCAATTAAAATCATTTCTGTCACCATAACTATTTTTTTTTTTTACATTCTTCTTAACTTTAAGTACAATTTTCTCAGTTTGTTCTAATTTTGGGTTAATCACCTTTCGCACTGATCCCATCAATTGTCAAAAGGATTTTATTGGAATGAGTGGTTTTTGTACGTATATCATAAATCAGCTGTAAGCAACCGATAGAGTCACAAGAAATAATAATAATCTTAATTAATTTAGTATTTTTATATTTAGCTGGAGAAGGCTGCCAAAGAGCACGCCGAAACGTCTAGATTGTAGGTTTTCCCTGAAAATCTGTTAATTTTCGTAACCGAAACACTATTTTTCCTGTGCCTTCGTTTCACATTGACGGCTGACTGTTTGCATCTCATTAAAAATAAAAATCTACCCCAAGAAGAAGATTTAAAATAAAATAAGTAGATTTAGTCAATGATTAAAATATTAATATTTTAAATTGACATTTTATAAGTGACATTTATTTCTCTATTATAGTAGTGGGTCTACTTAAATATAATACATTTAAAAAAGGGCAATTCCTATATAGCGAGCTCGGAAAATAAACAAATAAAAAATCAATTTTCTCTAACAAAATTTTAATAGCGAATTGGCCTTGGATATTGTACTATTCATTGACCTTCCGCCTGAAACATATATATGATTAGTTCCATTTGGATCACTACAAAATATATATATATATATGTTTGATGTTATTTTTCGTCGCTGGGATAGTATTTTTAGATGGAACGGCATTTTTCTCCAGCGGTGGTACTCCTCCTCACTTCTTCCCGAAATATTTCAATGGATTCATCTCCATCTTCTTCAGCCAGGTACTTGCTTCTTCCTTTGTGGTAGCCAAGGGAATGACATTTTTCTCGATTTGGGCTCCTTTTCTCCCCTCTAGCCACAGTATCGGCGGACGAATGGTGTTGAAGCTCCCTGGTGTAAAAAAAAAAAAGACGCAATACTATCAGCGCTGCCAACGGACAGAATCCCAAGTACACCAGGGAGCTTCAACACCATTCGTCCGCCGATACTGTGGCTAGAGGGGAGAAAAGGAGCCCAAATCGAGAAAAATGTCATTCCCTTGGCTACCACAGAGGAAGAAGCAAGTATCTGGCTGAAGAAGATGGAGATGAATCCATTGAAATATTCCGGGAAGAAGTGAGGAGGAGTACCACCGCTGGAGAAAAATGCCGTTCCATCTAAAAATATATATATATATATATATATTTTTTTTTTTTATGTTTCCTCTTCTCCCAAATGAAACTAGAATTTTTATATTTTAGTTTGGGATAATTATGAAGCGTGTGGATCCTAATATGCCGTTTTGGAGAACGCGAAATCAAAATTCTAGTTGTTTCTGATTTTTTGGGGGAAATGTCAACTTTAAAATAGTTTTGTTACAGACGGGAGATTCTGTCCCGAGCAGCTGGGCTGAACGTGGTAGATCTTTGTGTTTTTATCTTATCAAAGCGTTGTTTCTCATAGTTGTTGGGTAAATACAGGCATTCTTCAGCTTGTTTGCTCTCACCTTCTATCACTTTTATGCCTGCCCTAAAACTTTTTATGCTTATCACCAGCTTGCGGCCTAACGGATCCTTTTCCGTGCATATTCTCTTAAGGTTCAACAGGAAATGGAACACCGATTACGTATAAATCAATAAGAGACGCCGATAAGAACACCCACGTTGTGTATAGAACGTCATCCAATAAGCTTTCTTTTAAACAGGTATCGCTTAAGACAATAAAAGACGCTTAGGAACTTATGCTTCCACCACTAGATTAAAACAGTAACGCTAGATAAATTCGTTGTTGCAAGAAACTTTGCTGGAGAAAAACAAATCGCCATCGTAAATTGTTTAAATACTTTTAAAATAATTCCCACATTTTTTACAAAAGGTGCTGTGTTCAAAGACAATGGAAAGGTTAAAAACCTTACTACCGTATTAGTTTCAAGGGCAGTACTTTTCAGTATTAAAATTCAGTAAATTGTGTCCTTCTGCATTTAGCTAAAAAGGAAATGTAACCCTCTACCATAGATTTGTACAAGCTCCTCCTTCGTTTCAACCCCACACCACATGGACACTGAAACGTATGTGTCTTTTGTGGGACATGCTCCCACTGAAAAGTAGATGAAAGTGTTTGTGAATTGAATCTGAGTTTAAAAGCTTCTACTCTTGATTGTTTTTTTGCGCATAATATCTTTAAGTATGTCTGGGATTTTAGTTGTCATATCTCAAGAACTCTTGTTAATCATGTCTTGATTTTTAAGAAATGCATGATAAAATCTTGTGATTACAATCTTGTGAATATCTGACGTTTAGTTTTTTGTTAGCAAAATCTGAACCATTCCTTAGCTTCTCATTATCTGCATCTCTTTATCTATTTTTATAGACTATATAGTATCTACATATAAGTAAACGATCTTTAAGATTGAATATGGGTTCGGATTTTAAGACATTTTAGCCGGCTGTCGCTTTTGGGACATTATCGTTGATTAGTTCCAACCATATGGTTCCATTCTCTTTGCACCTTCCTCCTGTTTCTGTATCTCTCCAAGAAGTCATTTTCCCCTTAATGAATGTGTTCATTAGCCGAGACTGGATGTCTACAGTCCCGCCCGGATACCATGCCCGCATGACACGAGTGCCCTTCAACTGGTTTCGCGTAACGGGCTCAAGCATCCACCCGCTCCTGGTAATAATATATTAATGAGTGCTTTCATTCTTTTATATTATAAAATTTACTTTAGTTACTAGGTTTCTTTATGTTTGCTATATTTTATATTTTAAAAAGTCCGACTTCCCGGAACTGCGTCACCTTAGCGATTTTCTGTCCATATTCCTGGTGACATTTGTAAAGGGATGAAAACAGTTTTTAGTTTGTTTTAATTATTCGCGAAACATGTAAACACATGTAAAAATGAAAATCAAATTTTAAATAGAGGTAAGATTTTAGACAATTGCATATCCTAAGCGGAAATAGACAAAAACCTTTCAAAAGAACAAAACCTATAGTTTCGAATTTTGAGCACCGAATTCTTTGACTAAGATCGTCACATCGAAAATTAAATTAGAACCATGTTTGTAGGAAATTTAGTATGCTTTCGAATCTTTACTATTCACTTTCCGCTTAAAACTGTCTAATAATTCTTTAACTTCAAACATATCCAAAATTTAAATATCTTTCTATGCACCCGAAGTAAAAATTAGTTAGGAAACATCGTTTTATTTAATAATTGTACTTAAACGTAATTACAAATTTGAACCCCGTTATTTTTTTGTTGCGTTTGGATATTGAAATGTAAAATGTTCTAGTCGTAAATTGTGTCATCGGGTGAGCATCGTAAGCGGGGTTCCTATGGAGGGATGGAAAAAACCTGCTAAAATGTGCAAAGGAAAAAACTAATGATAATTAACTGATATAGTCATTTGTAATGGATAAACTGACCACATTCCTTAGGAAGAGAGCGATAACAATAAAATATTTTCATAATCTATTCCTTTTAAAAGCATAAAACAAAATGTTCAGGTAAATATGTACTTACGCTGGTCTGATTTTGTTGGTATTCGTAATGAATCTAAAGGTTGTCACCCTCCCTTAACATCCATGGTATAGCTCGGAACTGAGAAGAATACTGATCGTGGATGCATTCCTAAATATGTACTTACGCTGGTCTGATTTCGTTGGTATTCGTAATGAATCTAAAGGTTATCACCCTCCCTTAACATCCCTGGTATAGCTCGGAACTGAGAAGAATACTCATCGTGGATGCATTCCTAAATATGTACTTACGCTGGTCTGATTTTGTTGGTATTCGTAATGAATCTAAAGGTTGTCACCCTCCCTTAACATCCATGGTATAGCTCGGAACTGAGAAGAATATTGATCGTGGATGCATTCCTAAATATGTCCTTTGGGCAAATGTCTATCAGTGACAAAAAAAATTAAACGTACTTCACCTGATTTTCCCATATTTACTTGTATGTTGTATGTACAACTTATAAGCTGTAAATTAAAATTACCAAATTGGACCATCGTAAGATTCCCTAAACACTCCAGAACTTTTTCCAGAGTGGCAGATCTGTTGATTCTTCTTCTGGCAAGGCGAGCCATGTTTATGCCGTGGGTGGGTACATAGTTCAGCCTATGGTGGAGAAGGTGTTAGCCGATAGAACTATCGAGACAATGAAGCGATTGTCTGTCAGCTGGTCTAATTCACAAGTTCATTAGCTGTTCAAAGGAGGACCGCCTCTCGTCCATTCGCTGCCCATCATAGGAGCGAGAGTTCACGCCAACGCTTCGTTGTAAATAACACCAAAACAAGTCTTGCAAAGCTTTAATGTGTATATATCGTACAAACACTACTACCGTAGGTTCTGTGTCCATACCAACATGACAGGACTACAAAGCATCAGTGATCATAACATCGAACCAAGACTACAATGCTTCAGTGTGACTATCATCGAACTAGGACATGCATAGGTTCAGTGTGAAAAACATTAAAGCAGGACTAAAAAGCTTCAATGTGTCTAGCATGGAACCAGGACTTGCTTAGGTTCTGTGTACATAACAACAAAAGAGGACTAGAAAGCTTCAGTGTGCATAACAACAAAACAGGGCTACCAAGCCTCAGTGACCATAACGTCAAAACGGGAGTACTGGGGTTCAGTGTGGAGATCATCAAAGCAGAAGTACAAAGCTTCAGTGTGCATAGTATCAAAACACGAGTACAAAGGGTCCGTGTTCACAGGATCAAAGCAGGACTTACAGAGCTTCAGGGAGCATAACATCGAATCTAGACTTCGAAGCTTCAGTGAGCGTAACATAAAACCAGCACTTGCTTAACTTCAGTGCACATTACATCAAAACAGTCCTTTGTAAATTCTTATCTGTAGCTATCATATATCATTAAACACACAACCAGGATTTTAAATTGTACATTTAGCGAGTTGCCTGCCTTCCCGTCCGGTTACGGCGAAAATTCCCTCAGAATGGAGAAAACTGTGTATTTTTGAGCATGATTACTTTTGGAGGGCCGGTGGCTTGAGTTTTAAGGCGTGGTCTTGTCTAGAGTCGTAGTCTCGATTCCCACTAGGGTTCCTTCGAAAAAAATAAAAAGCACCCTTCCTATTGTTTCTAGAAAAAGGTGGTCCCCTTCAGATAACCCCCGCCTCAAATATCTGTATTATTTATAAATGGACGTTTAAAATTTAAATAACTAAATGTTCTCCTCGTAGCCATCCTGACAGGAGTGTATTCCTTGAACAAGAGAGCATTCCTCCAATATTAAACCGTAGCCTCGGAGAAAGCCGGCGAGAGAGTAACAGCATGCAAATTGCCGCTGCTTTGAGGAATCCGGGATATTCCAACCGCGCTAACTCACCCCCAACCCTTCAGACTAATGGACCGGTCTAACTCACCAATCTCTTACCATTATCTTCAGCAAATATCAAAAGTAACAATGTACACTTGCAACAAAATGAATTATCGAAAGGTAATGTACGCTACATTTTGAGGAATAATAGAGCTTATTATTTTTATGCCCGCTTGCGCCTTGGCCCAACCAAAAATATGATTAAATACCGCAAGGGTGGGTGTATTTCCAATGTTCGTCTATCATCGCCTTGTCGTCCGTACTCGTTGGTCGGTCATCGTTGTAACATCCTTTTAGTTCTTCTATACCGTTTCTGCTGTTTGAGTTTGTCCTTTCTACCGGTTGGACCAGGTGGACTCGTCAGCATTTTTAGTTTTGATTTGAGGGATGAATATTGAGTGCTGTCCGACTCTTTAGCTTTGCAGGCATTTGTTGGACTATTTCCCTCAACAAATGCTCCTCTCAATCTTAGGATGGTTTCTAACTATGTGCGACTCTATCTTATTTGCGTTTAGTCTGAAATTGAGCCATTGCGTTACCGCTGTTTGAGGTAGTCCTTGAACCACGTGGACTTTTCCTCTCCTTGGACGCATTCCAATCCTCGCTTCTTAAACACATATCGCTTTCCGTCTTCCTTTTGATGTTCCTCTCATCGACAATTTTCCCTTCATGATCGACCCTCCTTCCGATTTGTTCCATTCCATCTGTTGAATGTTTCTCAACGTTCCCGTATTTCGGGACGGTTTCGACCGGTTTGAAGTTATTGGCTCGCTTGGTGGAGAATTAATGTTTTTATAATTTTCGCTAGGAATACATATCCAAGGACAAGATCCGGCCTTTGTCTACCTCGCAAAGAACAATAGCTGTACTGAGTATTTGATCCGTACTGGAAGGATGGAAAGATTTTCTAACTGTGCAATTTAGTTGTGAATTATCCTCCAAAGTTTATTTTTGAAATTTATTGAATTTTTATTTATGGTTAGACTGCTTATTGTAACCCAGTTCAATAATTGGCCCGTTTATAAGAATTGCAAAAAATTGCCTTAATTAGCTTGAGTACAGTGATACGGCTTCTTTTGGACCAAGTCCGGATAACCTTACCTCGCTGTAATATTATGCTGAGTTTTGTTTACGTTTCTTCGAGGGCGCACACAGGCTTCCGCCTCTGCCCACGTTCGCCTCTGCCCAGCAATTTAGAATTTTCCGGACGTTGTTGACGCAGCAGAATAATGTGCTCTCCCAGTAGTAATTTTCTTTTGTTGGCGGTTTCTTTGCTGTTTTACGGAGAAAAATCAGCCCATGACGTCGATCCGGTGACGCAAACCGGAAATTTGGACGAATCCGAATATCTCCAGGAAAATGGTTTGTATGAAAGAAAAGGTATTGATTCTCGACGAACAGACTCCACCCGACGGAACATTGTGCAAAAATAACTGTTACGTGCACCTGGAATAGGTGATTCATCACCTGTAATATAAACTCTTTTAAGGTGATTTTTAAACCACCTTGTCACATTTGTTAGTTTTCTAAATCAAACCAAAGTTAAGCCATATATTGATGAGATATGTTTCCCGTTGAGCAGGACTTAAATGTTCTAGCGTCTATGTGGTCTAATGTATCAGAGAATTATTGTAGTCCAAACATATTTCATAGTTAAAACTTAAAACATAAATGATCTTCGAGAAGAGATCGTTGGATGTTGAGATGGTGATTTTCGGGGTTCGATCAGGAGACTTCATAAAACTCCATTTTTGTTTATGAAGACCCCAGAGGTCAAGGGGTCTAAGAAACGAATAAGGGATATCGAGTCTAAGTTCAACTTATGTGGTAATAACAAAAAGTAGATTTTTAAAATTCCGATCATACTAGTCGAATCCTCAGGTCCTTAGCTGTTTATTATCGATAATACATAATAGGTACATCATCCGGATTATGATTAATATGTAAAAGAATTGGAGAATCCGCACATAGACCCCTTAATTTCCTTCTGGACTTGATATTACAAAACTGACAATACTCAAGAGAACACAAACTAGGTGGCAGCAACTGTCAAGAAAATCACTTGGATCTCTTGAACCACCCACTAGATTACGGTCTTCACAACCCATCCCGGTATCTAACTCTTTTTTTCTTTTTTTTCAAAAATGTTACTTAGACGTCCTTGAGTCTCAAGCCTTTATCCTGGCTTGGTTCCAGGATAGGAGGAACTAGATATGTCTGATAGTCGCTACATCACTGTATCTTCTATCAATCGGAGAAAGTGAGGAATAAAGCGTCTCTATAATGTACTTTATACTTCTGAATGAAATAATTCTGTTGTGATTGCCAGCGAGAGATCTTATTTTTTTCCGGCGCACCTGCATCTTGGTCATTTTAGGCTATCTGTAGGTTACCACCCTTTCTATACATCCGTGGGAGAACAGGAAACTCCTTCAGTGGACCCCTAAATCAAAGAATTCAATCTGCTGCAGGTGGGAGTCAAATCAAGGCATTAGCCACTGGACCATGAGGAAAATCGGGACACCTTTAAAATAATAATTTGGAACCAATATATATTACTCAAGCAATAATCTTTATGCTTTGGAAAAAAATGGTCTTTGTGCGTGTAATATTGTGGGGCCTTTGGTGGGGAATTGGTCTGAGCCTAGAATGAACTGGTTCCCAGTGCGGGAGTCGTAAATTTTCTGGGTAGGGTGGTATTTTTTACCGGCCCTAACCCATGTCACCTCGTTCATACCACCTAAGGTCTTTCTCTTTCATGTGTCTACCGCTCTTTCTAACAAGACCCGCCCCTCATTTCTCTTCATCTTCGCCGGCTTCCCTTCTTCGACCTCTACATCTCATTTGTGGCGGCAGAACATTGCCCTGTCAACTCCTTATTACAGTATAATGTATTAAATGGGATCGTTCGTTCCGAATGCGCTATTTAAGGGATGCGGTGAAGGTGTATTGATAGTTTTACAACTAAATAGAATAGATGTGAAGGTTTCTAGATATATTTTGTAGTTGTTTTTCAAGGTGATTGTATGAACATAACTTATGGGGGATGTAGGAATATTCAGGTAGAGATCCATCGTAGAATCAGTTATGTGTGTGGTCTTTTTGAACTGATTCAGCTTATGTGGGCTACGGAGATTATCCCTTTCTCTAAATAGAGGGCATGTCTACATAAGACTGGTAGCGCTCAAAACACTAAGAGTGATTTTTAGCGGCGTAGAACTAACCGAAATAGAGATGCACCTGAGATGTTGAACTGGTCTAAAAATGCCGGCAGCGTTTCAGAAATTACAAATGATTTTGGATGACGTTGAAAGGCCCGAAGAGATAGACTGAGTATGTCGAGATGTTGGTAGCTGTAACGCACTTAACATAATCTGTGCTTTGGAATATTGGCTGGGCTTGAGTGATTTTGGTGGGGAACGAAAAGATAAGGATGAGCCGAGGATGTCGGATGCATGTGTCTGATAAGATAATGGAGGCTACAGTTTTTTTTAGGATGAATGGTGCGCAGGTGGAATAGGCCAGGACAAAGGTTTTAACCATAAATAGAACCTGTGATGTGATTATGCCGGTAGGGTTTAGAAGACTACTTGTGGTTTTGAACGGCGTATAAGGAACCGACACATATGAACCAAGAATTTGGGATGCCGATAGGAGTGGCATTGCGAGATAGAGGAGGAGTTAGTCTTTTTGAATGGATGGACCATTGATAAGTTGTGGAGTGGTAAGATATTGCTGGCAGAGGCCTAGAAACTATTGGTGACATTTTATAGGAGATTGGGTCAAGCCGATTGTAGATCCTCCCTTAGGTGCTCTTATAAAAATGTTTGGCCTTAAGACACTACCAGTGATTTAGAACGTTATAGAGGCTATTAAAGGAACCGAGAGAGATGGACGCGGAAGAGGTGGCTTGGCGTCTTAGTTGTAGCTTTTGAGACTTTTGTTTTTGGATGGTATAATAATGAGCCTAGGAGATGGGCTTATGCCACAAGTAGGATCTGTCCTCACATAATACCGACTCGTCTTCAAGGATGCCGAATGTGTTGTCATGACTATATCGTGCAGGCTTGGAAATGTTACTATGCGTGAAATAGGTTAAAGTTGGACAACCTCTATGATTGGCACTTCGGATACCAGTATGCAAAATATGGCGGGACCAGATTACATGCATAAGAAGGATTGGAATTTGCTTTGTGCGATTGGCGATGGAAATGCACGGCAAATTGCTTTTGAAAGATCAAAGAGTCATGGGACGTAATCAGTAAGATTATTCGAATACTGATTTTCATTTTAGAGAACACAGATAGGAAGAAACAGCTCTATATCGGAATGTTGCGAAGAAGCAAACTTTACAACAAAACTAAGGATTTTGGAATCCTGCTGGAAATGGGTTAGGAAGAATTTAGTATCTTGGCTGACTCCCGCAAGTTAGTCGGCCAAGCTTTCTATGTTCTACGAGCCTGGAATACTTTCGCCTCATTAGAATTCCCTCCAGACTCTTCCATTACGGCTCTTTAATTCTTTTGTAATGCCGAACTTTGCACGTGGCTTATTAACTATTTCCTCTAAGGACCTACTTTCATTGAAGAGAACTACATTGTTTTATTAATGGATTGCTATTTGCAGAATATGTGATAATGCTTATTAAATATAATAAAACTTGCTATTGTATAGGCTATTCAAGGACCATTAAAAAGAACATTGGTGGGAACTTAAATTCCCACCATCCAGAAATTCCTACTATTAAGGAATGCATTATATTATTATTAATTCTTTCCTAATAATGGAAGAAACATTGACTCCCCAATATCCCTGATTCTGAGGGAGCTTCCATCTTTAGAACGGAGAGGAGAAACACAAGTAGAAGCGAGGTTATGAGGAAAGTAGGTTACTTTGAGCAGTGGCTAATGAATCCAATTTCCCCCACCTTTTTATAAGTAGCCGTATGAATATTTTATATTACTTTCTTTTTGTGACATCTGTTTAAACATGTCTTCCTACTTTCTACTCTATTTATTTTCATGATTAAATGTTTCACCCCCGGCACCGGTTCTCCTTTATATTCTGTCATTGCTAATGAGGTTGTCAGAGGTTAACAAATGTCTTCAAATGTTCATAGTACCTTTATCTTTCCCAGTGAGTTTTCCGAAAACTATTTCGGTCACAATCGCCTAGAAACATGACATATTGCAATTAGAATGACCAAGAATTGGACGAGATCGTTAACCATTAATTTATGTCTATTAGAAGTGGTGGTTTTTCCAGAATCCCACCAATCGGGGTCGTAATTATTGTCTACTTGCAACAAATCTAGGTATAATGACATGCTAATAGTTAGTCATTGAGGTGTCAAAGAAATAGAGGGAATTCGTTTAAGAAAAAACACATTTTCGGAAATATGTATAATTGGGCGTTTTGGCATGCTCTTTGGTAGCCTCTGGGGCTGTCCAATCGAAATTTAAGTCTGAAACGTTTATTAGAATTAGAAATGGTCAACCCCCACTTTTTCACAGATTTTGAGACATTAAATAAAATTATAGTGTAGATGGAGATAGTTAGCCGCTGTAGAGATACGAAGACAGGTATAGTTGGGATTCGGCTAGGAGAAAAACGTCAGACTTTCAAAAAGAAATCTGGAAGTAACATTTCCTAAGAAATCTGTATTTTGGAAACGTCCAAAATACAGATTTCTTTTTGAAAGTCTGACGTTTTTCTCCTAGCCGAATCCCAACTATACCTGTCTTCTTAAATAAAATTATATGAAAACGCAAAGACATTTCTGCAGAGAAAATAGGTTTTTTTGAAGTACTTCCACATTTTCAAACGTTAAGCAACTTGGTAAGTAGCTGGGTTTTAGCTGAGAAAAACAGATTTTCAAAACACTCTCTAATATGAGCGTTTCTGTGTGCTCTTTGGTAGCCTCTGGGGCTGTCCAATCGAAATTTAAGTCTGAAACGTTTATTAGAATTAGAAATGGTAAACTCCCACTTTTTCACAGATTTTGAGACATTAAATAAAATTATATGAAAACGCAAAGACATTTCTGCAGAGAAAATAGGTTTTTTTGAAGTATTTCCACATTTTCAAACGTTATGCAACTTGGTAAGTAGCTGGGTTTTAGCTGAGAAAAACAGATTTTCAAAACACTCTCTAATATGAGCGTTTCTGTGTGCTCTTTGGTAGCCTTTTTCAACAATAAACGCCAGGGAGTGGAGGAAGGAAAAGAGGTAGTTTCTTTTTCTCGACTCAAGGTACCAGTTAGGTGATTTAAATTGTATTTTTGGACTCTGTAGAATTTATTAATGAAGAAGGTTGGCGTACAAAACAAGAACGTTTTTATAATCTCAATGCTTTTATTTATGACAGAGGGTCAAATTCCAATAACTATACCACTCCCTTATTCTGTGCTCCGCGTATTTCTCGTATTTATGATGCCTCTTCAGGAGCACTTAAAATAATATGTCATTACAGCTTTCACCTCCGAGAACCTTCCGCAGACAGGGCCATGTCTAGACTGATCGAGAAAGTTTCTCGTAGGCGAAGGCTGTAATATTGTATTATTTTATGTACTCCTGAAGAGGCGTCACACAGACGAGAAACATGCAGAGCAGAATAAAGGAGTGGTGAAAAAAGTTGTGTAGTGATTGTACTTGTACCTTCTGCCATAAAGAAATATATATTGTGAAAAATAGGGTCACCATCTTATAATATGAAAATATAACGTTTTCTCTTAGCCGAATTCCTGCAATTATTATTGTCTCAGCTAGTTATTAGCTAAACTTTTTTATTTTTATATTCGGTTATTTCAATCACATTCTGCTGGAATGTAGTTATTTTTCGCAGCTCCTGTGTGACAGAAGTTTCCTAATAGTTTTGTTGTAAACTTCTGGAAGTAACATTTCCTAAAAATGGGATTGGTTTATATTTCCGAATTTTTGAATTGTAAGAAATTTTGTTTACGCTGTTGTGATTGAATATATTCTTTCTGCTTATATATGACGTAAGATGTAGATTATTTTCTGTGTTTGTTGAGGATTAAAACTAAAGCCGGTATAATTGTTGGAATCCTCATGACCGTGCTGAGGTCACGAAGGCTAACAAGGTCCATCCCTCATTCTACCCTTGCCGCCGAGAGATAGCGCTCTTGCTCTGCTTGGCCAGTATTTGCATAAACCTTAATTTTATACATTAAACGTACAATATCAATAAACTTTTAAGTAAATGGGTTTAGTAGAAGCGGACAAACTTGTTGATAAATTGTCGAAGAGATAATTCTGTTCCAATGACTTTCGTTAGGCAACTTAGTTGGAAAAGGTGTTTCGATCCAAATACTTTAGATGAAGCCAGGGACCTCAATACTCAATAGGTGGGGAAGTTCTATCGATCCAACGACTCCAATTGCAGTCCTTACTTACTGATAAGTATTTGGAAAGGGGTTTTTTCAATGATTTTAGTTGCAGGCGCGAACCTTTCTGTGCAGTACTCAAAAAACCGGTTTCGATCTAATGACTTCAGTTGTAGACGAACACTCTTACTGGTGCATAGTCGTAAACGTTGTTGTCGAAGAACTTCTGTTGTCGATCCGATGACTTTAGTTGAAGATGGCAATCTTATTAGTCAGTAGCCTAAAACGGTCATTCGATCTAATGACTTTAGTCAAAGCAAGCCTTCATATTCAATTGTTCAACAGATGAAGACATTGTATGGGTCTAATGACTTCAGTTGCAGATGACCTTCTTACTGATAGTCGTAAACGTTTTTCGATATAATGACATTATACGAATACGGTACCCTTGCTTCTCAATAGTTGAAAAACTTGTTTGGATCTAAAGACTTTAGCTGAATGTGACAACCATAGCCAAAATAGTTGAATCTATCCAATTCTTGAAGACAGCAATCTTTATAGTAGTGTTTAGAAGTTTTGTTTGTCCTCCCCGATACAGCTTTCCCTAAGCTCGTCCTCCCACGATAGACCTTCGCGAGGCCAGACGCCCTCGGAGAAGTTTTATTGTGTGGAATATCCAAGGCTCGCTTTCTCCATTCTCATATAGGACGGAAACCCCCATATAATGCCAAACGGATGTCATGATCGGTACCAACTAGAAACGTCAAAGCGGAAGGTGGCCATTCGAAAGCTTTGTTAGAGATCGTTAACATTTGACATTGGGAAGTTTGTGATTTTCAGGAATGAATCACGAGAGTTAAGAAAATTTCATTTCTTAAGATAACAATGAATTATATGTGCCAACGTTTCAGCTTGCGTTTTAAGCATTCGTCAGGGGTATGAGGAGATGTAGAACTAGGCCTATGTGAATCGCAACATGTCCTCAAGAAGGCTTGGAACCTTCAATTTGTTTTAAAAAAGCCCTTTAAAAGTGATCTTAAGGAATAGGAAACAGGTAAACTTTTTGACATGGATATATCTTAGCTTTGGCCTAGTAAGACGCTGAAACTGTAACGGTTCGGCTAAATCCGGACTTTGGTACACGAGGGTTCCGTTGCTATGGCCACTAACCGACGCGGTTACTGTATAATCGAAACCGTCAAATTTTCATAGCTTATGTCGTAAAATTATTGGATTAAATCAGTGGAGTTAGTTACAGCGTTTTATAGAGTCAGTCGGAATAGTGTGTGTCAGGATGTCCGCGGACATATCCATCATACAAGCTATTTCCCACAGGGAGATGTTTCCAAAGAAAAGCCACCACCCCTAGTGGGAATTGAACCCACGAACCTTGGTTCACACAGCTTGTTTTACATTTTTCTATTGTATTTTTCCGTTGTAATATCGCTTTCATTTGAAACTACCGAAAGTCTAGAAACCCAGACATGAGCGGATTATTTCCGCTTTCCGTATATTACGGTCATTCAGCGCAAAAAAAAAAAAAAAAAAATCACTTTTCTGGGGAATTTTGATTCTTCTATTAAAATTTGCTTGACATTTAAACGAATTTTGAAGCAAAGTATTGATTTCTATGAACATTTGTAGTCACAAAAGGGACAATCATCACGAAATGACGCCAAGATTACGATGGCGTTGCGATTTTTCGAATATGATATCATGTTCACGGAGTTCCTGTTGTTGACACTAGTAGTGCTTCAAGGCTGTGGTCACCAGCTCCTCTCGAGTATCACTCTTCGCGTAGTACAATTATTGAAGACTTTTCTATTATATATATATATATATATATATATATATATATATATATATATATATATATATATATATATATATATACACATTACTGCACTGTTGAAAAGTAACATATAAAAGCAGAGAAAATTAGGATTTTTCTAAAAAAAACAACACTTTTTTTTCCTAATTAACCTTTAAAACGGCATATTTCTAGAACTAAAACGGATAGATACGTGCGATTGGTCGCATTTACCTACATTTGTTTTTTTGCCTAGTTTTAACCTTTGGAGTATTGTCGTCAACTTGCTATACACGTTGTATATCAGTTTTTCTGGAGAAAATACAAAAACTGGCCGCATCCTTATTTATAGACAGGCATTTGGATACGTACTAATTTTAACGCGGGTCATTTTCCGTATCAGTAGGCAGGAAGGTTGAAGAAACTTTTCCAAAAAATCATTTATCAGTTCAATCTTAAGAGCTACATTCCTTCAAACAGTAACAAATTCATGGCATCCATATATTTTTTTTTTCGTGAGCTTACCAGCCATCTATGATCTATATAGATCAAACAAATGATGTGTCAATATCTTCCAAAACTCACTCAACTCGTTTCATTCAATAAAATCACCAAATCTACCCTTGGAATTATTTTTGCCGTTATGTCCAACAAAATCTTGTCACCTATAAGCTTTGAATTTAGATTTGACTTATCCTTTGGTCAATTCTGAACTTGTAGGCTTAAGATTTCATGGTCAACATTTTTGTTATCGGTAAGAGAATTCCAATTTTCAGCCCGACAATTAAATGACAATAAAATTCTAAAGGACAAATTGATTCTCATATTTTCTTTCTACAGTTTTGTACATCTGCTAGTTTCATTTACAAGAAAACAATTTACAAGATCAAATCACCAAGCTCTTTTCATTAATTAAAAACCATTATGGAGTTTCCTTTGAGTTCGGTTACAGCATTTAATTTCAATTCCAATTTTCTCCATATTCTCCGTCCCACGATATTGTTCTGATTTCCACTCCGTTAAACATTGAGAAACCACTTGTATTTTTAGCGTTCATGCCGATAACGCTGAGTTTCAAATGCTCGCTCTCTTGTAATTTCCGCTTGACCTATAATTCGTGGTTCAAACGCCGCTGTTGATTTCAGAACTTCGAAATAACAGACGCCATTGAGGCTGTTTTCTTGGCAGATTTTTTTCCCCCCTATTCACGAGGGAAGAATATATATATACAGTAGAACATGGATAATTCGAACTTCGATAATTCGAAATCGTGGTTAATTCGAATATTTCTCTCGGTACCTAGAATTTAGGGTTTATGCCCTAAAAATCGTGGTTAATTCGAATAAAATTTCGGATAATTCGAATTTTTTACCTCCAGTGGGAAGTGGTCGATCTTAAATCTTGTGAAAATATTCTGCCCTCGGGTAAGAAGAATAGTAAGATACGGATGTAGGAGTTCCGGGACAAGAAGCGAGGCGGTCTCACAGGCTAGTTCTTGGAGTCTAGGAGTTCTGCAAAGTGGTGGGTCGCGCTTCCTCCCTTCCAGGGGTTGTAGTTACATACACCATCCTGTCGTTTTATCCTAGAATTCCTTCCCACCATCCCTCCACCACGCCTTGAATTTCTGGTATACAGTGGAGTTGTTGATTTAGAAAATAGACTATTATTTTTACTTTTTTTAATAAATTATTTATTAATTATGTACGTAATCATCAATTTATAAAATGTTTGTTATTGTCTAAATAAAATATATGTATTTTCTTGAATTAAAAAATGTGAAAATATCAAATTCGATTTTTACCCCTTTATTTTCAAAAACTTTTGTAATTCGAAGTTTGGATAATTCGAACTTTTTTTATCGGTCCCTAGGGGTTCGAATTATCCAAGTTCTACTGTGTATATATATATATATATATATATATATATATATATATATATATACAGGGTGTCCCGTAAATGTCTAGTCATATTGTGAGGGGTGGTAGAGGACCCTTAGGGGAACAAAAAATGTTCTATGACAATTTCCCGAAATCTTGCCCATAAGGGAGAAAACGTCGTTTTATTGATTTTTTAAGACAGGCGTGCTTTTTAGAACAATAATGATTGTAGCTCCGTCCCAGATGGTACTACTAGAAAAAGAGTGAAACCAATCGAAAGCTGAGTAAATTTACTATAAGACTAGTTGGGAGTAAACGTTAAAATGAGTGAATGTAAGTATGTATATTCTACCAAAAGAAAGCTATTCTAAATTTCCTGACATTTTATTGATATTTCTTTCCAGCGTTACTCCTCAATGGGCAGGATCTGAGATTTCCGGGGTTCAGAAAAACTTCTTCATTTAACCAGCTTTCCATTCATGTATCACAATCTTGTGTTATTGAAGAATTTGAACGGTTTAAGAACAAAAGTTAACAAAAAAAACATGGATCTGTGAAAAGAAAATTATATTTTTTTCTTTAGTTTATTCAAAAAGCTGAAGTGAAATATTTATTTTTATAAATGTTTACACAAATATGAAGTAAATATTTACTTAAAACATTAAAAAAAAATTACTTCCACGAATATAAAAAAAAAAAAATCCTAATACCGTAATGAAATAAAATACACATTTATTTTGAATTTATTAATTCAGGTAACTAATACTAGGTCCAGGAGGCGGCCATTAAGGAAACCGAACCATACATTAACATCAGAAATTATTATTTTGACCTATATCACACATTTGAACACATTTTTACAGGTATTTATAATCAGAAACAAATGTTTTACCTTGAATTGATACTGATGGCTATGCTTGTGAATCTCACTGAGATTTTCGTGAGCCCATGCGTTTTTGTTGTGGTAATTAAAAATTCGATCCCTCATAAATAAGATGTTCATAGTCCAGCAACAAATGTGTTCAACTGCTAGGTAAAAATAATAATTTCTGAGGTTAATGTATGGTTGGGGTTCCTTAATGGCCGCCTCCTGGACCTAGTATTAGTTACCTGAATTAATAAATTCAAAATAAATGTGTATTTTATTTCATTACGGTATTAGGATTTTTTTTTTATATTCATGGAAGTAATTTTTTTTTAATGTTTTAAGTAAATATTTACTTAATATTTGTGTAAACATTTATAAAAATACATATTTCATTTCAGCTTTTTGAATAAACTGAAAAATTTCTTTTCACAGATCCATGTTTTTTTTTTAAACTTTTGTTCTTAAAACGTTTAAATTCTTCAATAACACAAGATTGTGATATATGAATGGAAAGCTGATTAAATGAGGTAGTTTTTCTGAAACCCGGAAATCTCAGATCCTGCCCATTGAGAAGTAACACTGGAAAGAAATATCGATAAAATGCCAGGAAATTTAGAATAGCTTTCCTTTGGTAAGATATACATACTTACATTCACTCATTTTAACGTTTACTTCCAACTAGTCTTATAGTAAATTTACTCAGCTTTCGATTGGTTTCACTCCCTTTCTAGTAGAACCACCTGGGACGGAGCTACAATCATTATTCTTCTAAAAAGCACGTCTGTCTCAAAAAAACAATAAAACGACGTTTTCTCCCTTATGGGCGAGAATTCGGGAAATCGTCATAGAACATTTTTTGTTCCCCTAAGGGTCCTCTATCACCCCTCACAATATGACTAGACATTTACGGGACACCCTGTATAACTCGCTAAATGTGGAGGGCATCTAAAAAAAAAAAAAGGATGTCTGCTAAAGATAAAATTAATCGGTTTCTCTGAAAGGGGGTCCCAAATTGCTAATTTGATCATACGGTCGTTAATTTATGTTGCATATCAACCGAACTCTGTACATGTCTTGAGTACTTAAAGAGAAAGACGCGTTTTAAAAAATAACCTAAATCGGTTCATTAAAACTTGCGGTTTGCTCCTGATTAAGTTCAAATTGAATTAAACCGCCAAAACGGCTTTGGCATTGGTTTTTCTACCACTAGGGGCGCTTTATCCAGTCCCTCTCTTATTATGATTGTGGGATTTTTCTCTTATTACATGTGGTCGCTTTTAATATTCATCAAGATAAAAAATAGGTTTTTTGTATTTATTGAATAGTGTAGATCTTCCCACCCTCTAATTAAAACACATTTTTATTTTTTGTCAAATAAGTTAATAAAAATAGAAACTGAAATACTACATTTGAATACTATTTTCATTAAATTATTTGACAAAAAATATGTTTTAATTCGAGAGTGGCAAGATGGTTTTAAGTTTTAAGACTATATTTCATCTGGAAATTAATTTTAAAAGTATGACATATCGATTATCGAACAGCTGATTTTTTTTTTTTCTTTTTTTATAGTGTTACAACCCTAGTGGGTCATCAAACACAGATATTCGGAGTTAATTTGTTGGAGCTATTTAATTTTAAAGTAGCAGGGACCAAGATAACAGACAGAGGGGCAGGCGGAATCCCCACGGCGGCACAAGGACGCTACTCTCATATATTTCATGAGGAAAAGCTGATTATATTTCACCATGTTGGATTCTTTCAGACCATGATGAGTCTAGACGTGGCCGTACTGGTGGAAGGTTATCCTCCTCTGGTTAAGGCTCTAAGTTTTATATTTGTAATTTTTTCCCCTTAAGGGGCACCAAAAAGGTGTGAAACATGTAGGGACTTAATAAAGTTGGTGAAACTGTATGGTGAAATTTTATATTGTTTGACCTTCCGCCTAGCTCGAAAATTCGAGGATTAAGAAAACGGCCAGTTGAATAATAATACTTTTTTTTGTTTTGTTTATGTAGGTTATTTTAAGCAAATTATTCAGGAGGAATGTGCTTTACGGGCTTTTATATCTTATGGTTTTGTTTCAAGTTACGTCGAAAATAACCCTAACCATTGAATTTTAACTTGGAGGGGTTTAATTTTACTTTACTGTTCGCCCTGAGCTAATGAAGGCTTAGGAACGTCCGCTTTGTGGTTTTCCTTGCGGTCTGAGCGTGTGTTGTGGATGGGAAAAGTTTGTTATATTCGGAGAGTGAGTTACTCGTTTGTGAATAAGGTCGGTTAAAGGTGACTGCCCGTGTTAGCTTGACTCGCATATATCTCCAATATTAGAGGGAAAACTCTTTGACCGCTCGACCGTCTCGAATGGTTCGCTACCTTTGCAGCGGATTTTGCCTTAATTTACCTCTTTAATTCAAAGGGGTTTCCTGCAAGGGTACGCCATTTAGGGCCTTATTATATGGAGACATTATTTATCGGTTATTTACAAATTTTTTCATAAAGGTTTTGGTGTATCGTTAGAAATTAAGTTTCCAGAAATCCCTTTGCTGGTTATATCATAAAATATTGTGATACGGATTCGATCTTGTTAGAAGTGTGTTAGCGTAAGTGAAAGAGCCATTTGTCAGTGAAAATGTCATTGTTAGGGTCGCTTCACACTAAACCGTGTAATTTAAGATGTTTAAGGAAAACGTCAAATAACACAGCTACACAACAAAAAAAAAAATTCAGACCCCAGAAAGAGTGCAGACTATGTTTACTATACGTTTTTGGGGTTGCGGGATCCGAATCCGGCGTCAGAAAAACCACTTTTTGTTTAGGCCTAACTTCCCAAAACTCATAATTAAGGATATTTTACTCTATAATCTTTTTATTCAAGTCCTTAGCGAAAATAAAAGACCATTTCCTGTGCAAAAAAATAAATTTTTTTTTTACGCCTCAACGAACTCAATTGGTCCATTTGGAGCCAAGTTACAGCCCTTTAAATGTATTAATTTTCTCAACATTTTACTTACTTGCTTATATTTGAGTATTTAATATTTTTTTCTATTGCAAACAATTTGTGAGTTCTGACAAAAAAATTACCCAGGCCTTAGGAGGTGAGTCTTGAACACATGCCATCCTTAAAATCATAAAATACAACCCTTAAAAAATCTCCCCGTGTTTTATTCGAACAACGTATCAATTGTAGTACATTAAATAAACTTCCTAAAATAAATGAATTAAGCTTTTATTTTAGAACTATTTTTTTATAAATGTGCCTACATGTTAATTGAAGTGTCCTCTATGCATTGGAAAAAGATAGGACCCTCCAAGCGGTACTCGTTTTCGAGATATCGAGCCTCAAAAATTCACTTATTAAACAGGAAATAGTCGTTTTTTTGGGTTAAGGGCTTGAATAAAAAGATTATAGTGTAAAATATCCTACATTATGAGTTTTGTGGGTTAGGCCTAAACACAAAATTTAGAGGGGTTTCTGAGCCCAGATTCGGATTCTGCTAATCCCAAAAAATATAGTAAACATGGTCTGCTCTCTGGGTTTTAACGTATTTTTTTTCTGTGTTGCTGTGTAACAATTATTTTTCGTGTTTATACTTGTTCGATATATTTGATAGTTGCAGGTTCTGAAAACGAGAACTTGTTTGCAGGCGAAAATTAATTTTTCTTCCTTTAATAACAGGAGAATAGAATGGAAAATGAGTTTTTCCTACGTTTTCCTTTAGGATATTCAATGAAGCTTTGTGAAATTTTCATGACCAATTTCCCGTCACGTTATTTTTTTTTTGTTTTATTTATATTTTATATGAGAACGCAATTGTTGGCTTCAATGAGTTTCTACAATGTTGAGATTGATATCAACGTTAGATTCAGTTGTTGATATGAAAACTGTTCCCATAACCTTAAGTACTACAGAATAATGGTTTCAGAAGTTTTCAGACGAAGACTTTAAGATATTAAGTCCTGCTAACTTGGTCTAAAGTCGTAGAGAGATGTTAACCTTCTAAGTGCTATAATTCAGTCCAAGTTCCAAGTCTGCTAATGGACTCCCCCTTCCAGTTATTACAGTCCAAGTCCAAGGATCTTTGACTTTGTATAAAGTCGTGGACTCGCTTTTGACTGCAATGAAAAACGATAACGTCGCCATTTTTTCTCTGGAAGTTTTTTTCTATTTTATATTGAGACAGAAGCCCCTGATTTAAAGGGACTGCCTCATCATAGCGTGTTTCCATTGCTGTATATATTTAGAGAGATTTGGAAAGCATAAAATATAAACTCTTTAATACTTCGACTTCAATGGAACTAAAACAACTCTTTCAAAACTTAAAAAAACGTTTTCTCTAAGCGAGATAGTTCTTTCGAAATTGTCGACTAAACCTTATTTTGAGTGTGTTTAATAGCGTATTAACATTTAGGCTATTAACGCCGGGCTATCTACAGGTTGCCACCCTTTTGTATAATGCCAACAGCACGTGTTCGGTCACCCATTCAGGTTCTGGCCGCGCCCGACTTAGCTTAACTTCGGTGTATTCATTTTGGCTATGGCCGTTGGCGTAAACCTTACTAGTTGGAAATTGGTTAGCATTTCGAATGATTAACTTTTACGATTCCGCCTCAGTTTATGAGATGTGGTGGCGAGGTTAGCTCAGTGGTAGAGCACTGGACTCATATGCTGGAGGACCTGAGTTCAAATCCCGGGCAAGCACTAAAGATATTTTCTTCTAGTGTCTACGTTCATGGGTTGAATTCGCCTTCCCTGACTGTCCCTAGGCCATCCCAGTCTTTTTTTTTTTTTTTTTTTTTTGTGTTACAACCCAAAGGGGTCATCAAACACAGATATTTGTGGATAATTTGTTAGACATATTTAATTTTAAAGTAGCAGGGACTGAGATAACAGAAAGAGGAGCAGGCCGAATCCCCACGGCGGCACAAGGACGCTACTCTCATATATTTCATGATAACCCAGTCTTTAATTTATTAAATTAAACAATGGGTACCTTGGCGCTAATGACTCTAGCTAGCCGAAGCGGCAAGGGGAAAATCAGGCGGCCGGAGCATAGTACTGACCACCCTATCTCCCTAGTGTGCCGTATGGTTATGAATCAGATACCTCTACAGTATCTGCCCCTCGGGGCCCTCATGGCCTGTAACCATGCTTGTTAAGAAAATATTTTAGCATGTTCCTTCCCATGCCTTAGGAAGAGAACGCATATCCTATGTTCACATATATCTTATTCAAACCGCAATATTAATTCTAAAAGTAGAAATTAATAAAATGCTTCTGGTTAGGGGCAATTTTCGAAAATTACTACTCCCCCCCCCAAAAAAAAACCCAGCAGACTGCCGAATCTTGTAATATTTAATAAACTTTCTAACGGTATACTCAGAACTGAGATTTAGGTATAATTTGTCTGTTCGAGTTTAGCTCACACAAAAATGGACCGTTTTTAATGAAAATACTTTGTGGTATTTGAAAGATGAAGTTCTTGAATCAGCAGAATCCGTACACGGAAAAATGTTTGCTTTGGGTAAAATTCTTGCATTACTAGGCTTACAGGTATGCGCTTCATACGTATTAGACGTAGGGAATAGGACGAAAGGGAACTAGATTTTTCTTAAGATTTTCGTATATATTTTTATCAATCTCGAAACCGGTTGGGTCATCCTAGTAAATGTAATTCATCTTTTCAAAATCTCATTATTTGTCCAGAAATACGTTGTTGTTTTTTTTTTAGCGCGGTTCCTCCCTCCCCCATAGGGAGGAACCCCGCTTATAAGGTTGATACAATGAAACAATCCGGAAGTGCCGACTAGAAAATTTCGCGTTTCAGAACCCCTAGAGACCGAAAATAACGGTGGTTTAAATTTGTATATATATATTTATATATATATATATATATATATATATATATATATATATATATATTTGTCTGTTCGCTCATTTCTGGCTTCCCTGATGGTCCGATTTTGATGAAATTTGGTACAAAAATCCGTCGTCCAATTTGAAAGGTCAAGTTCGTTAACCAGCAAAATCCGCCCACTGGAAGATGGCGTTTGGGGCGAAATTCGCGCAGAAAAAATCGTAACGCTTACGTTTTTGAGTTCATAAGCTTGTAAGTACTCGTTTTATAGGCTTCTTGGGCTAGGAAAACGAATGAAACCATTTTCAAGGCGATAGCTTTAACCGTTTTCGAGAAAATTGGAAAAATAGTTTTTGAATACCGTTTTTGGTTTGGGTATTTAGAATCATGGGATTCAGTTGAAAAATTTTCTGCATGTTCTACTTTCATTAAAACTAATATGTTGAAATTTACGTTACGTTTGGAGTTAAGGAAGGGTCAGAATAAAATATTTTATTAACAAGCATAAAAAGTTTTGGTAACTTTGTATACTTTCCTTAATATGTCGAAAAAGGTTGAGAATATTGGTAAACGGAGGAATACCATTAGAAAGCTTACTACATTCTCTAAAAAAAAGGTTCTAATGAAAGTTTTGATTAGACGATGTCAATCGGAGAAATAAGTGCTTAAAACTTTAAAGTAATTGATTTCGCTTATTCGAACTGTTCTTTTTGTCTGTTTTTATTCCTTGTTATTTTTTAACTGCTTGTAGTTGGATAATGTAATTGATAATAAATCAGGTTAAGAAAAATAAGAAAAACAATTTAATCTCAGAGATATGGATTTCCAAGATAGCTTTTCAAATGCCTAGCGGGGTCCTTCCTAGGGCTGGATACCCTGGATGGGTATCCAGGTAAGATCGTAAATAAGACCTTTCTTGAAAGTAAAGATGGAACTGTCAACGTTGGTCCTCCTCTGCCTCCCGGCACTTTCATTGCTGACGAAGGCTACCAATGAGTAGCCAAAACGTCCTAAATATAGATTTTTTAACAAAAATCGTATTGAGGTTTCTTTAGCCGAATCCCAGCCATTCCATCTTTACTTATCACCTCGACGGCTAACTATCTAATCTTCATGCTTTCTAGAAATGTGGACCCAAAATAATAACAGCTTCTATTTTAATCATTTTAAATGAGTCTAGAGATAAGAACGGAACCGCGCTAAGATGATGCAGTTCCTGCGAGTTGGACTTTTTTAATTTAGGATAATATCCATTTCCAGTTTTGGCGGCTTGCGTAGTTTTGAGATTTCTTTCATTTTACATGTTCGGTAAAACATTTTCTATCCTATGCTTTCCAAATGAAACTAGGGATAAGAACGAAAATGCGCCAAGATGACGCAGTTCATGTGAGTCGGACTTGCAGATTGCGTATTACAGTCCTAGCCGACATATAGGATGTTAAACTAGTTGTCTGCACTTGTATCTCGACCTGGTTTCTTGACAATTTATTGCTCGCAACATTAAGTAACTGCTTTCTCCAGCATCCTCCTTTGCTTGGTTTGCTTTCTTTCTTTCTCTATTCAACATTTTATTTCAAGCATTTATCGTTTATCTGCTTTCATTGAGTCGACATAATTCACCTTGTATTATTGGATACGTTTGGTATCAGTTGCCTTAATAAACCTTGTCTCGTCTATAGTCTGTGTGGAGGGTTTTCGCCTTTTGACCGCCAAGTTCGAAACAAGATCATTGTACGGGGTCACCAGTGAGGCACACCTCACGCGGAGCTGATTTCGTATTTCTCTTCTTCTCATTACCCATTAGTGTGCTAAGTCTTAATGTAGGAGACACTGGCAAATTGCATATCCCTTACTATCTGTATTACTAATATGCGCCTACCTGCTGTATTTTTTGTTATATTTCTACGAAACTCCCTAAATGACGTGGACATATTAAAATAAAGATATCTGGTTAAAATGAACTTAGTCTGTCTTTCCGAAAGGGAGTTTACTTCGGACCCAAATTTCGAAATATGTCTTGAGTACCTAAAGAGAAAGATTCGTTTTAAAAATAAACTAAATCGGTTCATTAGAACTTGTGGTTTACTCCGTATTAAGTTCTAATTAAGTCGCCAAAATAGCTTGGGCATTGATTGTTACTTCTGCCGCTAGGGGTGCTCTATCCGGTTCCTCCCTTTTATTGTAGGATTTCCTCTTTTTACATGTAGAAGCTTTTATTATTTGCGAAGTTCAAGAAGCAAAGATGCGAAATTTTTGTGTATTTATTAAAGTTACGTTTCCATTCTGACGGTTGTCGCAGTACATGCACCCGGGACTTGTTGCACAGTTTTTTTTTGCAATTCTCTGCGACATGTCGCAGAGATATGCATGCGAATATAGTGCAATTTTCTTTCCAAATTGTCTGTCGATGTATCAAGCACCTATACAGTTGATACAGGTGCTTGATACATCGACAGATGTTTAAGCGCATCTAGTTTATTAGTAGAGTTTTTGTGATTTGATAAGGTCACATTTCACAAAACGGTCTCCTGATAGTTCTATTAATTTTGCCACTTTGCATTTCGATCGCTCCATATCAAACCAAACACAAATGATTTTAAAATCGTGTACCACAACAATAACACAACGCACGTGAAGAGTTCACACTTTTTTTAGGTTAGGTTCTGCGGACACTAGACTTTTTTGTCGTGCAGTCGTCAGGAACATTTTTGTCCCATTTTTGACATGTGCAGCGACTTGTTGCTAATGGTTTCCATTTTGCTATTTGTGCCGCAGGGCAGATTTGTAGTAATGGAAATGGAGCTTAAGTAGTATAGTCGCATACTCTAACAAAATTAATTAAAAAAATAATAATTGAGTCAGCTGTTCATTACAAACATTATTTAATTAAATTTAAATTTTAACATACAATATAATTAATTAAGTTTTTTAGGAGGGTTATCTACAGGTCACCACCCCTTTATAGCCAGGATAGAGCTGATGCCCGTTCTGTTTTCTGTCACCATCCCTAGTCCTAGTGAGAATCGAACTCACGACCCTTGGCACGGAGTGTTAAGTGCTCACGCCTTATCACTCACGGCCACCGGGACTCTGAGATTATTTTAAGCAAATTATTCATGAATGCAGTGTAAACTACTCACCTTCTGAGGAATGTTCTTATTTTATATCATTTTTGTTTATATGTAGGCTTATATCGATTGAGCTTATACGAACACTTATATATATCAGGACATATCCGGTGGATTATGAAGTGGAAATCCTTCCATGATGATTGGAATTCTTGAATCGACGTTGGCCTAATGACAATTCTTGCGTGTGGGAAGTAAAGACCATTCATCTTGTAGAAATGAAAGGCGCGATTGATTAAGAGCGACCCGTGAACTGCGTCCCGGCACGGAGGCTTAAATCTCAATTTATTTTTCGTGTCTTTGACATTTAGAACTGCTAATGATAGGCAGATCTGCTGGCAATTAGTATTTTATTCCGCTCGCTTATCGGGACAATTTACGCCTGTCAATGATCAATTGACCTTTTAGCAAACATAAATCCATAAATCATTGTAATTATTATAATGATTTATAGTCAACCATCTCCTCTCAAATAATTAACTACATTTTAGTACTTACCGGAGGAAGGTAGCTATTCAGGTTGCACTCATGGACGAATTTTTGAAAAAAACCTTCTCCTAATCTTCATAGATCCTGTCTAGATACCGAAAATTATCCCCGTTAAAATATTTAAAGAGAAATTTTTGTTTTAGAAATCAACTAAATCGGTTCATTAGGAGCTGGATTTTAATCTATATTATTCTCTAATTGAATGGAGCCTCAAACCGTCTTGAGCGTTGGTTGTTACTTCAACCACTAGGGGCGCTATATCCGGTTCCTGTGTTATAATTGAATCGATCCATGTAAAAAGAGCTTCAGTCCATTTTTCCCAATATGAGTTCGGATAATATTTTCGTTAATATGAGTGATGGATTCGTTATGGTTATGTTTCTATGGGAACTAGACCGAAGTATTAGACAGAAGTCCTCTTAACATTGAAATGTCTAGTTACCTTCAGAGATAACGAATCCATCACTCATATTAACGAAAATATTATCCCAACTCATATTGGGAAAAAATGGACTGAAGCTGTTTTTGCATGGATCGATTCAATTGTGGACGCATATATTATTCATCAAGCTCAATAAACAAATGTGTGAACTTTTTGTGCATTCACTGTGCAGTGTATGGGATTTGACATCCGCGATCTCAGATATTAATGAAACTCGGCATGTTCGTCCCTTTAATGGATGTAAGAAAGAATATAAAATAGTTTTGCTCTATCTCGAATGGTTTATTTTTTACACCCTGCTAAAGTTTTTGATCGCAGTTTTTATCGATTGGTCAAAGGAAGTGGATCTTGCAAAGAATATAAATCATACCTTCTTTATTTATCAACCGATGTTGATGAAATTTGTTCGTATATTTGTTCGATGTAATGATCGCAACTACATCCGATATGATTCCGTCAGTTTAAGTCTGTGTAAATACGAGTTAGTGTTTCCGTGGCTAGTAAAAACATGGGTAGGTGTAAATGTTAAATCTATTGTTCTCTTGTCATTTTTAATGTGTGGAATGAATAGTTTTAGGTGTGATCCTTTGTCTTTTAGATTCCCCCTCTTCTTCCATTTTTTGTTGCTCACTTCCCTCAAAAAGTGCTCTACAAAATATTTTAATATTTTGTTATATCATAGCGCGTCATCTTGACTTTTAGCCTGGAGATCAGCTATTTCAGTACCTACTACACCTGAATGTGCTTTGACCCAATTAAAATGAATATTTACTTCTTTGTCTTTCTGCTTTTCTTATATTTGCTCTATGAAAGTTTTGATTTTTGTAGGTAATGAGTACTTGACTGTGAATGTTAATTTGTATGTATGTGTTTGGAAGTAAATTAGATTAGAGAACGTTCGAGATTGCCTTTACTATAGAGGGAGATATATAACTTGTCACTCGGCTGTGGGTAGAGGAAGGTGCAGGCGCCTCTAGCCAATGGCGTTGCTGGGTTGCCGCTCCTCCCTGCCATAGTCCCGTGCCTAGGCAGGGTTGGGCTGGAAGGGTTGTCGAACTGGCAACTTCGAGCCCCCTCTGCGCTTTCCCCGAATGACAAGTTATCTCTCTCTCTCTCACTATAGCTTTGTTGGTCCCCCGTTACGATTGCTAGCGCCTTACTAGGAAAGTGTTGGAAGGTTCGACCTAGAACTTGTACCCAAGTGTTACTATGTGCAATGTGTTTGGACGTGCGTTAGGTGGGTGTAGGGTGCAGGGAGCATGGGGCCGGCTTGAGGCCCTATCCAACATGCCCTACCCTGGCAGGTTGCTATATGGAACAACATGACCACGTCCGCAGCAGCGGGTCTCTACGGAGGAGTAGCAGCTTCAAGAAACTCCTCAAGCTACCCATATGGGGATCAGGTAATATAGATACTATATACTTACATATAACAAATGTTACAATTGTACTTAGTTGTCACAGTAGTCATCTTAAAAACTTGCCCTGTAATGTAGAACTTTGGTTTTAAGAATTTTGACATTTAATTCACAAATGATATATACTTTTACAGCGATGAGCGCTATCAGAGCTAATGTTCCATCTTCAATGCTCACTTAACACTACACAACAACTCACGAAAACAACAATTAAGTATAACGCCTAACATTTATCAATAAATATATATATATATATATTATTAAATACGCCACGAAAGCCCATAGAGCCAGATACTGTTGATGTATCTGATTCTTCACCATGCGGCACACTACGGATATTTTTTATTACAGTTTTCTTAAAGATTAAAATTTGCCCCCCCCCAAAAAAAAATAAAATAAAGTGTATATGAAAGTTAGAAATCAAGCAATACTTAAAACCTATGATAAGGGTATGAAAAAGTTTTAAAAGATACAACAAACATTGACTGAGTTGATACTAAAGTGTATTTTTTTTTATATAAGGGCTAAAATGAAAACATTATTCGTAGAGAGCTTCTATAGATAGTAAGGTAATCGGTGATTGACGAGGCTTGTATATAAATAAATAACACATTTTTTTATACAGGAATCAATTGCTATAGTAACCTAAAGTAAAAAAAATAATAATAAAAAAAAAATACACCTTATCTTGGTATTTCAAGATATTGTTTATACTAGATTTACTGATAGTGTTATCAGTATGGTCTCCCGCCCCCGCCAAAAGTCCGGCGGGCTAGCAAATGCAGCTAGTACTGGGAATAATGACAATTACACAAGACTAGGCTAGTTATATTTACACCATGGCCCGCTGTTTGGACAGATACCAATACACTCCTCTAGCCGATGCGGTGTCTTTTCGCTTCTGCCCACGTCCATCACCGCACCATTCATGTATCTTCGGTCATTCATAAGACCTGATTGTGTATATTAGTTCAGTCAATAAGTTCGTACGTATTTAAAGTATCAAAAGACTCATTACTATACCAAAAAGATTTTTAAAGCCTTCGATATTTACTTTCTCCTGACTAGTGTATTATTCTGGCATATCTGCAGCGATAAAAATTAATATTTCTCATGGTGTACATAGTAATAGTCTAATGAAAAGTCAAGTTCTTGTGGGTGGTTTGATAATCCGTCCACAGGAAAAATGTTTCTTCGCTGAAATTCCTGCGAAAAATATCCGAATCCTTGAGGTATGTTATTGTGTTTCCATAGCAAGTTCAGATCTACGGATAAGTTCAATTTCGTTTGCGCATAATTCTATGGTAAATATTCTCGACAATCCGCCAGTTGCCAATTCCCATTTGTAGGAAGAACACGCTACGTTAAACACTGTAAAAACTAATTATGTCTCGTTTAGGAGTAGGGAAGGCTTTGAGACATCAAGGAAGAGAGATAGTGTTTAATACTTATCAATACATAGCCAAAGTCTACTAGTGATAAGGTTATAAGAGGGGGGATTTATACCGCCGATTTTCTCCACCGGGAATATAGGCCACACCCTCTTCCTTCCAAGTAAACCATCTATTTGAACAGGAACGTTATGGTCTTAGCTTCTAAAAACAAATTGGTTTTAGTCTTAGTTTTTGCTAAGTATTGATAAAGATTGAACACGTTAGGAATATTCACTTTAGAATTTTGTGCATGAACTTTAATATGTAATAGGTACTTTAAACTAAAAAAAAAAAAAAAAAAAAAAAAAAAAAAAAAAAAAAAAAAAAAAAAAAAAAAAAAAAAAAAAAAAAAAAAAGGTATTTTTTAAGACTCAATATGTAGGGTTCAGAGACCACCTAAACGAAGTCCATGTTATACAGTTTTCAGAAAATAAGTATTATTCGTTTTAATTGCAGAGACGTTGTATAAATCCTATTTAACCAGTATGAGTCTTAAAAAGATTGGAACTTAAACAGTGATCTTAATTTTAAATATCACTGACATTAGTTTTATTTTGGTGCATCTACTACTGCGGGTAGTGATTAGCAACAACTGACATTAGTTATGTATAGGCTTGTTCATAAAATAGTTACAACATGGACTTGGCTTACTTGTGCTCTGAAAACAAATAAGAATGACTTCCAGATGTGTAGCAAAAACGACTACAAGTGGCAAAATAATGAAGTTAGGACTTAGTCTTCTGTAGCACTGAAAACAGCCACTAATACTCTTCAATCCCATTACAACATAAAATGCCAAAAATGGACTTGGTCTAGTTTTACTCTGAACCCTCCGTATGTACATTGGATTTGGAAAACAAAAGCAATAATAATATTTAATATATTTAAATTAAATAAGTAGATGTAATATACAATAAAATGACTTTTGTAAAATGGAAATCAGTAACTATTTGTAATGAATGTTATTAGAAGAGAACTAGTGGCCTCATAATACCATCTAATGAGTGGATTGGAGATATGATTGAAAGGAAAGTTATTGAACTAGATAGATAAATACGTGGCGAGTCTAATAAACCTCTTCTCTTCAGTTGGAGATTAAACATTCTAAGCTTTAAAATAACGTACAGTTAATGTTTCAACATAAACCTTAATAATTCAAGGATTATCGATAGTTTCTCTTTTAATATTCTAAATAGAATGACTGACATATACAAAGGAATATATTAGGTCAGTCCCACAAGATTTAGCCAAACCAACAAGATTTAGAATCTTTGGACACTTATCATCGTTTGACTAACGTTTTTTGTCAGTTTGTGGTCAATTTTCGAAAACATCAGGGACATTATTGCACATTCAGTTAGATGAAATAGTTCTTACGCGCGAAATTATGATGGAAATATTCCCGTCGATTCCGCCATTTGCATTTCCATTACATGAACAACACGCTACTTTAAACTCATTTTTTTTTTTTTTTTTTAAATAATACGTTTATTTAACATCTGTACATTTTTAAGTACATTGGTTACGTTTGCTCGCAAATATGATTAATGATATATACAAAAATTGATTAATACAACTGACAACAACGTAAAAAAAAAATAAATAAATAAAATAAAATTAAAAAGAAATAACAAAATAATTTAAATGTAAATATATGAATAAATGGTAATCATAATAAAATAAATGAAAATAACTATATAATAAATAAGTAAAGACGAAAAAAAAATAATAATAACAAATAATAATGATAATAACACTTATGGAAGGAGCCAATCAATATTGGTACTTCCTAGTTTGGAATATATTTTTTCTCCACTAGTCATTTAGCTGGTCACGAGGCCAATGTCTCTTGAGCCTTCTAGGCGGGTTTTGTGGGTGGGTTTGGGAGGAAAGTTAAACTCAATAAAAACTGATTATGTCTCGTTCAGGAACAGGCAGGCTTTAAGATGCAAGGGATATTTTAATAAAATTGATCAACCTAGCCAAAGCTAAGTCTGAAAACAATTTAAACTACAGCCTGTTCAAATAGATGGTTTAGTTAGAGAGAAAAGGGCGTGGCCTATATTCCCCGTGCAAGAAATTGGCGATAAAAATTCTCTCTGTTTTAACCTTATCACTAGGAGGTTTAAAACGTATTGATAAATATTAGACACTATTTCGTTTATACATAATCAGTTTTTATAATATTTCACGTATCGTGTTGTTCCTTGAAATGGGAGTTTGCAAATTGTGGGGCCGTCGGGAATATTTCTTTCAAAATGTCGCGCATGCGGAATTGAACTTCGCAAACGCACTGTAGACCATCAAAAACACTCTGTCTCAATGCAAATTTATAACTAGAGAAATATGCATTCCGTCTTTGACAAACGAATAATATGTCCGTTGGTGTTGTGTTGAATATAAGCCGGCGTGTTACGTGAGAACTGTCACCAGATACTGATTACAAGATGTAATACTCCTCCTAGGGTGTTATATATTCGAGTTGGGTAATAGTTTCGCTATGAAATACCAACAGATAATATACTCAAATCTAATTTTGACAGAGTTAATGGGCAGATAAGTCTATTTCAAGATGCATACAATGTTGTTGGAAAGAATTACATGAAATCTTAAAATAAAATGGAACGAAAGTCCATCACGCAGGAGCTGCGTTACTAATCACATTCCTCAGAAAGTTGGTAATTCCCTGTGCAATCCTGAATAACTTTCTTAAAATAAACATGAATAGTTTTGGTATTTTCTAATGAACAGCCGACTCGATTAGCAAATTTTATTTTATTTTTGGAAAATTAAAAGGCGAACCTGTTTAAAATGTTTATTTCGAGCTACATAACGCCTTCAAGACAAGGTTTCATCTTCTGTTCCTGTAGCCATTAATCAACATTACAAATTAACAAAAAACCTAAAATCCAAAACAAAATATATATTCATCGTAAAAACGCGACTTTAGGTCATCAAACTAAAAACAGTTAGTGTTTTACCTAAACTTTCAACTTCTGTTTTTTTACGATGAATGAGCATGTTATTTTGGATTTTAAGTTAGTCGTTAATTTATGTTGTTGTCGACAGGCACTGAGGATGAATCCTTGCCTCGAAAGTACAGTTAAATATGATACATGTTGTGTATAGCAAAAAACGTATTTTTTTTTTTTTTTAATTTTGTTTATACATAGATTGACAATGGCGTGTGCCTAAACGTCTCAACGAATCATAAAAAATAAGATTTGAAAACCCCTAAGCTGTCATAAGTTTATAGGTAATTTATTTATTAAATTGAAACGTCCATTTATTATTAGCTACGAATTTTAGGACGGTTTATCTATAGGTTACCACACTTTTCTAGTCAGGATAGGGTTGACTTTTTTCGAAAGAAAAGCCACCACCCCTAGTAGGAATCGAACCCACTACCCTTTGGCACGGATTGTTTATAGATAATGTTCCTATATTTATTGTACTAATTGTGTTTTTTGGGAATGTGCTGTTTATTATTATTTAATTACGTTTTTAAAATATTGTTAATCCTCTTTAGAAATGTGCTTGAATTTTCCCCATTACTAGAGGCTATACTCAGAACGGAGTGTGTAAGCAATCAATATTACATAGTCATGGTTAACCAATACATGGCTACTAATGGGGAAGCTCCGTCCGATCCTAGAAATTGAAATTTCTCAGGGCCAATCATATCTACTGCAGATCAGATGTGAAATTAGTCAAATATAGTATATTAAGTTAAAAAATATTTGTTCTTGATATCTTTTTTTAATTATTATTATCTGTTTTTTTTTCTAATCTTAATTATATGTATATTTTTCGATGTATGTGATTCCTCTCATTATCCAATATTTGAACTGTGTCAAAATAGTGCGATTATATTTTATAGCCTGATCCACGAGAGTAGTTTTATTGTAAGTCTCGTCAAGGTTTTTAGCGTGTGGTCTGACTCTCTTTTTTTAGCGCAATTTCGAAGCTCGTAGCTATTTGGGTTGCTTTGATGCACTCATAACAGAATTTTTGGTCTTCTTTTTCTCAAAGCTACCTACTTTACGATGGTTTGATTGTATATTATTTACGATAAACGGGTTTTCCGAGAAAAAAAAACAACTTTTTTTTATTGAACTTGAGGTCTACTGAAAAGTTAATACTTTTATCTTCCGAGGAATGCGCTTAGCTGCTCCTGCGTGACGGACTTTTGCTTGTTGCCCATGAATCTTTTGATATGCCGTTTTGCAGCCTTGTGCTTTGGCGACTCGCTCAAGAACCTATAATTGTAACATAGCAGTTATGTAAATTCGCAAGAGCAGGCATTCATCAGTGCTGCCTACTCATTCCTCTAATAATAGCTAAGTTTATTTGACGTACTATATACTTAGGAAGTAACACGCGAGGCGAATCCCAAACACAGCGGTGGTTCTTACTTCCTTAAGCACCCCGAGAAACCTTGAGACCTAAAACCCTCTCGGACACTCTTCTTCCTGACCTCAGGCTTACTCATTACTCCATCAGGATATTATCCATTACCTGTAAAATAACGTCAACAATGATGCGTCATTTGTGGAACAAATCCTTTAACTGTACCGCAAAGCATCCGAATGTTTTCGCTATTCAAAGTGTACGGGACATCCTTAAGGCCAGAGCTGAAATAGACTGATAAAACCAGTAGATTAACTGTTCAGACGAATGAGGCCAGGACTGTGCAGGATGTCTTCTGCTCTTGGACTATTGTGATAAGGGTCGATTGCATAGTGGATGATGTTGAGAGACCTTACTTTCCACGTAGTAAATAGAATCCATAATCTATTCACTTGTATTAGCGGCGTGTACTACTACTTGTCACTTGGCACCGCGAACAAAAGAACCAGGTAGTGCGCAAGCGTCAGACCTTCAGCTCATGTGAGGGAAGGCCTAGCTAAGCTTATGTAAAATAGGCATTAGGCATCAGCCGCTTACTTATGTCACGCGGTTTCATCTTCTGCACGTCACAACCACTATACTCCAACCGGAATTTAGCCGGAAACCCCGGGTCATTCAATATTAGTTTACTCCATCTTCGAATTGGAACTCCAGTTCTGCGACCCGATGAATAAATAGGATATAAAGCTGAGATATAGGAGTGGATTAGTAGAGATATCGAAAAGAGGATCCAATAATGGGGAAGAAGCCAGAGGGAAAGAGACCGAACGTTTTATTTGAAAAGTTATCATGGCTGGATATTGTAGAGAAAGGAGTAATCCAAGGTTCTTCTATCTTCTTTTAATCCCATTTCTTCACTCTTCGAAGAAGAAACTTATTCAGAATAACTTCCCTTTACATCCAGACGCGGCTCTTTTGCAATACCAGAGCAATTTAAATGCCTGCAATCCCCCAAACAATTCCTAAATCATAATAAACTTTTTTTATTTCTTTTCCAAGTATGACCCATGATATTGGAGTATACTTTTATGAAGTACGAAGACAGGTATAGTTGGGATTCGGCTAGGAGAAAAACGTCAGACTTTCAAAAAGAAATCTGTATTTTGGACGTTTCGACTGCAACAATGGCAGCCTTCTTCAGCTAAAAAATATATACAACTTATAAGTAAAGAAAATGTACAAGTAGTAAGTAAAAGACAGGAAGAAATGAGCGGAGTATATATATCAATACAATAAATTTTAACCAATCTTATTTTTAAAACAATGAAAATACGGTAGTTGGAAAGAAAACAGCATGTAGAATTTGTTAGTAAAAACAGTACAAAAAAAAATTAAACAGTAAAAACAACGCACATTTTTTATGTAGTGAAAAACAAAATCTATTTTATAAGTGAATACAATTTATAACAATTAATATATAGATACTACATAAAAAAATATATTGTTATAAATTGTATTCACTTATAAAATAGATTTTGTTTTTCACTACATAAAAAATGTGCGTTGTTTTTACTGTTTAATTTTTTTTGTGCTGTTTTTACTAACAAATTCTAAATGCTGTTTTCTTTCCAACTACCGTATTTTCATTGTTTTAAAAATAAGATTGGTTAAAATTTATTGTATTGATATATATACTCCGCTCATTTCCTGTCTTTTACTTACTAGTTGTACATTTTCTTTACTTATAAGTTGTATATATTTTTTAGCTGAAGAAGGCTGCCATTGTTGCAGTCGAAACGTCCAAAATACATCGTATCTCTACAGCGGCTAACTATCTCCATCTACACTTTTATGAAGGTTCGCCATATAAATATGGATACAAACTTCACATATTTACCCACTCAAGGTCCTCAAGTCTTCGAACATTAAAATATGTGAACATTATTATGAGTGATAAGGTTTATTTATTTTTTTCAATCCTTAAAAAAAAAACTTAAAAAGTATAAGTAAAGATGGGGGTTAGATTGACAACAAAAACAGAAATTAATACAAGATAAAGTTTCTAATTGAGATAAGTAACAAATCTATAAATACACTTAACTTATTATAAAAGAACAATTTGGTCTTAAATTCTTAGAATGGGTAGAATGAAAATCAAAAGAAACATAACAAAAAAAAAGAAGAAAAAAGGCTATTATATTGAAGTCTTTTTTTTGTTATGTTTCTTTTGATTTTCATTCTACCCATTCTAAGAATTTAAGACCAAATTGTTCTTTTATAATAAGTTAAGTGTATTTATAGCTCTTACTTATCTCAATTACAAACTTTTCTGTATTAATTTCTGTTTTTCTTGTCATTTTAGCTGACGAAGGCTACCAATGAGTAGCCGAAACGTCCTAAATATAGATTTTTTTAAACAAAAATCGTATTAAGGTTTCTTTAGCCGAATCCCAACCATTCCATCTTTACTTATCACCTCGACGGCTAACTATCTAATCATCATGCTTAAAAAGTATGTAAGAACATGGTAAAGTAGGTACATTCGCCACCTTGGCAACTAACACAATGAAATATCCGTCACGCAGCAGCTGCATAGCTAAGTTCATACCTGAAGAAGATTATAGCCCGTTCAATTAAATGGAATAAATCTAATCTAACCGTCTGGAATATTTCCATGAAAAATTCGCGCATGCGTAATTGAACTTTCCCGTCTATCTGAGCAGGCTATAGCATATTCTCAACAGTGTTGGGCAAAAATTATTCAGAATGATGAATAATGATTAATGAATAAATGTATTATTTCATTCATGAATGAAGAATAATTACTTTTATTCATTATTCGTTATTCTGTGAATGAAGTTTATGTTTTATTCACAAATTATTCGAATGATCATTCAGAATAAACATGTTTTAGTGAATAACGAGAGATTTATTATATTGTTGGCAGCCAGAAATACGTATATATATATATATATATATATATATATATGTGTGTGTTTGAGTAGGATTAATCAGTAGACCAACTAGAAATAAATAATAACGAATGATGGATAATGAATGATGAATAACGAATACTTCTGTGAATAATTCATGATGTACCGTGTGAATAAGATAATTCAGTGAATTATTCATCATTCACTAAAAATTTATTCGAATGATCATTCGAATAATAATTTATTCAAATAATGCCCAACACTGATTCTCAATAGCTGATTCCTTTGGGGCTAAAAAAGTAAATAATAGAAATTTTTATAGTCATCTGATAAAATACTCTATAAGATAATTCTTTCCGTCAGGAATTAAAAACCAGTTCTTTTCACAGACATTTTAGCAACTTGTCCAACCGAGCTTCATATCACAGTTATATTTGTAGGAAGTAACACAATATTGACGGATTCCAATTTTGATGAAATTATGTCCGTTAACCTACAGAATACGCCTAGCAGAACACTGTTTTTTTCGGCAGGATTAATAATATTTGCACTAACGGCTTATTGTTTATTAGGCTCCCCACTTTTTAGCGCGGTTCCACCCTCTTTATAGATAATTTAACGTGAGGAATCATATGATCAATCAAAATGATCAAGTGATCAATTTTATCTCATGGTCATCTAACTGGTATCATTGGTATTTTTGCACTTCTTGATATTTGTTGCTAAACACGGCAGCGAAACAGAATGCCGAAACGTCGAATTATAGTATTTTCTGAAAAAAATACTAGTTTTCTTAGCCCAAACTCAATTTTTTAATGATCACTTTGGCTACAAAAAAATAAAAAAAATAAAACTTGTACTATAAATGTTTGTTAACGTTAGGAAACTTTTTCGATATTATGATATCTTTTTTTTTTTTTTTTTTTTTTTTTTTTTTTTTTTTTTTTATTTATTTTATTTACAGGTATATTACAATCTACAATTTACATTGTATTGTGTAATGTGATGACAGAATTAGCCAGGTCTCGGGTACAGCAGGTTGTCAGCCGAATACCTTCTTAGGATTCATACTGATGACCTGGTCTACCTTTCACCATCGAACCATCCCTTGCCTCCAGCCGGGAGAGAGGTGATGAGACGTGGGCAATGATATCTTGAGGAGAGGAAATATCCATTGATATCACTCTCAGACATTAGAATATAATAATATACAATACAAGAAAATATCACATACTAATTTTGATCACTGTTATTATTATTCTTTCACTTCACAGCACTTCACATGTTTAATAGATCTCGAGGCCACATCCTATTAAGACGTCTTGGTGGAGAGGAAGGATGATTGGTGCTGGATAAGGATTGGGCTGTAGGATTAGGATGATTGATTAATTTGCTATGGAAAGATGAGAAGCGGCTAGGGATTATATCTTGGACAAAAGGGATATTTAGGTCACTATGGAGGGTGCGATTCGAAACATAATAAGGAGCATTGACTATGGTACGTAGGACTTTGGATTGGAATGTTTGGATTCGGTGGATGTTGGAATGCTTGGCTGTCCCCCAGAGTTCTATTCCGTAAGTCCATATAGGTTTTATTAGTGAGTTGTACACAGTTAGTTTGTTCTGTACGGTTAATTGTGATGTTCTATTTAGTAGTCTGTAAAGTTGTCCGAATCGTCGATTGAGTTCTTGACGTTTTTGCTTAATGTGTGCGTTCCAAGTTAATCGAGAGTCGAGGTAAAACCCAAGGTATCGGATAGTGTTGGTTATAGGTAATGGATTGTTGTTGAAGGAGACGGAAGGACAGGTATCATGCCTCAGGGTGAATGTTATTTGTTGGCATTTTTCAACATTTACCTTGATGCGCCACTTTTTGCACCACTGTTCGATTTCAGTAAGCTGAGTTTGAAGTTTTTGTGAGGCAATGTCTGGATTTGTGTGTGATGAAAGGATGGCTGCATCATCTGCATACGTTGCCGTGAGGTTTTCGGGATGAGTTGGAATGTCAGCTGTAAAAATACTATAGAGGATAGGACCTAGGACACTCCCCTGTGGAACTCCCGCTTCCACAGGGAAATAATCTGAGAAGGCTGATCCTTGCCGGACCTGGAAGTACCTGTCTGATAGATAGGAGCGAAGTATTAGGTAAAGGGTGCTTGGAAGGTGAGTTTTGAGCTTATAGAGTAATCCTGGATGCCAGACACGGTCAAATGCTTGAGCAACATCCAGGAAGGCAGACGTGCAATACTCTTTTCGCTCGAGGGATGAGGAGATGTGATCAACAACACGAAGCCCTTGCTGCACTGTGGAGTGTTGGGAGCGGAAGCCGAATTGGTGGGATGGGATGATATTTTGTGAGTTAAGGATGGGTAGTAGGCGCTTTAGTAGGATCTTCTCGAATAGTTTGGAAAACATAGGGAGAAGGCTGATGGGACGATATGAGGAAGGATTGTTGGGAGGTTTACCGGGTTTGGGAAAAAGGATTACAACTGAGTATTTCCAGAGTAAGGGATAATGGGTAGTTCGGAGGATGCAGTTGTAGATGTAGGTGAGGAATACAATGGCCTTGGTTGGGAGCTGTTTCAGGATTCTGGAGGTGATGAGGTCGTAGCCAGGGGATTTCCGGGAAGGTAGTCGGGATATTAGAAATTTCACCTCTGATGGATTAACTGCCTTGGGTGGTAGGGAGAGAGGAAGCGGGGATTGTAGAAAATCATCTAATTCACGAGAGTGGGAATTATGTTGGTGTGGGGGATGAGGAGTGAATGTTCTTTTAAGGTGAATGCCAAATAGTGCGGATTTATCTTCGTCGGAGGAGGCCCATGAGCCGTCGTCTCGGCGAAGTGGGGGAGACACAGGATGGTATTTAAGGATTTTTCGGGTTGCGTTCCAAAGGGATTTGTCGGAGGTTGATAGAGATGAAAGGTAGGAATTAAAGGATTCGGAACGATGTTGGATTAATTTTCGCTTTACTAATCGGCACAATTGATTGTAAGAGCGACGATCAGAGGGATGGCGGCTTCTTTGCCATAGGGTTCTTGCTTGTCGTTTGGATATTATTAGGTCTCTAAGGGATTGGGGTAGAGGGCATTCAGCTGGGAGTGGTTGGTAATGGCGTTTAGGAAGGGAGGATTTCCATGCACTTTGTTGTATGGCGGTTGTGAATTGTTGAACAGCTATGTCTAGGTCTTCGGGAGTTTTTAGGGAAATATTAAGGTTAATAGAATCTTCGAGGAGGGATCGGAAGAGCTTCCAGTCGATTGGTCCAGTGATCAGGGAAGGCGGACGTGGCTTTAGAATAGGTTTTATGGAAAGAGTGAGGATTAGAGGACTATGGTCAGAGGATAAGTCATCTAGGGAATCTATTGAGGTGAAGATGGATGTGAGGCCATGGGTTATGAAGAAGTCTATTATATCTGGTATACGGTTTGGATCGGTAGGCCAGTATGTTGGGGAATTCGGAGAAATGGTTGAGCAATGCTTTGAGGAGAGTGCAGAGAGTAGGGTACGACCACGGGAGTTGGTGACCCTTGACCCCCACTGAAGATGCTTGGCGTTGAAATCACCTCCTAGAAGGAATTTGGTACCAAGGGATTCCAGAAGATCTAGGATTTCTGATGATATTAAAGGTTTATTAGGAGGACAGTAAACAGCTGACAGGGAAATTGGAAGGGAAAATGTGGATATAGTGATAGTGGTGGCTTGGAGTGAATCGGTGGGATTGGTGGGACGAGGGTGATGGGATAAGTTTTTCCGTATAAGGATGGCAGACCCTCCATGGGCTTTACCGTCTGGGTGGTCAGTACGGTAAGTGTTGTAGTCCTGAATTCGTAAGTGTTTATTCTTAGTAAGTCGTGTTTCTGTGATGAGTGCTACATCTATACGTTTGTCTTGCAGTAATGTTGTCAGTTCGTTTGTGTGATTTGTTATTCCGTTAGCATTCCAGAGTAGGATGGACAAGGATTTGTCTGAAGGGGAGGGAATCATTTAGGAAGTGTCGGGAGCAAGTGAGTGACAATAGTGTTAAGGAGGGTAATGAGAGGACTTATTAGGGATCTGAAGTCTGATAGGAATGTATTAAGGAGAGAATTGATGTCGTTAGAAGTGGTTGGTGGTGGGATGAATGGAGTGGCCCGCCTTGGAGTAGGCGTTGGTGCGTTACCTGGCTCTTGCTCGGCTTGAGCGGTCTCTTTGTTGATCGGTTGATGGCTTGATCCGGCAGCGACTTGTGCGAAAAAGACTCCTGTTTCGACTTGTCTTGAAGGTTGACGAACATCTCGAGGGGGTTCTCCGTTGTTGCGCTGACGAGTGTTGCTAACGTTTTTTAAGTTCTTGAAAGTTTGGCATCCTTTGTAGTTTGCCGGATGATTTAACGAGCACAGTGCACATACCGCTGGACTTTCTTTCGGCTTGTTGCACTCTTGGCTCCGGTGGTTTTCTCCACACCTGACACACCTTGGAACATAATTGCAGTACGACTTGGTGTGGTTATACGCTTGACAGTTGGTGCACTGTACCGGTTCTCGTTTCCGGTATGGTTTTTCAACTTGTACTCTCGTGTTGTATAAACGTTTGAGCGTATATATTTGATCAATATTTGGTTGTTGTTCTAGATCTACGAAGAATAGTGGAAGAGCAACCTTTCTCATTCCTTGTTCTGTATATCTCTTTGCGATAACATTAGTTGCTCGCTTTGCCTTAAAGCCGAGTGCGCTTAATTCATCTACAAGCTCGTCTGTGGGGGTGGAGGGGTGTAGGTTTCGGATTACTACTCGCAAGGCGCGTTCATCTTTTGGCTGGTATGTATGATACTGTGCCTTGGAGTCCTTGAGATATTTGATTACTTCTCTGTATGTTTCTGGGGTGGTACATAATATTTTTGTTGTGTCTGGTCGATTAATGCAGGTGTATGTCCTTGGGTCCACTATTTGATTGAGAAATGTGCAGAATATTTTGAAATTTTTGAGGTTATTTACGTATATTGGGGGTGGTCTTGAGAATTTTGGTTCAGATGTTTCTTTTTCCAATTCTTCTTGATCTTGCTGTAGCAACTGGAACGGATTAGGTGTGAAAAACGCAGATTCGTCCTTTGTATGTTTATAATTATTATAATTATGATATCTAAGTATTTTTTTTTGTTGTTGCTCGCTCTATGATATGCCTCGCCATGTTTAAAATATGTTTGAAAGCAGAGATGGGCATCATTTTATTTATAAATAAAAATACGAATTTATTCGTACTTCATATATTTGTAAATACGAATATAAATAAATTCGTATTCATAAGTGTGAATACGAATTTATTTTTATTCACATATATTAAATATAAAAATACAAATAAAATTTTATTCGCAAATTTTCCAATACAAATAAATTCACAGAAAAAATCGTAAATAATCACAAAAAATGTGAATATTTACAAAAAATCAAGTAATCAATATACGAAAAACAAATTTATTCACATTATTATTTGTGAATAAAAATTTATTCACAATAAAATTCGCAAATAAATTATGAATTTATTCGTATTAAGATGATAATACAAAAGTTATTAAAGGTGATTTTTTTGATTTTTTTTTTATTATTTTTTAAGGCGTTTAACGTCTAATAACCTAGACGTTAAAAGCCTTTAAAAAAATCACCTTTAATAACTTTCGTCATATCATCTTACTACGAATAAATTCATAATTTATTTGCGAATTTTATTGTGAATAAATTTTTATTCACAAATTATAATGTGAATAAATTTGTATTCGTATATTTTAATTTGATTTTTTTTTGTAATCACTTGATTTTTTGTAAATATTCACATTTTTTGTGAATTTATTTGTATTCGCATGAAAATTTGCGAATAAAATTTTATTTGTATTTTTATATTTAATATAAGTGAATAAAAATAAATTCATATATATTTATATTCGTATTTACAAATATATGAAGTACGAATAAATTCGTATTTTTGTTTATAAAGAAAATTATGTCCATCTCTGTTTAAAATGACTGTGTGTATTTTGGCTTGGTTTGCCATTGTGCTTTGAATTCCATGCAGCAATACCCATGGAAGTTAGCCGAGGGGTGTGGAGTTAACAGCGTGCTCATGTTTTACACATGACCTATTTCTCTTCATTTGTATCTTGTGAGTTTTAGTTACTTTTCCAATTATCTTGCCATTTATTGCAATGATGAAATTTATAATTAAATTAAAATTTATTTTGGTACAAATCTATACTGCTTATTTATGCTCATATATTTGTCTGAGAGCGAAAAGAAAATTATAGTGGTATATATTTGCCTGTTTGCACTCATTGGGCAAAGTTTGACCATTTGTTATCAATTATATGAAGATATCCTAGCATAATAAGTTTTTTACCAATTTTGCCACATTTACTATTATAACCCCATTTTACGGTAAATCATGTTTTAATCGTCGGAATTCGAAAGTATATATAAAAAAAAATATAGAAAGAAGAAAAGCTTTATTCAATAAACAAATAAAGATTGCTGCCCAAGTCTATTGGGTTGCTACACACACGGCCTGTATTTAATTAATTTTGAGAATGTCCGCTAATTTAATTTACTGTATAAAGGGAAAGAAAAAGAAATTACTATATTCAAAAATGAATTTATTAGTAATTTTTTTTAAAATAAAGGGCGGAGGAGCGGGAAAAGTGACAACGTTCACTATTTAATAACTTTTAGGTAACTTATTTCATTTATAGAGTTACGCAACTTACGCGACAAACTCCTCGTAAGTCAATGTTAAAAGTGAAAAAATAATAACAATTACAAAAAAAAAAAAAAAAAAAAAAGTGAATTTAACAAGAAAAGAATATAAGATAGATACAAAAAAAAAAAAAAAAAAAAAAAAATGCGCTGTCTGCAACTCTGTTCAATCTCGCACTGCATAAGGTAGTTCAGAAGATAAACCTCACTGGAAATATTCTCTACTCAAGAAACCAGGTGTGTGCATATGCGGATGATATATGTCTGATAGCTCGCAGTGTCCCAGCACTTAAAGAGATGTTTGTTATTCTCAATGATGAGAGTAAAAAAAATGGGGCTGAGAATCAATGAAGGAAAAACTAAATATATGACGACTAATAAAACAGGATATAACTCCTTGGAATTCAAGGTGGAGGAATACAAATTTGAACAAGTCGAAAGCTTTATTTATTTAGGTTCCGAATTGAATTTTCAGAATAAAATAATGGAAGAAGTTAACAGAAGAATAATGGCAGCAAATCGTGCATATTATGCTAATATAAAACTTTTTAAGACCCCGTATTTATCAAGAGGCTTAAAGGCTCGGCTTTATAAAACATTAATTAGACCAATTTTGACATATGGAGCCGAAACATGGACGCTTTCATCAATAGCGGAAAATAAATTGGGCTCATTAGAACGTAAGATATTAAGAAGGATTTATGGCCCAATTTTTGATACCATCTCTCACTCATGGAGGCTCAGAAAGAACGATGAGCTTTACAAACTGTATGAAAGCGAAAACGTAATATGTTTCATTAAAGCCCGACGTATTGAATGGCTGGGACATGTT